>CM040427.1:145513271-146113271 GCA_022702705.1 Papilionanthe hookeriana x Papilionanthe teres
CAAAATTGATGGCCGAATTACTCGAGATGTCTAATCATCATATTGCCGCTAAGGAGTTGGTCCTTAACGATCGGAAGGAGGTTAGGAAAGTTGTCGATAATGCCCAATCATAGAAGAGAGCATTAGTCGATGACGGTTATTGCGCGAAGGACGGTCGCCGTCCTCCTACTCACATTATGAAAGCAACCCACACCACCACAATAACAGAAGCCAGAAGGGCGACCATCAAGACAGTCATCCTTAATACCTTGATCGACTGCTGACCCACTACCACGAGCGATCGACAAACCGGAGCAACTCAAAATGACTCTACTGAGCTGTTAGATGGCCAAACTGGTAGAAGCCATCCAAGATAAAAATTACTTCAAAAAACCTCAGCCAATGGGTTGGATGCATAGCCCAAAACCCAAACAAAATTTGTGCCTACCACCTGACCATAACCATGACACGAAAGAGTGCAGACAACCTCAAATGCCTGGTCGAAGACTTAATCAAGGCTTGGAAGCCGAAAGAAATTCGTGGCTGCTGAAGCGATCACCCGCAGACAAGGGAAGGCCCCAGTTGGCGAGGCAAATGACGAGCTTGTTCGAATCGCATCATCCCGATCGTAAGTATAATACCGGCGATACTCGGAGAAGGGGGAGAGTCTTCTTGATGACTATGTCTGAAAAGGGTTTGGTCGGGAGAACTTGATACATCTAAAATATATAGTATTTTTATGCATATTTTTATACCTATTTTTGATGATATTGCACTTTAATGGAAGATATTTTGTGTTTTTCTTGCAGGTATGATGAAAATGAGTGATTATGATGAAAGAAGCAAAATTGGATCAAATTTGGAGCAAAAAAATGAAAAATGAAAATTTGGGCACTGGCGGCTAAGCGCCGCCTTAGCCGCCACAGTTGAAAATCGAGATTAAAGCGCTTAGCCGCCACAGTTGAAAATCGAGATTAACTTGAATTTGACTCTATTTTTAAAGGGGATGAGATGCAACTCTTGGTGGTAACTTCCATAACTTCCTTTGGGCGGCAAGTTTGAATGAAGGGGTGCATTCTTTGGTGGATACATCGAATCTGTACACATTTTGAAGAGACACCAAGACACCTTTTGGTTTAATTTTTAAAGAGAGTCTTAGGAAAGATTTTGGGCTCTTCCATTGCATTTTGAAGAGATTTTTTAATTTTGTTCTTACATTTAGTTTTTAATTAATACTTGTTGTGTTTGTTGTTTTTCTTATGGTTTTTAATTTCAAATCAATGTGTTTTTTTATTTTCTCAATGCATTCTGAGTAGTTTACTTTATCTTTTTCTTTCTTAAACGAAGAAGTAAGTAATTCATGAAGAATTGTTGTGGAATGTATGTGTTTAAAGTTGGAAGAAGTTGTGAAGATTGATTCTATAAACTTTATTACTTACTAAGTTGACCACGTTAAGATGTAAAATTTGTGGTGAGATTATGTAAGATTCAATGCGAGTATTGTCCTCATAAAAGTTAGTAAGAATCACATGCAATTATATGGGTGAAAATTGTAGTTCGTATAATTGAATGCAATATATTAGAAGATGTTTTAAAGGGGAGTAAAATTAGAGGATTTTTAGTGTGACGACTAAAAACACAATTTGGTTTGAAGTTTTGAATTTTGTTATGTGAAGTTAGCCGCAATGTGGAGGAAATGAGGGAACTACTAGAGTGAGAGTCAGTATCTTCCTCGCTTAGAACCAGTGTTCATAATGATAAAATTTTAAATTAACCAATGTTCTTTATAGAGCCAGGGTAAAGAATACGTTTCTGCTCATTTATCACAATAAATTTAATTACTTCCACAACAATACTTTCATAATTATTACTACTTTTATAAAGGAAAGAAAAAGATATTTTAGTTAATAGTGTTTTTCATACCGTGTTTACGATTATTATCATTTAATTTCTTGTTTGACTTTTATAAGAAAAATTTAAGGAGTGAAATCAACAATCAAACTTTTCAAAATCAAAACATACTTTCAAAAGCTAATTAAAAAGTAAAAAGATAATTTTCTTATGTCTTTAAAGATTTTTTACTTTCCTCATGGGTTCGATATCTCGAGGACTAATCGAGAAAGTCCATATTACTTGATAAACGATATGTATACTTGCGTAGTATCCACATTATAAATCATAATTTTCATATCAAAATCATAAGCATATATATCCGGCTGAGAAAAGTTTGTCGTCGTTGCCAATTTTCATATCATAATTGTAAGTATAAATATCGGGTGGATCAGAACTATGCGCCACCGCCCTCACCCCGCTAAGGACTGCGCATACCACCTATCACGTTTAGCGATGAAGACCTGCCGACGAAAGGTAACTCTTACAACGACGTGATTGCCATTACAACTTTGATTGGGAAGTATGCTCATCAAAACTGGGAGTTCGGCTAACATCTTGTTCAAAGCTGAACTCGACAAGCTTAACATGGAGGCACAACAAATGTCAGCACCGTCCGACCCTCTCTTCGGCTTCTCGGGGGAAAGGAAGGAGGTCCTTGGGGTGATAACATTGTTGACCTCGCTTTTGCCGAGGTTTAGTTTTCCTTATAGAATTTAGGGTTCTAGCCTTAGGAGCTTCCCCGACGTTCTTAGATTTCTAACAAGGGGGCCCACCTCATTTTAGAATATTTGAAGCCACTTTTGTACTCTTTTGAAGTCCCGCACGAGATTCCGTACCTCTAATTTATAGCAGTTTGGAATTGACGTTAGGAATTTAAATGAAGTCCCTATAGGAACACCGGACCTCAGGGTAGCCTCGTGCACGTTCCTACACCACCGCGCACAAATTTCTCGATTCGTGACCTCGACACCTTCAATTACTCCGCAACGGATCAAAACTGAAGTCAGAATGCCAGGACGATCGACATCAAAGTCAAAATTTTGGGAATAGTCAAATTTGACGCACTTTTGGCTCGACTGACGACGAAGTTGCCTGAACGACTCTAGATCGCTAAATGGACTGCGCCGATGCGTCCGAAACGTCGAATTTGCTTAGGGAGGACATGTATTTTTCCAGGGTTTCGTGCACGAGCAAATCGCCCCAGATTCGACGCATTTAAATAAAACAAAATTAATAAATTAAGACTTTTCTTTTTTATTATTTATTCTTATTAAACCCTTTACCTGTTTCACCCTTCCCCGCACCCTCTCTGGCTCGTCCCATGCCTATCTTCTTCCTTTTCCCGCGAGAGGGTGCACCGTTGCCCTAATTTGGTTTTACGAGCTCGCTGGCTTCGTCCCGTCTCTTCGCACTGTACCTTGACCTCTCTTCTTCACGCAAGGGGAGGTGACGTTGCACGAGCTCTGCTCGAGCTCCTCCTTCTCGGCCCGTTGAATTTTCCTCTTCGGTGCTTGAGGAACTGCGGCACCTGTTGCTTGGCACAAATGGGGGAAAATTCTTCACTTTCCCAGGCCTCCTTTCTTCTTCTCCTCTCTATTCTCTCCAGGTTGTGTCGTTCCCTGCGACAATGTGGCAGGACTACTGTACTGTTGACATTGGGTGTGTGTGTGTGGGTGAGCTTGGATGGCCTTGGGTGAGTTCAGCTGGCAACTTAAAATAGCATAACACACGTGCTTTGCTCTTGAATTGAATGTTGGTCTATGGTTTGAGATGGCATGAAATACATGGGATTTGGGTTTCAAATGCTAAAGTGGGGATTTTTAAATGTCATACCTCACTCCCTTATTAGTTTCATTCTATGCTTGGCATGCTTACTTTGAGAAGTTATTTGGATGGGAAAGTTGTGTTAGCTATCACTTCCTCTACTTCATCTTTCTCTATTATGGTTACATGCTTTACCATTATTTATTTCATAAATAAAAGTGTGCAAGATGAGGTAATTTGACACATTTGTTTATAGTTGCATGATGCTTGGTTTGGTCTTACCCAACTCGGTTCTGCTGTCTTTATGGCTGCCCCTCTTTGCATTTTATGTGGGGCTCGGCTTGGTGTTTTAACTGTCTTTGGGTTGCCCCTCTTTGCACTTTATGGGGGTCTCAGTTTATGTGTTTTGCTGCCCTGCAGCTTCCCCATTTAGGGAACTCGGTTTCCCTTTTGTAATTGCCTCTATGGCTGCTCCCTTTTGCATCACTTGGGAGCTTTGTTTTTCTGTTTTAAGTACCTCTGGACTGCCCACTCTGCATTCTTTATGTGGGGCTCGGTTTGAGGTTATTTGATGGTGTGGCTTTAAGCCTGTTAGCTGCTTGGTTTTGCCTTTGTGTTTGACTCTATATTGAGCAGGTGAGGGCTCGGTTTGGTGTCTCTGTCGTCTTTGGACCGCCTCCCTTTGCATTCCTTATGTGGTGGCTCAGCTTCACCCTGTGAGCTAGCCCTGTTTTGAGCATATTAGTTGCCTATATGGCCGCTCTTTGCACCACCTGTAGGTGCTTGGTTTTGTTCTTCTTGCTGTCCTTGCAGCTGCCTTATTGTTGTGGGGCTCGGTTTGGTGTTTTGTTACCTTTGGGCTGCCCCCTTTGCACCTATTTGGGGCTGGTTTTTCTATGTTCTTTTTGCTGCATTGCAGCTGCCCCCTTTGCACCTATTTGGGGCTGGTTTTCTGTGTTCTTTTTGCTGCATTGCAGCTGCCCCTTTGCACCTAGTGTTAGGTTTAATGAGGGCTTGATTATAGTTTTATATGAATTAAGTTGCAGCATTTATTTGAAATGTTGTTGATGATATATTTGGCTCAGGGTTTAATATTTGTTCGAGTCTGCTTTTGTGATATTGAGAAGTTACAATTCTAGCATGAGGTGTCATGGATTTTCAAATTTGCAAAAGAAGTTGAATTTCGGGCTTAAAGTGACTCCCAGGTAAGTGGCGTGGTTTCTTCTTCTTTGGGTCGGCTATATAAGCCTCATTTTGAGGAGCGTTCTGGGGTTGGCTGGTTTGAGTGTGCTACCATTGCCTTTCTCTTCCCCCTTCTTCTTCTCTGCTGCTCACGGTTTTTCCCGAGTTTTGTTTCGAGTGAGGTAGAGGTCGTTGTTGGCTTTGCTCCCGAAGTCTTTGGGACTTGGCTGCTCGGTTTAGAGCTTGGGTTGTGTCTGCTCGTTTACTGCTGTTGAGCTGTGGTGTGGGTTTGCTTGAGTTCTCACTGAGGTATGAATTCCCCTAGCTCTAGCTTTTATGTTTGAGGCTATATACATGTCGTTTTCCTTGAGATGGACATGGTTTCATGGTTAAAGTGGCATGCTATTGCTCCCCTCTCTTCTTTACTCATTCTAACTTGATGTTTAGCATGAAATGGTTTATTTAGTTTTATATGCATGTGGAGCTTGTCTTGCTCCTTCTACTTCTTCTTTATTACGAAGGCATGTTATGGAAGAGTTTAAATTGATTTATAGAGGAGCCTTATGCTTGCTTTCATTTGAAATATATTGGGCCTTATGCTTAGATGTGGTGGATGTATGGAAGTGCTTACTCGAGGCTTCATGTTTAGCTAAATTTTAGGCCTTATCTTGGCTCATTATGATCTTAATCAAGCGGAGTTTTGTTTCATTTTAAAAGGGATTGGAGATTGTCTTTCTCGCTTTGTTTTCTCGGTTTTAACCCCTCTGTCTGCCTCTCGGTTTTATCCCTATGGCTAGGTCGATTTGCCCCATCTTGCTTGTTTTCGGTTTTAAATCGTCTTTAGCCTTCGCTATGGCTGAGTTTTGGTTCTTTTGGAATTATTGGGGTGAGCCCCTTCTTTATTTCTTTGGACTATTTTGAGTCTCTCTGTTTTCTTTTTTTCTTTCTCTCGGTTTTTTTTGGTCTGTTTCGACCTTCTGTCGTTGCTCGGTTTCTTGGTCCTCGGGATTCTTTTGAACCAGATCCTGTTTGGGGCTGTTTTGGCTCGCGTACGAGCTTGATTCAAGAAATGTTTGGGCTTAATTTTGAAAGTGTTTTAGCAGGAATTAAGAGGCATTGTTTGGCTTTGTGTGGGCTGGATTCGGTTCTTGGGGGCTCGGGTTTTTGGCTTTGTGGAGAGTTGGAAGTGATATGTGTAGCTTGTTGGGGGGCTCGTCGTGAGCCTCATTTGTGGTGTGATGAATTGTGAGGAACTTTACCTCCTCGTCTTTTGTTGGGCATTGGCCGTGAGACTCGTGGTGGTAGTTTGAACTTGTTGGGGGCTTTAGTCACCTTCTTTGTTGTAACTTTGGCCGTGGGCCTCCCTTTTGTTTTTGTCTTGGCCGAGAGCCTTGGTGGATGTGGTGATGTTATTTCTTTCTTGCTTCTTGCTACACTTGCATGTGAGTTTGGTTGGATGAATTTGAGATCATCTTTTATTTGTCTCGACTATTTCCCGAAATTTAAATATCAAGGTTTGATGCGAAATGTATGAGCACGATATTTGAAATATTTCTTAAAGCTTCATTTGTTGGAATCGATACTAATTTGGTGGCTTATGGCTCGTCCATTCACTCTCTTATGTATTGGAAGTTCGCTAGTTCTTCTATTGTCACGGCTTGAGTCTCGAGCCTAGAGGTGAGCACTATTAGGGGAATTAGATTTTGAGTTTAAATATGGTAAAATCGTGGAATTTTGTGATAACGACTCTCGGTTAGTGCGTGTAGAGTTCTAGGACCAGCAAGGTGGATTTCTTTTTTTTATTTTTATTTTTTTATTTTCTTGATTTTACCATCTTTGTTTGGGAAAAGGAGTGTGTTCCTAGGGGTCTAGTTCTCATCCCCTTCGAGAGTGTCGACGTGCCTTTAGGTCCCTTTTGTGGGACATGTGAGGACGGTCGGGAGTTCAGGGTGATTTACTTGTTTTCGATCGTTGGAAATCGGTTCACTTTCTTTTACGAATTCGTGTTAGGTGAACCGCTTTCCCTCTTTCTTTCCTCGACCTCTCGTCCTTAGTTTTCACCTTGTTTCTCGCTCAAAGCACACATCTACTGAGAGGACGTGTAGGTGTGCACATATAACCCCTCGGGTTATATGTGGGGCATATCAAGCAAGTCGTAAGTGCGGTGGGGACATTGATAAGGCTCGCAAAAGAAAAATTACGAGAATCATAGAATGGGGCCGCCCGACTCGGAGACTACGTAGAAAGTAGAGCGAGGAACCATGGAACCCTTCGCCCGTCCTCGGGGTTTCTACTGCCGACGATCTAAGGATGTTCGTAGTCACTAGTCACTAGTAGGGTAATCGACCTGTGGACTAAAAAATATTTTAAAAACAATAAAAATACATATGTTTGAAAAATACAAAATCACCTCCATTACTTACATGTGCCTACCTACCTACGGTTTTACTTACATGCAAACGGAAAAAAATGAAATGTGTGAAAAATTTATAAAGGTCCACGGTTAGTTATTCGAGTCGGATTAGGCCGCCTTCGCGAGAAAGTTGGTCTCAGTATTCGGCACTCAAGTCCGGATATTAGCACGGCTCCGAGTCCGTAACACCACGCGCGCTTACGGGTCTTTCTTTCCAGATGCCCCATGGCTTTCTTACTGGTTTGCCGTGAGTTTAGCGAGCCATCCGTGAGTTTCTTCAGTGTTCTTTGCGGTTTTCTACGACTTTGTTTCGTTTTCGTTCGTGACTTTTCTTGGAGTTTTCTACGGACGTTCTTTTTCTTTCTTTCTCGATTTTCTAGTTTTTCTCTCACGATTTTTTTCGTTTTCTCGCCGTCTTTCTTTCGTTTTTACTGTTAGGTTTTCGCACTTCGCTTCTCTTTGTACGTACCGTAGTACTCTCGTTGAGCTAGAGTTCACCGCCCACTATTTTTACTCTTGCTTTTCCCCGCGCTAACGACTCTTCCGTAGAAATAAGAAAAATATGAAAATAATAATAAATATGTAACGATGCGTCGCGGATGAAGCAAAGCATACGATACCTCCGCAACACTGTCATTTACTTTATTCTATCGTTATATCTGCTTTACTTTTCGAAGCATATATCACTCATTTAGTCTAGTTTGCTTACTTTCGATACTAGCATACTTCGCTTAGCATGTTTTACTTTGTCGTAGCATGTTATTCACAGCTTAGTTTAGCATGTTTCCTAGCTGAGCTTAGCATACTTTCGTTTGTGATAGGTGCTTTATATTATTCATTTATAGACGTCTTCCGTTCTATCGCTTTTCTTACTACATCCATATCGTTGCACACACTCACTCGCAATAAAATGAAATAAATGGTTTGCGTAGTCGACTTTAATTTAAAGCTTTAATTTAAATCGTGACTCTCTACGACGTGGAGCTTGGAGCATAGTGGGCGAAGACAACCATCTTCTTCAGCAAGCACTCGTGTCGACATCGACAAAACCCCTTCTTTAAGCTTAAATAACAAGCGCTCAGGATTTCGAGGTAGTCACGCGTAGCGACATCAGCCCTCACCTTTCTTTTAGGCGCTTCGCAGACCTCTCCTGTGCGATATAATCTCAACTCGGCTAGGTTTTCAAGGTTGTCGTACGATACGACGTAAGCCCTCCTGTCTTTCGGGTAGTTTGCATAATCGGGACGTTATGCAAACGTAATTCTATAATTAATTTGCGGGATTGAAATTAAAATAAATCACTTTCCAAAATTTAAAGCCCAATCATAGGATGATGCGGGACGTCCTCGAGGTCTCCTCGAGATGCGCGACATCCACTGCCCTTCTCTCTGACTCCGAAATAACCGTTCCTTCTTGTACCCTTCACCTATTGGATTCTTACTATCATCATTTCGTTAAGCCTTACCTTTTGAATTCATGAAGATAGAAACCGCGATCTAAATCGAGGATTCTGCCGAGTGAGCTTCGGTCGTTTGAGGGTAATTAAGCATAGGGGCTTGCATACATAGGGAGTTTTAAAGACCCCAGATAATATAAACCCTATTTAATTCTTTTGTATTAAATAGGGGAATTTGTCGGTCCACATAAAGGTTCGCAGACCAGAACAGATGTCATGAATGGAGAAGTTTTTCTCTATAGTTTTTGTGGAATTACGCTCATAATTATGTATTTTACTTCTAATTTAATACTTGCTCTATTTAGTCATAGAATAAAAGTCTAACTAGATCTTAGGGCAATTAATTCCTTAAGTTTAGGGTATTTATGTTTATTTCGTAATTATAGGAATTACGTAATTGTAGGAAGATTTCTTTCCTCTTTCTATTTATTGTACTCGTCTATTTATAGGTGAATTATCTATGGAATCAAGTGAAGAGAATTATTCAAATTTTCACATGGTATCAGAGCCATCAAGGCGAAGCCTCTCCCGCTCGACTTGATCGAGGCCCTCTTCTCCCGCGATCGTCAGCGTCCGAGCGCAGCACTAGTTCGCGCCTCTCCTGCGATCGTCCACGTCCGAGCGCCGACTCCTTTCCTCCGAGCGCCGACTCCTCTCCCGCGATCGTCCATGTCCGAGCGCCGACTCTTCTTCCGCAATCGACCAACCGTGAGCACAGCCCGTTCCAGCCGTGCTCCTCGTCGACGCAGCCTCTTCTCTGGTCATTCCGCCGGCCTTCTCTCTCTCCAATGACTAAGTACGGCCATGCCTGCAACTCCTCCTCTACTAGTGATGTCACTTCTAGCTACCCCTCCGCGGCTGGGTCTCCATTGCCTAGCAATTCAGACAATAATTCTGTCCTTATCCTTAGCCACAAACTCACCTGTCAGAATTATCTCCAATGGTCGCAGTCAGTCATGATGTTTGTATGTGGCAAAGGCAAAGATGACTACCACACTGGTGACGCTCCAGCTCCGGCGACGACAGCTCCTTCATACTAGACTTGGAAATCCGAGAATAATATGGTTATGGCCTGACTTGTTAACTCGATGACCCTTGATATTGGTGAGAACTTTCTTCTCTATGGCACGACTAAAGATATCTGGGATGCTGCCCGTGACACATATTCTAGTTCGTATAATATAGTCGAACTATTTGTTGTTGAGACCATTGTTCATGACTTTTGTGAAGGTGATCTCTCCGTCACTCAATACTTCAATACTCTTACTCGGTATTGGCAGCAACTAGATCTATTTGAGGTGTACCCTTGAAAGTGTTCCGAAGACACTGTCATATTTCGCCAAATCGTGGTACAGAAGCGCACCTTCAAATTTCTTCTCGGCCTTAAATCTGAGTTTAACCAGACTCGCTCGCGGATTTTGAGTTCAAAACCTCTTCCAACGATTCGTGATGTTTTTTCTGATGTGCGTCGCGAAGAGAGTCGCCAAAAGGTCATGTTAGGTGCTTCCTCGTCCACTACAATCTTCGACGGGTCCGCCCTTGCTGCTCACATCCCACCCACAGACAATCGCTAACGCCAGGGCGGCCCTTGGTGTGATCATTGCAGCCGTCCTGGCCATACTCGGGATACTAGTTGGCGGATTCATGGCAAACCCGCCAATGGGAAGCCCAAATGTGATCCCCAGCGAAGACCAGATTCATGTCCTCCAGAAGATGCTCGGTCAGCTGTCACCAGTCCATCCTACTAGTGTGGCTTCCGGTGTCACCGACCTTGTTGCCCATCAAGGTATTTCCCCATCTGCTTTCGTCTTAGATTCGACCTCTTCTCGCCCATGAATTGTTGACTCAGGTGCCTCCCATCATATGACCGGGGATATATCCTTATTAGTGGATTATCGGCCGTGTAATCCGACCCTCACTGTTCGGATTGCTGATGGATCGGCCTCTGAAGTTCTTTGGTCTTGGTTACATCGCATCTCTCCGGATTTATTCCTCATTTCGTGATTCGTGTTCCTACTTTGGATTGTAATCGGCCTACGATTAGTAAGCTCACTCATGAGTGTCATTGTGTTGCTAAATTTTTTCCATATGTTTGTGAATTTCAGGATTTGAAGTCGGGGAGGATAATTGGCAGTGCTGAGTTGCACAGTGGTCTTTATCTTCTCGACAAACCCTCTGTTGGTCTAGTTTCACCCACCGGTTGTGTTCCAGTATCGAATCCGTCATGCTTAAATTCTCTTAGTACATTTGTCTTTCATTCCAGTGTTAATAATGATAGTGAAATCGTATTCTTCGTTATCGTTTAGGTCATCCCGATTTTATGTACGCTTAGGAAGCTGTTTTACTCTTTATTCTTAATAAAAGTCATACCTCTTTTAATTGCGAAATTTGTCAACTGCAAACACACTCATACTTCGTTTATCGTTTATCATACGAGACCACTCGTCCGCATTCCTGCAATCCATAGTGATGTCTGGGTTGCTTCTCTTGAAAAAAATATTTCTGGGGCACAATGGTTCGTGTTCTTTATTGATGATCACACACGCATGACATAGATCTATCTTATGCGTGACAAATCCGAGGTAGGACCAATATTTCGTGCATTTTATCAAATGATACTCACTCAATTTGACACAAAAATTCAGGCCCTTAAAACAGATAATGCACGAGATTTTTCAACACTCTCTACAAGCTTTCTTACCATGACATCCTTCAGCCTTGGCACTTGTGTTGATACTCCCCGACAAAGTGGGGTTGCTGAGCGGAAAAATCGTCGACTTGTTGGAGGTAGCCTGTCTGTCTCATGTTTTATCGCATCGGTCCCTAAATGTTATTGGGGTGAGGCGACATTGATTCTTTCTATCTCATAAACCGGACGCCCTCTCGTATCCTGGGTTTCCTTAGTCCAATTGATGTCCTCCTTCGCTCCTTTCCGACTACCCGTGTCCTCTCTTCGGTTGTCCCTACCAAACTATTTGTTTGCTTCGTCTTTGTTCATATTCACAAACAACACCGCAGTAAATTAGACCCCGAATCGATCAAATGCATATTCATAGGGTATTCGGCCAATAAGAAAGGCTACAAGTGTTATTGCCCTTCAACTAAAAAGATCTATAATTCTATGGATGTCACCTTTTTTTAGCATCAGTCATACTACCAAGAGTCTGTCGTTCAGGGGGAGAGTCGTAGTGAACAACAGATCTGTGTTCCTTTACCAACTGACACGGATCTTTCACCGGCTGTCAAACCTCCTCCATCTCCTATTCCAAACCCAAACACAAACCCGTCTACACAACCCGCACCTCAGGAACTTCGGGTCTATACGAGACGAACGAGCTCGCTGAAAGAATAGAGAACGGTACACCGCTTCCGAGTGCTTGTCCAAGAATCTAATCCGGCTTAAGCCTCTGCGAAACTCGATCGGGTATGGAATCCATAGTACCTTAGTGATTATGAGCTTATCCACTCTGTGAGAGATGATTTAGATGTTCCTTGCACTCGATATCCTATCTCTCGATTTGTTTCGTATGAGAAGTTATCTCCTACCTATCATGCATTTATTCTGCTTATCGACGACATAGAGGTCTCGAATTCTATTCAGGAAGCACTCTCACACCCTGGATGGAGAAAAGCTGCGAATGAAGAAGTTGCTGCACTAGAAAAGAATGGAACATGGATTGTGTATGATTTGCCCAAGGATATGAGACCAGTAGGATGCAGGTGATTATTTACAATCAAATGTAAGGCAGACGGAAGCATAGATCGGTTGAAAGCCCGACTGGTTGCAAAACCAAGAGACATTCGCCCCAGTAGCCAAACTGAACTCCATTAGAATCCTACTCTCCACTGCAGCAAACCGAGACTGGTCGCTTATGCAACTTGATGTCAAAAATGCATTCCTTAATGAAGATCTTGAAGAGGATGTATACATGGATTTACCTTCACGGTGCTAGAAGGGTCTTTCACTAGTGGCAAAGTATACGAAGCTCGGGAAATCTCTGTATGGTCTCAAACAATCTCCCCGTGCTTGGTTTGCCCGATTCAATAATTCAGTAATCAAGTGCGGTTATACTCAAAGCTAGGCTGATCATATGATGTTCACAAAAAGATCCGAGAAGAAGATTGCTATACTCATCGTGTATGTTGATGACATCACTCTTACCGGTGATCACACTGAAGAATTAACAAAGTTGAAAAAGTTTCTAGCCCATGAATTCGAAATCAAGGACCTCAGAGACTTGAAGTTTTTCTTAGGAATGGAAGTTGCGAGATCCAAAATGGGGATAGTCGTAACTCAAAGAAAGTACGCATGGGCCTATTGAAAGAAAGCGAGTATGCTTGGATGCGAAACCAATGAGATCTTTCCAATAAGCATCGTATAAAAGATTGGAATGAAGAAGGATAGTTCTGGGTCGACAAAGGACGATATTAGCGGCTTGTTGGAAGACTTATTTACTTATCCCACACCAGATCAGACATAAGTTTTTCAGTAAGTATAGTGAGTCAATTCATGAACTGTCCTACTGAGGAACATATGGGAGCTGAGGAACATATGGGAGCTGTCAACCGAATCTTAAGATACTTAAAGATGACTCCAAGGAAATGATTATTATTCAAAAAGAATGATAGTCAAAAGGTAGAAGTCTTTACTGATGCTTGATCGGGCGGGAGATATATCCACCCGACGATCAACTTCAGGTATTGCTCTCGTGTATGCGACAATCTAGTGACATGGAGAAGCGAGAAGCAATCGGTGATATCTCGGAGTAGTGCGGAAGTAGAATACGGAGCCGACAACTTGAGTATCTCGATGAAGGAATGTGGATCAAAAGATTTCTCGAGGAGCTCGTAATTATGAGAGAAAATTCTATCGGGATGCTTCCGTGATAATCAAACAACAATCGATGATCGTAAAGAATCGCGTTCATCATGACCAAACGAAAGACATTGAGATTGATCGGAACTTCATTTCGGAGAAGGTGGACAATGAAATCATTGAATCAGTGTATGCTCCTTCTAGAGACCAAACCGCAGACATTCTCACCAATGCTCTCCCTAAGTCAAGTTTTGATGAACTAAACAACAAGTTGGGCATGTACAATTTGTACAACCCAACTTGAGGGGGAGTGTGAAATTACGCTCATAATTATGTACTTTACTTCTAATTTAGTACTTGTTATATTTAGTCATAGAATAAAGGTCTAACCAGATCTTAGGGTAATTAATTCCTTAATATTAGGGTATTTATGCTTATTCCGTAATCATAGGTATTACGTAATTGTAGGAAGATTTCTTTCCTCTTTCTATTTCTTGTACTCGCCTATTTATAGGTGAATTATCTATGAAATCAAGTGAAGAGAATTATTCAAATTTTCACAGTTTTCATTTCCTGGTTCTGCTTTTACTCTATCCTTCTTTGTGTTCTGAATTTCAACACCATCCCCACCAATTGCATTATTTTGTAGAACATCCATGCTTTTACTGTTGCATTTTTAATAATAATCTTGTTTCATTTTTGAAGAGAAAATAAGTTCCGTAAACCTATTAACCAAGAAGTGTTTTTTTAAAGTAAATACAAGTTAAAAATGTAATAGAAACTGATCACGGGTTGCTACTTGAAATTCAGATGTACCTGTTAATCAAGAAGTTCTTTTTTTTGTAAATACAAATGAAAAGTGTAATAAAAATAGATAATGAGCTATAAATTTAATGAACTTAATTAAGTCCATAAACCTTTCTACAAACGACTTTTACTCTTGTAAAACATGTACAAGCATTTATGACGATCTCACTGTGTGCTATTAAGTTTGACAGTTTCTGATGTCTGTGCCACCTCATTTACTTTTTTGGTTGATTTAGTGATATCCTCTATGTTTGCAGCTTTTTGATTGGATGCAAAAGGATGAGATGCTTAACTTTGCATCGTATAGCAGTTTTATCAAATATATGCGAATAAGCCGTAATCCCATTAAAGCTCTTCAAATTTATGATAGTATTACCGATAAATCAACTAAAGTCAACTTGTCCATTTGCAACTCTATTCTTGGATGTCTGTCACAAAATGGAAGATTTAAAAGCAGTCTGAAGTTGTTCAGTAAGATGAAGGATGAAGGCTTATTGCCAGACTTGGTCACATATAGTACGGTATTATATTGGCTTTCTGTATTTTTTAATGGATGCGAGTAACTTGGGTTTCAAATGTTTAAGTTATAATTGTCTTGTCTGTAATGTACTGCATGCTGAGTATCTATTTGTTGTGTTTCCGTAGCTTTTAGCAGGTTGTGGCAAAGAGGCAGATGGTTATGCAAAAGCAATGCAGCTAGTTCATGAGCTTGAGAGTAGCGGCTTTAGCAAGGATGCTGTAATCTATGGCAGCCTTATATCGATTTGTGCTTCAAACGGTCTATGTGAAAAAGCTGAGGAGTATTTCAACCAGATGATTGTTGAGTGCTGTAGTCCTAACATATTCCATTACAGTTCTTTGCTGAATGCTTATTCTCTAAGCAGAGATTATTTGAAGGCTGAACAACTAGTAAGAAATATGGAATCCTCTGGAATAGTGCCAAATAAGGTAATTTCTCTTTTTACAAGTTTGCAAATTTTTCTGTTATGTTATTTTTCACTTTACTCTAGCAAGTATGAAGAAAATGCTTCAATTTATGGTTTGGCATTAGTTTTTTTATCATTACAACAACAAAAACAACAACAAGAAGCATTTATCCCACTAAGTGGTGTCGGCTCCATGAATCTTTTTTATCTATTGCGTTCTACTGAGTGTCATATTTTCATTTAATTTTAATATATTAAGATCATTTTTACACAATACGCCCAAGTCTTCTTAGGTTTACTTCTGCCTTTCTTAACATCAGTCGAAGCTAAAACATCCACTCTCGTAACTGGATCATCAGACGATCAACTTTTAATATGACCAAATCATCTAAGATGACTCTTTCTAATCTTGTCTGCCACTGGAGGTACACTAGCCGTATCACGAATATATTCATTTCGTATTTTGTCTCTAAGTGTCAAGCCAATCATCCACCTAAGCATTCTCATCTCAGCAACATTTAACATTGTTTTATTCTTCTCTTTTAAATGACAACATTCTAAGCCATATAGCATCGCAGGTCTCACTAGGATCTTATAACATTTTCCTTTTAGTTTAAGCGGGATTTTTCTATCACACAATAGGCCCGAAGTACTCCTCCACTTCAACCAACCAACTTCAATTCTACTAATGACAACCCATCTATATACCATCTCTTTGAACAATAGACCCGTGATACCTAATACTTTCACACCATTTAATGATTTGATCATCCATAGTTACAATTCTTCCACTTGAGCTACCGCTACTAAACTTAAATTCCATGTATTCAGTTTTAGTTTCACTCAAACTAAGGCCTTTGGAATCCAATGTAGACCTCGATAATTTAAGTTTTTCCTAAACTATTTATCTACTCCTATTCACAATATATCAGCAGCGAAAAAGCATACACCATGAGACATACCTATACCATTTTTAGTTTGATTTCTACCTAAATACCAAAGTTTAAAACCTAATGTCCTGTTTGGGATCACTTTCTGTTTTCTATTTTATTTTTATTTTCAGTCTATATTGTTTTTTATTTTTTGTATTTAGAAAATGTTTTGATACTGTTATGATTTATATGATTTTGAAAATAAAAATTATAAAATATATTTGGCTTGATATATTTTTATCCTTTTTAAAGAAGAAATATACCTTTTAAAAAATTAATTAAATTGTAATAACCGCTAACATGTTCAATTAAAACTATTTAATTAATAACTACTGATATGTTAACTTAATTATTTAACATGTTAATTAATTTTTGTTAGTGAATTAATGAAATTATTTAATTAATTAATCCTTAAGTTAAAGTTTTGTTAAATTGAAATTTTAATTGATTTAAAATTTTGTAAGTTTATTAAAATTTTATGGATTAATCAAAATTTCAATTAATTAATATAATTTTTTATTTAATTCATTAATTAGTATTTTAATTAAGTTGTTTAATATTTTATTTGATTTTTTTATATATTTAATGATATGTTTAAATAATTTAAGGTTTTAAATTTATTATTATTGAATTAATTAAATGATTAATATTTTATTTGAATTATTGTTGGTTTATTTGATTAATTGTTAAGTTAAATAAGTAGACTTCTTATGAGATTGAGTAATTATGAGTTAATTAAATTTATTTATGTTCTATTTAAATTATTAATTATTTAATTAGATAATTATTAGTTTAATAAAATATTTTATCAATCAATTGAACTTAAGTAATTTCTCTAATTCCATTAATTTATTAATGAGTTAATTAAGCAAGTTTAGGATTTAATCAGTGGATTGATGGCTTAATTTGGTTATCTTAATTTCAACCAATGATGACTAAGCTAATTCAAGATTTTAGTGCAAAGCTCCTAAGAAATATGTTTTTAAAATAGCGAAAATACAATTTCTATATTTTTGCTGTTTTGAAAACACACCTTATATGTTTTAAAAATAAAATAAAAAACAAATACTATTTTTTTATTTACTTTATGTTTTTTGTTAAAAAAAAGCAGAAAATAGAAAACAAAAAGTTATTCTAAACATTGTTTAAGCTATCAATCTCCATAGCCTTTTCTCTAACCTATTTAGTTTCTTGAATACATAAGATATTTTTCTTCTTATAAACCATAATATCAACTAATTTCCTTAATTTACGCGTGAGAGTACTTATATTCCAAGATCCTATCTTAATATTAATTTCATGGTCTAACTTCTTTACCAACATCCATTTGTAGTGTGGGAACCTTTGCTTATTTGGCATTACACGCATACGCTGGTGTAGCGGCGCTTGCATACATTTCACTATAAGGCCATACCATGTGTCGCTTTTAGGGGACGCCCTAGCATTCACACAAGGATTTATTTCATGATTTTTGGACAAATTTTACGCTGGCTGTCGATTACCTAACACAACTTTTCACTTTTCACATCCAGAGCTAGAGACCCGACAATGACAATGTTATTTTTTTCAATATTTGGACAAATCATTATAATGGCTTTTATGATTTATTTGTGTTTTGATTCTAATAAAACTTATATTTAGGGGCTCTTTAGTTTGCTAAGAAAGTAAAGCGGTTTGAAAAAGTACAGTAAAAAAGTGATATATTGGATATGTAACACTTTGAGTTGTTTGGTTCTATATAAAATAAATACAAGGAATCTCATTTTCTTGTTTGGTTTGAAGAAAAACAAATCAATGTAAAAATATCTAGCTAGTGAGTGATAGTGGCGGGGATGACGGTTGCTAGTGGCGGCGATCACTGGTGGCTGCTACAGTTGATAGTAAGCAGTTGGCAACAACAAACAGTGGGCGTAGGAGACTGCTATCAGTGGTTGGCGGTATAAACTACTGTAGTAGACAACCTGTACTACCCACTTTTGGCGATGTTAGGGTATTCCCTCAAATTTTGTTCCCCTCATAATTTGATCAAGTTAAATTTATTAAATTCTACTTGTCGAATCGATTAATTTAATATATAAATCCAAATATGAATTTTAAATGTGTGAGAAACTATAAACTTTTGAAGTTGTAAGTTAATTAACCTAATTAATCTATTTTTTATTCTCCCAAATCCTTTCACTGTTCCTAGCCGAATCTTTTCTTGGCTTTTAGCTGTGCATGCTACGGTTTGATTCAATGAAACAGCTGAGAGTTAGCGAACGTGGGTTAAATGTCGAATTTCTCCCATTCCTTCTTCTCCATCTTTTGAATTCGCTCGCTTGGAGGGTACCGTGATTAGGTTATCATTGCAGACCGAGCATGCAACACGCAGGGAGCCGCAAGCGGCAATTCCAGGCTCTGGGGTGAAATCGGTAAAGAGGGAAGACAATTTTTATGATATTATAGACATTCCTTTCTTTGGTTTCCGTTTTGAGTTTTGCCATGATCTATGCATTGTTTTGTTTTCGGTCACCTTAGCGGGAGGTGAGCTTGTATTGGAGGTTACAAACTTGGTTTGTGAGCTTCCATGTGGGTCTTTAGCCATAAATTAGCAAAATAAAGGGGATATGAGAAAGGGGGAAGAATAATAGGAAGTACCAGAGAAGAGCTGGTTCTGTAGAGAAGCTCATTTGAGGTAAGAAAGTTATGTTTGACATTAAATTACGAAATGAGTCGAGATTTTGTGAAATCCTAATATGCTTACAAATTCCAAGCTTTTTACAGTAGGCGGTGAGCTTAGGAAAACTTGTCGTAGTGCTGCTCTGTTAATTTAGGTAAAATAATTCTGTGCTAATTTAAGATAAATAACTCTCTGCAGATCCATGTGATTATGTGCTTAACACTATTGCATGTAGAATTTTCTGCATATTGTGGATGCAGACTTGCATGAATTGTATAAATGTAAATTTGTTATCATTTACGATATCTATGATATTACTTTGTTAAGAATTTGATGAACATGTTTATGAAATCATTGTTTGCATATATTTATTTATTTTGATTTATGCATATGATATATGGAATGCGTATGATGAATGCTTGTTACAAGATTTTGTTTTATGAAATCTCACAAGTGATATTATAGGTAAACTATTACATGAATATTTGCAAATACAGATGAGGGAACAATGAGATTTTTTACTATTGGTGTTCAAACGGAGTCAAAAATTTTGGAATCAATGGGACTGGACGATGAGGGAATGCTGAGATTCGTTGTTACCGCGCTGGGGGGGGGGGTTGGGGGCATCTTTTATCAGTAGTTAATATGGTCTTCGTGCTGGGTGACGACTCATGACATGAGAATAGTTGAGGTCTATATGATTACTAGTGACTCTCTTATGATTAGATTAGTAACTCTTGTGAATATGCTCATGATTACACATACATGAATGATTACATATTTTATATGGAGTTCATACTTTTTTATATTACTTGTATTTTTCTTTTATATGTTTTATACGATTATGACATGCCGTGACATTTGTTATGGACATGTACATGAGTTACATATGAGCATACATGTTGTTTCTTTCCCGTTTCTTAATCTTGATTATTTTGCCAAGCTCATTATTGTTCACTTTACGTTATTAACTTTCAGGAAATGTTAAGAAACACTGAGATGAGTAGCCATGTGTGATTTGTTCAGTTTTTGCATTTCATATTTTTAGGAGCTTACAAAAATTTTTGGGTATGTATTTTATTATTTGAATATAATAATTCTGTATATTAGATATATATGTTTTAGTGATATGATTTTCCACGCTTCTGAGTATATGCATATGAATGAATTATGAAATGAACTATTTCAAGTATGTTTGTGGCGATTTAGTTAGATTAATTTTCAAATGAAATAGGCAAAATATCTTTTATCCATACTGCTTTTTTATAAAGTGCTCATAACTTTATCCAGCGATTACATTGATAACAGTTTGAATAGAAACTGGAATTTTGAAAAAGATATCTATTTGATAACATTTTTATGCTTCTTTTTTCTATTGTGTGATAGAAGTGGAGTCACATATCTCTCGGTGATTTTCTACTGCTTGCCAAATGAATTTGTCAAATTATCATCTCCCCTATATTTTCCTCTTCTTTAGATTTTTTTGACCTCTAATTGATTGCCATAGTTACTTTGAAGCATTGTTCTTTCACTAGTAATTTAATCCAAATTGTCAGAGATTTGCTAGTATTTCTCTTTTCCCACCCTTGCTTTTGTATATATTTTTTTAGAATGGTATGTGCAACTGTGATCATAATGGAGAAAAAAGATTCATGTAGCTGACCCAACGTAGTGGAACAAAGGCTTTGTTGTTGTTGTTGTTGGTATGTGAAACTGTGTTCTCTTTTATCCAAGATCTCGAGAACTAGACAGGCATTGAACTGGTAAAGCAAGATGTTCATGAATCAAAGATTAGACCGTGGTTAAACCGGATAACATAATAAATTATAAATTTATTAATATGACAAATGATGCAACAATAACATAATATGTGCAGTTTAAAAAAATGAAATTATGAAATATAAAATAAATACCTCAATATTTAATTGACAAATATTTTATTATAACATTCTTTGTTATTTGAAATATTTTGTCTTCTTAGATGAAATTGATTTTTTGCAAAACAAATATTGATAAGAACAAATTAATACCACACCTATATGATACGTTTAGTAACACTTAATATTCAATTACACAAAAATATAGGCTATAACAATTAATGATAGACATCGTTTAATAAAAAAAAGTGTGAAAATATAAGACATCATAATTAAACAAACATGATACACCATTTATTGTTGAATATAATTTGCAAAACATAAAACTGAAAAGTTGTATTTCTAAAACATAAAATACCAAATATGAATTAAGTATGAAATTTGTCTCCAAAACTCAAAAATTATCTTTCTAAAATATAAAATATCAAATATGAATTAAGTATGAAATTTGTCCCCAAAACTCAACATTTTTCTTTCGAAAATCATGTTAAAATTTATCCATAATTATTGTATCTCTGAAAGTTCCATCATCATAAGCAAAATGTTCAAATTTTATCAACTCATATGTATTTGAATCGTTAACTTCAAGTAATTATTGACAACATCATTATATTCATTTGAATCCGCACGTAAAATATAACAAATAAGGTCATTTTGATTATCAATTTAAATATATTTAAAAACAATATGGTTGGTTGTTTATTCAGTTCATCAAAAATCGGAATGACTTCGTCTCTATAAACTTTATTCTCCAAATAACCATAAGCAATCTTAGGAGTGTGTTCATCGTCAATTATCCAAAAGTTTACTGTCTCAATGCTTGCACAGTCCAATTGACCATCATTTGTCTTAGCTTGCAACGAATAAAATAATAAGATA
Source organism: Papilionanthe hookeriana x Papilionanthe teres (assembly GCA_022702705.1). Taxonomy (NCBI): domain Eukaryota; kingdom Viridiplantae; phylum Streptophyta; class Magnoliopsida; order Asparagales; family Orchidaceae; genus Papilionanthe; species Papilionanthe hookeriana x Papilionanthe teres. Next base: position 145,534,855 of record CM040427.1, read on the forward strand.
TTTTAGATCATGATTATTATTAAAGCTAAATATAATAATAAAATGTATTTACATAGAAACTTTGATTTAAAAAATATACTTCTTCCTCAAATTAAGGTTGTATCTAATGTACACCAAATCATTTAATCTTGGGTGTTTCAGGTGATTTCATCTCTTTATATGAATTTTTTCAAAAACACACTAAATTTTTTTAGCCCAGATGATGATGAAGTGTGATTAAGAATTCACACACACACACACACATATATATATATATATATATGCAGGAGCACCCGGTTTTGGGGAGGTGGTGTACAGGGGTTTCGTGTTCGATGTTGCAGATAATGAGGTTTAACGACTGATCTGTGGTGGAACTTTGGTCTGCTATAATATATATCAATGGAAGGGAGCTCCTCACTTCAACAAAGTAGTATCAGCGATTTACCCATAATTTCTCCTACATTCAGCTATTAAGGCTATAGTCCATGTAGGCATTATTTTAGATGCATTACAACTGTGTTGGTTCAGCTGTAAACTGAATTTCTGGTTTGCATTCGTGTAATATTTGGAATTCTGATATCTTCTAGGATATTAATACAGTGATGAAGAGTAGCGTTATATGCAATGTTTTATTTGTTTTTAATATATATATATATATATATATATATAAAGCGGGGGGCCCTATCCCCCTTAGAAACATTATGGATGATAGTTTGGTTTCCCCTGGTAATGGGGAAGCTCTTCAGCATGTGAATCCAATTGCGCTTACAAAACCAGGGGTAGGGGGAAGCCTTGGCGACCTCGTCCTCTTTAGTTGTTATTTTTCTTTTGTTGTATCTTTTTCATCGTGCTGTTTGAGCATTATTGTACCTTTTGGTTTTTATGAGGTGTGCTCGTTTGTTTTTGGGCCCTCTCATACCACTTATTTTGTACCCTTCTTTTAATTCAATGCAATCGGCCTGCAGGCCACTTTCCAAATATATATATATATATATATATATGAGAATTGTGTGCCGTCTTCTCAGCTCTGCTAGGGTTTCGCCTCATGGCGAACCCTAGCGTCTGCTACGGTCGTCTTTCGTCAACTGGCTTGCGGAGCGTCTTCGTTGTCTCCGGTGGAAGAGCTCGCTTCGTTTTGTCCTGCTGGTTCTTGTCGAGCTGCTCGCGACGTCTTCGTCCTGCAGGTTTGATTGTTTTGAACTCGCCTGCCTGCTCGATTCGTGTCTTCGCTGTCCTACGGAGCGTCTTCGTCTTCTCCGGTGGAAGAGCTTGCTCGTCCTGCTAGTTCGTGTCGAGCTGCTCGACTGCTGCTCGCGGCGTCTTCGTCCTGCAGGTTCCTGTCGAGCAGCTTGACTGCTGCTCGCAGCGTCTTCGTCCTACAGGTTCGATCGTGTCGAACTCGCCATGGCATGTCTTATTGTGACTAATGCTGCTAGAGTTACCTATGCTGGGGTGGTGGGAAAAGGCAATGCTACTTTCAAAGACCCTGAGCATTTGGTGTTTCCACGGGCTCTTCGTGATCGTTGCGACAGGTAGGGGTTGTCGTCACTTTTATTCACTCTGCAGGGAGAAAGATGGCTCTTCTGCCATTATTTTTTTGAGAATGAATTAAATACATTAAATGAGGAGGTGCAGTTTACCCTTATTGGTAAGTTTGCTTGGGACATCCGAAAATAGAATTTGTGAGAAATTTCTTTGACTCATTCCACTTCACTGGAGCTTGGAAGATGAGGTTGTTGGATGGAAGACATCTATTGATTAATTTAACAGTGGAAGGCTATCTTAAGTACATTTTCAAGCGATCTATTTTCGTTGCGAGGATTGAAATGAAGATTATAATGTGACTCCAAATTTTGACCCTCTAAGAACCTCCTTGTGATTCTATTTGGTTCGAGTTTTCGATCCTTTCGTATAGATATTTCGATAAGAATGTTCGTTTCAAGTGTGAGCGCTTGGTACCCACGTGAGAATGGATGCTTGACTTATAACAAGTCTAGCCTGCTTCTTTGCTAAGCTCCTAATTGAGAGGGATATTACTCTTCCTGAAGTCTATCAAATTTGGGTGGGCTCTAATCAAGAAGCTGTTTGACAGGAGATGGTGATAGAGCAAAAATCTTTTTACTGTCATCACTGCAGAATGTTCAGACATACCAGGGATAAGTGTTGTAGACTCTATCCCCCAACAAAGAGATTGCCAAATAACTCAAGGAAATGCTGAGACTTCTTTGGGTAAGAAAATTGAAGCCAATGGTTTGTCAGATGGTTTGGCTGACATTACTTCCCCATCTGTATCACTTGAAGAGAATGAACCTTTTGAAGCTGCTGTTAGACAGGTTAATGAACTGGTTATCATTGTTACCCCTTCACCCTCTTCTGATCCTGCTGGAGAGGTGGAGCGAATTGTGACTATCCCAATGGTTCGAACCTCAGAGGTGGAAAAGGAATACTGTGAAGACATTGTGGAACCTATCGCTGCAATTGTCTTTCCTTCTATGGATCAGACTGATCAGTCTATAGAAGAAAAATGACAAGTATACACTTTCCAGCGAGAAAAAAAGGCTTGGGTACTATTCAATTGGAAAATTATTGGATGATACATTGATCTCTCCTAATAATGGACAGTCACTTCAGTGTTTGATTTCTGGATGTGCTCCAAGAAGCAGAGGAAGAGGAAGGCTTAAGCGACCTCGTTCATAGACAATGTTTATTTGCATGTTTTTCTTTTTTCTGTCTTTTGTATCATTTTGTTTGAGCTATCTCTGCATTTTGTTTATTAGTACAGCTACATCTATTGGACCCTCTTATACTACTTGTTTTGTACCCCATTTATTTCAATAAAATAGACCTCAGGGCTTCTTTTAAATATATATATATATATATAATGCTAGTGGTTGAAAGCTGGGATCACTTACTAGATTGCATTTCTTTGGACATTGTGAGAGCAATAAGCTGAAGTGAATGTCAATTCCTGCAGGTGTCAGTTCCCATAGGATTGTGCTATGTGCCAACCAAGACCTCTCGGTCCAGGCAAACTAAGGGCCAATTGGCCTTCCTGAGTACATAGGATTTCCTCCCACTTGATGAAGCCCACTCCATAGTTACTTTTGTATTATATATGTTGTTTTTTCATGTGTTACAGAAATTTTTCTTAATGTTTTCTGTCAGGACAGTTACTGGCATCCAAGTTTGCCTTTTTAGACTTACATCTGATGACTGGTGGTGCTCTGACTATTTCTCGTCTGAGGTGATGATTATTCTCCACCTGTCCACTCGTCCGCAACCTTCTCTTCACTGCCACTATTACCGCATTTACTACAACGAACTAGAAAACAACCACCTCCTAGTTTTCTTGTAGCCACCTACGACCAAACCTCCTCTCGTCTTGTTGTCATCCCTCTTTGTCTTTGTTCCAACAGCTAGTTGACCTCTCTCCAGCCTCTTATCCACTATCTCAGCCTCCCTGAATCCCTTTACCTTGTGGCCTAGCTACTGTTCCAGCCTTCGAAACTAGTTCACAGCCACCTTCCTAACCACCGTGCCAACCACCTCCCCTATTGTCTTTCACCTATCATTCCCCTACATTAGCCTTGCCCCCCAACCACAACCAACCCTCCACTCCACTTTCACCTATTTAGAATACACCCCTAGTTTAAGCATGTGTTGTGTTAGTTGTTATTTTCCTTTTACTACGTGACTTGTAACTGCTATTAGCTTTGTAGTAATAATTTTTATTTTCTTATTGTGGTTTGGCTTAACCGTACTATCATTTAGTCTCAGAACCAACCTAACTCTAGTTATATCTTAAAATTTCTAGTATCCATCCATACCGAACCCTACCTCCACCTAAAATTTTTCTTTCCCACCCTACATTACCCCTACCTCATTCTACTTACCCCCGTATTCCCTAATCATGCGACCTCAGAGGAAATTGCCAGAACTTGATTTGGAGTTTACCATGGAAGATACACTAACAGCTCTGCCGAGTGCTACATGGCTCGATGACTTTGAGAAAAAAGGACCCATGGAGAGGTCATCATAGAACGTGATAACGAACATTGATGAGAAAAGAGAGGAACACGAATCCTTTCCGTAGAGATGATTCTAGGGAGAAGTTGCAGGCCAGTTGCTTCGGGATTCAATATTAGAGGAAGCCGAGAGATTAAGTGCTTGTTGGAGGATACAAAGACTCAAGAGTGAAAGTTGATATATTGGATTTCAAGGGGAGAATGAACTCGGGCGACTTCATAGAGTGGCCGCTGACTGTTGTGTGGGTTTTGAATACAAGGGGTGCCAGATGACCAGAATGTGAAACTGGTTGTTATCAAGTTGAAGAAGAGCATCTCGTTATGGTGGGAGAACCTGAAGCGGGAGAGAAATAGAGAAGGGCAGAACAAGATTAAACTATCTTGGAGGAGATGAAGAGAGAGTTGCAACGGTAGCATCTACCTAACGCTGCCATCAAGTTTTTTTCTTGAAGCTCCATTACTTGCAGAAGAGAGTGCTATCTGCAGAGGAGTAAACTGCGGTGTTTATGTTGCTTGAAGCTGAAATGTGATATGAAGGAATCAGAGAAACGCATGATAGCTTGGTACTTGGGAGCTATACTGCTCGCCATCAACGACATTGTTTATATGCAACCATACTGGTCTTTGGATGACATTGAGATCTCAGCACTGAAGGTGGAGATACAACAGAGTAGAGCATGAACGATCAGCATTCAGCCGTCGCCCACAACTTAACATATTAGTAAGAGCATCTATGAGAGTCGATAAGACCAGTCAAGAGAATGATAGAGGAGCGTTGAGAAGAAACCTAAAATAACAACCTCAGCCAGAAAATACTTTAGATTTTGGACAAGTTGCTTCCAGTTGCCTGCGAGCCACGTTATTGGATACAATCCTAGAAGGGAAATACTAGATGCTGACAATTGTCCTGACAGAGAATAAGAAGAAAACTACCCTTACATGTGAAAAAATAACATATTTAATATTTGGTTAGTGGCCCTCGTTAAGTGGGAGGCAATCCTACACACCCCGTAGAGCCGCTTGGCCCTTGGTTTGCCTGGACTAGGAGGTTTCGACGAGCATAATGTTATCCCACGGGAAAAAATTCTCTTGAAATAGATGCATTTGTCAGTCTTCGAAGCTTCAATCTGCATGTTGGAGCTGTTGCAACCTCTCGAGGTTGAGTGATATTTGACTGCAACATGAGAAGCATTTGGATCTCACTGACAACTGCACTGTCTCCCGAATCACTTGAGAAGCTCTTCCATTTGCATACATACGTTCATATCGGTCCAACCTTCTGGGGTTAGATTACTTAATTGATTATGCATGAAGATCATAAAAATTTTAGCTTTTAGCTTATGGATAAGTTGAAAAGCTATGAGAGTACCCTCCATAAGAGAGACATGCCATCAAAAGAATGAATAAATTGAGCTTAATAAAGTCACCTTCATTTTTTTTTTCCAATATGAGTTCTAAGAAGCAAAATTTATATTTCATAGAAAAAAATGCAAACAAAATAATATTTGAATAATCTAAAAAGGCAATCTCTACACGTAACACAAATGAACATCTCATTTCAACATTCACATAAACAAATATCTCACACTTGGGCTTTTTTGTAGCCGGTATTAAATAAGAATGTTTAGGTGTTACATGGATAAACACAAGAGATTTGTGTGGTATCATGGTATGTTTGTAAATGCCCTAAATAAATTTATCTGTCTATTGGGTTTAGGGAGGATAAATGTTAATTCTTAGATATTCCTAGTTCTACAGTTCTACCAGGTCTCAGTTACATAGGAAATCCCATTGCCTTCTGTCTTAAACCAAAGTTTAGTAATTTTAGTTGGAAGGTTGGGTTTAGAGGATTTAGAGAAGCTAAAACACGTGAATATGGGGTAAAAGACGAGTGTTACCTTCTTTGATATTCTCAGTAGGAACAAGCCGGAAGGAAACATAGGCTTTGACGCAGAAGCTTCGATGAGCGCTGCCACGAATGTCGTGATTCTGACGGTGAATGGATGGTCAGACGAGCTATTGAGCGGTGATTGAATGGTGAGAGGAGTGTTCGAGAGAAACGGGAATGCTAGGAAGCTAACACCGGAATTGTTTGGCTCTTTAGGGTTATGGTCCACTGTTATCAAGCCCAGGATGGACATAAATCCAATTTTGCGATAAATCGCAACCCTTGAATGGCTTGAGATCAGAATCAGTGGTTTCTCCTAAATCAGATTTTAGGCTAACCAATGGGTCGACGGGCTGCATGTTTTTTGAAAGTCTAGTTCTTGCTCCCACTCGGGCTGGTAACATGCATGGTTAACGGTTCAACCAGTCTGATCGAGTGGCTGGAATTTCAGTTGGAAGGCTGGGTTTAGAGGATTTAGAAAAGCTAAAACACGTGAATATGACGAGTGTTACCTTCTTTGATATTCTCTGTAGGAACAAGCCGGAAGGAGGCGTAAGCTTTGACGCAGAAGCTTCAATGACGGTTGCCGATGAATGTCAAGATTTTGATGGTGAATGGATGATCAGACAAGCTATTGAGCGGTGATCGAATGGTGAGATGAGCGATCGAGAGAAACGGGAATGCTAGGAAGGTAACATCGGAATGTTTTGGCTCTTTAGGGTTATGGTCACTGTTATCAAGCCCAGGATGGACATAAATCCAATTCTGCAATTAAATCGCAACCCTTGGATGGCTTGACATCAAAATCAGGGGTTTCTCCTAAACCAGTTTTCAGGCTAACCAACGGGTCGACGGGCTTCTTGTTTTTTGAAAGTCTAGTTCTTGCTCCCACTCGGGCTGGTAACATGCATGGTTAACAGTTCAACCAGTCCGATCGGGTGGTCGCTCGGTTTTAAAAACCATGTTTTTTATTATGTTGACATTTAGATGGAATTGATAAGTTGATTGCGCCTTAGTTAAAAACACGACTTCTAAGGATGGTAAGGATGCAATTTTTAAACCTTTTGATTTGCTTGTCTTAAAATCATGGCTTCTTAGTAGAATTCAAGTTGGTTGTTTGAAGTGAAGGAATACATTGGGCCTATTTTGTGATAGAAAAGTTATGCTTAAACTCAAAAGAAAACTTTATTAGATGGTGGTAAGACTTGTAATACTTTATGGCTAGGGGTGTAAACGAGCCGAACACGATCGAGCTCAGGGTCAGCTCGTGTTCGGCTCATTTATATTTCGAGCTCAAAAAGTGTGTTCGTGTTCGACTCTTTCGTTTATCGAGTCAAACACGAGCTGGTCACGAACAAAGAGTCGTTTTGACAACCCTAATCACGTAACCATAAGATGTTAAAGATTGGTGCAAGATTTAGAAATTATTGTTTATATTAAAACATCATTTGAATCTAATTTAATAATTTTTATTCTATTTTTTTAATTAATACTTTTAATTGATTATAAATCTTTGTAGCTTTGTATTCAATTAACTTTTTTAAAAATACTAATCATCAATATATATATAATCGATGAATAGTATTTTGATCCAGAACGAGCAGAACACGAACAAAAAAATCTTACAAATCTTTGTTTGTGTTTAGCTCGTTAACTTAGCGAACGAGCCGAGCACGAGCTGTTCGTGAACAACGAGCTGTTTGGACAGCCCTATTTTTGGCACAAAATGTTGGCATGTAAAAGAGAAACATAAAATAAAGTGTTGCTGAGATGAGAGTGCTCATGTGGACGAGTGGTTTTACACTTGAGACAAAATGCGGAACACATCTATTCATGAAGGCTCGGAGTAGCTCTAGTGTTAGAAAAGGTTTGAGAGAGTTGCCTTGGATGGTTTTATCACATTAGATGTCGACCATCTGGTGACCCAGTTAGAAGTGTGTATGTTTTAGATTTGATTTATGTTAAGAAAACTAGAGATAAACCCAAAAACACTTGGGCATGTTCTTTAAAATATGATATTAATTTATAGGAATTAAATGAAAATAGGATCTTAATTTAACACTCAATAAGATAAGGGAGAAATTTGATTCACTCAGCCGACCCCAGTTAGTGAAATAAAGGCTTCCTGTTATTGTTGCTTGTATTGATAATGTTTATTGGTTTGTTTAGTAATGTAAGTGGGCCTTTGAAGTTTTGATTTGATATGGACCCCAATGCTCTCTTGTTGGTTGATTCCGTCATTGAAAGCTCACACTTCTTGGTTGAGGATGTTGTTTAGTCTAATCTTCTACGATAAGGATACTATTAAAAGCTTTGTCTTAAAGCCATGGTAAATACTTGATAGTTATCACACATGAGATTTTGTTTTGCAACAAAAGTGAGAGAGAGAGAGAGAGTGCATGATGTGAACACTTTTTCTCTCTTGGTTAATTTTTCTCTTCTATCTGTCCCTCTGTCCTTCTTGTTTGAGCAATTCCAATATTTTTTTTTTCAAAGCATGCTTAATTTTACTTGAATGCTTCATTAATGGTGAATTTACTTTGATGTCCATTGGAAACATAAATCACTAATAATTATTTACGTTTTTATAACTTCTATTACTTTTCTTGAGTGGATGGTTTATAGGTGTCAATTGTAACAAGTATGGATTAATAGCAGTATCATATATCCATGTTCACGAACATGTCTGTTCTACACCCTGATAGGTTTATGTGCAATCAATGTTGTTTTTGGTGACTCAGACATGTAAAACTGGCCACTAATGATGAGAACATTCACCTTCCATTAAATTTTTTTTGAAACTTCCATGCTTTGGTAGAGACCATCAAAATGCAATTAATAACATGGTTAACCGTGATTTTGGAAATCAGATGTACGGGGGCTTAATGCTGTGGTATTAAAAGTTGCAAGTGTTGCCTAACTAGAAAGCTTAAGTTGGCTGCAAAAGCTCTAAAGATGTTAATTATCACGTTGCTTTTCTTTCTATGAGCTCCATGGATGTATTTATCAAATTATTGTCTCTTTCTAAATATATGCTCACACTTCTATGCAGGTTATTTTGACCACTTTATTAAAAGTTTATGCTAGAGGCGGTCTTTTTGAAAAGTCACGTGAACTCTTAGCGGAATTAGAGGCTCGTGGTTATGCTGAGGATGAGGTATACAAAAACTTGGCATATGTATGACTTTACGTTCTCATGCTTTGCAGATTTATGCTACCTACAAACCTCGTTCTAATTCCATATTTCTGAAGAAGTCTGCACTTCTCTTATCTATCAACGCAGCATGATCAAACCATATAAAACATTTTTCTCATATTCTTGTGATGTATTTCATGTGGAGTTAAAATAATGTGATGGTAGGCAGAAATTCTTATCTTTAAAATCATTCTACTAAGCTATTTTCCTCAAAAGGTACATGTCGCTATCTTTCACCATAGAAATTGTATTAAAAACAAGTTCTACTTTTCATCTTTTACACATGTTGTAGTGCAATGTATGTTCTTATTTATAGCAATTATTATGCAAAATTGCAATGTCTGTGGCCATTATCACACCCCAACTGACCACCCATTATGGTTTGGTTCAGGTGTGACTGAAGCTGATAATTAAACTAGATTAAATTCTCATAAACAATAGTCTTGATTTGTAGAATTAGTACCCAGTGGGTGATGAATTTGTTAAACTAAATTATCAACATATGTTATATTATGTGTTTCATAATTCATTCATATTCATACTCAGAAGTGTGGAAAATTATAACCTCAAAACATTAAAACCATACAGTGCTGCTAAATCTAACTTAAATAAAATACGTACCTAAAAGAGTGTGTACAGAACCCTACAATTATACATATCAAAAGCTGTGCAAGTCACACTTGGCTACTCTCCCCGATGCTTGTTGCCTTTTTCTAAAAGATAACGTAGAGTGAGCAACAACGAGCTTAACGAAATAATCAAAGCTAAAATAAGATTTTATATCTGAAACAAAAACATGTATACTCATATGTAACTGTACATGTCTACACATGTCACAGTATGCTTGAATTATATAGAGATGAAAGAAAAACAGGTAGCGTAGAAATCAAAACCGCTGTATAAACATATATGTCATAAGCATGAAATCATACTTATAATAAAAAACATATTCATAAGTTGTTTATCGTATGTAATCAGAGCAATATCATTTTATTGATTTTATTTTATAGTAACGCCACTTATAAATGTATAAACTTCATTTATATCTATGTCCTGTCATATCATGGGCCGTCACCTTGCTCCAAAGACTATATAAACTTTCGATAAATTTTGAACTTCCCCAATAAAACAGTTATTAAAAGCATCTCTGATAACAACGGTTCTCTACACTTAGCCACTATCTGGTTTCAATGGTTTTTAAAGTTTCGTCGCTGCCTGAATATCAAGAGTAGGGAATACCACATCTTTTTATAGCGTACTTGCAAGCATTCATGTATTAGTATACACATAAGATTCATTGTAACATTTTTTAAGACAATATCTGTAGCAAACATTTATAGGCATTTCATATATTCCATGCATGAATCATAGCAAATGAATACTTGCAGACAGTTCATATCATAATTATAGTCATATATCTCACAGCACGATCATAATATAATAGCATCGCATATATCGTAAGAAGAAATTACCTTATATTCATACATTCAATGTATATATTTATCGACAATTTACAAAATTTTTTAAATGTATCCGTGTCAAATAAGAAATCATATTAAAATATATCATATTAAAACATATAGAAGATTATTTATTATGTTAACGTGATACTATTTCATCTGACTTGACGGAAGAGTCCTACGATAAGTTCTCACACGCTCTTCTATAGCTCATCGTCTCGTGTAAATAACATAGAACACTTAGGCAATAAAGGATTTCGTAAATATTAGTTCATAACGTGTATTAGCCCAAAACATGCTTTAAATACCATCACATACCTCAAACGGGCTTCTCGGCATAACCTAAGTCTTCGCGGATCCCAAGTATTCTTCTTTGTATCACATCAATTTTCCCTTCTCTTTGTTTTCATGCTAAACCCTTATGGAAGCTCACAAATCACTTTTGGCACTTCTGACACAAGTTCCGCCCCTCCAAAGGCAACTAGAAATGGAAGAACACACGAAATCAAGGAAAATATGAAAATGGAAATAAAAGGAAATGAAAGACTCAAATAGTGCGAAAGAGGGATTCAGACTTATTAAAAATTCCCTGGAAGCCCTCTATGTTTACGAGTGGCAGCCTCCCTGTGGCCATTCACCCTTCTTTGCTCATGCCCTGTTACAGTGGCGCGAGCGAAACTCCTTAAGCCGGGCGAAATCGAAATAAGGGGAGGAGATCGGGAGAGGAGAAGGTAATCGAAGTTCTGAAGAACGTATTTTACTATCCCGACTCTATATATTGTAGGAGAGGTCGGTTGGGAACAATAGCTTCGGGATTATGGAGAAAATTAAGGATAATTAAGGAGTTAATTAGGTTAAATAATTTTAAAAAAACATCCAAATTTTAAATCTTTTAATCTGTTCATAATTCATACAGAGTGCTATATATCGAATTGATTGATTTGATCTACAGAATTTTATAAACATGATTCAGTTGAGGGGGGGGGGTGTGCAAAATGTATGGTACAATTAAGATTTTTCGAACTTTACCTGGTTTTGGAATTTTAGTGTTACAGCTCTCCTTCTATAATAAATTTCGTCCTCGAAATTTCTACCTCTACTTAAAGAGAGATATTTGTTGCATTTCTTTGTCTTTTTCCCATGTTATTTTTTTCAGGCCCGTGCTTCTACTTTATCCTAAAAAAGGGAATTTGTAAGTGTCTCAGTTTCTTAACATCAGTTTCTGAAATTCTTTTAGGCTATTCATTATATATTACCTTTTTCTGCATGTCAATTTCTTCATGTGAAATATTCTGTTTTGAATTTGAAACCCATTTTCTTAGCTTTGATATGTGAAACAACGTTTAGAAATCTGGATCGGACCGCCAGTTTGACCGGTTTGACCATGAGCGGACTACAGGTCTGGTTCCGGTTGGCATAAAAAACCGTCCCGCATAGAACTGCCAAGAACCTGGTTGAATCGGCGGTTCAACCCCTGAACCGGGGAACCGGCTCCGGTTCTTAGGAACCATTCGGTTCATGGGAATTTGTATATATACGACCTAATTTTATGTATTTTACGTATCTAACCCCTAAACTAAATTTTTTTACATTTATACCACCCAAATCACTCATATCACATCAAAAAAATTATTATTACAAAGAAATTCAATTTACATACTTACCACTCAATTTTATTTATTTGTATATCTAACACCTAAATTCTTTTTATTTTAAATTTTTACCACTAAATTTAAACATATCACATAAAACATATCATTATTTTAATTTTTAAAAAGTAAAATACATGCTTTCATGCATAGATAAAACGACATGTTAAAAAATTGAATTATTGGTTTTAGTTATTTAAGTGCATATGAATTGAGTGAGATGTAAATCTTATGTTTTGTCATTTCTAAATATATTTATGATTTATTATGTTATCTAGTTGAACCACCGGTCTAACCCAATTCAATCTTAATCCTCTCCTACCTGTTCAATGTCCGGTCTGGTTTTCAGAATCATGTGTGAAATAAATCATGAATATCTGATAAATCCGTAGGTAATGCTAATCTGTAGACAACTAGACCGGTCCATTTTATAATTTCAAAAGGATCGATGTATCTAGGACTCAGCTTGCTGCATTGACCAAATTTAACCATAACTTTCATTGGCCTAACTTTAAAAAATACTATGACTTTAAATTCAAATTCGACTATTTTGTGCTTAAAGTCATAGTATTTTTGCTATCAATCTTGAGCCACTTTTAATCATTCTCTGATAAAATATTAGTAATAACAAAATCATACGCTAAAAAAAATCTAATATGGCTCTACCTTTTTCATTAATCACTTTAAAACTGTATCCACCATAAATATTTCTGAAATCTTCTACAACTCTACTGACATGTCTATTTAAATCCCCTCTAATAAAAATTATTTTATCAAGTGATATCATTTGTATTAAGTTTTCTAAGTCATTCCAAAATTTATCTTTAGAACCTATATCTAAACCTACTTGAGGAGAATAAGCATTTATAACATTAAAAATCATAGTATCAACCATAATCTTAAGCGCTATAATTCTATCTCTAACTCTATTAATATTTACAGCTTTTTCTTTCAAACTCTTATCTATAATTGCACCTGCACCATTTCTAGCACGACTTTTACCAGAATACCAAAGTTTAAAACCTAATTTTTCAATCTACTTAGCCTTTCTCCAACCCCTTAGTTTCTTGAATACATAAGATATTTATCTTTCTATAAATCATAATATCAACTAATTCCATTAATTTACCAGTGAGAGTACTTATATTCCAAGATCCTATCCTAATATTAGTTTCATGAACTAGCTTCTTTACCTGCATCCGTCCGTAATGTGGGAACACTTGCTTATTTGACACTGCACCTGGGCGATGGTGTAGCGGCCCTTGCACACTTTTCACTGTATTTTGGCCATACAACGCATCGTTCCAAGAAACATCGTAGCATTTACACAATGATGAAACAGATTCATGTTATGATTTTTCGACAAGTTTTACACTAGCTATCGACTACCTAATGCAAACCTTCACTTTTCACATCTGGGGCTTGGGACCCGACAATAGCAGTGAAAGAGGGATTCACACTTACAAAAAATGGAAGCAAGATGATGGATATGAAAGTCTCAAATAGCGTGAAAGAGGGATTCATACTTACAAAAAAACTCTCTGTAAACCCCCTACAATGAGTTGCGACCTCCCTATGATCGTCCGCCCTTCTCTAGTGGCGCGAGCGAAACTCCTTTAGCCGGACAAAATCTTGACAGGAAATTTGGAGATTAGAAGTAATCAAAGTGCTGGAGGTCCTATTCGAGCGACCCTGCTCTAAATATCGCGAGAGAGGTGAGTTGGGAACTATAGCTGCGGGACTAGCGAGAAAGTTAATTATTTAATTTGGTTAATTAAACTTAAAACTTTCATATTTTATATATCCCAATCCGTTCTTATTTCATAAAGAATGCTATATATCAAATTGATCGATTCAATGTGTAGAATTTTATAAAAAATGATTCGGTTAAATTTCGCTTTGTGCGTAATTTGAGGTACAATTAAGATTTTTTGAACTTAGTTCTCAAATTTAGGTGTTACAACCATTTAGTTTCAAATATTAAATATGCTCACTTTAGTTCTTTTACTCGTCAAATATGATCATGACAACCTTACATAGGATTATTTCAGATCAAAGTTAAGTATAGGGGACTGCTTTAAATCCAATTTGATACAACAACAAAAATAAGCCTTTATCCCATTAAGTGAGGTCGGCTACATAAATTCTTTTTCTCCATTGCGTTCTATTGAGTGTCATATTTTCATTTAATTCCAATAAATCAAGATCAATTTTTACAGACTAAGCCCAAGTTTTTGTAGGTCTACCTCTGCCTTTCTTAACATCGGTCGAATCTAAAACATTTGCTCTCCTAACCATATCATCAAATGGTCGATGTTTAATGTGACCAAACGACTCTCTAATTTTGTTCGCCATTGGAGTTACACCAACCCTATCACAAATATATTCATTTCACATTTTGTCTCTAAGTGTAAAGCCACTCATTCACCCAATTATTCTCAGCTCAGAAACACTTAACTTAGTTTTATGCTTCTCTTTTAAAGGCCAACATTCAGCGTCATAGAGCATTGCAAGTTTCACCACCATCTTATAAAATTTTCCTTTCAGTCTAAACGGTACTTTTCTATCACTCAATAGGCTCGAAGCATTCCTCCACTTCAGCCAACCAACTTGAATTCTACTAATAACTTCTCCATCTATATCACCATCACTTTGAACAATATACCCGAGATATCTAAAGCTTTCACACCTTTCAATAATTTTAATCACTCATCTTTACAACTTTGTCACTAGAGCTACCACTACTAAAATTACATTCCATGTATTTAGTTTTAGTTCTACTCAAATGAAGCGCTTCAGACTCCAATGTTGACCTTCATTGTTCAAGTTTTTCCTAAGCTTTTTCTCTAGTCTTATCTACAAGAAAGATATCATCAACAAAAAACATACACAAATGTACATCCTCCAATAAATGTCCAGTATGAGCATCAATAACTAAAGCAAAAAAAATATGGGAAATATGGGCTTAAAGCTGATCCTTGATGTAATCCAACTAAAATAGGAGAATATTTGGTCAATCATCCTTCTGCTCGAACACAAGTAACATCTATAGTGTATATATCTTTAATGACTTGAATACAAGTCATATTAACACCTGTCTTTTCTAGAACTCTCCAAATGATATCTCTTCAGACCTTATCGTAAGCTTTTTCTAAATCAATAAAAATCATATGTAGATCCTCCTTATTCTATCTGTACTTCTCTATCAAATCTCTCAATAAATGTATAGCTCCATTGTAGACCTGTCCGACATAAATCTAAACTTATTATGAGAAATCTTTGTAGTATGTCTTAGCCTACGTTCAATTACCCTCTCCCATAATTTTAAAGTTTGACACATCAACTTAATTCCTCTATAATTTACACAATATTGCACATCTTTTTTATTCTTAAAAATAGGGACCAAAATACTCTTCCTCCACTCAACTGACATCTATTTCATTCTTAAAATACTATTAAAGCGTTTAATAAGTCAAGAAACTCCCAAATCTCCTAAATATTTCCACACATCAATTGTGATATTATCAGGTCCTTAGACTTTCCACCCGTGGTTGTCTTTAAAGCCTCATTAACGTCTTTTTTACTAATGCGACAGTAAAAATAAAATATTTTATTGTTATTAACGATATTAAGATCACTAAGGTTGATTGGATTTTCAGAAAATTTATTGAAATGTTTATCAAAATAATTCACCCACTTATGTTAATTATCTTTTTTCTAAGAAAAGTATTTTTTGATATTCATCTTCAATACACTTTACTTGAGTTAAATCTTTACTTTTTTTTTTCTCTTTTTTTAGCTAATTTATACATATAATTTTCAGCCTTTTTAATATCTAATCAATTATAAAAGATCAATAAACATAGAATTTTTAGCATTAAGATTGTTTTTTTAGACTCCCTACGAGCCATTTTATTTTTTTTCAGTTTCTCTAAGCTTCTACATCTAAATCAGTTTTTATAACATAATTGCTTATATTTTATCTTTTCTTGCACATTATTATTCTAGCACCAACTATTTTTATTTATAAAACTTTTCATTTGAATTAGATTTGATCAGTTGAGAAATAATCTTAGATCAGATTTTAGGATTTATGGGACAAAATTGGACATGTCAGATAACCTGGATTCCCCACAAATAAAGTGGGGACTGTTTGACCTTTTTGTCATCGATGTTAGTATAATGTTGAAATTGGAGTATAATGAGCAAAAGCTCTACTCATACGTGTTTTTTATCTAAATGCAACACTTTTTTATGAAATGTTGATCATAATTTAAGACTAATATTCTTTAGGAGAATTAGAATTATCAATTCATTTAATCTGTTTGTGTACCCGTTTACTACTTTACTCTCTCCTTTCATTTCTTGATTTGTTTTGGTCTGTTTATCTTGCAATTATTTTCAAATGATTTGGAATATTGTAGTACTTGATATATGTTTAAAGTTTAGTTACTTTATTTAGAACATGTTATATCAAACGTTTCAATTTCCTTATTTGGTTGTACGATGTTTAATTTCTACCTTTCCTTCCCTCCTTTGTAGATGCCTTACTGTTTATTAATGGACAACCTTGCAAAGGCTGGGCGAATGGAAGAAGCAAGGGAATTATTTAGAACGATGAAAGAGAAAAAGGTGAAATCAGGTGAATTTTCTTTTTAATTAGTTGTTAATAATTTGGCCAAGATATTTTATTTTATTTAACTACTTCTATCTTGTTGCTGCGCATCAATTCGAATTAACTGATATTGGAGAAAAAGTGAAAACTAATTTCTTGCGAGTGATGAAACCAAAATAGGAAATTGAAGGATATTATTTGGCATTATACTTGTCCTTTACAAAGATGCTGAAAAATAAAACTGCAAAATACATTTGGCCCTTGCATTTTAGGATGCTTCCATCTAACTTGGTAGTGCACCGAAATTTTCATATTTCTCATTGCCCTCTCCCTCGATAGCCTACCCCATGGATATCTCAATAAAATTTACTCATCTTTAACCAAAGCAGGACTTACCACCACCAACTTCAAGAGCCTCGCAGAAAGATTGTGAAAAAATGCATGACTTACCAATAGTAGGAACAGGCTCTGAATCTGCCGACACAACAGCGACATAGCTCTTCTCCATCCGAGTGGAGTTATGGATCGGCGGTAAAGAGAAGAGAATGAAGAAACTCGATGTGGGATGTTGACCTCATTTTTGTTGAGGTCTCGTCATTCTTCCTTAGAAGCCTAGGATCTAGCCATAAAACTTTCCTGTTGACTCTCCTAAAGGACTAGTATTGGAACCCATACTAATTAGAAATTCGAGCCGCTTCTTGACTCCTTGTAGTATCATATCTGTGGTTCCAAATCCTCAACCTTTGGTTGAGCCGATTGGAACCTACATATGGAAGCTCAGGTCGAGTTCCCATAAGGACTGAAAATGTCTTAGGAAGACCATTTGGACTTAGGAGATTAATGTTTTAAGACATCACACACAAGTATACATCGTACACACATTATAATTCACACTACGCATAGATTATAATCCATTTAATTAAAAATTCAAATTTTTAAATCATAATCATCCTTAATTGAAATCCTAATTAAATTTCAAATTTCTGGTATAAAAATAAGGAAGAATCTAAATAACAAAATAAAAAGTAATATAATAATAATAAAATAATAAATCATTAAAAATATATATGTATAAATTTATAATAATAATAATAGTAATAATAATAATGATAATAATAACAATAAAAATTTATATACAAATATATATATACATCCATAACACATTTTTTCCCCCATCTCTCTCTCTCTCTCTCTCTCTTTCTCTCTCACGAGCAGCCAAAACAAAAACAAAGAGAAAAGAAATGGCTTTCTTCTCCCCCACGCCTTTCACTCCCCCTCAGCTCTCACCTCACGCAGCCGCCCAAACCTCTCTTTCCTTCACATCAGCCACCCTACCCACTTAACACCCTACCTCACAGCCAAAGCTTCTCATCCCTCACCTCACACGGCATATCACGCCTCCCTCATTCCCCATTTTGGTAAGCTTTCCTATCAAAACACCTGGCCTCCTCCTTCCTACTTCCCAAAACCGGCAAAGCCCATTCCTCCTCCCCTACTCAACCGAGACAGCTCATTACTCCTCCCAAGAGTTGTCACTATTCCCCTCACCTCATGGCAGCAGCTTCCCACTCCCGCCTAAGCTCTATAAAACTTCACCCAAGCTCCACTTCTTAAAAAAAAAAGCCAACCCAACTCTCCACAACTCATTAAGCAGCCCCCATTTTCCATTCCCTTCTCCTTCTTCCTCCTCCAGCGAGCAGCCCTCCCTCCGGCGAACTTCCTACGGTGTCTCCGACGAGGCTTCCTTTGGGTACTCCTCCTCCCTCATATTTAATTTCTTCCTCGCATATAGTATATCTGGCAACAGAGGAAAAAAAAAGAAGAGAATGGGAATTTTACATACATAGCCCTCAATTTCCATGTATTTGCATGCACCAGAGAGGAGGGTAAGTTTACATGCATACCACTTGTCTGTTTAAAAAAAACAAAAAAATATATATGAAGATTCACATACGTACCACTCAACTTCCATGTATTTATTCACATGTAGACCACTCAACTCACTTTATTTGCACAACGGGAGGAAAATTTACTTGCATACCACTCCATTAGGTATTCACAAGAGAAAAAGAAAAACAGTTGAAATTTTGTAGGTGTACGACTCAATTCTTTTTATTTACAGCGAAATAAACAAAAAAAGAGTTTGTCATATATACCACCAATTATTTTGTTTTACACGTTTAACTCCTAAATATTTATATTTATATGCATGCCACTCAACCTATGTGTATTTTCAAAAACAGAAAATATGATTTACATGTGTACCACCTGAAACTTAAACGAATATATGTATATAAATATAGTAATAAACGTAATTTACATATATAAATACTGTGGAATTACACTCATTATTATATTTAATACTTACTATATGTAGTCAAAGAATAAATCCTTAATTAATTCTTTAATTCTAGGGAATTTATGTTATTTCGTAATTATAGGATGTACTTAATGTCTTTCCTCTTTCTATTGCTTGTACTCACCTATTTATAGGTGAATTATCTATGGAATCAAATAAGGAGAATTATTCAGATTTTTACATGGTATCAGAGCCATAAGGCGAAGCCTCTCCCGCTCGTCTCCCGCTCGTCCCGCTCGGATCGAAGTCTCTCCCGCTCGATCGAAGCATCTCCCGCTCGACTCGTTCCGCTGGATCGTCTGCATCCTGTTCGATCGAAGCTTCGTCTCCATCCTGGACGATCGATGATTGTCTGCGTCTGCATCTGCGATCGTCTGCGTCTGCGATCGTCTGCGAGATCTTCTACGTCTGCATCCGAGCGCAGCCCTAATTCGCGCCTACTCTTCTTCCGTGATCCGCTCGGCCTAGTCCCGCTCGCGCCTACTCTTGCTCGATAATCTGTTATCTGCGACTCGGCGTCGACAGCAGGGTCACTTCTAGCCGTGCTCTCCCGCGATCGACCAATCGCGAGCACAGCCCGTTCCAGCCGTGCTCCTCGTCGGCACAGCCTCTCCCTGGTCATTCCGCTGGCCTCCTATCCTCTCTAATGACTAAATACGGCCATGCTTGCAACTCTTCCTCCACTAGTGATGTCACTTCTAGCCACCCCTCCATAGGCTGGGTCTCCAGCTGCCCGCGATTCACACAATAGTGCCGTCCTCATCACCGGCCACAAACTCACGGAGCCGAATTATCTACGATGGTCGCGATCGGTTATTATGTTTGTATGCGGCAAAGGCAAAGATGACTACCTCACTGGTGTAGCTCCAGCTCCGGCGACTACAGATCCGTCATACAAGGCTTGGAAATCCGAGAATAATATGGTTATGGCCTGGCTTATTAACTCAATGGCCCTTGATATTGGCGAAAATTTTCTTCTCTATAGCACGACTAAGAATATCTGGGATGCTGCCCGTAAGACATATTCTAGTTCAGATAATACAACCGAACTATTCTTTGTTGAGGCTATTCTTCATGATTTTCGTCGAGGTGATCTCTCAGTCACTCGATACTTCGATACTCTTACTCGGAATTGGCAACAACTAGATCTATTCGAGGTGTACCCTTGGAAGTGTCCCGAAGACTATCATATTTCGCCAAATAGTGGAACAGAAGCGCACCTTCAAATTTCTCCTCGGCCTCAAGTCTGAGTTTGAGCGGACTCGCTCACGGATTTTGAGTTCGAAACTGCTCCCAACAATTCGCGAAGTTTTTTCCAATGTGTGCCGCGAAGAGAGTCGCCAAAAGGTCATGTTAGGTGCTTCCTCGTCCACTTCAGTCCTCGACGGGTCCGCCCTTGCTGCTCACATCCCACCCACAGACAACCGCCAACGCCAGGGCCGCCCTTGGTGTGATCACTGCCGCCGTCCTGGCCATACTCGGGATACGTGCTGGAAGATTCATGGCAAACCCGCCAATGGGAAGCCCAAACGTGATCCTCGGGCTGCTACCACCATCACCACCGATGCCTCTCCAGGAACGAGCCCGTTCAGCGAAGACCATATTCATGCCCTCCAGAAGATGCTCGGTCAGCTGTCACCAGTCCAACCTCCTAGTGTGGCATCGGGTGCCACCAACCTTGTTGCCCAACAAGGTATTTCCCCATCTGCTTTCGTCTTGGATTCAATCTCTTCTCGCCCATGGATTGTTGACTCAGGTGTCTCCGATCATATGACCGGGGATCTCTCCTTATTAGTGGATTACCGACCGTGTAATCCGACCCTCAATGTTCGGATTGCTGATGGAAAAGCCTCCAAAGTTGCTGGTCTTGGTTCTGTCTGCTTTTCTCCAGATTTATTCCTCACTTCTGTGCTTCATGTTCCTACTTTGGATTGTAATCTGGTCTCTATTAGTAAGCTCACTCATGATTGTCATTGTGTTGCTAAATTTTTTCCATATGTTTGTGAATTTCAGAATTTGAAGTCGGGGAGGACGATTGGCAGTGCTGAGTTGCGCAGTGGTTTCTATCTTCTCAACAAACCCTCTGTTGGTCTTGTTTCACCTACTGGTTGTGTATCGAGTCTGTCTTGCTTAAATTCTCTTAGTACATCTATCTTTCATTCCAGTGTTAATAATGATAGTGAAATCATGTTACTTCATTATCGTTTAGGTCATCCTAATTTTATATACCTTGGGAAATTGTTTCCTCATTTATTTATTAATAAAAGTCCTACCTCTTTTAATTGCGAATTTTGTCAACTTGCCAAACACACTCGTACTTCATTTCCTCGTTTATCATACAGACCCTCTCATCCTTTTTCTCTAATCCATAGTGATGTCTGGGGTCCATCTCGTGAAAAAAACATTTCCGGGGCCCAATGGTTCGTATCCTTTATTGATGATCACACTCGTGTGACTTGGATCTATCTTATGCGTGATAAATCCGAGGTAGGACCAATATTTCGTGCCTTCTATCAAATGATACTTACTCAATTTGACACAAAAAATTCAGGCTCTTAAAACAGATAATGCACGAGATTTTTTCAACACATCCCTAGAAACTTTTCTTACTCACCATGGCATCCTTCACCTTAGCACTTGTGTTGAGACTCCTCAACAAAATGGGGTTGCCGAGCAGAAAAATCCTTACTTATTGGAAGTAGCCCGCTGTCTCATGTTTACCACATCGGTCCCTAAATGTTATTGGGGCGAGACAACATTGACTGTTGCCTACCTCATAAAACGGATGCCCTCTCGTATCCTGGGTTTCCTTAGTCCAATTGATGTCCTCTTTCGCTCCTTTCCGACTACCATTGTCCACCCTTCGGTTGTCCCTACCAAACTATTTGGTTGCCTCGTCTTTGTTCATATTCACAAACAACACCGCAGTAAATTAGACCCTAAATTAGTCAAATGCATCTTCATAGGGTATTCGGCCAATAAGAAAGGCTACATGTGTTATTGCCATTCAACAAAAAAGGTTTATCATTCTATGGATGTAACCTTTTTTTAGCATCAGTCATACTATCAAGAGTCTGTCGTTCAGGGGTAGAGTCGCAGTGAACAACAGCCCTGTGTTCCTTTACCAACTGACACGGGTCTTTCACCGACTATCAAACCTCCTTCATCTCCTATCCAACCTCCTCTATCTTCTATTCCAAACCTGTCTACACTTCCCGCACCTCCGGAACTTCGGGTCTATAGAAGACGGAACAGAACTGCTGAAAGAATAGAGAACCAAACACCGCTTCAATTGCTTGTCCAAGAATCTAATCCGGCTCCAAACCTCCCTGAAACTCACTCAGGTACGGAATCTATAGACACTAGTGATTATGAGCTTACCCCGCCTGTGAGAGATGATTCAGATGTTCCTTGCACTCAACATCCTATCTCTCGATTCGTTTCATATGAGAAGTTATCTCCTCCCTATCATGCATTTGTTACTACTATTGACAGCATAAAGGTCCCAAATTCTATTCAGGAAGCACTCTCACACCCAGGATGGAGAAAAACTGTGAATGAAGAAGTTGCTGCACTAGAAAAAGAATGAAACGTGGATTGTGTCTGATTTGCCCAAGAATACGAGACCAATAGGATGCAGGTGATTATTTACAATCAAATGTAAGGCAGACGGAAACATAGATCGGTTGAAAGCCAGACTGGTTGCAAAAGGCTATATGCAGTCATACAAAATTGACTACTAAGAGACATTCGCCCCAGTAGCCAAACTGAACTCCATTAGAATTATACTCTTCATTTAGCAAACCGAGACTGGCCGCTGATGCAACTTGATGTCAAAAATGCATTCCTTAATGGAGATCTTGAAGGGGATGTATACATGGATTTACCTCCTGGTCTAGAAGGATCCTTCTCTAGTGGCAAAGTATGCAAACTCCAGAAATCTCTGTATGATCTCAAACAATCTCCCCGTGCTTGGTTTGCCCGATTCACCGACTCGGTAATCGAATACGGTTATACTCAAAGCCGAGTGATCATACAATGTTCACGAAAAGATCCGAGAAGAAGATTGCTATACCCATTGTGTATGTTGATGGCATCATTGTTACCGATGATCACACTGAAGAATTGACAAAGCTGAAGAAGTTTCTAGCCCAGGAGTTCGAAATCAAGGACCTCGGAGACTTGAAGTTCTTCTTGGGAATGGAAGTTGCAAGATCCAAAATGGGGATAACCGTGACTCAAAGAAAGTACACATTGGACCTATTGAAAGAAACTTGTATGCTTGGATGCAAATTAATAGATACTCCAATAGACCCATATAAAAAAATTGGAATGGAGAAGGATAGTTTACCAGTCGACAAAGGACGATATCAGCGGCTTGTTGGAAGACTTATTTACTTATCCGACACCAGACCAGACATAAGTTTTTCAGTAAGTATACTGAGTCAATTCATGAATTGTCCTACTGATGAACATATGGTAGCTGTTAACCGAATTTTAAGATATTTAAAGATGTCTCCAGGGAAAGGATTATTATTCAAAAGGAATGATAGTCAAAAGGTAGAAGTCTTTACTGATGCTGACTGGGCAGGAGATATATCCACCCGACGATCAACCTCTGGGTATTGCTCCTATGTATGCGGCAATCTAGTGACATGGAGAAGCAAGAAGCAATCAGTGGTATCTCGAAGTAGTGCAGAAGCAGAATACAGAGCGCTGACACTTGGTATTTGCGAAGGAATGTGGATCAAAAGATTTCTCAAGGAGCTTGGAATTATGGGAGAAAATTCATCGGGATGCTTCTGCGAT
This sequence comes from Papilionanthe hookeriana x Papilionanthe teres, assembly GCA_022702705.1. Classification (NCBI taxonomy): domain Eukaryota; kingdom Viridiplantae; phylum Streptophyta; class Magnoliopsida; order Asparagales; family Orchidaceae; genus Papilionanthe; species Papilionanthe hookeriana x Papilionanthe teres. The sequence goes on from CM040427.1 coordinate 145,558,835, forward strand.
GATCAGCGACGAATCGGTATCGCAGAGAATCACGTTCATCATGATCGAACGAAACACATTGAGATTGATCGAAACTTCATTTCGGAGAAGGTGGACAATGGAATCATTGAATTGATCTATACTTCTTCTAGAGACCAAACCGCAGACATTCTCACCAAAGCTCTTCCTAAGTCAAGTTTTGATGAGCTAAACAACAAGTTGGGTATGTACAATATGTACAACCCAACTTGAGGGGGAGTGTGGAATTATGCTCATTATTATATTTAGTACTTACTATATGTAGTCAAAGAATAAATCCGTAATTAATTCCTTAATTCTAGGAAATTTATGTTATTTCGTAATTATAGGATGTACTTAATGTCTTTCCTCTTTCTATTGCTTATACTCACATATTTATAGGTGAATTATCTATGGAATCAAATAAGGAGAATTATTCAGATTTTTACAAATACATATGTATGAGAAGGAGAGAGAGGGAGAGCTTTTAAATTGATAAACATCTTAAAAAAAAAAAAACAGAAAACATATTAAAATAAAATAAAATAAATATAAGAACAATATATGTACATATATATATAGGCAGCAATAATATATAAATATTTGTGCATAATAAATTGATAAATAATGTATGGATGAATATATATAAATATATATACAAACAATAAAATCCAATAATAATAATAATAATATATAAGTAAATAATATTAATATATAGTAATAATAATATAAATATACACAGGTAATAATAATAATAATAATAATAATCACATTTAAATAATAATAACAATATATATATATATATATATATATATATATAATCGCGATGTTCGCGTCTCTCTCGTCCGCTAGGGTTTTGCCCGATGGCGAACCCGAGCGATGATCTCTCCTTCCTTCACGTCGTCGAAGTAGTCCTCGACTTCGGCTCGCATCGTCGACTAATACGACTTGCCCTCTCGCTTCTTCTCGCGTCGTGCGCCGACCTGTTCTGCGGCTGCTCTGCTACAGTTCGATTGTTTTTGCGGCTGCTCTACTGTAGTTCGATCGTTTTCTGCGGCTGTGCTACAGTGGCCACAGTTCGTCGTTCGCGCGAGTTCTGCTCGCCTGCAGGTTTCTTCGCCTGCCGGTTCGACGTCTGCTGCGATCGTTGTGCATCTCCCGCCTCCTTGACTTCGGCGACAGTGAGTCTCTTCTCGCCTGCTCGGTTTTCTGTGCTGTCTTCATGGCAGCTATCCTCTCTATCCCCGTTAATGTGCGAGTTATGCACGACGGGCTAAGAATCTACTTATCTTTGGAGTAATGGCGGAGATCACACCTCCCACAAAAATTTTGATCATCTTTTTTTTCCACAAGCTTTACATGTGCTGAGGCTGGAAAAATGGAGTGCCCTTTTATTAGGCCGATAGGTGAAAAGGATGGGAAACCTACTGTATCTTCACTACCCAAGAAATGAAGGCTCTCACTGATGCTGTTAAGTTCACTTTAATTGGTAAATTCTAATTTGGTCACTCGAGATGAATTTTGTTAGAAAGTTTTTGAGGATCTGAAGCTCATTGGAGCATGGAAGTTGGGACTGTTGGATGACAGACATTTATTTAGTAGACTATGTAATGAAGAAGATTATGCAAGAATTTTTGTTCAACAATCTCTTTTGGTAGCTGGCACCCTTATGAAGATTATCAAATGGACTCCTAATTTTTGATTCATCTAAGGAACCTCCTATCATTCCTATGTGGTTCAAGATTCCTGGACTTTCCTTTCAGTTATACCATCGAAATGCTTTGTATAATATCAGCCAAGCTCTTAGTACTCCTCTCAGAGTTGATTCCCCTACTTTTGATAGGGCCTCGCCAGATGGAGCCAGGGTTCAGGTGGAGAGGGATATCACTCTTCCAGATGTGAATCGAATTTGTATCACAGATGATGAGGATGGGTTTTGGCAGGAGGTTGTGGTGGAGAACATGCCTCTTTATTGCCAGCATTGTAAAATATTTTGGCACATTATGGACACTTGTTATAGATTGCATCCTCTCTCAAGAAAAAAGGCTTCTGAGTCTTCTTTAGCTGCTGTTGGGATTTCCCAACAAAGATTCGATCTTACCTGCAGTTCGGGAGAAAGAACGACATCGATGCGATAACGTGTTCGACATTTTAAACTCACTTGACGAGAGTCGTCGGGAGACTCCTCCGCAGGTTGCATAAATTGCCACTCCGGTGGCTAGTCAAATGACCAACACAGTTGTTACTAAACAACCTAGAAGTGTGACCCTTTCTCCTATGGTGCAAACCGCCCAGGTGGCTACTATAGCTGTCAAGTCTGACCGATACATTAAAAAATTTAGCATAAAAAGAAGAAACCCCCAAGTTATACCCATTGCTGCATCCACCGTTATGAATCAGCAGGATCAGTCAACAGAAGAGGAAAAAACAGAAGAAGTATAAGAAGAAGATGAAGAAGATTGACAAGTTTACACTTCTCGACGGAAGAAGCCTGGGGATACACTTCTACTTGATGATACCTTGATTACTCATGGAAATGAAGTAGTCGAAGAGATTACTTTATGGATCACCAAGAAACAGAGCGAGAGTACTGCCTTCGCGATCTTGTTCGTAGATTCTGTTCTGATCTTTGGATCCTTTTGTTAGAATTGTATTGTAGGGGTAGGGCTTCATTTATTGGGCCCTCTCCTTAAGCTTCTGTAATCTTTTTATTTTAATAAAATAGGCCCTAGGGCTTTCAAATATATATATATATATATATATATATATATATGTATGTATGTTTCCGTTGGATCTGTCATTGGAAGAGGGAGAAGCAGAAGAAGCAGTAGAGGAAGAAGATGACTGTGAAGATTGGCAGGTTTATCATTCTCGATGGAAGAAGAAGTCTGGGGATACACTTCTAGTGGATGATACCTTGGTGACTCAGGCAATGGAGTAGCATTAAAGAGATTACTTTATGGTTTACCAAGAAACAGAGCGAGGGTATCACGCTCTCGCTCTTGAATTAGTTTTGTGAACTTTTATGTTATGTTCTTTTGGTTATTTTTGTTAAGCATTGTATCGTAGAGATAGGGCTCTATGGACCCTCACCTCAAACTCACATGCTTGCTTTTATATCGATATAGGCCACTAGGGATTTTTCTAATATATATATATATATATATATATATACATAGATATATATATATATATATACACAAATACAATATAATATATACATAATACATAACAATCATCAAACTCAAATACACATTTTAAAAAACAACGATAACAAAACGACAACAGTGACGATAACAATGAAAAGCTAGGATAGGCCTCCTGAGGCACGGTTTTCACTTTCCCTCCACAGAACTTATGATTACTTAACACTTAACCCTGTTCCCATACCAATCTCTTCGTACACCTTTATGAGTTAAATCCGGTTGTGGTCAAGGCGTCGGACGATCGTGAAGCTACACCTCGAGGCGGATAAAGCTACAGAACCTGAACCACAGGCTAACGAAGTGCTGACACGGATGGCGCCGACTTGGATAAGTTGGAAATTAAGGGGTATTTCTGATTTAAATAATTACTGAAACATTAATAATTCATAACTTGGTGTAGAAAAATGCTAAGAATAACATAAATATGCCCCCGTGCTTAGTAAATAGAAGAGAATAATGTGAACTAAAAATTAAAAATATTCGATTTAATGGATTAACATTTAAAATTCTTATTTTGAACTAAAATAATTCCAAAAAATAAAATAAAAATTAGAAGAAAATATAAACTCTTCTCTGATATTTTAATTAACCCATGAGTAGCAATTCAACAAAATTTTTGAAGTCATTTGGATTGAATTAAAGGAATTATGAAGTTAAAGGCTCCAAGGATAAAAGTGTAATTTCTCCAATTATTGAGAGTTGGAAGATGATTAAGTATGAAAGATTATTAGGTGAGAGGCTTAAGATAGGAAGACAATAATTAATTAATTTGAAGCCCAGTTGTTAAGCATGATAAAATCGTTTAATAAGGATTAACACCACTTTCTTTAACTTAAAGTACAAAACTATTTTTTTAATGATCTAAAAGCTTGGTAGTGAGCTATGATCGATCTAAACTATTTAAAGGGATTAGAAAAGAAAGAACATTATTTGTCATAAACACTACAAGCTCAAGTTCGATTAAGAGAGAGTAAAATTCCCTTAAGTAATTAAGCTCACATCTGGAATGATCACCCATTCAAGCATTGAACAAAATAGCTGCTAGCCTACTTATAGGTTAATTGAGATATTCTGAGCATAACTTAAAAAGACATTAATTTAGTTCGGACAGTTTGGTTAACGGTCTAGCAAGACCAAAATGAACTTAAATTGATCTAGAAGTTTTCAAGTTTGTTTAGAGTTATTCTCTGGGCATCCTTGGGAGATTCCAGATATTTTAGAGGGCATCTGGGTCTGCTATGATTTGCTGAAAAAAATCATATTGAAAATACAAATAAAAATTGAACAAACTCCTGAGGGCCCATCAAGTTATGGTTCGGAACCCGATAATTCGCACAAATCAATAAAAATACACCAAACAACTTATCCTACATTAATTACCCATGCTCAAGGGTTCAAGTCTTTCTTAAGGTATTTAAACCCTTATGGGCAACTGGGGATATTTGTTTGTGCCTCATATGAATCACTAGATTTGTGTAAGTTTGAGGTCTCGGTGATGAGGAAAATGACGATAATGCTTATGTACGCTTAAATGAGAGATACGACGAGGGATTATTAAAATGGTAGCTTCTACCTCGAGGACCCTAGATAAAGGGAGAGGATAAAGATCGATGACACTATTTGCCAACTCTTGGTGAGATTGTTGCTACCGACACTCTTAGGTTGCTAGTAGTCTTAGTTCGATTAGGGTAATTAATATGTGGACTGCACTAGCTTACAAAATATTTTAAAGAAAAATTCCCTCTGCAACAAAAATTACATTTTACTTGTAAGTTCTACATGCATGAAAGTTAAATTGAAACAAATGAAAATTTATAAAGGTCCATGGTTAATTACTTGGATCGAGGTTAGGACTCCCCTCTGTAGATTATGTCTAGTCCCGATCTTCCATATGTGACTATGAGCTTTACATGTGTTTCAGTATGGTTTACTTTCCAATTTTGCGTAATAGAGTTTCCTGTTTTATTTACTGCAATTTATTTAAATTTCCTGTAATACTATATATGCATTGCAAAGCTAAACTTTCAAGCGGAGGAATGTGAAGAATCGACAGGTACACTTTTACAGTTTACAGTACTTTCTTTTTCTGCGTTTATTTTACCATACTTCCTGTTTATAAGCTTGCATGTTAAACAAAAATGTCACCCTGCATGAAAACCAAAACCTTTAGGATAGCCACAAAACTGAAACCAAAATCAAAAGTAAAATCAAAACAAAACAAAAATCAAATTCACCGTTACAACAATTAAAAGATAAGACAACTTAAAATTTAATCACAAATAAAACAAGATCATAACTGTAACGAAATTAAAAACATCTCTTTGAATGATCGAGAATACCTTGGAGGAGGCAACCTATGGTTGCTAACGAGATTTCTCACGGTCTGGATGAAAGTACTGAACTCATTCAGTTGAGTTTAGTAAATTCATCTAGACTAAGTGAATCCAAACCAAATAGTGGTGCCGGAATGAGGGAACTGTGGGATCCTAACCAGTGTCGCTATAATCAATTTTAATATTCCCCTAAATAAGATATTAAGACACCTCAATTTGAATATTTACAAAACATGATACTTCTCTTTTCTCTTCAATTGACACTTCTTTAAACTAAACATGCTACGACGAGGAGCTTGGAGCATGTACAGTTGGGCAGCATGACCATCTTTAACAGCAAAATTCCTTAGAATTAAAACAAGTCATAAAGACTTCGAGGTACCTTGCTTAGTGCAGCATAAACTCTCACCTTATCTTTTTAGGCCTTTGCCTGACCATGTTGTGCAATATAAGCCCTAACTCATTTTTGGATTTCGAGATTATCATCTGATATGACATAAATTCTCTTATCTTCTAGACTGTTCACATGATTGGTATCAAGTGAATGTAAGCCCTAATTAAATAAAATTGACAGAATGAAACACTAAATAACTATCTCAAATTGAAGCCAAACCATAGGATTGTTTGGGAAGTCATTGAGGTTCGCCTCTATTCTGTGACATTCCCCATTCCTCGCTCTATTGACTCCGAAAAGAACTGCTCCTATTTGGTCCTCTCCCACTTGACTTTCCTACACACTACCTTGAAAACTCTAACATTTGAATTTATGAAGATAGATACCTCTGATCATTATCGAGAGTTCTCTCAGGCGACTTCAATTATTTGAAATGTAATTGACTATAAAGGCTTGCCTCTATATGGAGCTTTAAGAACCCAGGTAATATAAACCCTATCTAATTTTTAATATTATACGGATGAACTTGTCCGTCGAATATAAGGTTCGCATACCAGAACAGATATTATAAATTCTGTAGTTTATTTGATCGAGTCATATCATCAAGTAGTGTGTCTATTCCTCGACATATGTACATTGTTTATGATATTGTTCTTGTTTATTTAAATTGCTAAATGAATGAGATCCGTCCATTCTCACTTTTCAAATTTAAAATATCATTTTTAAAAATTAATATATATATATATATATATTAAATTAAACAAAAACTGTATTTTATAAAACTAAATTTGATATTTTTCAAAAGTCACATTGCACTTTAACGACCGACATGAGAATACAAAAATCGTTCTGCTGCTGCAGCAAACTGCAAAAGATGAGGCGAAGGGTCAGCCTGCAGTCGAGAGAAGACTGAAGCCACAGTCTGCAACAACAAAACCGCGAAAAACACGAGCTTTAAGAGGCACAGCAGACAACACGAGCCGTCGAGATCGAAGACACTGTGCAACCTGCAAAGAAGACCCAAGCTCCAGACAACAGACAGACGACGCAGACGAACCCATTTAGCCTGCAGCGAAGCACCGTAGAGTCGCAAGCTCCAGACGATAGAAGAACGATGCAGACGAATGACGAAGACGAAAAGGAAGAAATCAGGGTACCGCACGAGAGAATCGGAGCAAACGCTAGGTTTCGCCATGAGGCGAATATATTAAAACCAAAAAAGGATTACAGATTGGTTGGGTGAAAGGGCCCAAGTTGGCACTCTAACCACCCAACATACAACACACACATAGGAAATACATGTAAACTCAAATGAAATCTAAACATAGGTAAATGCTATGACAAATTCTGGCAACACTTAAGTAATCAGGTAGCCTAAGAATGGATCAATTTAGCTTTGCCTGTGTCTCTGGTTCTAGGACGGGAGCCAGCTAACAAATTGTTAAGTTTACTGCCATTACCCGAAGCAACCAGTGTATTATCTATTAGGTCTGGTAGTAAGCCTCCGATCTTCTTCCTCCTAGATGTGTAAACCTGTCATTCTTCATCCGAAGGCTGACTCATCTGATCAGTGGATTGGTCTAGAGTTTGCACATATGTAGGTTGTTGAACATTGGTAGCTTCCACTTGCTGTGCCGACTGATCTTTTATGGGATCAAGGGAGCACTCATCTGGGTCTTGGCATGTAAGTGAGTCTTCTTCGATAGCAATGGGCGTTACCAACACGTTTCGTGAACATCTGAGAGAACCGCATGGGAGGGAAGAAAAATGTCAGTTTGGTGGCTTAGAAGTTGGTTTTCATCAAGTTTACTAGGAGCACGTTCAGGCTCGTGGGGAGCACCAATAGCATATTCTTGGTTTTGACTATTAGTTCTCAATTGTGGGTGTAATCTGAAACATTTCTCCTGCGGGTGCCCAAACATCTTGCAGTGATTGTAATAGTAAGGTTTTGTTCCATAATGATTTGTTGCTAATAACCATTGTGAGCAGAGCCAAACCAGACTTCTTCTACATCTGGTAGTGTAATATTCCTTTTTATCAAATTCCTTGCAGTAGAAGGCCTTGAGAAATGAACTGTGGGTATGTCTAACTGTATTAGTTTTCTAAGGATAGTCCCAATTGCATATAAGATAGATTGATTGAAAAATTAAAGCTTAATTTCAGGTAATGAGAAACAAATAGGCGCAATGGGGGTCCTTGACTGGGATCAAACTCAGGGGTCCATTTAAGCAGTCTCATTATCCTTGTTTAGTCTTCTTCTATGCTCACCTGTATCATAACATGTCTTCAATGAAAAAGTCTCACCTGCCAAGCCCCAATTACTTTTGAATTCTTGAAAAACTTTTGTGATAATCTCCATCTTACGACGACCTAATTGGAACTTTCCAATTAGTGTAAATTTGTATTTTTCTGCAAGGGATGAAATTTCAACTTCAGAAAAGAATATTGCTGGTTTGCCCACAATTTTTCCTATTTTTGATGAGATTGCAATCTCCATGTCCTGCAAAAGAATCATGGTACATCTGCGGGAATATCAAACTATCTGCCAGGTGGAAAGGGGAGCTGCGTTTGTGAACCACTGTAGCATAGGAGCGTTTGCCACCTCCGGAGTAGGTTCAGTCCCAAGAGATGAAGGGATAGCTGTCATGAAGACAGACACTCAAGACACTACAAGGAGCAGAGCAACAGATGACTGAAATCTGGCGAAGACGGCTCTGGCGCAGCTGTCAAGTAGATACAATCAGGAGCGAAGCACCGCGACACAACTTTGCCACTAAACGAAGCAAATGCTAGTGTAAGGCACCGCGACACAGCTTTGCTGTACTGCGACACGACGACGACACAGCACAAACACGAAGCACTGCGACACAGCTCTGTCGCCAGACGAAACACACAGCACGGCGAAAGCACGACGACACGAGCGCTTCCGCCTGACAATGTGGACGAAGAAGACGAAATAGGGAAAAAAGTACCACGCGAGAATCTTGTGAAGTAGACGCTAGGGTTCGCCATGGGCGAAACTCTAGCAGAGCGGAAACGACGACATGATGACACACACACACACACACACACACACACACACACACACACGAAATTGCTACATTATTGCATGAACCTTTTTTTGTTTCACCGATATTCTAAGCTAATATGTTTAATTGAGAGGAAATAAAAAGTTGATTTATTCGAACTTATGCTAAATTGTTGTGTTGGTGCATGAAGTGATTCATTATCATTTGCTGTCAAAATGATGATCTTATGCTGAAAGACATGTCTTGATATTCTTTTCTATTTAATGTAGTAAAAATGTATTTTTCTACTTGGCATTCCAGATGGTAGCTTTAGGGGATCAAATACTAGTTCTATTAACATTTGTTATTGTTGTCAGCTTCTTGTTTTCTTGATGAAAATTTATGTTCCAAGTGTATGGACTTTTTTTTCTTTTCATTCTTCATAAAATTTTATTTTAGCTGAAATTTAATCTATTGGAAATAGGCCCATTCACTCCACTTATTTGTTTACTTTTAGTTTTTTCAAATTCTCAATTGTTTGATCGTGGCACACTTAAATACATTGGTTGGTTAGTTCAAAGACATCACCTTGGTGCTAGATTTTGTAAATAGTAATGTTTTGGGTGTTATCTATGTAATTTTCTCTTAAATATAATGACCTTATGGCATCCATGCATTCTCCATCTCGTTTTATCCTTCTTTTTGAATGTTTAAATCTCTTTTTAATAATTGGTAAGTGGATTTAAGAATCAGGTAAATAATTTTCCAACCATTGTAGAAATGGCGAGGGATTTATGTACACAGTTTTACAGCTATATTGTAGATAAGTTATCTTTAGATTTGAAATGGAAAAATATCAAAAGGTTTACCTAGATCATTGCAGAGGGTCATTTTTGTCCTAGAGTTTATAAAAGTAGGAATCTAGTCCTCTCACTTTTTTGATATGGGTTGAAATAATATTTAATGAGGACTATTTTAACCCTCATTAAGAGAGTTTGGGGATTAATTTAGTATTTTTATTTAGTTTGGGATTAAAAAGACCACATGTCAAAAATAAGGAGCCTATTTTGACACTTTTCTCGATTGAAAATCAATGCTCTCTTGGTCTCAAAGGGGGCAATATTTTTTCTTCGAGCAGCCTGCTAAATTGATGCACTCTTCTTGTATCAAATTATATTTTTGAGCATTAGTAACCTGAGATCTTGCTTGGAAACACCCATGCACTTCTCAATCAATTTAATTCCCTATAAAAGCTGGATAGAAAGGGGGTAGCAAATATCTCTCTTATAAACACTAATCTGATAATATATAGGATGACTGGATTTTCTTCTTGTTTCTGCAGACGGCTTTGCCTACAGTATCATGATTTCTGCATTTTGTCGAGGTGGGTTGCTGCGAGAAGCAAGGCAATTTGCTAAGGACTTCGAGGACAATTATGAAAAATATGATCTTGTTATGCTAAATACCCTGTTAAGGGCTTACTGTAATGTTGGAGACATGGATAAGGTGATGAAAATGCTCAGAAAAATGGATGAATGTGCAGTATCACCAGACTGGAATACATTCCATATCTTAATCAAGTATTTTGCCAGAGAGAAACTCTTTCATCTTGCTTATCAGAGTGTTGAAGACATGCACAACAAAGGGCATAAGTTAAATGAGGTAACTGTCTCCAAAAATTTGTACTAAATTGTACTTTGACTTACGATCTGTTATGGTATTTTGATCATGATTACTGTTTTTATCTTTTGCAGCTTAGTAATAAATATCATGTTAGCCTCTTTCTTTGGTGTAAATTTATTCAACTTACCAGATATTGCTGATAAGAACACAAAAATAGTTTTTATAACTACTTTTTATCATTTTTAACTTCAACTGGAAAATGAAATGCGAGCATTCGAACTAATGCTTTGACAATACCTGTTTTCTTTAATATCCCGCTTCAAATTAAATAACTGAAGTTTGATATCTTGGTAAAGGTTTTCAAACTTCCAAGTTCCTTACTGAAGAAGACACATTAGAAGTATAAATTATTAACCTGAAATCAGATTCCACTCTCTTACCATTGTAATACATATGTTTTTGTGATTTCAATTTTCAGTTACATAATAGTAACATTTTTCAATACTCTGGAAATTTGATGCCTTATTGTTTCTGGCTTCTGCTTTGAACTTTTATGCATTCTAGCCCCAGGAAAATGATACTTTTCTTTCTTTCTGCTCTTATGGCCGCTTTGATATTTCCTTATACTTGCAGGACCTTTGCCTTACCCTTATTTTACAGTTGGCTAAAGCTGGTTTTCCTTCTGAATCATTTTCTATATACAATATGTTGAGATACAGCAGTAGAAACGTGCGCAAATCCCTTCATGAGACAATGCTAAACATATTAGTTGAAGCAGGTCTCCTGAAAGATGCTTACGTAATAGTGAAGGTATTTTGATCTTTGGTCCCATTTATTAATTGATTATAGAAGCTTTATTTAGTTTCAGTTTTTTTCATGAACAGGATAACATGGAGATGATATCTACCCCATCTTTGGAGAAATTTGCTGCATCATTTATGAAATCTGGAAATATTAATTTCATTAATGATGTTGTCAAAGCTTTCCATTGCGGTGGGCACCATGTGAGCACGGTAAGGTTACCTTGAGTTGCTCCAAGCTGTTTCCATTGTTTATATATTAAAATCTTACAAGATCATCTAAAATGTCCTATGTACCAATCTGTTCATTAAAACTGTTAAAAGTGCATGAAAATAATACTCTGTAGTTTCGTAAAGTTTTTTATAATCTTCATCAATAATATTCCTTATAGACTAATCAACAACATTATAAGATTTGTATAATATTCTTAGATCTACTTTTTTCTATGCTCGAGCTACTTTTTTTTATGCACGTAGATGGTAACGAGGACATGGGAGGGTCAGTGGACCTAGGCTAAGTGAAAAATTCACATATTAGTTTTTGGGTAATTTGAAGTGGTTATGTTAGAGAACTGATCAATAGTTGAAATTCAAGCTTAATAGCTCAAAAATTTATTAATTCTGATCTTATATATACTTGATCTTCCTTGAAAGGTTTGATGACCGGCTTTGTTGGATAAATTTTGATTTATAAACCAGTTAATATCAAAATGTTCTTCCTTTCTATTTGCTAGTGAGAAGCAAAGGAAGAAGAAAAAAAGTTAAGGGGGTTGCTTTTGCTATAGAACTGAAAATTTGAACTAGTTAATGAATCTTAATTAGCAAAAGGACCGTCTTTCAACAATGTACTTGTTTACCGGGGAAGAATATTTAAGAAGGGCATACAAACTTGGGGTTTTTCACCACTACATATTATGTAAATGAGTTAATTTACACAACCCTGTCCTTCATTGCAAAGTGTTTGTTTAAATAAATTAGCCATAACTCAAAGCATCCCGTCTTCACAGCAACATTGTTTATAATAATATATTTTTGTTTTTTTTTTTTTGTTTTTTTAAATTTTGCTAGTGATAAAACGGGCACCCTATTTTAAGAACACAAATCCTTTGTGATTGAACATGGAGAAGACTTTACTTAGCTTTTTGACCTGACTTATCATTAGTCTATCTATTTCATTCATTTTTGTTTTTGACACCGGCTAATATCTCACTTTTTATATTCATCAATCATCACTAAGTGACAGTAGGGAGGGCTGATGTAGTAGTTTGGTTCCTCCACTATGATCCTGAGGCTTTGGTTTGAGTTTCAAAATGTCTTGAGAAATATAAGAGTTTGATTGTTCATCAATTACGTTGCAGGTTTCCAGAATAAATGGATCTTCTTGCAGTGACTTAGACAATACTTTTAGGTCAGAATTTTGATCTGTCAAACATTTGTTTCGTAGGGGATTAAAAACTTTTGCAGTGAAATCTTAACTAAACCTTATATTTTGTAACAAAAGTAGATGAATATTTTACACGAATTTTGTGAAGTGAAAACAATAAATCTACAAAATCTATTAGGTTTCCGAACAGATCGATCATTGATGGGGTTCTATGGGATCATAATTACTTATTTTCAAAAAATATTTTGTTATGACACGTCTATTGTGGAACTTCAGTCGTGGATTGTTCTTCAAATTCCCTGGATATGGAAGTGTGGTACGTCAAAAGATATTCTCAAGGCTTATTCAGTTTTGCATTCCTTGTTTGAGAGAAGAAACATAGTTTGTCTTGACGCCTTAATAGTTGCAATGTACATTTTTCTTATAATGCATAATTGGAATTATGTTTTGTTGGAAGATAGATGGTACAACCATCATAAAGTCAAATTTCTTGCGGAACTAATTCTATGAATGTTGTTGTTATACTATGACACTATAAATGTGAATACAAACTGACCTTTGCTCGATCATATTGGACTCATTTTTGATTGAATTAATTAAATAATTAAAAAATTAGTATTTAGTATAAATTTTTTATATTAATTTTTTATGCTTTTTTTTTAAAAAATATTTGGCGCAGGAGCTTACAAGAACAACAACAAAGCCTTAATCCCACTAAGTGGGGTCAGCTACATGAATCCTTTTTCTCCATTGCGTCCTATTTAGTGTCAAATTTTTGTTAAATTCTAATAAATTAAGATCATTTTTTTATGCAATAAGCCCAAGTTTTTCTAGGTCCACCTCTGCCTTTCTTAACATAAGTTGTATTTAAAACATCTCTCCTAATCGGATCATCAGGTGATCGACGTTTAATGTGACCAAATCATCTAAGGCGACTCTCTCTAATTTTATCCGTTACTGGTGCAACATCAACCCTATTACGGATATATTCATTTCGCATTTTGTCTCTTAAGTGTAAAGCCACTCATCCACCTAATCATTCTCATCTCGGCAACACTTAACTTAACATTATGCTTTTCTTTTAAAGGCCAACATTCAACACTATAGAGCATTGCAGGTCTCACCACCATCTTATAAAATTTTCCTTTCAGTCTAAGCGGTACTTTTCTATCACACAATAGGCCGGACGCATTCCTCCACTTCGCCCAACTAACCTGAATTCTACTATTAATATCCCCATCTATATCACTATCGCTTTGAACAATGGACCCGAGATATCTAAATCGTTCACACCTTTTAATAATTTGATCACCTAAAGTTACACTTCTTTCACTAGGTCTACTATTACTAAAATTACATTCCATGTATTCAGTTTCAGTTCTACTCAAACGAAGACCTTTAGACTCCAATGTAGACCACCATAATTCAAGTTTTTCCGGGGTTTTTTCTCTCGTCTTATCCAAGAGGAGGATATCATCAGCAAAAAGCATACACCATGGTACATCCTCTTGTAAATGCCTAGTAAGACCATCCATAAATAAAGCAAAAAGATATGAGCTTAAAGCCGATCCTTGATGTAAACGAACAGAAATAGTAAAATAATTGGTCAATCCTCCTTCAGTTCAAACACATGTAACAGTTCTAGCATACATATCTTTAATGACTTGAATATAAGTCATATCAACATCTTTCTTCTCAAAGACTCTCCAAAGAACATCTCTAGTAACTTATTGCAAAAAAATATATCACAGTATTGTAACTGCTATAGTACCGCGAAAATATATATCACATGTCAAAATAATCCTATTTTTCTTTCTTCTGCTTTATTTTCTATTATTTGTAATTCATTCGTAGTCTTTTTCTATATGTATGTTGTATTAGAGTTTGGAAGTAAGTTCTCGGTGTGTTTTGTATTTGGACAACCGCTGACGTCTCTTTTTCCCTTCAAGAGCTATGTCCTAGAATTCCAAATGATACCTCTGCTGTGTCTTGGTTTTCACGTGGTGATTTATTCTTCTCCCATCGCACCCCGCCGCTCCACGTTGCCCTTCCTTACTGCAGCTACATCCAAAGCAACATCTTTTGTTGTTTTTCAGAGTAGTTTCCCATTCCAGCCTTTCTTGCTCACTGCCCTCGTCATGCACTGCCGTGCTTCGCTTCACCCCTTCGCTGCCCTCTAGACCGCCGCTTCACCCCTTCGCTGCCGTCATCCAGAAATAGTAAATCTGCTGTTTTCCCGCTGTACCCTGGCTGTTTCATCCTTTCCTACTGCGTCTCGCCATTCTGCTCGCTACCTCATCTGCTGCCCTTGCTGTTCTAATTTTCTGCTTTGCTGCCAATGTGATTCCAGCTCCTCCTTTGGCTGTCCTAACCACCTACAATCTCATTTCAGCCATCCATCCTTGCTCCCCAACCACTAGCCGACCTCCAGCACCTATGGGTGGAGCCCTAAAATGAGTTCGTGTCGCATTTGTTGTAATTACCCTTTTCTAGTGCGTTGATTGTAACTGCTTATTTGTTTCCAGTAATAATATATGTTTTTCCTACCGTGGTTTGAGTTAACTCTAGTAACAATATTACATTGATTATTTTTAAATTATTCAAGCTAAATTTGAGCCAAATACGTACCACAAACAAACTACCACATTCAAATCGAGATAAACAGTTACATGCTATTCACTTGCCATTCCGAACATGAGTTAAAACAAATTTTCGAACAAGCCATATACAAATAAATAGCGGGCTCACTGGCGGTCGGTTCATTTACACCCATATTGTTGATGAATTAAGTGAAATGACTTGTAAATAGGTTTAAAGTAGGCTCATGGTTTAACCAATATAAAATTGATTTACTAAACTCATCATATAGTTTATTTCAGTAACAAGTTTGAATTTAATTCCATGTTATTGCTACATGTTTACATATATTAACTTGGATATGCCTATGTAATCCTTAAATTTTGATGTGACAAATTCTATAAATTCTAATTGAGCACCTAAAATTTATGTTTTGGGTATTGAATCAATTGATTTCATGAAATGTAGATAATAAAGTAGCAACAGATCGACTTTTGTTAGTTCGAATCAATTTGTCAAATATTTGGAAAAAAATTTAATTTTTCATTTAAGAAGCTTCCCAAACACATTTAAAATTAGAATAATTCAAATTAGCTTGAATTTAGGTAACTTGGCACCTATTTAGATTCCAAACATGGTTCAACACTTCTTAAGCTAAGATTAGCATTGGCTTGAATTGAGATGGTGCAGTGGATTGGAGTACTAAGCAAGTTCATAGAGTTGACCTTTGGCATTTTATCTGCTCAGCATGTCAAATTTCCTATAAAGTACCTCCTCCTATCTATAGAGAGAGTTTTGTGTGGCCTTCATTTGTTTTTCTCTCTTCTTCTTTCCTTGCCGGTACAACTAAAGTTATGAACTTCGTTGACTTTGATGTTGTTGATGAAGCTATGCTATTAAGATGAAAAAGTGTCAAAAGGTGGACTTCTCTTAGAGGAGAAAAGAATCAGACTAGAGCTTGATTAGCCAAGCAAAAGAGTGAAGATGATTACTTGTCTGAGGAGGTGGATACTTACTTCGAATTGGGGTTCCTAGATGGTGTAGCATAACATGGAGATGTGTTAGGTTAGTTCTAGGATGAGAAAAGTGGTTGGAAGATGATGTCAATTAAGAAATTGGGTTCGTGACGGCTGGATAATAAGCTTGAACATTAAAACAGCTGGTCGACAACGAACGAGGTACCTCGATCTAATCAGGTTGCAAACATACTACCTTAGAGAAATCAATTGATGCAACACTCCAATAAAGAGAGCAAATATAAAGAAATCCCTAACAATAGGAAATAACAATTTATAAATTACCTCTAGCAATATGTAGCCCTAATTTAATTCAAAATAGGCATAAAAGGGGGTAGTTTTGGAAGAACAAATTATTAGTAGTAATCTTGGAGCTAGACTATCATTCGTGATATCCCGAAACTCTGTCAATAAGGGATGTCTTGTGTCTTGTAGGACCATCACTGTTAGTCCTACTAGTATTTATTTAAAGGCCTACAAAAATATGGTTTTTGACATCATTTTCTCATATTCTGATGCGCCTGCATGCATTACCTTAGACTCCTTTCAATGTAAGAGTATGATGTGCTTCCTTTCGTGGTGAATTAATGTGTTCTTGTTGTCACGCCCCAACTAATCCCCCTGCTAGGGCAATCGTGTTGCGATAGAGACTAGCAATATGGTCAAACGAATACTCACCAGCACTCGTCATGACTTTTATAATCAAGACTCAATGGGTGATGAATTAGCCTAACTTGATCGCTGCAATATACGTTATACATTGCATTTCTATTAATATACATAAGCATGGAAATTAAATCATCCAAAACATGAAAACTATACAGAACTGTTAAATACAAAATAATAAAATTACTTACCCAAAATATATGTACAAAGCTCCAAAAAGTAACGTGCACAAGATGTACAAAGACACACCTGGCTACTCGTTCCGGTACTCGTTGCCCCTACATGAATAACAACAATAATATAAAATTTCATATATGGAAAAAAAGCAAAATGCATGCTAATAGAAAACTCTACATGTCTACACATAATTTATAACATGCTAGCATAAGAAAGCAGGTACAAAAATCATGACTACAGTGTAATATGTTTGTCGTAAGCATAAAATTATAAGTATATAATAGGGCGGTGTCATTTCATAGAGGTCATATAATAATAATGTCACTTATTTAATGTATATAGTTCAATTATTTACATGTTATTTCATAGTAGGTCGTTATCCTGCCCCAAAGGCCATATAAATTATCGATAAAAATTACGTCCTATTTAGTGTCAAATTTTCATTTAATTCTAATAATTTAAGATCATTTTTTATGCCATAAGCCCAAGTCGTCCTAGGTGTACTTCTGCCTTTCTTAACAGAAGTAGAATCTAAAACATCTACTCTCCTAATCGGATCATCAGGTGGTCGACGTTTAATGTGACCAAACCATCTAAGGCGACTCTCTTCAATTTTTTCTGTCACTGGTGCAGCACCAACCCTATATTATTATTGATCCAACACTGGTGCAACATATATTGTTGATAATGCAGGAAAAAATATTTGTGTTGCATCTTCATTTTCTTCATTGGAACATATGGTGATTTTCTTTTGCTCTTCTGGCTATCAAAAATACTTCAAGTTCCCATCACAAGAAAGCTTTCTTTCTGCCAATTTAACTATCTTGTTCCGAGCTCAAAAATTCATTTCACCTTTTTAGGTGCACTTAATAAATTCATCCACATCCAAGCGTCTATTAAAATCTGGTTGGTTAATCTTTACTCCAAAATTTTGACTTCTGCTTTGATCTTGAATGCCAATCTTTGGGTATTGGTTATTCATATTTGGAAAATCCCTGCTAAAAAGGATTCACTTCATTCTCTTAATTTGATTAGTCACCATTGTAGTTATAGTTGACATGTTCAACTTATCTTCTTTGAAAGGCAACAAGCTTTTGCTACAGTTGGAGGATCTTCTTTTGCATATCTTCCATTGAAAGCTACTGGACATCTCTTTGCCTATTTTTCTTAAGCAGCATTGTGTCTTCTTCTTCCAATTAGGATTTTATTGAATGTAGAATTGTAGATCAAAGTTTGGTCGAGGGCTTTGGTTTTTGATGTTAGGCATGGGATGAATTTTTGGTATAGGAAGTTTGATTTTCAAATTTAGGTTTAGAGCTAGAAATTTCAGTAAGAATGATTAATGTATTAAGTTGGTTGAAGGTTTAAGCAATATATATTTCAGATTTGGGTATAGGAAACAAAACTCCCTAAATTTTTAAGATTTGTTAGGCTTTGATACCAAATGACACTACACAAAGGTTTCTAGAATGTGTGCGATGACACATAGAAGAGTTAGGTAGTTTGTAGGATGAGGAATGATGGTAGGAAGATGATGTCAGCTAGGAATAAGGGGTATCGATAGCTAAATAGCAAGCTGTAGTAAAAACAAGCAGTCGTTCGATTGGGAAGTCGGTGATGGAGAACTTTGGACATTCGGGAGAGATCACTATCTTGATCCAATCATTTTACAGACACATCATTTTAGAGAAGTCAAATGATAGAATACTCATAGTGAAAACAGGGATAGAAATCTACAAGTAGCATAAAATAGAAAAAATCCTCAAATTATGAGATAGTAACATATATAGGAAAACTTAATCCTAATTTTGTTCAAAATAGGCATAAGAAGAGGGCCTGAAGGGCTGATGCCGTTTAGTAGCAGGAAATTCCCGCTTTCGACTCCGAGGACACTTTCCATGTCTTCTTTGCGACGTTCCCACAAGTGCTGGATCACAAGAGATTGCTTCTGCACTAGATCCACTAATAGCAATGACTAGTGAGTCGTAACAAATGATGACTATCCCTAAGGATGGAACAAAGATATGAATTGAGTTGTGAATTACAGATAGGTTTATATTTATTTTGATGCAACATTTTACCCATTTAGTGTGTTTCTTATTCTCAAGGCACATCTAGCAATTAAGACTTTTCTAGTGAGGGTTGTCTCGCTAGTGCTGGAGTCATTGACTAAGAAGAATATAGAGGAAGGTTAGCGTATTTCCAAATTTTTGAATTGTTATTCTTTTTTTGGTTTGTTAATTTATTGCTCATAAATTTATTGAATATTTTTATTTGTTTAATTATATAGATGACAACCCATAGCATGTCAAGATCAAGTATATATTAGTAGTTCTTTCGATGACTACATCGCTAGGTTCTTGGTGTCATGATTTGACCCAAGAAACTGCCACACTTATTGAAAAAGATGATAACTGGAGAAGGTGAAGACATTATGTCACATCCCAATTGCTTCCTCTGTAAGGGTCGACTGAGATGAGACTGTAATGCCCAAATTTTGAAAAAATAGGTAAGTTTGACACAATTGAAAACTATCTCAATATTTTCATCTCCCAAAATTTAATCAAAATAATGTTATTAAAATCTACACAAGAAATCGATCAATTCTATATAAAGTATCATTTACAAGTTTTAATTCCTTAATTAATCCTAATTAATTTTTTTAATCCTCTGACACTGTTCCTAACCGACCTCTCGCCTTTTATTCATGGATTTTGGTCACAGGGCTCGAGAGCTTTGAAATTCCCCCTTTCCCTATTTTCTCTCCCGATTCTCTTATCCCTCGCGCCTCTCCCTCATGCGAGAGCTTGGTACCGCGAATTACAGCACGTGGGATGCTTCTCGCGATGAGAACACTGTATCAGCCACGATTAAGGTGCGGCAGGGAGCCGCAGAGAACAATCCAGGGTTCCGGGGTGAAATCCAGGGGTACAAATTCCTCTCTCTCGCCATTCTAAGCTTTTATTTCCTTCCTCTCACTTCTAAGCCTGAAGACTTTTTTTTTTTGGATGATTTACATGCATACCACTCAATTCCTTTCCATTTATATGTCTAACACCTAAACTTCAATTTTTACATACGTACCACCTTACCTTGCTTGAAAGATATATTTCACTTTTTTAAAGTTAAAAGGGTGGCATTTTTGTTGTGATATGAAAGATTTGGGGGGCAAAAATGTAAAAAACAGTTTAGTTGTTAGATATGCAAATACATAGGATTTGAATGGTAAGTTTCTATCCCACCCCCCTTAAAACGTGCCATGTAGGATTCTGCTATCTGAGAAGGTTCGAACCTATAAATGCATAATCTTTCACTCATATTTGACCTTATTGCGTAGCTTCAACGATTGAATTTTAGTTCAGCTTTTATTACATTATCATCTAAATAGGATGCAATGGAGAAAAAGGATTCATGTAGCCGACCCCAATTAGTGGGATTAAGGTTTTGCTGTTTTTGTTGTTGTTTTATTACATTATCATCCAGATCTTGCAATGCAATATTTGGGTGGATAATCTAGAAGACTAAATCTTAGATTTACAAACTAAGTCAATTTGTAGTTTCCATTTTGCAGGAGATATTCCATGAAGCTATTTCACGTTACATAGGAAAACCTGAAAAGAAAGAGCTTCTTTTGTTTTTGTTGAAATGGATGCAGACACATGGTTATGTGGTGGACTCAACATCTAGGAACTTGCTTCTAAAAAATTCTCATCTTTTTCGTCCGAAGCAACTTATAGCAGAAATCTTGTCTAAGCAGCATGCTTCAAGAATGCAAATAAGCTACAAGTGAAGTAGTTTAGATGGGTGTAAGTTTTTCCTTTTGTTATTACTTCACAATTTGATCTTTGAGAATCCCTTATCTGATGAAGAGGGGTTGGGTTAAACTTCCTACTCTAGCTGACTTGTTTAATTTGTATGTGCTACTGATCAGTTATGTGCGCCTGGAAATTTTAGTTCTATAAATTACTCTTTAAAATTGTTATTTAAAAGAAACACAAGACTAAACTGGAATGCTCTTGCAGCTTCAACTCTTTAATCAGAGGCGTACTACATCTATTATTTCGAAGAATATTTTCAGTTGCATTTGTGTTTTAGCTTGCAACTTTGTATTCTACAGATCCTTTAAATCAATTTTTACCAATTTTATATTCTGTCAAAATGAGCTGGAATTTTATGCAAGTTATTGTATGTTGTGAGCTAAGAAAATCTGCACCGGGTTTTTCTATAAGACTTGTTATTTTTGGGTCAAAATTCAAAAGTCAGATTGCATTTTAGCTAAGGTACCATTCTAGACATTATTGCTAGCTTGTTTTGAGAACATTATAATTTGGTTCCATATTTCTCATAAACGTAAGCCCGTATGGTTAATTTCTATTCTTGGTCATGCTAATGAATCTTTGGTTACGACTACTTGATATCCAGTGAATATTTAGTTTATACCAGTAGTGATGTTAGTTTAGTATAGAGGAAATTATACTAGTATTAGCTTAGAGTTGATAGTGGGGGAATGCTATTGAACCCAATTAAGTTTCAGCAGTTCTAGTCTTTCGGGTTGTCATGAACTCTTGTCTGATTAGAGGTGATTCTTGGTCTAAACCGACTTAAGAATGTTTGCAGCATTCATAGCTTGCATCATTAAGAGAATCTTATAGATTTGGATTTGGATTGGTCTTAGGTGACAATTTAAAGTCAACATTAGTTGATGATTTATGCGGCTTATGACTTGCACCATATAATTCACAACTTAGGAGATTGAGCCATTGAGGAAAGGATTTGGCGTATCCATTATTTAGATAGTGTCATTTTGCGATGAATCATCTTGCCGGAAGGCCTTCATAACCATATCTTTGTGATGTTATTTTACAAAAAAATCAACCAATCAAAAGAATATGTGCTGTCTTTATTGGCATGAGATTTGTAGGAGTGACGATATTCATATGCTTAGTATGCCATTTACTTTCTTTGTGAGATTAGGTCCTAACGTTGTCATCCTCATTAAATTTTTATCAAGAATAGATGGATAGTTCTTAGCTTAGGAAGTAAGTTTGCTTGAATATTTACTTAGATTGTTGTATCTTTTTTATTTTATATCTTTATTGGGATTTTAGTTTGAAATGACTTGGTTTAAGATTTACAAGCTTCTGATAATAGCATCCCATTTAGTTAAGATATTTTTATCAACGCTGCAATTATTAGTGCAATTTGTTCAGAATATTTTCGTTTATAATTTGAGAGTTCAATTTAAAATGTACCCTATTGATTATGGTGTACAATAGATTTTTTATCTATGGATTTCTTTTTTTTTTTTTAACTTTGTTATTTTGAATCTTGCCAACTCTGCGATGATGCTTGCAATAGATCTGGTTCATAACTTGCATACAATTTGAATTTACTTAAATATTCATTGCATTTTAGATATTGCCAAATCTACTTCCTTATGTATAGGATTGTGTTAGTAGTTTAGAGAGCTCATAACTATATTATATATGGCATCAAGAGCTTTTAGTTTTGAAATGAATTATTTAGCAGGCTTTGAAGGTCTTATGCAAACGTAAAACAAATTTAAGGGAGTTTCACAAACTAGTTTCCAGTTTCGTTTTTATGGTGATATGATTGTTGCATTTGATTGCAAGAGAAAAATAAAATAAAATCTTTATTTGAGATAAATCTTGCTAGCAACAATGTTTGTCATGTAGAGGATCAGACTTGAAAAGTATAACTAGCCACACTGCCTTATTGGTGGGATGACTCAACTATAACAGTGACTTTTCTAGTTGACAGTTTTGGTTTTAATGGCATTGTCCGTTTCATGAAACATGTAATAGTTGAATATTTCTATTGCAAGCAATGCATTTCAAACTAGACTTGTGTGATGATGCTTCTATTGTCAGCTGTATTTATCATATTCGATTGGGTTTGGTGTAAAACATCATATGGAAGTTGGCATATGCCCTCCTAATAAGTTATGTGTGCTGCAAGAGCGGATAACACCTATTGTAAATTGACCTTGCCAAATTTGAAGGAACTGTAAATTGATCATTTGATGATGTTGCATTGTCTTGATGTGTTATTTGAAATGCGGTGATTGCATTTATGCAAAGATAGTCTAATTCTATGATTAGGTGTCGATTTGAATTTTTTTTGCTCGGTTGTGGTAACTTGTTGAGCTAATGGAGTTTGTTGTCATTCTGATTCTTTGCGCTTAATAGAGTTGATGTTGATAATTTTATTTTATAAGTTTTGAGGCTGAGTTTCTTATATAGACATTTTTTTTCTCTTTCATTTTGATGAACTTGATGAAATATGTGTGCCAATGAATAATCCTTATTGTTTTTATTAGGTGGATGACAATGAAATTGCTTTAGTTCGCCTCAGTTATTTAGTGAACTTTGGGATAACTTTCTTAGTCATATGCGTTTTTTGGTTTAAAAACACTGCCATTGCCGTATCCTAAGACCCGGATGCGAAAAATGGAGATTTGCATTAGGTAGTTGATAGACTATAAATATGTATTTTTTTTTAATCATGATATGAATTAGAAAAATTAGAAACGAATATATCCGTGAATGGGTTGGTGCAGCTCCAGTGGTAGACAAGATTAGAGAGAGTCATCTTAGATGGTTTGGTCACATTAAACGCTGACGATCTAATGATCTGGCTATGAGAGTAGATGTTTAGATTCTACTTATGTTAGGAAATGTAAAGATGAACCTAAAAAGTCCTGGGCATTATATGAAAAAATGATCTTAATTTATTAGAATTAAATGAAACTATGACACTCAATATGACACGCTAGAGAAAAAGGATTCATGTAGCCAACCCCACGTAGTGGGATCAAGGCTTGTTGTTGTTACTGTATTAGACTTTGTGAAGTGAATTCCTTAAGTCCTTTGTGATTTTTATACTTTATAATGGAAGTTGATCAAATGTGGGGGTGTACTACATTATGGCCGCATTTATGCACGATGATGCAAACGAATCAGGTAATATAGTAAGAGTATTATTCCATAGGTATTGCACGTTCATTTTTAAGATTAGATCTATGGATTATTTTCTGGATAATAACAACTGAGCAATGAGCAAGAAAAATCTAGCCTAATGCTACCAAAAGGAGAACTAAGCTACGAAGCGAAGGCTATGTAATACCCAATTTCGACTAAAAGGTTAAATTGAAATTTATTTTAAGATATACCCCATTCTTTTCATTACTCGAAATTCATTCAAACTATTTTTATAAAATTTTACATTTTATGCCGATTAAATTGATATATAGAAGAGTGTGTTTTTGTGTATAATAGTAATATTTAGATTTCTAAAATAATTTACTAAATTTATTTTAATTACATCATTAATTAATTAAATGACATTACAGATTTCACTATAGCGCTCCCTGCACCTAGCAGCACATGCAGCAACAATCAAATCTGAAGGTCGGGCTTAAATTAACTTAGTTTAATTTATATTAATTTAAGCCCTTATTTTCCTATTATCCTCAGACATCAGTGGCTTCTCCCGCGACGGTCAGTGTGTGGGAGGCGGAGCGGCCATCTGGGCAAGATGGAGCTACAAATAGAGAGCCGAAGGCTCTTGGATAGCAGCTGTGCCATGGAAACAGAGAAGAATAATAGAAATTTAAGTTGTTTGTAGTTAAGGTAGTATAGATTGGCATAAATATGTATAAAGATATGCATTTAAATTCATTAATTCAAACAATTCCCTTCTTCCTTTCAGCTTGCCATGACTTGCTACAGAGAATTTGAGGGCAGATTTTTACATTTGGAATTGGTAGGGTATTAAAAGATAGAGAATGAGTTTTTGGAGGTTTTGTAGTTGGCAAATATATGTATGTAAATACATTTGTATATTTATATATATAATTACACAAAACCTAAATAATTCCTTTCCTGTTTCCATTTTTCCCATGGATTTGCAGCCTAGCCAAATCTAATTGTTGAGAGCAAATTTTGGCTGAGGATTATAAGGAAACGTTATATGAGGGAATGCCATTTTAATGTAAAACGTTAATTGATATTATGTTCAAGTTAATTGAATTTAATATTACTAATTTTTACATTAGAAAAAATTGTGATTCTGGATTTATGTATGGAGAGGAGCTGAGGCAAGCCCAACAAAATTTATCATGTGGGTGACTTAACGAACGAGTTGAGATTTATAATTGCTAAAATAAAGAGTAATTTCTATAGGATTAAAAGTCTGTTATTATTTATAAGCAAATTTATTTATTATGCATTTTCATTTAGAGCTTCTTAAATATTATACATATTTAATTTTGTTGATATAGTATAATTCATGCAAACAATTATCTGTTGCTTCTGAGTATGTCCAATGAAATTCATCGTCTGATGGACTTGATGATTGAGGTAAGATTTATAATTGCTAGAATAAAGCGTCATTTCTGTAGGATTACAATTTTGATATTATTTATAAGCAAATTTATTTATTATGTGTTTTCATCTAAAGCTTCTTAAAAATTCTGCATATTTAATTTAGTTAATATTGCGCAATTCATGTAAACAATTATATGTACTTCTAGCTTTACATCATATTTATAGAGGTAAAAAATCTTTTATAAAATTTAGTTGTTAATTGTCACGTTTTTTTATTTTATTGCATACAAATAAAGTGATTATTGTAGGTGCATTTTTGTTAAAAAATAAATGCATATAAAAATAAATATAACAATCTGCTGTGATAACTATATAGCTGTACTGATGACTACGCTTGAAATCATAATGGTCTGATATGATCAATCTTAGATAAATATTTGAATTCTTGGCCCTTGATGTTAAGGTTGAAAAATAGCAGTTGGTATGCGGGTCATTGATAACTGTGATAAAGCTTGTGATATTTATGACCAATATTTTTGGTGACGACCTAATGAAAGAAAATGAGTAAATGTGTTTATGCAAATATAAGATTTTTTAAGATAAAAAATATTGAGAATAAGACTGAATATAAAAAGAAAATAAAAGCATGAATGACATTGCAGATACTATGAATGACATAATTGTTTGTAGTTATTTTTATTATTCCCGACCATTGTTCTTTACACTACTTTTAATAATATTTTCAATATTTTTAAGTATTAACGTATGTTTCTTCATTATTATTGTTGTTTCTCATATAGCTATTGATTAATATGCCTGTTATTGCTAATAAGTTTGAATTTTATTTTAGTATTGTTTATCTCATTGAGCATAGAACTTATCAAATACTATAATATTGGCTTTTCAAGGAGGGTTAAAGAGTCGGTGGATTGTTAGTCAGGTAATGTGTCCTTCTGTTAGTTTTTGAATGTATAATTTTTTATAGTTATGAAAGGCCTTTGATGTTCGCATGATTTCATATATGTGTTTAGAAGCTTTGTATTATATTTGAGAATTTTTATATATGCTTCTTAATTTATATTTAATAACTATGAATATTTGAATATTTGAATAGTGAGAGATTACTTATGACGATTTGGTAAGACCAACTCTCTCTTTATTTTATCCTAACGAGTACAAGTCAAGATAGGTGTCTGAGAAAATTTTGCCTCATTAAATCGTTCTTTTCTGTTATGCATGCTACTATTTTTTTTGGAGAAAATCCTCATGCCTGAGACAAGAATTGGATTTTGCCCATGATGATAGGTTTGATTGGTTTTTCCTCAAGCAAGGACTTCTATTTTATGTTATTGAAGCCCTATCAGAGTTGGTCGCTACCTCTATTTCAAGAGCATAGGATTTCTATTTTCTGTACACAATCTATTTACATTTGATGATGAATTCAATGCAAGGAAAAAGTTATCGACGCTCTTAACATGTTAAAATGGGTTGTATGTGTTTTTTGCAGTTATCTCTAATCTAATAGCCATCTCCCGTGGTATTTTATCCATGATGAGCCAATTATCAACCTCTTTATTTCGATCGGAACTCCTAATCATTTAATTCTTGACCAAATAATTAATAGGGCAATCAAACAAAATAAAATACACAATGTTTTATGACTTATCAAATGTCAAATTTAATACCATACATCACGGCTGCATCCAATCCCTAGGTGTATTAGCTCATGCTTAAGGGGAGGAAAATACAACGATATAAACATTTTGATACCGACACTAGTAGGGATTTCCCGGAGCACAAAAATAAATTTTTATTAACATAGAAATAGGATTACAACACGACACAATGAAAAGATAAAAAAATGACAGATCAGTCTCCTACTAGGTCCGAAAGAGAAGATTCGAGAGCGGAGTGGTGTTGACAACGTATTGTCGGTATGGGGAAGGGTTGGTTGTGGTGAGATGGGTTAGGAAGGGGATTTGTGGGTCCCTTAGGTGGGCTACAGTGTTTGTTGGAGGGTTGGACAGCAAGGATAGGATGCCGAGAAAGGCGGCATGGTGTTATGGTGCGAGTAGGGAAACTGAACTGTGAACAAAGGCTGCAGGGAAGAGGCAGCAGGGTGTTAAGGTGCAGTTTGGGTGAATGGACAGCAAGAGTAGGTGGTAGAGAAGGGAGTTCGGCAGTTAGGATGAAGTATGGGGAGGCTAGAGACAGAGTAAAGGGGAGGAGAAGGATTAGGTAAAGGTAAAAGGAGATATCAACTCAGAGTATGATAAAGCCGGAGCACTGCCAGCACAGCCCTAGAACAGGAAGAACAAACCACACAAAACTCGGAAATCTGCAAACTATTGCCTTGAATGCTTTCCAAAAGAGGAATAACACACAAGGAGAGGCGTTAGTCCCGCCCTCTCTACAGAGTTCTTCAAGCCCGCACTCTAGATCCCGCGAACTTACTGTCTCGACTGATTTGTGCTTT
The DNA here is from genome assembly GCA_022702705.1 of Papilionanthe hookeriana x Papilionanthe teres. NCBI lineage: Eukaryota > Viridiplantae > Streptophyta > Magnoliopsida > Asparagales > Orchidaceae > Papilionanthe > Papilionanthe hookeriana x Papilionanthe teres. The sequence goes on from CM040427.1 coordinate 145,586,840, forward strand.
GCAAAAAAAGATGTCAGCGCCTTGCTTCAAGGGCTCCTTTTAGCGCTCTGCATCATTATCCCGGGGTTGGGGAAGCTTCGACCTCATTTGTCGAAGCTCCTGGCTCTTCAAAGTACCGTGTCAGGTCGACGATGTTGAAAGTCTCCAGGTAAGTCAAGCTTGTAAGCATTGTCATTTAGCTTCTAAAGTACTCTGAAAGGTCCATTTGTTCGCGGCTTAAGCTTCTCAAATAATCCTATTGGGAATCTTTGCTTCTTTAATCAAATCCATATGAGGTTGCCTTACTGGAATGTTACGTTATTCCTGTATTTATTTGTCTTTGCCTGATTTTTGCGGTTCTTCTTAGCAGTCTTCTTGCCAACCTCTTCATGGAGCTTCTAAATCTTGTGAACACGTCCTGGGGCATCCTCGTTGATTCCTGAGGATGGCAAGAGCGGTACCAACTTAAGTGATTTTAGCGGATTGTATCCGTCCACAATCACAAAGGTAGTGAGTTCCGTAGTCTTGCTGATAGATTGGTTGTAGGTGAATTTAGCTCGGGCTAGAATAAGATCCCACTGCTTTATATTTTTTCCTTTGAAGTATGTCAGGAGATTTTCGAGGTTTTTGTTTACTACCTCTGTCTGTCCGTTTGTTTGTGGGTAGGCTGCTGAGCTGAATAGGAGCTTGGTGCGTAGCTTTCCTCATAGTGTCCTCCATAAGTGGCTCGAGAATGTAACATATCTATAAGAGGTGATAGTTCTGGGAACCTTTTGTAACCTTACAATCTCCTTGAAGTATAATCGACGATGTAAGAGCGGTCTAGGGTCAGGTCAAGGCACAAAGTGGGTCACCTTGGAGAATCTGTCTACCACAAATAGCACGGAGTTCTTGTTCCTTTTGTTCCTTGGGAGTCCCACCACAAAATCTATGTTGACATCCACCCGCATTGCCTTTTGTACTGGAATTTTGATGTACAATCTCGCGTTCTGCCGTCATATCTTCGCCAGATGGTAAGTCTTGCACTACCTGACATATCGCACCACATCTCTCGTCAGTTGGGGCTAGAAAAAATGGTCTCTTATGAGGGCAAGAGTCTTATCCCTACTGAAGTGACCTGCTAATCCTCCATTATGGCTCTCTTGGATAATTGCATCTTGCAGTGAGCACCTGGGAATGCTCAACCAGAGGTGTAAGTGAGCCGAAGTTGAGCGAGCCCATGCTTTGTTCATGTTTGGCTCGGTAAAAAATATCTTTGTTTGTGTTCAGCTCGTTTATATATCGAGCTCAAATATTTTTTTCGTGTTAGACTAGTTTACATAGCGAGCTGAACAAAGCTGTTCGCGAACTAACCATTTTTATAATTCTAGTCACGCAGCTGCAAGTCGCTAGAGGCAAGGGTGAAATTTAAATCTCTTCACTTATATTAACAAGTTTATTTAAATATAATTTTGTATATACTTATTATACTTTGTAGCCTTATAGTTAATTAAATTATTTAAAAACGATACTCACTAATTATATATATAATAAATTTTAGGAAACGAGCAACTCATGGCTCCCTACGTGTTAATATAATTTAAAAATTACAAAAAAGGGGAGGGAATTGAGGATCCTCAACTAATAAAAAAAAGAAATACAATGGACTCTAGAGGTTCCTCATTCCACATTAACAACTCTATGCAAAAAAGAGAAAATGATCTCCAAAAATACATGTAACGATGTATTCCAGCAGAAAAAAGTATACCCAAAAAATACATGTATACCAAAACAAAAAGGAAAATAGCTGTAAGTGTCGTCTTGGAAGTAGATGCTGAAATGAGCAAAACCAGACATCAACTGAAGAAGATGATGTAAAACCAGGGAAACAATAGAACTCAAACACAGGGCCTAGTACTAACGAAGAATTGGTGTTAAACATTCTCAAACTAATCAATAGTAGGAGACCTGCAAAGAAGATCATGCATAGAGAAAACAGTGTAGCTAAATAAGGCCAGCCAATCCGCAGAAATCTCAATTAGAGAAATGTGGGGAGACAGTGGCTGCACAAATAGGGAACTCAGCAGACTATGCAAGTCTTCTACAAAAAAATAGGGAACATATCCATGCGGTATGAAATGTAGATCTCATCAACCATCCAACCAACAATTTCAATAGCAGCAGAACATTAGCGATGTGCAAAAGCAGAGAGACCCAGAGGCTAAGGTCTGATATATGGCATATCAATAGAGTCCCCAGTAAGGAGGAGACGAAGAGGGGGAGGGGGGGATAATCCCACACGAGGCACATCACCTGCATGTCTAGCTAGCCAATCCGCAGGTGAATTCCCCTCTCTGTGGATAAAGCTCCATTTCACATTCAGTTCCTTGTTGCAATAAGGTCCCTTATTCTTTTAAGCAAACATATGAGTTCCCAATGAGTTAGAGAAATACCCATCTAACATCTCATATAATAGCAAAGAATCAACTTCAATGATAAGCAAAAAAAAATTGAAATACTGTGCAGTTAGTAATGCAAGGAGAACACCCCAGCATTCAACTAAGAGAGGGATAGTAGCTACAACAGGTGAAACAAAAAGGCACAAAAAGAGACCAGAATGATCTCTAAAAACACCACCCACTCCAGCTAATGACTCAGTCCAACTGCCATCCACATTAATCATCACACAGTCAGGAGGTGGTTCCCACCTAACCAGCAAAGGAGACCTGATCCTCCTAACTAGTGGGATAGCAGGAAGAGAGTCTTTAAAAGCCTTAGAGAAGTAGGCAAGTGCATAAGTAGTAATGGTGGGAGTAGGGCGGGTAGTGTCATATTTGTAACTGTTCATAACATTCCAAAGAAACCATATCACCACTAGTGGGAAAGGGCAAACCTTCCCAACATCAGCAAACCTTTTCCAATCCCACAAGTAGTTAATCAAAGTACCACCATGATTCCAGATTATACTAAAATGTAAACCCAACAAGTTCCAAACTTTAAAGGAAATGGCACATTCAAAGAATGTATGCTGATATCCCTCCTCAGAATTCTTACACATGGGGCACTTTGACACACACACACACACACACACACACACACACACACACACACACACACATGTACACACACACACACACATATACATACATATACATATATATATATATATATAACTATCACTATTTTGAGTCAAAATGAGTTAAACATGAACTAACAAAACTTTTTTTTTTTGCATTCAGCTCATTTATATTTCCGGTGCAAAAAAATATGCTAGTGTACGACTTGTTTGGTTAGCGAACGAATCGAACTCGAGATACTTAATGAGCTGAACGTGAGCTGTTTGTGAACAATGAGTCGTTGACATCCCTATGAAAAATTGATTTTGATGGAATATCCATTTGCTCGGTAACACTACCCTATTGATTTCTCTTGACATTGCTCCCAGATGTCTTTGAAGTCCTCGTCTACTTCGTAAGATTCGTTACGACTTTGTAACCCTCAACTCCAGCCTGCATGGATGTGATTAACATATGTTGACTCAGTGCATCTGCTGTGAGGTTCTGGTTTCCAGCCTTGTGCTTGAGTACGAATTGAAATGAGGCTAGAAATTCCACCCATGTGGCATGTATGCTCTTCAGTTTGCTTTGACTATTGAGAAATTTTAAGGCCTCACGATCTATAAACAGTGTGAACCTCTTCAATAGGTAATGACTATCTAATACACTTCCTGGCTGACATTGATTGGTTATCTGAAGATGGTGGTCTGAATGATTACTGTTGCCTACTTTGCTTCTACAGCTTCTCTACATTCAAGGCTAATGTCTGGACATCCCCTAATATGTAGTGGTTGTAGTTGTACCAGATTGCTGATGACAGGGTTCAGACCCTCGAGATATCTGGCTATCGTATGCTTACCTAGCTCCTCAGCTCACACTTTAGTTGCAAGCAGTCAAACTGCGTTGTGAACTATTCAATTGAAAGATCCCTTTGTTGTAAGTTGTGGAGTTTAGAGCTATTGACATTAGGCTGCCAAAGCGAGGTTCTTTGTTCGATGCCATTTTTTATGATGTGATGATTTATAAGCACTATCAACAACTCCATCATATTTATTTAAGTTCGAACTTTGGAACTTGCTTGGGTATTATATTGAAGTAACGAGGGATTTTTCTTTTTCAACTTGGCTTATTACAATTTGTGGAGTTGGAAGTTTTTTCACTTGGCTTTCAAGATATTGAAACTTACATATTTACAAATCTTATGGCATGGTTGCATGGATACTTTCTCAAATTTTGGTCTCCCCTTTAGTTTTATCATTACCAATTAACCAACTAGAAAGTTCCTTAGATTTTAGGTACTTTGAAGCTGTTAAGTTAGATAAGCTCAAAACTTGACAGCTCTTATCATCAAACTAAAGAAGTTGGTGTAATATCCCAATGTTTAAATATTGTTATCCTTGCTCGGTAAATTTTATGCTTTGTTAAATTTGGAGTTTAACTGTATCAAGTTATCAAGCTCTTATTATCATAGACAAATATTTTTCTCGTGTGAGGTCATAGTTTCGATAGCTACCTGAAATAGTGGAAGCTGAACCTCAAGTGGCAGGATTGTTTCAACTAAAAACTGTGAAGCATAGTGAGCAGCTTTAACTAGCATTTTACAGATGATTTTATGTCTACAAGGAACTAATGCTTTTAATGTGCCATTCTTCTCTATTTTCATTGAGAATCTTTTTTGAACAGCTTATTATGTTAAAATTTTTCATCATTTTCCCTTGTGTTATTAATTGATAAATATTTTCAATCGATTTTGTGTCGATTAACAAATTTATATATTTTTGTACTTGTGATAGTTGGGTGATTGTTTGAAAAAATACAAAATTATACAATGAATTTATAGACTATCGTGACAAAGACATTAATTGTTTGCTTGGTTGTAACCTCTTTAAATAGTGCTTGCTATCAAGTTAAAGCGATATCCATTGGATGATGACAACTGAATGGATCTAATTGTATCCATATTTTAAAATTCAAATGGCTAGGACACTCTCATTGGGTGCAATGGATTTGGAGATTGATGTATAATGTCTTCAGAGATTTGACATTCATGACAACTCCAGGTATGGTCGATGCAATTATTCACCATCTATAGCCACTATTAGCTAACATCTTTATTTTGACTGCCATTTTTAAGACTGATTAGTGTGCGACAAAGCTTTTAATTAACTTTGTTTACCATCTTATCAACTTCATCTTTCCCTTGGCATCTAGCTAATATATTTATTGTTGACAAAAACATACTACAGAGTTCTTTTTCTTATTTGCCTGACTATTGATTTATTTTCAGATATATTTTCTTTCTAGATGTGATTTATAAATGGTTGCCTCCAATCATTTTACTCCTCTATCATGAAGTTCTCCTATTATAATTTTAGAGCCTCCTCAGGCTTGTTTTCTTACCTTCTTAGAAGTAATTGACAAATGGTTGCTTCCAATCATCTTAGCTAACATCCGGCTCCTTCCAACAACATATCTTCACCTTGTCATCCTTTCCCATACGTCCCTGCCCCACTAGTTAGCCAACCTACTTGATGAGTACCATCCTGCTAGCCTTGGTTGCCCATACTCCATCACAATCATCGTGGAAGGTCCTCATTGCATGACCCTCGTCTATAAACAAGTCTCCTTTTAGATGTTATAGTTTAATCTTTTCAATCTACTGAAATTAAACTCCCGTATGTCTCCTCTCCTACGAAAAAGTAGATTGGCTTGATTACTTTAAACTCATATGAACTGTACATGAATTTTTGGAGCCCTCAATGGCTTGTCAAATTAATTGTAACCTCATACATTTTTTTTGTCACTCATCAAAATTTTTATCACTGAAAGAAGTTGTGCATGTACAATACTGAAGAAAAATATTCTTAGGATCTATCCTCGTTTAGTATTTATATGCTTCAATCTTTATTTTGCTATATCATCATTTAAATCTTACAGCTAATGTTTAATATTATCACAATTCTACTTTTCATATATTTTATAAGGTTTAATTTGATTATTTTTTCATGATGATTTTCTTCTTGTCTAACCATATTGTATACAGATCGTCATGTCATTTATAGGATTAAAATTAACTGTCCATTCTCTGAGAATTGTGTCTAGAATTCAAATTATTTCCTTGATTTATCTAGTCATTAAATCTTATTTTATGCGTCAACTCATTTAATTGTTTCTATAATATTTTCAAAATCTTATCTTTTTATTAATCTGTTAAATAGCTTATTATTGAGTCCCACTTTTAGTTGACATTATGACACAACTTTCAGTTATGATATAAATCTGATAATGATGTGATACTGTGTAACCATAATGCACGTTTATTACAATATACACTAAATAATGTAGCAAGCATACAAAATTCGCAGTTCATAAGGATGATTTTTTTACTGAATGAAAATATGCGAAGAAAGTCAATTCTGATGAAACCCCCTATTTGAAATTATAACTAGGAATTAAATGTCAAGCTAGTCAGCCAAGAAGTTGAAACTTGTGAGCTTGTTTAAATCACATTATATTGAATTTGAGTGAGTTAAATCACTCTCATTTTAATAAAAAATTCTAGAACAAGAAAAAGTAGAAGAATTAAATGCAAGTATTTTTACCTGGATGAGAAAATAACCTTCTATGGATAAGGGTGTAAAAAATTGACCCGAGAAGCCAACTTGACTCATAGTCGATTTGAAAAATCTGAGTTTGGGTTAACCTGAATAATTTCTTATTGGTTTTGGGTTTAGGAATCCCGTTATTTATTTGGGTCGGGTTCGAGTTGACTCAACAACCTCAAATTGGCCCTAAATCAAACTGATTACTTGAAGTTGACTTGAAGTCAACCCACCAATTGCAATTGACTCTAGATTGACCCGAAATCGACTTGAATAATTATTATGTCTTATGTTAAACGAGTTATACTGGTCAAGTTCGGGTCGGCGTGTTGAAGGCAAATCAGGTTCAGTTTGAATTTTCTAACCCGTTTAATATTCGAGTTGTTTGGGTTAAGCAGTTTTGTGTATGGTTAATCTCGGGTCAGGCACAAACCCGACTTACAAATTAGATTTGACACCTCTATCTATGGACATCTTCGAGTTTTCAATTGAAGTTTACTCTCAAAAGTACCATAATTAGTAGATTGGAGTAAATTATTATTCAGAAACAAATTTTATTGAGTTTTGTACATCCCGAGACCCTTAATTTGAAATCCAAATTTCCCTCGGTTTGTTATAGACTAATAATAATAAAAAAAAACTAATAATAATAATAATTACAGATAATAAAAATAGAAGGAGCCAACTGTAGAGCCTCTTGCTCAGGAGAAATCCTGTCAAACCAATCACAAACTTAAAAGTGTAGCGGTAACACAAGAAATGATGAAAAAGATCCCAAAGAAAAGGTTGTCGATCCTCATCTCAGCTGCAAGCATCTCAGTTATCAGAATAGAATGTTAGAAGTGACAAGATAAACCGGGGAGTTATCAGAATAGTGCCACAGTAATATTAGAGCATAGAAGTCACCTACTGCTAGAGAAGGAGAATACTAGATCAACATAACACGGAAGCCAAAAAAATAAATAAAGAATAAAAAATCAAAGAGACGTCAAGGTGATTAGACGAATAGATATTCCACCGAATTTTAAAAAATATTGGGAATAAGGATGATCGTATAAAATCGAGTTAGGAAGACATCCTTGATACATGCATACATGCTCTTACTGAAATTAAACTCTTACTAAAAATAAAATAAAATGTAAGCATCAAAAGATCAATTTAAAAGGTCATATTTAATTTTGTTTTAACATATCAAGTTGTATTTTTGAGGGCTGTAAACTTTGAGCTTTACATCAATATTGTTCATGTATAAAAAAATATTATCTATCAAGTTTCTTACTCCAAGCATTCTCTTCCCAAATTAATACTTAAAAGGGTGTTTAGTCTATCCCATGAGATGCTGTAAGTACTAGTGTTTGCTCGTCATAAAGGTCTAAATTTCTCAGATGATACTTTGTATGTCATCTACCAAAAGGTAACCACAGACATTTTATATGGTGGAAAATGGAAATTAATACCTCAACCTTTTTGCTTAATGATTTTGAACATTGTTATCATTATTTTCCCTATGTTCAGCTTAATGAGGAATTATATCTTTTATGAGAACTATGACCCTTCATGCAGGAATTCTGTTTGCATCTATTGGGAGAAAGAATCTTGTCCTTCAGATTGTGATTGTTGCTTCAGAACTGACTCTTCTATATTCAGTTAACGTGGCAGCTTTATTATGCTATCATATTCAGCACCCATCTTTCTTTCTGGGCGAATCCCAATCAATGGGATGGATGAAATTTAGTCTGTAAGTCTAATGCAATTAAACTAGTTTTTCTGTAATCTCTAATGACAATAAACAAGCTTCTGGAATATTTTCAGGTGTATCGGCTTATTAAATGATCCTTAACAGCGTTAATCACTCTGCCTTGGTGCTATGCTGTCTGTATGAGGAGAGTTGATCTTATTTCATTTTAAAAGGAGTTGTTCAATTGAGTTTCTTAGCTTGTATTGTGGTTAGTATAATCCTATGCCGCTTGTTCCTAATAGGAACGTTTAATCTAGAGGTTTGTTAACGGTAATCTATATTTTAAAAATTTGCCTCTTCTCATAGAGAAGTATTCATCTCATTTATAAAGATTCTAGAGTGCCAAAAGAAACCTTTTTTTTTTTTGCCGTGATTTTCTTCTTTGAGTGAAGTCTTCCTGAAAAGGATTATGGCATTCATGATTTGGAGAAAGTTTTATCTGAAAACACCATATGTAAACTTGTGTCAAAGCTGCGGTGAGCGTAATCTAGCATTCAGAATTCATCCACTTGTAAAGGTTCAAAATTGAACAGTTCTCGGTTATCAAATCCGCAGTCATGCTTTAAATGGCGGGGTGATGTAAAAAATCTCTTGTGATCAAGTGATTGAACATAAATTGAGTTTGATTTTGTCACCTCCATTTGTTGCTAACTACTTGCTTTGCTCCTAATTATATTGATGTGTAATCTACTCTTGCATTCGTTTTGAAACTGGTGATTTATTTAAAATCCTTTACATTTACTCTCTTACTTGCAAAGATGCTGTTGAGGTTCACTCTTTTAAGCGTATATATTCAGATTTTGATCTCCTATTTCAGTTACCTACATTTTAGGGAAAGTAGAATATATCTGTCGGGTCAAGATGATAGATTGGGATGCAATGTGGCCCGCTTTAAGGAGAAAACGAGCGGTTCCGTCTCTTTGACGAATGAAATGATGGGAAGTGAGGGAGATGAAGGAGAGAAAGTTGAAGCGAGCAGTTGAGCATTCGAACAGTAGACGAAGTGAGAGGGCTCATGTGTAGTTGAAGAATTAGTGTTCTTGTGGGGGCTTAAGATATATAACTGAGCGAGAGAGGGAGCAAAGGAGCAACACCAAGGAAAGAACTAGTCTGTGAATTTTTTTATTTTTTATTTTTAATTTTTTATTGCAAGAGAAGAGCTTGAGTGTCACCTGAGGGGAAAAATGTTTGCACGTCCGAACGGCCAACCATCAGCTGCTATGTCGCCTGTTGATGAGGTGAATGGCATGGCGGCCTGTAGTTGTGTCCAGACTTGGAAAAATTTTTACATCAAGACTCCGCACGTAGAGCTACGTACGGAGTCCGATCGCTGCCGCTCTTTCGCGATCAATTTATGGGAGCCGGTCCCATTTTATTTATTTTTTTTAAAAAAAAAAAAAATTTGTGCGCTGCCGTGATGTGCGGCAGCAATCGGGACTCCGCACGTAGAGCTACGTTTATTGAAAGATTAGCTCAAAGCCCAGCTAAATTTTAAGGATAAAGGTCTTACAAAAATTTATTAATTGTTAATTACATTTTTTAATTAGAGTTGAATTTATTGCTTCTCAGCCACTAATTACTATTAAGTACTATTCTACCCCTACTATGTTGATGGCGTGTGTATCTACCAGGGTTGTGTTAGGTTATTTAAAATGTACATGCATAAATTTAAGAGTAAGAGTACAATAAAATTTAACGGATTAAACCTCAAAAAATAAAATAAAAATTAATGCATATAGACTTGTTAGATTCCTTCTATGAACAAATGTCATTATTATTTTTAGATTATTTCGCTAACTTTTTTTATGATGGAATAAGAATGACTAACCCACTTATTATAACTTTCTTTTTTCATTGAGTCACTGCAGTTTACAAGTGTAAATACTCTACTATGTATTTTGCTAAAATTTATTTTATTTTTATTTAATATTTAGGTAAAAATAATTGAAATAAGAGAGACTATTTATAGTTGATGGGGCAACACTAGAGCAAAATATGTTATTTTAATATTAGCTTTGATTTTAGTATTTTATGGCTCTTTCTTCATCATTGTTGACACGTCATCAACAAATTTTTATCATTTAGTACAAACCTCGATGCATTTATTGAGCAACAAACATTCAAAGTTCAAAACCAAGATTATCTAGGGCCCCAATTTCAGTAAGTTTAAGGTTAAATTGACCGTCTTGACAAAATAAACCAAAAGATACCAAAATTCATTCAATTTGAGTGCAAATCATGTAATTAAAGCACGTTTGTAGGATTCTAATTGTTAATTAATGGTCAAATGAACTCTAATTTTACAAGTTATAGTCAATTTGAGCGAGGAGCTTAATCTCATTTAGTTTTGAGGTCATTAAAGCTCTCAAATCATCAAAATAAAATCTATAATCAAGGGGAATCAACGTGAGCCGGTCGAACGATAGTTATTGGTGTTATTTGTCGAATGACCAAAATGCTCATCTCCTGGAGTATATAAATAGACTCCCTCTTTTTTCACAAAAGGATGAGTAAATTTTAATGTTATTTTGAATTGAAGACCCTATGATGACTTTTAGCCTCGTAGCTGCCGACCATTGCATGTCGATTGCCTTCGATGCCGACCGCCGCCTGCTCCCCTTCATTAGCAAACTCTATTGTGTAATGATGTAATCCCTTGATACCATAATTTAAAAATAATGGTACAACACGACTCAATAAAAAGAAAATACAATAATAAATGAAACCTAGCTTGAGCTATATGAAGAGATTTGAAGGTGGTAACGGCATCAGAGGGGTGAAAGGCCCTTGGGTAGGTAGGTGATTCTGTGTGGTTGGTTGTAGGTGGATTGGATGGCATGAACATGGAGGAAGTAAGGGTGACTGTAGAGTGGTGGAGGGATTTGGGGGTGGTTTGTGGCTAGTGGATGGCAGGGGAAAGTGATGGGTGAGTAGTAGTGAAGGAGCTTAAAGTTTAAAACACCACCTTGGAGCTACCTGTCATCGATAACATCCTTAAAGAGGGAGGAACTCCACATAGGAGATTAGAAGACAATTCCTAGTAGAACTTATCCCCCACACACACCTGGGACCAATGTAGGTTGAACCTAAGTTATGGATTGACTTAGGTTCGATGTAGGTTGAACCTAAGTTATGGATTGACTTAGGTTCGATGTAGGTTGAACCTAAGGTATAAGTTGGTGTGTTTTGTTTTAATTTTAGTAAGGTTTAATAAGTACTTAAGTCTAACTTAGGTTGAACTTAAGTAAGGTTTAAGCCTAATGTAAGTAAGGCTTAAATAATTTTAATTAGGTCTAATTGGGGTTAGACCTAATTATGGTTTAGGGTTAATTAAATCTAATGTAAGAAAGGTTTAATTGGATTAATTATGTCTAGGTAGGGTTAGACATAAATATAGTTTAGGATTAACTAAATCTAATTTAAGTGAGGTTTAATTGGATTAATGAGGTCTAATTGGGGTTAGATCTAATTATAGTTTAGGAATAATTAAATCTAATTTAACTAAGGTTTAATTATTTTAATTAGGTCTAATTAGGGTTAGACCTAATTATGGTTTAGGATTAATTAAACCTAATTTAAGTAAGGTTTAATTGGATTAATTAGATCTAATAAGGCTTAGACCTAATTATAGTTTAGGATTAATTAAGCCTAATTTATGTAAGATTTAATTATTTTAATTAGGTCTAATTAGAGTTAGACCTAATTATGGTTTAGGGTTAATTAAACATAATGTAAATAAGGTTTAATTAGATTAATTATGTCTAATTAGGGTCAGACGTAACTATGGTTTAATTTAGCTTAAGCCTAATATAATTAAGGTTTAAGAGGGTTTTTTAGGTCTAATTGGGATCAGACCTAATTATGATTTAATTTGTCTTACTCTTAATGTGATTAAGGTTTAAGAAAATTAATTAGGTCTAATTGGGATTAAACCAAATTAGGGTTTAATTTGTCTTATACCTAATGTAATTAAGGTTTAAGGATATTAATTTGGTCTAATTGGGATTTAACCTAATTAGGGTTTCATTTGTTTTAAACTTAATGTAATTAAGATGTTTAATTAGGTCTAGTTAGGATTAAACCTAATTTTGATTTAATTTGTCTTAAACCTTATGTAATTAAGGTTTAAGAAGATTAATTAGGTTTAATTGGAATTAAACCTAATTAGGGTTTAATGTATCTTAAACTTAATGTAATTAAAGTAAGAAGGTTTATTAGATCTAATTGGGATTAGACCTAATAATGGTTTAATTTGTATTAAACCTAATGTGATTAAGGTTTAAGAAAGTGATTAAGCCTAATTAGGATTTTTTATGTTTAAACCTAACCTAACTAGAACTTAAGGATTCATCTAAGGTCTAAAGTGGTTTAAAATTAGATATTAGGATTTAGTTAATCCTAATTATCCCTTTTGAAGTGATGAGAATTTTAGGGTTAAAAATATAATTTTCAATTTTACAATTTTGCACCTCTAATTTATCATTTCAAATTTTTTCGTAGGTTATAAATAGTCATTTTAGGGTTCAATTTTATGACCTTGAAGTTTCTAACCATTTTCTAATATGATTTTTTATTTTCTAATTTTTATAATTATTATTGAAAATAATTACAAAGTTTGATAAAATTTTGTAAATTTGGCTCTAAGGATTTTTCATAGCCTTGGAAAAATCATGGAATGTTTTCATAAGTGAGATGAGTGATCCCAGAAAATTTCATAATTTTTCGAATTATAATTAATTTTTAATAATTAAATTACTCCAAAGAGTAATTAAATAATTAAAAATAAAAGATAATTCATTAATTTTTTTGTATCTCATTTTTATAATTTTCTTCTCATTTTTCTGAATATAAGGTTATTTTTGTCATTTTCTTGTGATTTTTATATGTCTAGATATGAATTTTCAAAGTTTTGGCATAATTTCTGAATTATTTAAATCTTGATTTTCCTATTAATCCACGCAAGATGCCAACGCATCCTCCGACATGTCGAAATCACACGCAGCGTGATTTCATTTGATGCTCTTTACACGCGGACAGCTGATACACCTATAATATATAACATTTATAAATACATTTTTATACCTATTTTTGAGGATATTGCACTTTAATGAAATATATTTGTGTGTTTTTATTAAAGGTACATTTAAACGGATAAAATATGAAAAATGAGTGAAAAATGATCAAATTTGGAGCAAAAATGAATGTGTCAAAATGAAGATCTGGCGCTTAAGTGCAAGGTAGTTTTTATAGAAGTTTAAAGAATTCTTGGCAAATTTCAAAGGGGTGCTTGAGGCAACCCTTGGAAAAAATATGAGTAACTGATAATGGGTGTGAAAATGCATTCAAATGGCTCCTAAAAGGAGGCATCTCTTGGAAGATTTATTGAATGTGGACACATTTTGAAGGGACACCAAGACGCATTTTGGAAAATTTTAAAAAGGACTTAAATTGAAGCAAAGAGAGCAGATAAGAAAAGATTTGAGGAGTACATTTAGGGTACGTTTGGGATGGCTTCTTTCGTGCGGCGCGACACATCACCTCAATTTTTGGCCGTTTGGGGTGGCGGTGGCACTGCGGCGTGCCGCGATTCTCCCTGAACGCTGAAAGCTCCCTCCGACCCGCTTCCCAGCTTCGTTGTCTGTCGTTTTACCCCCATGCCCTCTCGCATCACCCATCCGAAACAAATCCGGCCACACAAAAAAGAATCACGGGCAATGAACTTCTTTCTCCTCCTCTTCTAAGAGAGTCGTCGTCCTCTTCACGCAGCCCGGCAGTAAGAAAATTTTTTTCTTTTGGATGGCTCCGCGGGCACAAGTCGAAGGAAGAGCCCCCCTGCTCATCGTCTCCATTGTCATCGGCGTCTCCATTGTTGTACAGATGGCTCGCTGATGAGCTGTTCATCTACTTCCCCCGCCATCTCCATTGTAAGCGTCTCCGTCGTCTTCCTCCGTCATCTCCATTATCTTCCTCGCTGGTGAGCTTTCGCCCATAATTCTTACGATTTTGTTTTAATTTCTTAATTTATATATTTAACCGTTAATTTTTTTTATTTTTACTTCTACATCATTTTATCTTTACTTAAAAAATATATTTTATTTTTTTAAATAAATGATAATAATATTTTTGATGTAATTTGAAAAATTAATTGTTACTAATTACGTATATAAATTAAAACATTTTTCAGATAAAGGGGTAAAAAGGTAATTTTTCAACATAAAGCATCCTCACAGTTGGTTTCGCACATCTGTAACCAAATGGCTACCAACGATCTCCAGTAATGCTTTCCGCAATAGCTTCTGAGCAAGCATTGCATACTGAGAAGTTCGAGAAGCTGCAATATATGCTAAATAGTCCTTAGGTTCTGTTTTGGAGTAGTCGCAACTTATTGAATAATCTGCTGATAAGCTGATTAAAAATAATCTGTTGATAAGCTAAGTGCGATAGCTATAACAAATTTTTATTTTTTTTTGGAAAAGCCAAACTGCATATAGTAAGCTCCCACTGCATCTAGGTAGGTGTGGTGTGAAAACGCAGTTTTCAGTATTTTGAAAACGCATAAGCTGCCAAAATGCGGTTTACCCAAACAGGCCAGGTGCGTTTTTAAAACGCTACTGCACCAAATAAGCTGCCCCAAACAGACCCTTAGGGTATTTTAAAGTATGAAGTTTCAGGATTTCTTACTTACGGTTTCTTCTCACTTATCTCATTTTTAGTGAATGGGAAGGTGGGTAGATATTTCTAAGAAAGAATCCGTTGTTTATTAGTAATTTTGAGAGATTTTAACCCTCTAGGGTTGAGCAACCAATCCTAGGGAGTATCGTAATAGAAAAGAAGAGATTTAAATGAACTTCAAGAGTTTAGTGGAGAGGAATTTGAGATAAGTGTTCATCTTTGTACTACATTTAGTTTTAATTTAGACTTCTTGTGTTTCTACATGATTTCTACTTTTAAAATTAATTGTTGTATTTCTTACATGAATTCTGAGTAGTTTTCTTTATCTTTTCTTTAAAATGAAAAGTAATTAAGTGTTGGATGAAAGCTGCGGAAGTATTGATCTTTAATGCTGGAATAAGTTGTGATGATTTAATCTTTGTGCTTCATTTACTTCTTAATTTGACCAATTAATATGTTAACATTTTTTGTGAGAACAAGTAAGATCCGTGATGGTATTGTCTCAGTTAACTAATGATAAAAATCACATGAGATTATATGAATGAGAATTTAATTCATATAATTGAGTGCAAATAATTAGGGAAATATACTTTAAAGGGTGTAGAATTAGCGAACTTTAGGGTGACAGACTAAAGCCCCCAATTTATTTTATTGATTTAGGTTTTGATACTAGAAGTTAGCTCTCAGGTGGAGGGAGAGGAGGGAACTTTAGAGCGAGAGTTAGCTTCTTTCCTACCTAACTCGTCTTCAAGACAATTCAAACTTTAAACTAGCCAATGCACTTTATAGCATCTCTATTAAGAGTAAAGAATAATATTACTCATATTTGGCACAACACATTTTGAATACTTCAACAATAGAACTTGTATACTTAATACTAATTCATGATAAGGAAAAAAATATTTAATTCATACATCTTTTATCTTACAAAAATCTCGTTAAAATTAGTTAATTGTTTACTTTATTTCAAAATATCAAAAATTACCAAAAGGAATCAAATGTTCATTTCTAAAATAAGATTTATAGTTTAAGTAAACATCTTTTTCTAAAAAGATTTTGTATTCTAATTCCTTATTATATGTTTACAAGTTTCCATGTGGGTTTAATATTTCGCGTCATAAGCAGAAAATCTATTGTTACTTGATAACGATACATATACTTGCATTGAATCCCAAAATTTAAATATAACAGTTGAATTCTTATTTGCATCGGATTCAAGTTTTTGGTGTCTTTGTAAAGAAAGAAATAATATTAAAGAAAAATAGAAAATTAAATCATATATATATATATATATATATATATATATATATATATATATATATATATATATATATATCATAATATTCACATATCATAAATACGTAGGGATCAAGTTTTTTGTGCTGTTGTTGAGGAAACAAAAATAAAATTTATTAAAAAGTTTTAAGCAATATTTAGAAAAATAAATTTTTATTTTTAGAAAGACTTATTTAAACTTTAAAATTTATCATAGGAGTATTCGAGTGTTGTTTTTCAAAAGTTTATGTGTGATTTTATTTTATTTTTATTTTTATTTTATAATAGTTTATGCATAGTTCAGGTTCTGAAGGACTAGTACCTTACGATTCTGAATTTGAAAGAACTATTATCAAAATTTTAAAAATTAAAAATATAGAAAAAATTTAAAATTTTCAAGAAATTGCAAAGCAAAATAACCAAAATGCTAAAATTCATCAAGAATTTAGACTTTTAAAAGATTATGCAAACCCTACAGTGGATGAGCTTCATGGTAGTATTCAAAAACCTGATGTAGCTGCTAATTCATTTGAACTTAAACCTACTATTATCCAAATGGTATCAAATAATCAGTTTGGGGGAGCACAAACTGAAGATCCAAATTTACATCTTGTCAATTTTTTAGAATTGTGTGCTACATTTAAATATGATGGTGTTTCAGATGATGCTATTGGAGTTAGCCTTTATCCATTCTCACTGAGTGATAAGATTAAGATATGGTTGAATTTGTTAACACCTGGATCTATCAGAACTGGATCTATCAGAACTGGATCTATCAGAACCTAGAAATTATATTACATCTTTTTGTCAGTTTGAAGGGAAATCTATTTATGAAGCTTAGGAACGATTTAAAGAACTCTTAAGAAAGTTTCCACACCATGATGTACCAGAGTATTTAATTATTCTAACTTTTTATAATTGATTAGTTGGATCTCTCAGATCTATTATCGATGTCGCTACTAGTAGTTCATTGATGTCAAAACTATTTCATGATGCTTTTGCTTTAATTGAAGAAATGACTACTAATAATTTTCAATGACCTTCTAAGAGGGTACATCCTATGAAGGTACTCAATATTCATGAATCTGATGCTTTTGCAATGTTAACAAATTAAGTTGCTACAATTTCGAGGAAGATAGACCAATTTGAAATGCATTTTTCTCAACCAATTTCAATGATTGAAGAGAATTCATTAGATTAAATGCTAGATTCTTAAACATCAATAGAAACTTTAAATGCTATAAATAATAAGTCAAATAACCTATATTCAAACTATTATGGCTTAGGTTGGAAAAATCATCCTAACTTTAATTGGAATAATATTAATTCGGGTGGTATTAATCAGTAATGGGGGAACAATCAAGTAAACCCATTGGAGAACTGGAAAAACCAAGGTAATAGTAGTTATAGACCACTTATCCTCCAGGTTTTAACAATAATCCACAATTTAAGGAAAAGAAATTGTCTATAGAAAAACTAGAGTTACAAATGGGAAATCAGTTACAAAGTCAAGGACCTACAATTAGAAATATTGAGAATCAATTGAGACAAATATCATATTCATTAAGTAATAGAGCGCAATACAGAAGTGAATCCAAAAGAACAGAATAAAGATTAAGTAAAAGCTGTTCAACTTAGAAGTGGAAGAGAGTTGGAAGGTAGAGTTCAAAGAGAGATTGAAGTAGAGAGAGAAGAAATTGAAGAACCTAAAGAAGAAGCTGTTGACCTCACTTTTGTGAGGATCATTTATAAATCATTTTGAGAAAGGAAGTCTACGAATATTGACCTCCTAAATCTTACCAATAGTTACTAAACCCAAATGTCTAGGGTAAAAACTAATGATCATTAAGTCTTCTTTTTATAAGTCTTCTGATCATTAAGTCTTCTTTTTATAATTTTCCAATAGGTGTCTTTGTATCTCTTTAAATTGTATCTAGATTCAACATATCTTCCAAAAGATGCATCCATTCAAGAGTATTTTGAATTGAATTTAGCGCCTATAGGAATTTACCCACATTCTTACAAAGAGATGCCTCAAATACCTCTTCAAAATGGCGCCAAAAATTAAATAACTCCTCTTTAGTAACAGCCACGCGTAAGCGTGAGATCTTGGCGCTTTTCCGCAGGGCTTCTGATGCGTAAGCTCCAGATCTAGGCGCATACCCGCGGGGCCTTGGCGTGTAAGCACGAGTTCCGGCGCTTAGCCGCCACATATCATTTTTTTCAATTTTCTTCATTTTGGCTCCAAAGTCGATCCTCTTTTACTTCTTTCATCACTTCATCCATTTAATCATACCTGTAAGAAAAACACACAAAATATCTTTCATTAATGTGTAATATCATCACAAATATGTATATAAATGTGCATAAAAACACTAAATATTTTAGGTGTACCAAGATACCCCAAACTTGAAATGTTACTTGTCCTTAAATGACAGTATAATCATATAAAAATCATACAAGGAAATTATGTAATGAGTTTCTTTAGGAGTTTCTAAAATTTTGTTCTAGAAATTTAGTAGTCCAAATTAGAAAAAGTTTTAGTAAATGAGACCAATTTAAAATTTAGAAATCTCTTAGGTAAAGGTGAATTAAAAATATTAGTTCTTATCTTATTCAGAAATACTTGTAGACTTTTCAAAATATAGGGCTTAGATATTTTATTTTCTTTACTTAAAAATCTTTACTAAAAATAATTATTATAACTATATTACATTCATAAGCTTCAAGATTTTTTCAAATCTTATACTTAAAAAGATCAGATGTGGAACACATTTTTTATTAAGCCCTTAAATCCTCAAGCTTCTCCTTCCTTTTCACATACTTTTTTTCACTTTTTCTTTTCTTTTTCTTTTTATTTTATTTTATTTTATTTTATTTTCTTTTCTTTTTTTTTGTTTTTTTAAGAAGGCAATGATTACTATATCTAGATGGGCCTTTAATAAATTTGAACTCCACCCTTCCTTTGCTAAAAACATAAGACAAATATATATCTTTAACTTAGAAATATAATAAAACTTTTGAAAATTATTATCAATAAAAGAATTTTAAATATTAAAAATAAAAGTCTAATCCTTCTATTTTTCCAAAAATACAACTTTTCTTACTAAAGATAGTTACAAAATATTTATCATTTCTTCACTAAGAAAATTTTTAACTTTAAATTTTTCATCCTTACTATAGATTTTAACTAAATTTTCATACTCATTTATATATTCAAAATTTTACTTCCCTAATATAACTTCATACACATAATTATTTTTCAATCAAAATTAAATTTTTAGTACATTTGAGAACAAATAAAGTTTAATTTTTTGCAATTTGTTTTTCATTCCCCTCCCCCACTCCCCCGCAAACTTTAAAATTTTTGTTATGATAATACATCTAAGCATAGTAAGTAGATACATGAGTAGGGATTGAAAACTATAAATATATACTTGTAGGAATCTTTATATCCTAAATATGCAAGTATTAAATACATGAATGAAAATAACTATATCAAAATTTTTTAAAAATTTTTCATTTTAAAAAATAAATTTAAAAGACTTCTAAAGTAGTGGAGGAAATAAAAGCAAATTCACACACATTTAAAAAGAAATCCACAACTAAAACGTAAATATGGTAATAAATTGAAAAGTTAAGTATGAAATTTAATTAGTGGATTTTAATAGTGTTTTAAACCTTCTTAAATAGTTTCTAGAATAATTTCTTAAACTAACAAACAAAATATACTAAAAATTCCCTAACACATTTACTAACACAAGGACTTTAAACATTCTCAGTGCACAACATCACAAATAACATAATAACAAACTATAGTAGCTTACTAACTATTACATCAATAAAGTGTACATAACAACCATACTACAAAGTTCACAACATATCAAATAAACTACAAAGTCCAACATAAACAAAACATAACAATCCACAACACATACAAACTATAAATCCTAATTCCCATCTTCTTCTTCATCATCATCCCCTTCATTCTAGGTATGGGTAGGCTCATATGGGTGAAGTAATGATGAGTGGGTAGCATAGAACTATAATCACCTCTGATCAATTTATCCATGTAACTATGGTAATTCATCTCATACTCATTATGTTTTGATGAAAATCCCCAATATGATCTATTTTCCCTTCTATTTCTTGCACTATATCATCCGTATAATTGATATTATCTTTTATTTGCTTTAAAAGCTCAGTCTGCGAATCAAAAAACTGATCTGATGAAGCCTAAGATGTGGAAGCCTGAGATGTAGACGCAGCAGAAGCAAATGCACTGGAAGACCTAAAAAATCCTCCTCTCCAACCAAAAAGTGAATGCTCAACATAGGTCTTTACATTCGAACTGGTAATTGGCTTAAGAAGCTGAAGGAACTCTTCCCAATCTTTAGATCTAAAACTAGCCCGCTCACACAATGAATTTATAAGGGAAGCAAATCACATACCTGCAGTGGTGGCAGCTATGGCAGACATCCAAATACAATCATAAAAATATTCCCAATGTCTATCGCTTTCCCTTGATGAATACAGTAGTTTAATGTAGCTCTTACTCTTGTCACCTCGCTCAGATGATTTGTAGGAAGAAACTTGGATGATATGAAATAATGTCAGGCCTTAGAGGTGGCATTAAACTTTGAAGCAGAGAAGTTTACTCTTCTCTCATTAGTAATTTTCATAATCCCCTTCCATCAGTCAAATAAGAAATAATTTCATCCAATTCTTCCTCTGTAGGATTATAATTCAAATAAAAACAAAATGTAGAAGACAACAATAGGTAAAATTCTTTATTACCTCAGGAGTAAAATGTACCAACTAAGTCTTATGATTAGCCCTCGGGAAGCCTGTGTCACACATTGACATTCAATTTACACATTACATTCTACACTCACATCCTAAATTGAATACATTTCACTTCGACCTTCGGACTCTTTGGAAACTCATGTGAGTGGTCCCACTAGCCTTAAGCCTACGGCCAAAAGAGCTAAGATCACTACATAGAGGACCAAAGGAAGCTTTCTTTAGCCTGTAACCCATCTAGAATGATTTCATACTTCATGGTCTGACAATACCTCACTTTTCCCAAAATTTCAATTTTTACCCCGAAAATACCAAATTGCCCCTGAAAAGGGACCCAAAATTCCACAGAGTGACTCAGGGTTCCAAAAATTGTTCTGGAGCATTTCTCTCATTGAACTGAGAAGTTTGACTGTAAACATGCCATACTTTTGAGCTACCGACTGACCCCTTGTGGCTTAAATAGTCGATACTTGAACGACTTTCCGGGCCCCGCAAAACCCTCCGCAGTGGTCAGAAACGCTACCAGACACTTCCGTTCAACTCCAAATTCAATTTTGAACCACTTTGGACCTTTAAATCATACTTTTGACAAAATTCCCAAAAAAATCCCTGAAATTACCAAAATACCCCTGCTTAGCCCAAAATTCAAAAAATTCCAAAAATTCCCAAAAATTTCCAGAATATCCAAAAAATTCCTAATTTCATTTTCTCCAACTACATCATAGCCCAAATTTGTCAATTTATGCCGACTTCATCAAAAGCCCAAATTTTGACCTAAGCCCGTCCTAGGCCCTGGTTTGACCCAAATTGAACCCAATGTTAGCCAATTTCCTCCCGATTTGAATTTTTAACGCTTCGACACATCCCCCTAATTTAAATGTAATATTCGATCGCCACCAATTTAGCTTTGAATTTCACCCAAATTCGATTTAATCGCAAAATCCCCAAATTTGACTTATTTTTGACCTTTTTTGACGCGAGGTTGCCCAAAAGATCTCGGATTCACAAACGGACTGCGCCGTTGCGTATGGAACGTTGAAAATAGTAGGAATTGATATAAAATTTGCTATAGTTTGACGCACGAGCAAACGGCGTCAAATTTGGCATCCCGGGGTGAGTAAATAAGTAATAAAATATATTTTTTTGTCTCCTTCTTGACCTAGCCGACCGAACCCTCCTCCTACTCCTCTCCAATTCGCGATTTCAGCCTGGCTGAACCCTCCCCTTGCCTTGTGCAAATTTTCCATGGCTTCTCTCCTCCTCTCTTGCAGGAAGGTGATGTGGCTCATCCTTCTCCATGCAATTTTTGCCATGAGAGAATCTCCTGGCTTCAATCCCATCCATGGCAGCACTCTATCATATCCTACATGCTTTGTCACTTCTCCCCTGGAATTCTATCATCTCTCTCACCTCCAAAATGGGTAGAAGGCTTCACCTTCATTGGACCTTTGGGTATTACCATGGGAAAGTTTAGGGCTTCTTCTTCCTTCTCCCATGACTATAAGATGGCCTTCTTTCCCCATTTTTTTGGCTGGCCGAATTTTAGAGGAAGGAAGGAGGTGCTGCCATTTCATTTTTTGATCCAACATTAAGGTAAAAATCTTGTTCTCCTTTATGCTTAGGCTAGGTCTCCTTTCTTATGCTTGTGATGTTTGGCTAAAACCCTAAGGTATAAGCTTTCTTTCCTCATGGTTTTGTATAATTTCTAGGGGAAAGAATTTTTTATGGCAAAGATTTAATGTGGTTATTCACTTAGCAATTTTGAGATTGCCGAAA
Organism: Papilionanthe hookeriana x Papilionanthe teres; assembly: GCA_022702705.1. Taxonomy (NCBI): domain Eukaryota; kingdom Viridiplantae; phylum Streptophyta; class Magnoliopsida; order Asparagales; family Orchidaceae; genus Papilionanthe; species Papilionanthe hookeriana x Papilionanthe teres. Next base: position 145,609,720 of record CM040427.1, read on the forward strand.
TCATTTTTTTATTTTGCATTTTTTTGGTTGGCCAAAAATTGCAAGAGAGGGAAGGTGCTGCCTATTTTTCTCTTGATTCAAAGCCTAGGTAAAACTTTTGTTCATTCCATGCTTAGGCTAGGCCTTTTGCCAATTTTACATTTCCTTTTGATTTGATGGATTTACTTTAGCCACTAATGTGAAATTTTTCTCCATATGGTTTAGTTTTATGTTGCCTTTGGCTTGAGAATCATGTGGCAATACTTACATATCATGGCTAGGCTTGGAATTTTTCTTTCTCATCTTTTTCTAGATGGTAAAGTTTGGATGTTCCTGTCGGGCTTTAATGTCCTTACATGGCAAGTTGTTGGCCTTATGTTTGGGCATTAAAATTATTCCTACATGTTAGAATTTCAAATTCATGCTTATGGTTGAAAAATTCATTTACATGTTAGAGGCTAGAAATTCTACATATGTTGTAAGCCTCTCTTTACATATAAAAGGCTAGAAATTTTCTTGTGTTGGAAGTTACTTTCACATGCTTAAAGCTTAGGCTTCATGTTTGATTTGCAAAGTTCTTTCACATATAGAGATTTAAGCTTTATGTTGGGTTTGGAAGCCACTCTTGCACGCTAAAGGTTTAAGGTTATATTTGGCTTTCAAAGTCATTTTTCATATGCTTAAATATCAAGTTTTCGCTCACTTTCTACATGCAAGAAAAAAGATTGAAACATATTTGGCATTTGGGCTTACTTTATACATGCTAAAATCTAAAACTTTAGCTTGCATCATTAATCCTTCTTCACATATAAAAGTTTGGAAACTTTGGCTTGCATCTTTAACCCTTTTCTCACATGTAAAATTTGGAACTTGAGGCTTGCAATTTGAAGTCATTCTCACATGGCTTATGATTGGAAGTTGTTGGTGATATGATGTACCTCTTTTTCTATGTTTTCTAGTTTTTTTTTATTACATGATGCTTGGAAAGTTAACTTTACTTTTTCTAAGCTTTAATACATGATCTTTTGAAAAGGAAAAAAAAAGAAATGGCTTGGCTTGTACTTAAGATTTGGGATTGCGTTTCGGGGCCACTTTACATGTCAAACAATGAGGTTTATGTTGGGTTTTCAAGCCGATTTTACATGGCTAAGAGTTAGAAGCTTTACATATTGGTTTTGTAATTACATTTACATATAAGCAAAATCAAAAATTTTTATGATTCGACATAAGTAAAAATCTGAAATTTTTATGATTCGACATAAGCAAAAATCTAAAATTTTTATGATTCGACATAAGCACAAATCTGAAATTTTATGCTTCGACATGGGTAAAACCTGAAATTTGTATACTTCAGCAACGTTGAAATCTGAAATTCTTTAGATTGCTTTATGCAAAAAAATCTGAAATTGTCCGGATTGTTTTATGTAAAATCTGAAATCATTTGTGCTGCTTTTGGTGAAAATCTGAAATCGTACGGATCGTTTTGTGCAAATCCGAAATTTTTTGGAGTTTGCTCTATGTGAAATTATTCATTTGAGAATCACTCATTGTTACACATGCTTATTCCACTTCCATTGCTACACTATTGTATACATGAATGACTCACATTTTTGTTGAAAATACATAGAAAGGCGGGGAAAGATTGGGGAAGATTGACATGAATATATTGCCCCTATGCACATTGTCGTGAATTGGTAAAATTTATTCAATTTTCGGATTTGAAAATTAGCACATGCATAACATCAAAGTTTGGACATGTGTGCACTTATTTTTCACCTATTTCATCAAGTATTTTGGTATACAACACCCAAGTTTTGTTTCCTCACATGTTTAACCTCATTCCATGTATTAAGAGTGTTTTACATTGGTTGGAACACATTTGAAACGAATGGGTGAAATATTTGCAATTTTCGGATTTGGCCATGCTCACACACAAAACACCCAAATTTGAAGTCATGAGAGCTTCTTGTTCACTTATTTCAACATATATTCACATGTATAACATCAAGGCTATGTTTTCCTACATGTTTTACCCAATTCCATGTGTTTGGAGTGCTTTGCATTGGTTGGAATGCACATGAAACAATTTGATAAAAATACTTGCAATTTTCGGATTTGTAAGTGACCTTGCTTGAAACACTCATGAATAAGGTCATATATGCTGGTTTTTCACATGTTTCACTAGTCTTTCATATATATAACATATAGACTTTGTTTTTACACATTCTCCACCTCATCCCATGCATAAAAAAGTGAGTTTACATCATGTGTGCACTTACCAAAGTGCAAAATCTGCACACATCTCTTTCTTTGGAATTGATTCACATCATCTCTTCACATGCTCAATAACAAAATCTGCACTTATACATTAGTGTAGAAGTGCTTTACATCATTCCCATATTTTTTTCAAATTAAAATTTGCACCTATATGTTATTTTAGAGAGAGTATTGGATATATGCTTGCTGCCCCCACATGAAATATTGCATTGGTAGCTATTTTATTGGTGAATCTAAGACTTTTCTTTGTTGCTCTTGTGTTAAATTTGCATGGCAAAGTATCAAATGAGTTGTTTTTAAGTGAGAAGAAGAAAAAAGGTGAAGTGGCATTGTTTATCACTTTAAAGAGAAGGGTTTTAGCATGCTTGGGAGCTTTAAATTTCATGTGATTGGTGAGAAGTTATTTCTCCTTTACATTCTTTTAGCTTGCTTATAATGCTGGAATGGTGTCACATACATATTCTTCCTTCTTTACATTACCCTACTTGCCTAAAATGCTTGGAATAGTGTTACATACATGTTGAATGTTGTGATTATAATAAACTTGGGATTTGATGGAAATGTTGAATGTTCTTAAATATATATATGCTTCTGTACTACTTGGATTGTAAATTAAAAGTGTGAAAATCGATTTTTTATGCCGTTATGCTGCCGAATTTTTCACTAATTGAATTTGGATTTTTTTCATTCCTTTTGGGCATGTTGTCTCCTTACTTTCCAAAGCTTTTGGTTTTGATTTCACATATCTCAAACTTTTTGCTCCACATACTTTATAGTTATCCCCCACACCATGATGGAGGGATTTGTTTTCATTTTCTACATTCCCTACACTACTTCAATACACTACACTACCTCACATGTTATAACACTTTGCCATATTACTACACCCTTCACATTTCTTCACATGACTTCACTATTTTACCTTGTTTCTTTACATCCACTACATGATAACCCTTGGCACCATGTTGTAGGGGTTTGACTCTTTTACTCTACATGCTTTACATGATAACTTCTCGCACCACGTTGGAGGAGTTTAGCTCATTTTCTTCACAAGTCTTACTGTTAGCTCTCTACACCATGTTGGGAGAGACTTTAGCCGCTTTGACATGTGTTTAGACTTTCTTTTGACTTTGAGAGATAACCCGCCTCCTTTACTACATTTGTTAGGTGGATTTTCTTCTCCTCTTTCTTTCCCTTGACCTCTTGTTCTTTAGTTTTCACCTTATTTCTTGGCTCAATTCACGTGCTTATGTAGGACACATAAGTGCGCACGTATAGCTTTCCGCTATATGTGGGGTCATCAAATAAGGCTGTAAGTGCGATGGGGATGATGATAGAATTGCAATAGAGAACCGACCCGAGAGAATCACAGAATAATATCTCCTGACTCAGAGACCCTTGAGAGGGTAGAGAAAAGAAATTACCGATACTATTCACTCGTCCTTGGGGTTTCTACCTCCGACGGTCTAAAGATTTTAGCAGTCCTAGTTCGATTAGGGTAGTCAACCAGTGGATCGAATTACTTTACAAAAAATAAACATACATATTTTCAGAAAAAAATAAAATAAAAAAATAAAAAAATAATAATACAGAATTACCTCCACCACAAAACAGACTACTTACCTACAGCTTTTTACTTGCATGACATCCAAATTGAAATGAATGAAAAATTTACAAAGGTCCATGGTTGACTACTCGAGTCGGGTTAGGGTTGTCTTCTGCAGAAAGTCTGTCTAGTAGTCAGTACCTAAGGTGGGACATACAACACATCTTTGAGTCATTTGCACCATCGCGCTTACGGGCCTTTTGGACTTGTAGTCCTTTGTTTTCTGTGGTTTTTCCCACGTTGTTTTCTACGGATTTTCTTTACAAATTTATTTTCCTGGATCTCCTATGAGACATTACCTCTTTCGAGCTTTTGGTTTTCTTTTGATACCTTTTGGTCTACTACACAGGTTTTTACACTTAGTCTTTCTTTCATACATTGTGGCACATACAGACACTTATTTGTTAGGATTTCGTGCTTTAGTACGTGGGCTTGGTTTTCTTATTTTCCTTTTTGGACTCGGCTTGCCTACCTTACATTATTGTACATATACTCGCTTAAGACAGTTTCTGCTTTACTTTCGACTACTTTACACGATCGCACATATACCTGCTTGAGATAGTTTTTTGCATTACTTTTCAGTACTTTACATTACTGCATATATAACTGTTTGGGATGAAATAAATCACTTCACAACATTTCAAAAATATAAGACAACTCAAGATTTAATCACAAATAAAATAAAATCTCAACTTCAACTAAATTAAATCACCCCTTTGGATGAACGAGTTCCTTGGACGACGCAACCTACGTGTTGCTGATAAGGTCTCCCACGGTCTAAATGAAAGTACGAAATCCATTAAGTTGGATTTAGGAAATTCATCCGGACTGAGGGAATCTGATGAAATAATGTAACCGGAATGAGGGAGTTGTGGGGTCCTAACCGGTGGCGTTATAATCAACTTTAACATTTGTTTAAATAAAACACTAAGCCACCTCAGATTTCAACATTCTAAAACACACTACTTCTCTCACCCCCCTACATTTGTCACCTCTAAAACTGAAACTTCTGCAACAACAACAAGGAGCTTGAGGCAACACACCGAGGGCAGCACGATCGAGGATGTGAAAGGACATGTTTGAGAGAGCAAACAACGAGTCTACAACAAAGAACCTTCTTTCCTTAGTAATAACAACAAGCCATAGGACTTTGAGGTATTTGCCCAGTGCGATATAAACCCTCACCTCATCTTTCAGGCCTTTGCACCTGGTGCACTATAAGCCCTAACTCGTCTAGGTTTCCGAGGTTGTCATTCCGATACGACATAAATCCTCACATCTTCCAGGCTATTCACATGATCGACATCAAGTGAATGTAAGTCCTACTTAATTAAAATTGGCAGGATGAAACATAAATTAAATCTTTCCCTAAATTGAGCCAAACAATAGGATAGTTTGAGAAGTCACCGATAAACTTATCGAATTTGTGCCGTCTCCTAGTCTTTCCTCCTTTGGATTCCACAACAACTCTTTCTCAAGACTTGACACCACTCACCTATTGGATTCCGACTATCACATTTCGTTGAAGAAAATCTTAGCCTTTTAAAGTCGTAAGAACATATTTCCTGATTTGTATCGAAAGTTTTCTTAGGTGATCCAAATTATCTAAGATGTAATTAACTATAGGGGCTTGCCATTATAGGAAACTTTTCCGAACCCAACTTAAAATAAACCCTATTTAATCCTTCGTATTAAATATGGGAACTTGTCGGCATAAAAATAGTTTTGCAGACCAAACGGATGTCATTTACTTCTTTAGTTTATTTGATCGAGCCTCACCCTCAAATTTTATGTTTATCTTTTGGGATAGATACAAGGTTTGAGGTATAGTGCTCTTTCATTTGAGCTTCAGAAAATATGAGATCAGTTTGACTTCATATTTTTCTAAACTAAATTTATAATTAATTTAAAACTGTCCTTCTGAAGCGAACGACGAGATTTTGATTCCGGCGGCTGACAACTTCTAGTGGGCAACCCCAACCGAAACTTAAATTAAAACTTTATACTTTTTACGCGCTAACAGTCACTTCCCTGTGGGATCGATAACCAGGACTCCATTAGAGCCCTGTATTACTTAATACGATATGTATACTTACGTTGAATGCTTGGACTTTACAAGATCACAAGTGTGATATTATATAGAATTCCTCGAGCAGACAACGCCCACATCGACGCTTTAGATAAACTCGCTAAAGAATTGGCTTGTCCACCCAAAGACTCTATAGATATTACAGTACAGGGACGTCAGGTTTTGTCACGGATCGACCTCGACAGTCTAACAAGCTTGGAAAAGAAGATAATGCAGCCACAGTGTCAGATGATACAGAAGATTGGCGTCAGCCATTAATAGAATATTCGCAAACAGGAAGGTTGCCAGAAGACAAATTAGCAGCACATCAGATTCAGAAGAGAGCTCTCTCGTATGCTTTGTTTTCGAGAAATTCTCTAATTTTCCATCTCCATTTCGAGAAATTTTCCCACCTTCCATGAAATTCCGGGAACAGAGCTTAATCGTCCGATTTCCCCCAAAACTCCCTAATTTTCCATCTCCCTTCCGAGAAATTTTTACGCCTTCCATGAAATTCCAGGAAAGGAGCTTAGTCGTCCGATTTCCCCCAAAATTTCCTAATTTTTCCATCTCCCTTCCAAGAAATTTTTCCACCTTCCATGAAATTCCGGGAATGGAGCTTTGTCGTCCAATTTCCCTCGAAATTCCTAAATTTTCTACCTCCCTTTCGAGAAAGTTTTTCACCTTCTATGAAATCCCAGGAAAGGAGCTTAGTCGTCTTATTCCCCCATTAACACAAAAGTGTCTAAATTAAACCCAATGTCTACCCAATTGATTCCAATATTGTCCAATTTCAATTTCAAACTCTAATTAAACATCCACAATATCAATATAAACCAATTCCAAGCTCAATTGACCCACATTTGAGTTCAATTTTACTTAAAACCCAAAATCCCCAATTTTGCCAGTGACCCAAATCCCCCTAATTTACCTAATCCCAATCAATTTCTCCCCATTTTCAATTCTAAACCCTTCATAACACTCCCCTATATTGAATTGAATCATCAATTGCCCCCAATTTGAGCCCAAGTCTTACCCAAATCTACTTGAACCAAGTTTACCTAATTTTAACCCAAATTTAACATATGCCCAAAATCTCCCAAATTGATTGGTCTAACCCTAAAATTTCCACCCTATTGATGTTGTGAACTCTTTATGACATCCCTATAGACCATTTGGAACCTTCAATTGGGCCTAAAAGCCACTCTAGCTCAACCTAAACCCAAACTTAGCCAACTTGCCCCAAATTGACCAAAATCTCAAAATCCACCAAAATGAACCCCCAAATGATCTCAAAACCGCTCCAAGTCTTCATGAAAATTCTTCATTACAATCATATACACAATGTTGCTCAATCAATTTGGTCCAACTCAAGCTCAAACCTAAGCTAGACTAACATAAACCCAATGCAACCTCAATTGAACCTATGACCTAATGACACTTAAATTAAACCCAATTGAACCAAATTGACCAAACCAACTCCATGGCAACCAACCTTAGGACCCCTAGGACTGGTCTGATCTGACCTAGCCCCAGTCCATTGAGCCATGGACTAAAGGTCCCTCACCTAGGGACCAATGGATCCTCCTCTTTATGGCTAACCCATGTCTCCCCTTAACCCTTGAATAAGCAACCATCATGCCTAATTAAATGCACTTTGGCACTCCTTACACTCCCTTACACCTGTTGTCGGCATATTTTTAGGTTATGTGTTGTATTTTGAAAAGGGGTAGCCTAACAGAAACTGTCGGTGAATTTTAGATTTTAAATTTAATTTAAATATATATATATATATATTTTAGAAAGTAGCATTTGATTTTGAAAATAATTTTAAGTTTGAAAATTTTAAGATATGAAATCAAACTGATCTCATATCCCGAATAGTTTATATAAACGAGCACCGCTCCACAAACCGTGTATTTATTTCAAAGAATAGACACACTGCTTGATGATGGGGCTCGAATAAATAAACTAAAAGATTTGTGAAATTCGTTTGGTATGCGAACCAATTTTATAAGCCGACAAGTTCCCCGTTTAATATAAAGGAATTAAACGGGGTTTATATTACTCAGGTTCTTAAAGTTCCCTATAAGGGCAAGCCCCTATAGTTAATTACATCTTAAATGACGAGAATCATTTAAGAAAACTCTCGATAATGATTAGTGGTTTTGCTCTCAAGAATTTCAAAGTTTAAGGTTTTCAAAGGATTGAGTTTTGGAGATTTCAATAGGAAATGGATCAAATTTGGAACAGTTATTTTCAGGAGTCCAAAAGAAAAGAAGTAGGAGAAGTTGAGGATCCAAGAAGAATCTTGGCAACTTCCCAAACTATCCTATTGTTTGGCTTCAATTTGAGGATTTATTTAATATTTCAATCCTGCCAATTTTAATTAATTAGGGCTTATATTTGTATGACATGATCATACAAATAACCTGGAAGATATGAGGGTTTATGTCGTATCAAACGACTACCTCGGAGTCCTAAGACTGGTTAGGCCTTAATTTACATGACATGATCATGCAAATGCCTAACGAAGAGTTGAGGATTTATGTTGCACTAGGCAAACTACCCTGAAGTCCTATGGCTTTGTTATTTAATTCTAAGGAATGTTTTGCTGAAGTAGACTCAGGTCTTGCTGATGACGATGGCCATGCTGCCCACTATGCTCCGAGCTCCTTGTTGTTGCAGAGGTTTAGTTTTAGAAGTCATAAATCAGGAGATGAGAGAAGTGTTTTGGTTTAGAGAAAATCTTAAAATCCAAGTGTTTTTAGTGTTTTAATTAAAACAAATCTTAAAGTTGTTTAAACAGAACCGATTAAGATCCCACCGTTCCGTCATCCCGGAACTGTTATTTTCATCGAATTCACTTAGTCCAGATGAATTTGCTAAACTCAACTGAATGAGTTCCACACTTTCATTTATACCGTGGGAAATCCCGTTAGCAACACGTGGGTTACATCATCCGAGATATTCCTGATCATTCAATGAGACGTTTTAATTTAGTTGTAGTTGTGGTTTTGTTATTCCGTTTGTGATTAAATTTTAAGTTGTTTTATATTTTGGAATGTTGTGGTGGTGAATTTTATCTTGCAATTATTTTTAATTTAGTTTTGGTTTCAGTTTAGGGACTATCCTAAAGGTTTTGGTTTTCATGCAACGATCTTCGTTTATCATGCAAGAAAAGTAAAGTACAGTGCATGTAAGTAAATTGCAATAAAGTAAATTGCAATAAAATAATAGCGTATCTGGAGGGTCTTCCCGTCATCCCAAGCAACACTTAAAACACATGTTAAGACATTTAAATGTTTCAACAAGTACCTAGGTAAAGCTAAGGGAAAGGTTTTGGTTGTCTACCAAATTCCTAATCCTATAACTAGTCATCTCCTATGACGTCTAGGTTCTTGTGTCTTGGTTTAAGGATGATTTTCTTCATCAAAGAACAATTGAGTTCAATTGTTCTTATAAACATCCCATCATATTGAGAAAGTGCTTAAGACGAGTCTTAAACATCTTTTCAATACCTCTAGGATTGTTTTAAGTCCAAGAGAATTTAATTATACAAGTGAATTAATCATCCAGGGAGTTTAAGTTTTGTTCTCTCGCTCGATTGAACTAGGACATTTGAATATCCTATAAGTGAAGTAACACTTCACTCGATACCTCATTTAAGAGTTATAATAATAAGAGCTTTAAAAGGGCAAATCAACTTATTAAGTATTTTAATGATTTAACCTTAATGATTTAATTTTAATTTTGACTTAATTATAAAAAATTAGTTTAAGTTTAGAATAGTGTTCAAGTTATTTTAAATTTAATTCTTAATTATTTCATTTAGGTTTGTTGTTAAATGATTTTAATTTAATTTAATTCAATTTAATTTTAATTCAATTTAATTTAATTTTAATTTAATTTGATTTGATTTTAATTTAATTTAATTTAATTTTATTTAATTTAATTTTAATTTAATTTAATTTAATTTAATTTTAATTTAATTTAATTTTTAATTTTAATTTAATTTAATTTAATTTAATTTTAATTTTAATTTGATTTAATTTAATTAAATTAAATTTAATTTTAGTTTAATTTAATTTTAATTTGGATTATTATTTTAATTTTTTTTAAGTAAGAATTAAGTATTATTGAAGTGATTTATTTAGGGATTTTTAAATTAAAGAATAAATAACCTCTTAATAATATCCCTACTTTAATAATTTCAATTCCTATTATTCTTCCAAAATTTCAATTAATTAATTAATTAAAGTTTTATTTTAATTATATTTGAAATGGTTAGTAGGTTTCTACCCTCAATCATTTAAGTTTCAATCATCCAAAATCAGTTTAAAATCAAATATTTTACCCTCCCCTTTTTGATTAATCCTAAAATTTTAATTAAGGGTTGAAATTTTTAATTACCCTTTTACCCTTCAAGCTTAATAATTCTATAGCTCACTAAATTAAGCTCAAATGAACTTGAAATTTTTATGTAACCTCACTCACATATCAATTAAGACATTAGAGGAGAAAATATGATTTTGCTGTATTTAATTTATTTATGTAATTATTTTTAATGGAAAATAGGGGTTTTCAAGGAAAATTCAATAACATGACCAAGGAAATGATTTTATCCTTAATAAAATTATAGGATATTCTTAATGACCATAGGACCATTTGGACCAATTTTGGTGATTTTTTGAATTATATTTTCTTTATTAGAATTATTTTGAGTTTTGGAGTATTAATTAATTTTAAAATAAAATTAAAGTTGAAAAATGGATTTTATATTTTTCTTAAATCTCTCTGACCTCAAGGAGTCCAGAAAACAAACTTTATATTTTTTTGATTTTTCTTTGATTTATTAGAATTATTTTAGTGAAAAGGTTGGAAAATATATTTTTTAATTTTTAAAATTACATTAAGCCTTTAAAATTCAATATCTTATCCTAGGGACTTAAGAAAAATATTTGGTTTGTTCCTAAATGATTAGGAGTCAAAATGTGACATTTTTATGATTTTTAATATTTTTATGATTTTTATTATTTTTAAATTATTAAAATATTAAAATATTGTGAAAAATTAACTTTTTTAGAAAATTACAATTTTAATTTTCCCAAGTTCCTCTGATATTAAAGATGCTCCAAAACCATTTTTGTGAATTTTTGAAAAGTATTTTGTGAGTTATGAATTTTTAAAGTTTAAATTTATCCATTTTGCTTAAGAGGCTTAATCAACCCATTTAGTGGGGTTAATCAAGTCCAATTGACCTCAAATTTTTATGTGATGTTCCTCTAATCCTAAAGATCAGTGGAGAATTGTTTTCAAGTTAATTTGATGTGTGGTTAACCCTAATTAATTAAAGTTTAATTTTGGGTATTTAGGCCAATTAGGGTTGTTCCAAGTGAATTAACTCAAAACCTATTTTTATTAGGTTCCTCTGGTCATAAGAAACATTACCAAATTTTCCTATAATTTATTTCTCAACATGCTAATTATTGGAATTAAAATACTCAAAATAGTAACATGAACTTGGAAAATCAATAACTTCTCATAGGGATGGCCTCTGACCTTGTAAAATTCTGGGAATGTTCCCTAGATCAGAGGCTTCAAAAGCCCTATGGTCTCATGTCATGGTGAATTGTCTATATAAATGGAGAATTAAAATACCACAGAGAGTAAATAAATCATTAAAAATAAAATACTTGATGAAATGACTTGATTTCATTTTCACATTATTCTCCTCTGTTGACTGAGCAAGAGGGTATTTTTATTTTATTTTTAAGATTTTTCTACACAAAGTTATGCATTTTTGAAGTTCTGGGTATTTAATAAATAGGAAAATAACCCTATTTTTCTACTTATCCACGCGGCGCCGCGTCAACCTCGGCGGCTCGGAAAGGGTGTGTGTCGCGCTGTGATTGGGCGCCGCCATCTGAGTCAGCCGTCCCGGGACCCGCCTTTCACGTAACATCTTCTGGTCCGACGCGATCCGAGCCGTCAATCTGATACACGCGCGATCCAACGGCTCCTGGTCATCGTCTACGACTGGTGTGCACTCGTGACCGTTCACACTAAAACCCTAAGAACTCACTCGATTCTCAACAGATTCTTGTGTTCTTATGCTATATGGATTCGTCTTGAAGAGACGAACACATCCATACGGTAAACATGCATTGAAATCGATTTATATCAAATGGAGAATCTCCAGAAGCTCGGGACGAAGAGAGAGCTCATACCTTTGCTCAGAGAAGTGAAGCTTCGATCTGAGAGTTGTGTCACGTTCGATTGGGTCTAAGCAAGCTCCAGATGAAGTCCCTTGGCCTGGTGAATTGCTCAGGTACAAAAGTGACCACAGCCGATCACAAAGCTTGGAGGCCGGAAGCAATGGCCGGCCCGGTGAGGGGCCTTTTATCGGGAAACTTCTCCTCTTGGTCCGGTGAAGGTGTAGGGTCAATCAATTTGAGGATCGACTCACCGTGGTGAAGTGTCCTGGTTTTGGGCTTGAATTTCAACTCGAAATCGAGCTCGCGAGAGGAAATGGCAGGGGGATTTTAGTGGGGATCAAGTTCTCCAGGTGTGGGGGAGAGTCTGGAATGATTTTGGCAGAGTTTCTGTATGGTTTTCTTCAATGCCCCCCTTGGCCGAGAGGAGGTGGTGTTTAAATAGGAGTGGCTGGAGGGCCTCCCAGGGGGGTTTGATGGTTTGGATCAGCTGCTTAGGTCAAGGGAAGAACAACCATGGCAGCCATTGGGCATGGGGCAGCTCAGCAAGGGAGAATTTCAATGTTGGGCTCCTCCCAAGGTCTCGGCCATGGGGTTTTCCGACGGTACGGGGTGGCTGGCCGGCCAGGCATGGGTCACCATCTTGACCAGTGAGGGCGGGGCTTGGCAATGGTGAAGTCGATCGGAGTTGGCCGTGTGTAAAGGTGGTGAATTGAAATGGAATGGGAAAGGGGTGATTTTGGCTAGGTTTGGGTCAACCCTTGGTTTTGGGCTAGGTTCACCATCCAAGGCTTGACCTTGGGCTGAGGGAGAATCATTTGGGTCGACTCGAATTGGGGTAGTGAAGTCCTTATCCATGGTGAGATGACTAAACATGGTTTAGTGTGTAGCATAAATAAGGTTAAAAAGGTTTAAGGGAGGTTTAAGAAAGAAGGCCCTCCTTTTACCATTAATGGGATGGTGAGGTGTAAAGTGGCTTTCATGGCTCCCATGTGGCTTGTGCATGGCTTTATGGCTTGCCTATGGCTTAGGATGGCTTGGCTTGGTTTCATGGAAATGGGTTTAAGGAATTTTGGTATTTTGGTGTAAATTTTTTATGATTTGTCATATGGCTTTGTTTAGAAAGGTTTGATTGCTGATTTAGGACTTAGGAATGATTTTAATTAAGTGAGGATGAGATGAGATTGTAGTGTGGGCTTTAGGATGGGTTTGGGCTTTTGAGTTTGGTTATGAATGGGCTTTTAAATGTCTTTTGGAAGTGGGCTTTTAGATGAAAATTTTGCAAAGGGCCATGCCAAATAAATGTTGGGTTTAGTTTAAGGATGTGTCATGAGTGATTTGGATCAAGCTTGAGGTGGTTTGGAATTGAATTGGGTCTAAATTGAGTCTCTTTAGTGATAGGGTCAAAATAGGTCAAAATGGACTAACTTGGGCTAAGGTTGGGCTAATGTTGAAATTGATGTAAAATTAACATTAAGAAATGTTTATGGGAGTGTTTCAAAGAGGTTTCAACTTTGGTTGGGTTTTGATTTTTGGATTTGGGCCTATTTGGATTTGGTTTGGGTGTAGGCCCATTTAAGGGATTTTGGGTTTGGGTTGAATTTGAGTAGGGTTTGGGTCCAAATTTTTGGCAAATTATGTTAGTGTTTTGTTTGTGGGGATGTTAGAGAAGGTTTAGAAAAGGTTTGGGGTTAATTAGAGTTGAATTGGGTTGGTTTGGGCTAAGTTTGGGTCATGGGCCAAAATTGGGCCTTAAGCTTAAAAGTGAAATTAGATTCAAATTTCAATCAAATTGGACTTGGATTTGCTCTAGATTGATATTGGGGATATTGAATTGGAGTTTAGAATTGAATTGGACCAAAATTGGGGTCAATTGGGGTGATTTGGTTTGACATTGGGTTCATTTGGGTTAAAATGGGTCAAATTGGGGGTTTTGAGAAAAGTGGGTTAAATTGACAACATTGGCCCATGGTGTAGTTGAACAAAGTGAAATTGGGAATATTTGGGATTTTCTGGAATTTTCTGGGAATTTTATGAATTTTTGGATTTTTGGGTCAAGAGGGGCATTTTGGTAATTTGGAGGGTATTAGGCGTATTTTTGGAATTTTTAGTATATTTAGTTGGAGATGGTCAATTTGAGTAGTGGGGGAAATGTTTGAGATTAATTTTAGTAAATTTTGGGTGATTTGGAAATTTTGAAGAATTTGGGTAGTTTCAAGGGCTTTTAGTAGGTTAAGCGGGTCCAGGGTCCAGGGTCCCGGGGGTCAAAAATTGAAATTTTGGCAAAATGGAGATTGACCAAGTGTGAGCGAAATGGAATCATTCTGGTTGAGCCATGAAGCCATATTAAGTCCACATGAGCCATGAAAGAACTCATTTGAGGCATTCAACATGTTGTTCTTAACCCTCTTAGCCTAGAGCTTAGGGGTTAAGGACCATCCATATGAATTACTCACATGAGTCAAGAGGTCAAGTTGGGTGAGAGTGTGGGTTTTAGGATTTGGAATGTGTGTGTGAAAGTGTAGTGTATGTGTAAGTTAGCCCTCACCAGACCAGACCACCCAGGGTAATCCTAAGGCCAAAGAGTCCTATAGGGAACTCATCCTTTAAACCTCCACATTTGATCTCAACCCTCCAAGTGACTCGGGGGCAGTGACTCAGGGGCAGTGACTTGGGGGTTTACAATCAAGCATATAGGATTTGCAGGGAGTTAAGAAGTGGCTTGAATTTCTAAAGGATGTGTCCCAATTCTAGTCCTCTAGAATAGTCAAAGGAAAAGCCTAAGGCTAGATCCTAAGCATTAAAGAGAAAAGGGAAGACCTCATCAAAAATGAGGTCAACAAATGGACCCCCAATAGGTGTGGGGTGCTAACCAAGCACACCGCGCGTATTGGCGTTGACCGAAGAGATCAACAAAACCAACACAGATATCCAAGTGACAAACTTAGGACAGAGTAGAAAAGTTTCCGTTGGGGAGTATCAAGTATGTTTCCAAAACTGGAGGTTCTTGAACTCTAGCTGGGGAAAGGAAAAGGAGGTGAATTCCAAATCACAAGATTTGGAGAACTTTGGTTTAGATTTCGTTTCATTTTATGTTCAAGTTTTAATGTGTGAGTTTAGATTTTTGATTTGGAGTTCCAATTTAGATTGAAGTTTGATTTAAAATCAGTTTGAGGAAATTTGGATTTGAAATGAGAATTGAAACCCGAGTTTCAACCTCGGGATTGCGGAGAAAACTGGATTTTAGGTAGCAGCCTCGGAGTAAGCATCCGAGTTTGAGTATCGACGGGAAAATGATGAGAATCAGAATTTAGGTACTGATCTCGAAAGGGATGAGAATTGAAATTTAAGTATCAATCTCGAAAGAGAGTCGAAATTTAGGTATCGACCTCGAAGAGGATGAGAATCATAATTTAGGTACTGACATCGGGATGAGAACTGGAATGTAGGTACCAGTCTCGGAAATTTTTAATTGAAATGTAGGTATCAATTCAGATGAGAATCAAAATGTAGGTATCGATCTCGAAATGAGAACTGGAATGTAGGTACCAGCCTCGGAAATTTTGAATTGAAATGTAGGTATCAATTCAAATGAGAATCGAAATGTAGGTATCGATCTCGAAATGAGAACTGGAATGTAGGTACCAGCCTCAAAAATTTTGAATTGAAATGTAGGTATCAATTCAAATGAGAATCGAAATGTAGGTATCGATCTTGAAATGAGAACTGGAATGTAGGTACCAGTCTCGAAAATTTTGAATTGAAAAATAGGTATCAATTCAAATGAGAATCGAAATGTATGTATCGATCTCTAAATGAGAACTGGAATGTAGGTACCAGTCTCAGAAATTTTGAATTGAAATGTAGGTATCAATTCAAATGAGAATCGAAATGTAGGTATCGATCTCGAAATGAGAACTGGAATGTAGGTACCAGTCTCAGAAATTTTGAATTGAAATGTAGGTATCAATTCAGATGAGAATCGAATGTAGGTATCGATCTCGAAATGAAAACTGGAATGTTGGTACCAGTCTCAAAAATTTTGAATTGAAATGTAGGTATCAATTCAGATGAGAACCGAAATGTAGGTATCGATCTCGAAATGAGAACTGGAATGTAGGTACCAGCCTCGGAAATTTTGAATTGAAATGTAGGTATCAATTCAAATGAGAATCGAAATGTAGGTATCGATCTCGAAATGAGAACTGGAATGTAGGTACCAGCCTCGGAAATTTTGAATTGAAATGTAGGTATCAATTCAAATGAGAATCGAAATGTAGGTATCGATCTCGAAATGAGAACTGGAATGTAGGTACCAGCCTCGAAAATTTTGAATTGAAATGTAGGTATCAATTCAAATGAGAATCGAAATGTAGGTATCGATCTCGAAATGAGAACTGGAATGTAGGTACCAGCCTCAGAAATTTTGAATTGAAATGTAGGTATCAATTCAAATGAGAATCGAAATGTAGGTATCGATCTCGAAATGAGAACTGGAATGTAGGTACCAGTCTCGGAAATTTTGAATTGAAATGTACTGTGGAGATTTGAATTTAGCGGGAGATTGAGATGAGATGTGAAAGTGTTCCACATCCCACGATCATCAATCGAAGTTTGATTATTTGGCGAAGGGTATGAATCCATGCCGTCAGAACAAAATTGAAAATTTTTCGTGGTTCTGAAATCATCCCGAGAGAGGTTTTCAAAGGAGGTCTGAAGTAGATCTTGATTTGAAGAAGAATTGGAGGGTTTGAAAAGATGGATTTAGATCGGAATTCAATTTGAGATTTAGGTTCATTTCATTTGTCCTTTAGCGATCTGATTTTATTTTTGTTGTTCATTTAGTGTTCCTGTGAATTTGAAGTTCATTTTACTATTTAGATTTTTAGGAAAAGTTCTCATTTATTTTCTTTTCTCTTCTGTTCTTCGTTCAAAGTTCATTTAACTCTAATGGCGTTTCCCGATCAATTTGCACAAAAAGAGGTGAAGGCAAAATATTACGTAGTCGTTTTCATTCCAACTTGCTGAAAGTACATCATACAACTTGATCTAGTCATGATGACACTTTCCTCAGAAATTTAATGTCTCGTACAATCCATGTGAATCCAAAACGGACTGTATAAACTTCTTGTTAATACATCCAAAAGCGTTTATCAAAAATTCATGTCTGAATAGTAAGAAACAAGGGTAATAACATCACCTTCCAAGCCACCCTTGGCAAGAATGACGCATGGATGTGCATTGGAGGTGTGCTATTTCCCATGTAACTTACAGCTCGTAGGGCCGGAGACTCTCCAATTCTGGATCTAGCTGGAAGTGGTAAGGTGCCTTTCTGTCATCCATCCTTCTAAAAGTAACGGAGATCCGCTCCACTGGCACTCCCAGTATACAATGTTTTGCGACGTCTGCTCCATTTCCTTTTAATATCATGACGGAACCTACCGGAAGTGGTATCTCCACCGGCCCTCGGAACTTACCCGGGCCTCGCTATCCGGAGGTCGGATCCGAACATGATATTACATTGGTTGACGAACGAAGCTGTGCGAAAGGTCCGACAAAGTCGTGGTGGTCTATGTGCGGAGGTATGCGGACGCCTTTCGGTAAATGTTGATGATGCAACCGGTTGGGTATGCGATCTGTCGGCAGTACCCTCCGCGTTACCATTCTTTTCACCATTCTTTTAATTATCCTCGGCATTGGATCCACCTCACTACGATGGAGTATCCCTAGTGGATTTCCTTTTCTGTCCTCTGCGAAGTTATAGCAACATCCGCACTGTATTGTGACTCTTCCTTTCCCTGGCATCCATCTCAGGGGTTCTGAATAAGTCTTTTCCCTCAGACGGCCTGCTCGACCCATCTTCTGAAGTTCTAAGATGCAATCCACAATCTGTTGTTGCTCATATTCTGAGAATACATATGTGTGTAACTCGAGGCCTTCCAAAATGTTGATTCTCTTGCCTTTAATCCTTTCAAAGTATTCGAAAGTCTTCTTCTCAACATTTTGCATTCTTTCTAATTCATATTCTGGGATGATCTGCAAGTGACGAGGCCTAGTAACGTAATGCGGGATGTATGACTCAATCCCGTCACGTTCTCCTGCATACCTTGGCTCCTCGGGGATTGTCTCTGTCGGGACATCCTCCGGGGTTGCTTCCGCAACAAGGTTCTTCAGATCTGGTATCTCTGTCCGGCGTCGAGGCACTGACTCTATTTCTGTTCTTCTTGGCACTTCTTCGATTTGTTCTGATTTTATTGGCGTTGAATTTCTTCTTTCTAGTTCCTGACGAACCGGTATCTTTGAAATGTGTGTGCCGACAAAAGCGACTGTCTCTTCGTGTTGATCCGCTGCTAGTTTAGTCAACATCTTGCGGATACGGCGATTCTTATTCCTTCTTTGGGTAGCAGTGAGAGTAGCTCTCCTTACCCTTTGAATTTCTACGGGCGCGGCGCTGACGAGCCTGCCCTCTGCCGTGGCAACTACTGACTTGATTTTCTTTCTTCCTCGATGTTTGTCCTTCTCTTTTTGTTGTTGGATTGGTGGCTTGGGCCACCCATCTTCATCACTGTCTGGCTGTGAAAGCTCTTCTCGATCAATCGGGACCCAATCATTTTCTTCGTACTATAGGCTGGCTGGTGTGAAGTCGGAATCAATCTCTATCATCGCTCCATCATTCACCCTCTTTTCATCGAGTGCGAGACTCACGCCATTTTTAAAGTTTAGGACCAACCGCCCGTTCGACATTTCCCTGCGAAAAGACAAGGAAAGGATCGGGGAGTCGTACTAAGAACAAGAACATTAAGAAAATATTTATCACTGAAGATTCTTATTCATTTATTTTAATTTAAAGGAAGTAGGAAGAGATGAGAAAATATCAGGAATGAATGGATTTAAAAGAAAAGATTGACATTTTATTATTACCATTTCCCATGTTTTCCTTTTTTTAACATTTTCGTTGATGAGATTATTTTTTATCATCCATTTTATTTTGTTTTGGGTTCGGACCCAGTCACAAAGTGATTACTTCACCCGTGTTTCTAGGGATAAGATTCTATTTTAGAGGCCACCCTTCGAAACATCAGGTTGCGTAATACTTCTTTAAATATCGTCCATTGATTGGAAGCATAGGTCGTTCTCCATGGCAATTCACAAGCTGGTAGGAACCTCCTGAGTAGACTGTCTCGACCACGAACGGCCCTTCCCATGTTGGTTCAAATTTACCTCCTATCTTGCGATGTGCAAGAATAGGTCTTCTGAGAACAAGAACTAAGTCACCAACTTTGAAAGTTCTTGGGCGGACCAATTTATCATGGGCCTGGATCATCTTAGCTTGGTACGGTTCCAAATTTTACTCGTCTCTGCAAGTCTTTTCCCTTCCAAGCTTTCCAGTTCTTCCAGTCGTAATCTGGCATTTTCTTCTGTAGTAATTTTATTTGCAACTGCAATTCTGAGTGATGGAAGCTGAACTTCCAATGGTAATATTGCCTCGGATCCGCACACTAAAGCGTAAGGCGTAGACTGAGTAGGAGTCCTAAAAGTCATCCTGTAAGCCCATAAGGCTTCTAACAACTTCTCGTGCCAATTTCTCTTGTTGTCGTCCAAAGTTTTCTTTAGAATTTGAACGAGAGTTTTATTAAAAGCCTCGGCCAAGCTGTTTGCTCTTGGATAGCAGATTGTTGAGTATCGCCAATCGATTCCATGTCTTCTGACAAAATTGTTGATTTTTGTGCTTCTGAATGCGGACCCATTATCTGAAATGATTCTGCGCGGTACTCTGAAATGGTAGACAACTTGATTTTTGAAAAACTGTAGCACGTGGTGTGCATTCACTTCCCTGAGTGGAACTGCTTCTGCCCATTTAGAAAAGTAGTTTGTAGCTGCAAGGATGAAGCGATGTCCTCTTGAAGAAGGTGGTTCTATCAGACCTACTATATCTGTGCCCCAACATTCAAATGGCCACGACGCAATTGTCGGATGTAGCACATTTGGAGGTTGATGTAGAACCACTCCGTGCACTTGGCACTGGTGACAAATTTTGGCAACTTTTATACAGTCGGTCATCATTGAGGGCCAGTAGTACCCTAGTCTTTTAATCTTCATTTTCATTTTCGGACCCGACTGATGAGCGCCACAGAGTCCTGAGTGTACCTCTTTGACAATTTCACGAGCCTCGGACCCGCTCGAGCATCTTAACCACATCCGATCAAAAGACCTTCGTATAATGTATTGTTTATTAATGCGTAAGACGAGTTCTTTTATTGATTTGATGGGCTAATGACTTATCGTCCGGTAATTTCCCTGTTTGCGAGTAGTCTATTAGCGGTTGACGCCGATCTTCCGTTTTTTCGTTATTACTGCAACCGATTCCTCTGCTTTTTGATTTACGTATCATATCCATGTCGAGCTGTGATAGGACCCGTCGTCCACCGAACCGACACTTCAACCGACTCATCTTGTAAGCGAGGCAAATTCTTTTGCAAGGCGAGCTAGCGCATCCGCGAAAGCATTTTATTTTCCGGGGATCTTGTAGATCGTTACATTCGAATATGTTCCAACGGTTTCATGGCATACTTAAAGAATCTTGCTCGAGTCTTGGCTTTAAAATTTTGTATTGCCCGGCGACCTGTTGAATGACCAACTGAGAATCTCCGTAGATGTTGATGTCCGTTATTCCCATTTGAATTGTTAGTTCTAGTGCTGTTATGAGGGCTTCGTATTCTACCTCGTTGTTTGTGCACGGCTCTGTTAAGTGGTAGGAATATCTTAACATCCTCCGCTCCGGTGTTATAAAGATTAGTCTGATTCCTGCCTTACCAGGCACTATCGTTTGCAACTCTTTGTTCTTCTGTGCTGAGGACGCTCCGTCGAAGTATAGTTCCCAACGTCGATCATCAGGGTCTTCTAGGTTCATTATCTGCTCGTCAGGTAAGTCGTCATCGAGAGGCAAATCTGCTGGTAAATGGTGTGCTGCAAGGAAGTCAGCTAGTACTTGTCCCTTGACGGCACTAAGAGGAATGAAAGTTATGTCAAATTGCAATAGTATCATCGACCACCTGGCAAGTCTGCCAGAAAGTGTCGGTCGGGTCATCAAATATTGCAACGGATTAACTCTTGAAATAAGGTTGACCTTATGAGAAAGCATGTAATGTCTGAGCTTCTGTGCGGCGAAGATCAGGGCCAAACAATGCTTCTCAATAGGAGGATACTTTACTTCCGTTGGAATTAGACGACGGCTTAAGTAGTAGAGAGCATTTTCTTTTCCCTCATCATTGACCTGGGCTAGCAGGGCTCCAAGGGAGTCATCTAAAGCCGCGGTATAAAGTATCAACGGTCTACCCGAAGCCGGGGTCGCTAAGACGGGAGGTGTCATTAAGTATCGTTTGATGTCATCAAAGGCATGTTAACATTTGGAGTCCCAAGTAAACTTGGCATCCTTCTTAACCAAAGCGAGAAAAAGGTCGACACCTTCTCGACAAATTTGATATAAAGCGTCGAAGATATGCCAACTTCCCTTGAAAGGATCGTAGTTGTTTCAAGGTTTTAGGAGGTAGCATTTCTAAGATAGCTTTAATCTTTTCTGGATCAATTTCAATCCCGCGATGTCAGACAACAAATCCTAAGAATTTCCCTGAGGTGACGCCGAAGGTGCATTTTAAGGGATTCATCTTAAGGTTGTATTGTCTTAGTCGTTCGAAAACAATTCTCAAATCATACGAGTGATCTTCTTTCGGTTTGCTTTTGATGACCACATCATCCACGTAAGCACTCAACTTGGTTGTGAATGAGATCATCAAAAATCTTCGTCATTGCTCTTTGGTATGTTGCTCCTGCGTTCTTTAGTCCGAATGGCATTATCGTGTAGCAATATACTCCGATCGGCGTTCGAATGCCGTGAGCTTTTCGTCTTCCGGTGCCATCTTTATCCGGTTGTATCCCGATGATCCATCCATGAATGAAAATATTTCATGTGTTGAAGCAATGTCGATCATCGGTTCCGGGATTGGTAGTGGAAATTCATCCTTTGGACATGCTTTATTTAAATCTCCGAAATCCACGCATATTCCGATCCGACCATTCTTCTTTGGTCGGTACCACGTTGGCTAACCAAGTAGGGTATTGTTCTTCACGGACAAATTTAGCATCTATTAGCTTCTTAACTTCGGCTATTACTTGTTGCTCGATTTCTAGACGCATTCTTCTTGGAGCTTGTCCGATCGGAACAAGTAGGATCTACTCCTAACTTGTGAACTGCGACTTCTGGAGCTAATCCTGGCATTTCGTTGTAACTCCAAGCAAAACAGTCCTTGAATTCCATTAGTAGCTTGATTATGTCTTCGGAGTCTTTTTTATTGAGTAAGGAGCTAACAAAGGTTGGCCTAGGCTCTTCGCTAGTACCTAAGTTAACTTCCATTAACTCGTCTATTGTAGATTTGATTTCTTCTTCGAATTCTGGTGGGGCATCTCCGATTGGTAGATCTTCGGGATCTTCTGAAGCTTCCAAGCAGTCTTTATTAGGTTCGAAGTGACAACCAAGCAAAATCCCGTATCGTCAACTGATCCTACTGTGCCGAATCCGAGACCATGTTTTGAATTAGGAGGCCGACCGACATTATTCCATAATTTTTCAAAGTGTTGTGATCGGCCTTTTGTCCATTGTCGAGGTAAGACACCACGTTGAATTAAATTTTGAACACAGGGAGAGTACCACTCAAATGGCAGTTCCATTAATTCGGAAGAAGTAACATCTTCAAATTGTACATCTTTTTCAGTATTGGAAGAAGAAGCACCACGGTAAAACTTGATTGGCTTGGTACCACCACTATGTACTTCCTTGATCACCATACCCTCGATCTTATTAGAATGGATCGGGGTCAGGATCATAGTATGAACATGATGGTTAATCTTCTCGTACATTGATTTATATTCTTCATTCTTTTCATCTTCGAGAGAGATCTTGAACTAGGGTTTCTTTTGACTTATTGTCGCTGCTTCTTTCTTGATTTCTTCTCCTTCTTCGGAAGTGCTCTCCCAATCAACGTCGATGACCGGTTTCTTCTGTCCAACTGTTCCAACATTTCTTCCACGTCCTCGTCCCCAGCCTCGACCTCTGGTGCGAGTTCTGGAGAAATCTTCACCATCTCGCCGTAAGGGAGTGGTGAGTAACTGTTGAACTAGAACTTCAGGTTCTTCATCGTCTCGGATTTCTTTTGCTTCATTTGGTATGGTATTTCTAGAAAAGATTGTTTTCTTCGGGGGCACGTAGTAGGCCGCATCTTCATGAATTCCAATCTCGTGTACGGAGAATGGTTGCAAGTCACATTTGATACACTGTTCCCCTCCTTCGTAATACTTTATGCACTGGTGCAGAGACGACGGTACCATCCGGTTTTCATGGATCCACGGTCGACCCAGTAGAGCGTTGAACGATGTCTCAGAATCAATTATGTGGAATTTTGCGGTTGTCTTTTCTAAATCACCGGTCTTCATTAGTAGTGTTATCGATCCAAGAGCTCTTTCTCCTTTTTGATTGAAGCCTCTTAATAGCATCTTTTCTGCTTCAAGTTCGCAAGCATCAATTTCCAAATATGCTAGCGTCCGAAGATTCATTATGTTGATTGATGCTCCTGGATCAACCAGCACTCTGGAGAGCGTAAACTTTCCAATAGTGCCTGAAATGTACAACGGTCGGTTGTGATCAGTTGTTCCCAGTAATAGATCATTGTCCGTGAAAGTAACACCTCGTTGTTCTTTTAATGAGCAAACCTCGTCGAAGGAATTACCGGCCATTTGAGCTAAACAGATCTCTGGATCAAGTAGAGCCTTGATCAGAGCCTCCCTCATTTCCTTTGACAGGATCAGAGCGTCATATATGCTTAGTTTGGCTGGTAGCTTCCTAAGATGGGCTAGCACGTTGTAGTCCACTTTATTACCATGTTCCTCGGTTTCTTCCCGAATGGGCAATTCCTCTGCCGGGGTTGGTTCTTCCTGAGCAACCGCCTGCTTTCCTTTATCCTTCGGACCTATTCTCGGGGGTAGAACCTTTCAACTTCTTAGATTTACTTCAGTTATTTCTTCTGAATTTGGTGTTGAATTTGCCGGTGTATCCTCCTGAATTGGAACAACTGGCTTTTCTGAAGTTGCCTCAGTGTCTGATGGTTCTAATTCTATGGTGATCGGAGCCCCTCGGAATTCACAAATGGACTCGTTGCTTGTTAAGCTTTGGTAGCCTCCTTTGTGAACACCTTCTTCTTCGTCGTCATCAAGGTTGCGTATGATTTGAGAATCGTTATTTGTACTGGAATAGATATCCGGATTAAGCCGGTTGTCGTTAGTTACGTGATCGTTAGAGACAGTCAAAGCGTAGCCAACACCATAACCCTTATCATTATAAGATCCCGCCGGGGCGAGCAAATAATCATACAGAGTCAGGAGTTCGAGGGATTTCTCCCCCGAATCGGAAACAACCATCCTAGGATAAGCAGCCCCTAGTCTACCCTTCGGAGCCTCGGTCTTCTTTTCTTCCACGATCTTCTCCTCCTTCCGGGGCGGTTCTTCAATTGCAAGTGATAGTGCGGGCTCGACGGGTTTCAAACTGCGAGTTGAAGCGCGTACCGAAGCGGCTCGGATGTGATCCAAAATTTTCTTCGATGACTTTGTCCGGACGAGTACTCCATCCATCATCGGTCGTGTAAGGGTCTATCGGAACAATGGGATCCGTTGAAATAACATTGACGGAACCTCCCTTCTGGGGTTCCTTCATGTATTCCTTTGGGATCGTTATGTTCCCTTTTCGGAGATTGTCATCAAGCCAACTCTTGAAAGTGATGCAATCCTCTATCTTGTGATCAAGCATCTGGTGGTAAGGGCAATAGTTCGGATGATCTTTCTTATTGACTTCCTCCGGCTTCTTGGGCTACGCGGTCGAAAATCCGGTGTCTTCATTAAGCTGCGAAACATCTTCGCTATTGCTTCAGTTTTGAATGGGTATTCTTTATTTAGAAGTTCTCTTAAAGTACGTGATGAACGAGGTGGTTGTTCATAATGTTGAGGCGACTGATAGCTCAGACGAGGTTGCTGATAATCCTGCTGAGGTTGTTGATAAGTCCATTGTGGTGGTTGATAACTAGGCTGTGGCCGCTCGACCGTATCTCTGCACTGGTCGCTTGCCCTTATCTCTTGCCGCGACGATTCCGGATTTCTTTTCGAATGTTTTCACAGGCTTCTGCTTATCATTCTTGTCCGCGAAACTTAACTGTTTTGCCTCTTCTTGCAAGCTCCCGACCTTGCTAAGCAACTTCTCGAAAGTCTTGATTGTAAATCCTTTAAGGAGAAGTGCTTATCGGGCCATGGATACTTTTAAGCGGGATACCGATCGCATGTTGTTCTTGAAGCCGTGGTTCACACTTCATGCTTAAGTTTCTCCATCGAAGTATGTAATCCACTAAAGTCTCGTTCGGCTTTTGCTGCTCCACCACTAGATCAACGATAGTGATGTGGTGCCGAGCCCGGCAAATCTTTTCACAAAGAGATTTTCTAGTTCTGAAAAGGTCTTTACTGAACCGTTCGGCAATTCTGCGTACCAGTTGAAGGCAATCCCTGATAAGCTGCCAACGAACTGTCGAAAGAGTAAAGCGTCGCTCCCACCGGAATTGCAGCAACTAGCACAAAAATGTGCAACATGTTGCCGGGGGTTTCCTGTTCCATTAAAAGTCTTAAACAGAGGTGGTACGAAGCCTTTCGGGTATTTGACTGCATCGAACTCCTCGGGGTAAGGTCTACCCGTCTGAATAGATGCTCCATTCTTGGATTATGCTAGGGCCTCTCGCACCTGTTGTTCTACCATATTTTTAATATCCTTTTGTGGAATCATGCTTTGTGTAGAATCCTTCTTTGGTTGCTCGTCTCCATTGACGGATGTGATCTCTTTTCCTCCATCCGCAATATGGATAATTTCTGGGGGTGTCTCTTTTTGAGGCTGGGCCTGACTCTGGAGAGTGGCTAAGACAGCAGCCATCTCTTCCATCCTCTTTGCCATCTGGGAAATTGTATCATCTCTTTCCCGAAGTTATGCTCTCAACACTTCCGGTTCATCTCTTTCCGCAGCTGCCGGAGCACCTTGTGAAGCTGACGATGCTCGTGTCTCAACCATGTTAATCTCGGCATACTCCTCATCCATGAACTCTGATGAGTCAATTTCATCTCCTAATTCTTCTTCTCTTTCCTTTGCTGACCGTCGGATGTTGGTCCTTAACTTGTCCATGGCATCCTCTAGTGGCCTTTTTGCACGATCTCGCAGTTATCTCGTGACATTTGTTGAACTTCCTTCCCGGGAGTCCCCTTTATTGCAGTAGCACTTTCTTCTGATTCAAGTTTCCTGGCGAGACTTTTCTTCTCAGGACATTGTTTTGGTCTTAGCTGGCCGGTAGTAGGTCGCCACACCATCCTTCTTGCAGCCGGAAGCCTAGGACCGGATGGTCTGTCGGCTATATGCTGGAAGGTGGTATCCTCCCTAATTTGTAGACCCGATACAACAACGGGTGGATTGGCTTTTATCTTCTTCTTTGGTTTCTCTGTGGCAGCAACAGGTTCTATTCACGGTCCGAGGCGGGATTTAGCTGGCGCCCGTCCTATCCTTCTTAAGATTTCTGATAGAGGGCATCTTTCTTTCTTTGACAATCTCTCTATAACAGCTTGCAGCCGGGCCAATGGCGTAGTCTTATCCCTTTTTCTCTTGTAATTGTTGTAGTATGCAGGTCGGGGCAATGCGGTGGCGATCCTACGAACATCCTCTTCATCTGATACGGCAGAGAGGGGGTGAAACCTGCTCCCTTCTAACAGAAGTATATACTCAGACAGTTCTTCTCTTTCCTCAGGAATTTCTTCCAGAAAAGCAACTTCAGCAGCTCTAGCCTTCTTGGCGATCTTCCTGCTTCTATTTCTCCTTTGAGTCCGAGTTAGGGGTGCAACCCTTGAATTGGACCCAATCTAAAAAATAGATGGTATTGTAGCAAAGTCTGCACCCTCCACGGTGGCAGGCTCATCACAGACTTGGATTTCCTTCCCCTTCGGTTGGCGAAGTCGGGGTAGGTGCCGAGATGACTAGACCGGTGGGGGTAGAGACAACGGTCCTCCTACGAACAAGTGGTACTCCTTTCAACCTGGAACCCTTTGCAGGGGAGGGAATTCTTGAGCCGACTTCAAATTGAACTCAATCACGGGCTTTTCAGTTTCTGATACTTTGTCCATTAGTGTGAAGAGAGTGACGTCAGCGAACTTAACATCTGTGTTGCCAAATCCTTGTCCGAAACGGATGTTTCCATTGTCGGGCAGCTCATCCTTGTAAACGGCGAAGTCCATTCCATTAGTGAAGGAGAAGATTAGCTTTGGGGCAGTCATTTTCTGCAGGGCAGATTCCGAATGTCAGTCCCAAATTATGCTTCTTTTCATCGTAAAGTTTAGGAAGAAAAAGAAAGTGTCCGAACACATTTTCGTTTATCTTAGTGTATTTGTGATTTTCAAAAGAGATTGTTTGTTAGAAGGTTCGTTTGTTAGAAACAAAACGATTAAAGGAAAAAGGTTATAGAAAATGTAAAGGACGCGATTTAGAATTGGAAAGGAAGAGAAAGTCTTATGCAAGATTTCTCGACTAGAAGGACCGCTCCTAAACTAACACCTATTGGGGGTCCACCAGAGGTGGTAAAAGGATCTCGGAACCTCTCTGTTTAGGGGTGTCTAAACAGTAGCTCCTAAATCCGAGAGGAGTTGGCTATACTCGTTCAAGACAGAAATGAACTTGGTATTCCAACGGAAGAATGATAGTTTTGGTCCACTAGGGATATGGACTCACCACCGATTTATGAAAGCAAAACCATCTAATCAAAAATGGAGAGAGGAACTCATCCCCAGCTGAGTCGCCAGAAATTGTCGGCATATTTTTAGGTTATGTGTTGTATTTTGAAAAGGGGTTGCCTAACAGAAATTGTCGGCGAATTTTAGATTTTAAATTTAATTTAAATATATATATAATTTAGAAAGTAGCATTTGATTTTGAAAATAATTTTAAGTTTGAAAATTTTAAGATATGAAATCAAACTGATCTCATATCCCGAATAGTTTATATAAACGAGCACCGCACCACAAACTCTGTATTTATTCCAAAGAATAGACACACTGCTTGATGATGGGGCTCGAATAAATAAACTAAAAGATTTGTGATATCCATTTGGTCTGCGAACCAATTTTATAAGCCGACAAGTTCCTCTGTTTAATATAAAGGAATTAAACAGGCTTTATATTACCTGGGATCTTAAATTTCCCTATAAGGGCAAGCCCCTATAGTTAATTACATCTTAAATGACGGGAATCATTTAAGAAAACTCTCGATAATGATTAGTGGTTTTGCTCTCAAGAATTTCAAAGTTTAAGGTTTTCAAAGGATTGAGTTTTGGAGATTTCAATAGGAAATGGATCAAATTTGGAACAGTTGTTTTCAGGAGTCCAAAAGAAAAGAAGTAGGAGAAGTTGAGGATCCAAGAAGAATCTTGGCAACTTCCCAAACTATCCTATTGTTTGGCTTCAATTTGAGGATTTATTTAATATTGCAATCCTGCCAATTTTAATTCATTAGGGCTTATATTTGTATGACATGATCATACAAATAACTCGAAAGATATGAGGGTTTATGTCGTATCAAACGACTACCTCAGAGTCCTAAGACTGGTTAGGGCTTAATTTACATGACATGATCATGCAAATGCCTAACGAAGAGTTGAGGATTTATGTTGCACTAGGCAAGTTACCTCAAAGTCCGATGGCTTAGTTATTTAATTCTAAGGAAAGTTTTCTTCGAAGTAGACTCGAGTCTTCGTCGATGACGATGGCCATGCTGCCCACTATGCTCCGAGCTCCTTGTTGTTGCGGAGGTTTAGTTTTAGAAGTCATAAATCAGGAGATAAGAGAAGTGTTTTGGTTTATAGAAAATCTTAAAATCCAAGTGTTTTTAATATTTTAATTAAAACAAATCTTAAAGTTGTTTAAACAGAACCGATTAAGATCCCGCGGTTCCGTCATCCCAGCACTCTGTTATTTTCATCGAATTCACTTAGTCCAGATAAATTTGCTAAACTCAATTGAATGAGTTCCACACTTTCATTTAGACCGTGGGAAATCCCTTTAGCAACACGTGGGTTACATCATCTGAGGTATTCATGATCATTCAATGAGACGTTTTAATTTAGTTGTAGTTGTGGTTTTGTTGTTTCGTTTGTGATTAAATTTTGAGTTGTTTTATATTTTGAAATATTGTGGCGGTGAATTTTATCTTGCAATTATTTTTAATTTAGTTTTGGTTTCAGTTTAGGGACTATACTAAAGGTTTTGGTTTTCATGCAACAGTCTTGTTTATCATGCAAGAAAAGTAAAGTACAGTGCATGTAAGTAAATTGCAATAAAGTAAATTGCAATAAAATAATAGCGTATCTGGAGGGTCTTCCCGTCATCCCAAGCTGCACTTAAAACACATGTTAAGACATTTAAATGTTTCAACAAGTACCTAGGTAAAGCTAAGGGAAAGGTTTTGGTTGTCTACCAAATTCCTAATCCTATAACTAGTCATCTCCTATGACGTCTAGGTTCTTGTGTCTTGGTTTAAGGATGATTTTCTTCATCAAAGAACAATTGAGTTCAATTGTTCTTATAAACATCCCATCGAATTGAGAAAGTGCTTAAGACGAGTCTTAAACATCTTTTCAATACCTCTAGGATTGTTTTAAGTCCAAGAGAATTTAATTATACAAGTGAATTAATCATCCAGGAGTTTAAGTTTTGTTCTCTTGCTCAGTGAACTAGGACATTTGAATATCCTATAAGTGAAGTAACACTTCACTTGATACCTCATTTAAGAGTTATAATAATAAGAGCTTTAAAAGGGCAAATCAACTTATTAAGTATTATAATGATTTAAACTTAATGATTTAATTTTAATTTTGACTTAATTATAAAAAATTAGTTTAAGTTTAGAATAGTGTTCAAGTTATTTTAGATTTAATTCTTAATTATTTCATTTAGGTTTGTTGTTAAATGATTTTAATTTAATTTAATTCAATTTAATTTTAATTCAATTTAATTTAATTTTAATTTAATTTGATTTGATTTTAATTTAATTTAATTTAATTTAATTTAATTTGATTTAATTTAATTTTAATTTAATTTAATTTAATTTTAATTTTAATTTAATTTAATTTAATTTAATTTAATTTTAATTTGATTTAATTTAATTTAATTTAATTTAATTTTAGTTTAATTTAATTTTAATTTGGATTATTATTTTAATTTTTTTAAGTAAGAATTACGTACTTATTGAAGTGATTTATTTAGGGATTTTTAAATTAAAGAATAAATAACCTCTTAATAATATCCCTACTTTAATAATTTCAATTCCTATTATTCTTCCAAAATTTCAATTAATTAATTAATTAAAGTTTTATTTTAATTATATTTGAAATGGTTAGTAGGTTTCTACCCTCAATCATTTAAGTTTCGAGTCATCCAAAATCAGTTTAAAATCAAATATTTTACCCTCCCCTTTTTGATTAATCCTAAAATTTTAATTAAGGGTTGAAATTTTTAATTATCTTTTTGCTCTTCAAGCTTAATAATTCTATAACTCACTAAATTAAGCTCAAATGAACTTGAAATTTTTATGTAACCTCACTCACATGTCAATTAAAACATTAGAGGAGAAAATGTGATTTTTCTATATTTAATTTATTTATGTAATTAGTTTTAATGGAAAATAGGGGTTTTCAAGGAAAATTCAATAACATGACCAAGAAAATGTTTCTATCCTTAAGAAAATTATGGGATATTCTTAATGACCAGAGGACCATTTGGACCAATTTTAGTGATTTTTTGAAATATATTTTATTTATTAGAATTATTTTGAGTTTAAGAGTATTAATTAATTTTAAAATAAAATTAAAGTTGAAAAATGGATTTTATATTTTTCTTAAATCTCTCTGACCTCAAGGAGTCTATAGAAACAAACTTTTTATTTTTATTATTTTTCTTTGATTTATTAGAATTATTTTAGTGAAAAGGTTGGAAAATACATTTTTTAATTTTTAAAATTACATTAAGCCTTTAAAATTCAATATCTTATCCTAGGGACTTAGGAAAAATATTTGGTTTGTTCCTAAATGATTAGGAGTCAAAATGTGACATTTTTATGATTTTTATTTTTTTAAAATTATTAAAATATTAAAATATTGTGAAAAATCAACTTTTTTAGAAAATTACAATTTTAATTTTCCTAAGTTCCTCTGATATTAGAGATGCTCCAAAACCATTTTTGTGAATTTTTGAAAAGTATTTTGTGAGTTATGAATTTTTAAAGTTTAATTTTATCTATTTTGCTTAAGAGGCTTAATCAACCCATTTTGTGGGGTTAATCAAGTCCAATTGACTTCAAATTTTTATGTGATGTTCCTCTAATCCTAAAGATCAGTGGAGAATTATTTTCAAGTTAATTTAATGTGTGGTTAACCCTAATTAATTAAAGTTCAATTTAGGTATTTAGGCTAATTAGGTTGTTCCAAGTGAATTAACTCAAAACCTATTTTTCTTAGGTTCCTCTGGTCATAAGAAATATTACCAAATTTTCCTAGAATTTATTTCTCAACATGCTAATTACTGGAATTAAAATACTCAAAACAGTAACATGAACTTGGAAAATCAATAACTTCTCATAGGGATGGCCTCTGACCTTGGAAAATTTAGGGAATGTTCCCTAGATCAGAGGCATCAAAAGCCCTATGGTCTTATGCCATGGTGAATTGTCTATGCAAATGGAGAATTAAAATACCACAGAGAGTAAATAAATCATTAAAAATAAAATATTTAATGAAATGGCTTGATTTCTTTTTCACATTATTCTTCTCTGTTCACTGAGCCTGAGCAAGAGGGTATTTTTATTTTATTTTTAGGATTTTTCTACACAAATTTATGCATTTTTGAAGTTCTAGGTATTTAATAAATAGGAAAATAACCCTATTTTTCTACTTATCCACGCGGCGCCGCGTCAACCTCGGCGGCTCCGAAGGGGTACGTGTCGCGCTGTGATTGGGCGCCGCCATCTGAGTCAGCCATCCCGGGGCCCGCCTTTCACGTAACATCTTCTGTTCCGATGCGATCCGAGCCGTCCATCCGATACACGCGCGATCCAACGGCTCCTGGTTATCGTCTACGACTGATGTGCACCAGTGACCGTTCACACTAAAACCCTAAGAACTCACTCGATTCTCAACGGATTTTTGTGTTCTTATGCTCTATGGATTCTTCTTGAAGAGACGAACACATCCATACGGTAAACATGCATTGAAATTGATTCATATCAAATGGAGAATCTCCATAAGCTCGGGAGGAAGAGAGAGCTCATACCTTTGCTCAGAGAAGTGAAGCTTCGATGCGAGAGTTGTGTCACGTTCGATTGGGTGCTAAGCAAGCTCCGGATGAAGTCCCTTGGCTCGGTGAATTGCCTAGGTACAAAAGTGACCACAGCTCGATCACAAAGCTTGGAGGCTGGAAGCAATGGCTGGCCTGGTGAGGGGGCTTTTACTGGGAAACTTCTCCTCTTGGTCTGGTGAAGGTGTAGGGTCAATCAATTTGAGAATTGACTTACTGTGGTGAAGTGTCCTAGTTTTGGGCTTGAATTTCAACTCTGAAATTGAGCTCATAGAGAGGAAATGACAGGGGGATTTCAGTGGAGATCAAGTTCTCCAGGTGTGGGGGAGAGTCTGGAATGTTTTTGGCGAGTTTCGTATGGTTTTCTTCGATGCCCCCTTGGCCGAGAGGAGGTGGTGTTTAAATAGGAGTGGCTGGAGGGCCTCCCGGGGGGTTTGATGGTTTGGATCAGTTGCTTAGGTCGAGGAAGAACAGCCATGGCAGCCAGTGGGCATGGGGCGGCTCGGCGAGGAGAATTTCAATGTTGGGCTCCTCCGAGGTCTTGGCCATGGGGTTTTCCGACGGCTGGGGTGGTGGCCGGCCGAGCATGGGTCGGCATCTTGACTAGTGAGGGCGAGGTCTTGGCAATGGTGAAGTCGATTGGAGTTGGCCATGTGTAAAGGTGGTGAATTGAAATGGAATGGGAAAGGGGTGATTTTGGCTAGGTTTGGGTCAACCCTTGGTTTTGGGCTAGGTTCACCATCCAAGGCTTGACCTTGAGGTCGAGTGAGAATCATTTAGGTCAGTTGAATTGGGGTAGTGAAGTCCTTATCCATGGTGAGGTGGCTAAACATGGTTTAGTGTGTAGCATAAATAAGGTTAAAAAGGTTTAAGGGAGGTTTAAGAAAGAAGGCCCTCCTTTTACCATTAATGGGATGGTGAGGTGTAAAGTGGCTTTCATGGCTCCCATGTGGCTTGTGCATGGCTTTATGGCTTGCTTATGGCTTAGGATGGCTTGGCTTGGTTTCATGGAAATGGGTTTAAGGAATTTTGGTATTTTGGTATAAAATTTGGATGATTTGTCATATGGCTTTTTTTAGAAAGGTTTGATTGCTGATTTAGGACTTAGGAATGATTTTAATTAAGTGATGATGAGATGAGATTGTAGTGTGGGCTTTAGGATGGGTTTGGGCTTTTGAGTTTGGTTATGAATGGGCTTTTGAATGTCTTTTGGAAGTGGGCTTTTAGATGAAAATTTTGCAAAGGTTCATGCCAAATAAATGTTGGGTTTAGTTTAAGGATGTGTCATGAGTGATTTGGATCAAGCTTGAGGTGGTTTGGAATTGAATTGGGTCTAAATTGAGTCTCTTTAGTGATAGGGTCAAAATAGGTCAAAATGGACTAACTTGGGCTAAGGTTGGGCTAATGTTGAAATTGATGTAAAATTAACATTAAGAAATGTTTATGGGAGTGTTTCAAAGAGGTTTCAACTTTGGTTTGGTTTTGATTTTGGGATTTGGGCCTATTTGGGTTAGGTTTGGGTGTAGGCCCATTTAAGGGATTTTGGGTTTGGGTTGAATTTGAGTAGGGTTTGGGTCCAAATTTTGGGCAAATTATGTTAGTGTTTTGTTTGTGGGGATGTTAGAGAAGGTTTAGAAAAGGTTTGGGGTTAATTGGAGTTGAATTGGGTTGCTAAGTTTGGGTCATGGGCCAAAATTGGGCCTTAAGCTTAAAAGTGAAATTAGATTCAAATGTCAATCAAATTGGACTTGGATTTGTTCTAGATTGATATTGGGGATATTGAATTGAAGTTTAGAATTGAATTGGACCAAAATTGGGGTCAATTGGGATGATTTGGTTTGACATTGGGTTCATTTGGGTTAAAATGGGTCAAATTGGGGGTTTTGACAAAAGTGGGTTAAATTGACAAAATTGGCCCATGGTGTAGTTGAACAAAGTGAAATTAGAAATATTTGGGATTTTCTAGAATTTTTTGGGAATTTTATGAATTTTTGGATTTTTGGGTCAAGAGGGGCATTTTGGTAATTTGGAGGGTATTGGGGGTATTTTTGGAATTTTTGGCATATTTGGTTGGAGATGGTCAATTTGAGTAGTGGGGGAAATTTTTGAGATTAATTTTAGGAAATTTTGGGTGATTTGGAAATTTTGAAGAATTTGGGTAGTTTCAAGGGCTTTTAGTAGGTTAGGCGGGTCCGGGGTCCCCGGGGTCAAAAATTGAAATTTTGGCAAAATGGAGATTGACCAAGTGTGAGCAAAATGAAATCATTCTGGTTGAGCCATGAAGCCATATTAAGTCCACATGAGCCATGAAAGAACTCATTTGAGGCATTCAACATGTTGTTCCTAACCCTTACGCGAGGGCTTAGGGGTTAAGGACCATCCATATGAATTACTCACATGAGTCAAGAGGTCAAGTTGGGTGAGAGTGTGGGTTTTAGGATTTGGAATGTGTGTGTGAAAGTGTAGTGTATGTGTAAGTCAGCCCTCACCAGACCAGGCCACCCAGGGTAATCCTAAGGCCAAAGAGTCCTATAGGGAACTCATCCTTTAAACCTCCACATTTGATCTCAACCCTCCAAGTGACTCGGGGGCAGTGACTTGGGGGTTTACAATCAAGCATATAGGGTTTGCAGGGAGTTAAGAAGTGGCTTTAATTTCTAAAGGATGTGTCCCAATTCTAGTCCTCTAGAATAGTCAAAGGAAAAGCCTAAGGCTAGATCCTAAGCACTAAAGAGAAAAGGGAAGACCTCATCAAAAATGTGGTCAACACCTACCAGCCACCTTTCCTATCCTTGTCGATCGCCCTAGTCGCCGGAACAGCTCAGCCTGAGTACCCCCATACCCCTCAAAATTCAAAATTAAGCCTTGTCAACGATGGATCACCTCACTGATCAATGGAACTACTCTGCCCTCATCCTAAGTGGCCTAAAGCACCCAAAGCTAGGCCCTGAGCTTAATCAATTGGCCATGGCTATAAAATTACCCCCCTCACGACCAAAATCTAGGTGTTAAAAATTTCTTAACCAAACCCTGCCAAAATCTCACTAGAGCTCCTTCAGACCTCCCTAAGACCATTCCAGCCATTTGCCCCCTCTGGTTCCCACTGCCTGAGCTCAATTTCAAAGCTCAAGTTTGGTCGACAACCATGACACTTTCCAATACACCTCTACACAACATCAAATCCAAATTAACTGCACCCACACCTTCACAACAGTGAAAGAAGAAGTTCCCCCATCAAAGCCCCATCACAGAAGGCCTTAACACCAGACTTCCATCAAACCTCAAAATGTCCTTGGTCACTTTCATACCTAGACAATTCACCAGGGCAAAAGGCTCCATTTGGAGGTTGATGGGACCAATCGAAGCTGCCACAACCATCTGATTGAGACCTCCCCTCTCAGACGAAGTTATTGAACTCACTCTTTCTCTCGAGCTTTTCTTCGTCCTCTACAATTGTACACTGTATTTCATACCGTATAAACTGTATGGATAGGTTCGTCTAGGCTAGATGAAGCTCTAGGAATAAACCCCATGCCATTTGGTTGAGTCTAGCGTGAGATCTTAGGTCTAGAAGGTGGACAGCTCTCGGGATGAACCAGTTAAAGACGATGAAGGAGCACCGTTGGATTGAGCGTGTAATGCTTGGATGGCCAGAATTACACCGGACAGAACCGCAGAGCATAAAGCAAGTGATGAGTCAGATGGCAGAGCTGAATGGAGAGACAACTTGACTTGGGGTCGGGAGGAAGCAGGGTTTATATGATTGCGGAGCTTATATTATATATTTTTATGAATGATTATTAGAATAAAATTAATAATTGTGTCCTCCCCCCTTTTGTCAACGCAAGTATACGTATCGTTCAAGTAATAAAAGGCTCTAATGGAGTCACTAGATATCGATCCCACAGAAATTTTAGAGATTACGAACTAATTTCAGCGGATACGATTACTATCTAGTGTACGGAAATAAAGAAGGCTTATACTAAACTCTATTACTTAATTTTTAAATAGAAGATTGCAATTTAGAAAAAGTATCTTTCTCCTTGTTAAGAGAATTAAGTGAACGAATAATTAAACTAGTTTAGAATTATATTGTGCCAAATAGGAGCATTCCTTTTATTTACCCTTTGGTCCAGGCATAAAGAACATTGACTAATCCTATGCTTGGTTATTGAATCTGCGGCTAGGTTAGGAGGATACCGGCTGCCACTTCAAAGCTCCCACGTTCCCCTCGCCTAAGGGCTAACGTCTACACTTCAGCTCTCAAACGATAGAACCGAATTGAAGATTTTAGTCTGTCACACTAAAATATCCAATTCTACGCCCGATAAATAATATTTCCCTATTTATTTGCACCCTCCTTTCAAGGCTTTTGACTTCCCTGAATCTTGGATGTAATCTTTACTATAGTTGATAATTCAACATATTTTAACAATTCAATTGGTCAAATTGAAAGTAAATTAAGATTTAAGTAAAAAGATTATCACAATTTTATTTAATATTTTTAGGCACAACTAATTCAATTCTTCATTTCACAAAATCTCAACAACAAGGAGAAAGACAGAAAACTACTCAGAATGCATAGGAAAAATAACACAAAACTTGGATTTCATTTAAAGTTATAAAACAATAAATAAAAACTTATCTCGAAGCTTCTCCCCAAGCAGACTCCTTGAAGTTCTCTAACTCTTCCTTCTTGTACAACACACTTAATTATACTTACTAATATACTCTAAAATACACTAATGCACACACTATAGACTCACTACTGACTTCCACAAGACACACACCCCAAAATAACACACATCTTTCAGCCTAAATTTGTCTATATTTAAAGAAGAAGGAATATATCCAAAGGTTGCTTAAGCACCTCTTCAAAAAGCGTCCAGATTCAATGTATTTGGCTTGAACCGACCTTCTCGCCGTCGGCGGGCTTGATCTCACCGTCGGCGGGCTTCTAGAATATTGGCTAACCGCTAAGGCTCGCTGTCGGCGGGCTCCATTATAATATATTCAAAACTTTCAGGAAAATCACGCCATCGGTGACCTATTCCTCGCCATCGGCGGGCTAGTTCAATTTCCATCTCTTTTTAGTCCTTTTCGTTCCAGATTTGCTTCTTTTCGATCTTTTTTCTTTCAATACCTATAAATCTTCATACCTGCAGTAAAACATAGAAAATACATTTCTTTAAAGTGCAATTTCATATAAAATTGGTATGAATTTCTTAATACATTTTTCTGTGTTCAACGACACGTGTGCTTTCGGAGACGCTAAAGATGAGATGGCCCTGAGTCATTTAAATAGAAAAATCTCTATTTTCTGATTTATTTAAATAGTCAAAACCTTAAAAATCTATATCTTGGCCTAGGCAAATCAAAAAAATAAAAAAAAAATACCCTGTTGCTCAGTGAACAAAGGACAACAATGTGGAAATAGTTTGAAGAATTTTTTATGCATATTTTATTTTTAATAATTTAAATACTGATTTCAGTCTTTTAATTCTCCATTGACCCATACATTTCACCATGGCTTGAGCTTTGGGGGACTTGTTCTATCTGTCATGAGGGATCTTCTTAATTTTTCCAAATTCATGGGGCATCTCTATGAGGATATCTTTATTTTTCAAGTTATTGTGACTTTTTTGGTATAAAAATTATAATAATTAAAATAATAATCAGAAAAATACAAATTAAATGTTGGTAGGTCTCTTATGATCAGAGAAACCTAGAATAATTATTTCATGGATTAAATCATTAAGATATGCACTAATCATCAACTTGACCCAAAATAAACTCTTAATTAATTTAGATAAAATAAAATCAAAATAACCCAAAAATGATTCTCCAATGTACTTCAGGGACAGAGGAACTCCCCTAAAAATTTTGAAGTCATTTGGAATTAATTTAATAAGTTGAATGATTTTCTTTAGCCCAATGGCATTTTTATCACTTAAATGAATTTTAATAATTAAAATACCACTAAAAAAATTATAAAATTGGTTTTGCGAATTCTCTGTGATTAGAGGAATATTCTTAAAATAAAAATGAAATTTTTATAAAATTTTCATTTTAAATCATATTTTAATTTTTAAATAATTAAAAATATTAAAAATAAAAAATATTAAAAATCATAAAATTATCACATTTGATCTCCTAATCACTTAGGAACCATTCCCATAATTTTCCCAAGTTCCTAAGTCAAGATATTAATTTTAAAAGGCTTAAATGAATTTTTAAAAGGCTAAAAAATGAATTTCTTTTTTTTCCACTAAAATAATTCTAAAAATAAAAAAGAAATTAGAAAAATATGAGATTTGT
Organism: Papilionanthe hookeriana x Papilionanthe teres; assembly: GCA_022702705.1. Lineage (NCBI taxonomy): Eukaryota > Viridiplantae > Streptophyta > Magnoliopsida > Asparagales > Orchidaceae > Papilionanthe > Papilionanthe hookeriana x Papilionanthe teres. The sequence goes on from CM040427.1 coordinate 145,648,643, forward strand.
TTCTCTGGGTTTCCTGACCTCAGAGAGATTTTTGAAAAATATAAAATTGAATTTTCAACTTTAAAATATTTTATAATTAATTAAAACTCCAAAAATGAAAATAAGTCTAATAATTAAAATAAACTTCAAAAAATCTTAAAATTTGGTTCCAATGGTCCTCTGGTCTAGGTTTACCTCCATTAACAATTTTAAAGTAAAACATTTTGTTTTGAGCAAGTTATTGAATTTTCACTAAAAACCTCTATTTTTGCACCAAAGTAAATATATAAATTAAATTAAAATTTGTAAAATCATATTTTCTCCTCTGATGTTTTAATCAACCCATTAGTAAGGTAGGATAAAAATTCTAAAGTCATTTGAATTGAATTTAAGGAATTATGAGGTGATAAGGCCCCAAGGGCAAAGTTGTAATTTTAAGGGTTTTAGCCTTAATTAATATTTAGGCTTAATCAAAGGGTAAAATGGGTAATAAATGACCCTAAATGATATGATTGGATGTTTGAAACATTAAAGGGATAAATGGTAGAAGCCAACTTCAATTTTGTCATATCAAAATTAAATGTTTGAATTTTCCTAATTAATTTTAATTTGGAAGATATTAAACAAAATGATCCTTATGTTAGGGGTTAATCTCGGAGGTTAATAATCCACTAACTTGTACCCCTATTTGATATATTAAATGATACCCTAATATTTTGATAAAAATTAATTAAACTCATTTAACATTTTCCAAAAAGAATTACAAAAGTATCAATCAAAATTTTAAGGGTTTAGTAGTGAGCTAGGCTTAATCAATCTTGATAAAAGAAGTTTAGAAAAGCAATCAAATCCTAAATACCTGAAAACACTACAAACCCAATTATGAAACTAATTGGCTAATTTTCCCAAACAAATTTACTTTGCCTAAAAGGGTTTTCACCCACATAATTCTTAAATGAAATAACAAATGATAATTACCTGTCTTTCGGGTTAATTAAAACACCAACTCACTGAGCATAAGGGTATAAAATAGATAAATTATTTAATAATTATGATAGGTTCAAAATAATCTCAAGGAAGCTCAAAAGAATTGTGAAACGTCTAGGTATCTCCTTGAGGCTCTTTACAAGTCCTTTGGATGCTTTGCAGGATTACTGCACCAATCATAGATATTAAATAAAAATATCACTGAAACAAATAGGACCCGCCGGGTTATGACCTAGGACTTGGTAGGCCTGTGACGAACATATCCATAAGGTTTTACTTCCCTACAAATATAAATGTCTATTGCAAAGAATACTAAAGTTTCAGGTGGAGGAATGAGAAGACTCGCCAGGTACACTATTATAAGTTTACAGTCATTTTTTTTTCCCGTGTTTTCTTTATCGCACTTTACTTTTCTTGCAATTTTCATGATAAACAACAATGTCACTCTGCATGAAAACTTAAACCTTTAGGATAACCACGAAACCAAAACCAAAACTAAATTAAAAATCAAAACAAGATAAAATTCACCGCCACAACATTCAAAATATAACACAACTCAAAATTTAATTACAAATAAAACAAAAAAAACTACAATGCAACTAAATTTAAACGTCTGGTTGGATGATCGGGAGTTTCTTGGAGGAGGTAACCCACGTGTTGCTAACAGGGTTTTCCCATGGTCTGAATGAAAGAATGAAACTCATTAAGTTTAGTTTAGTAAATTCATTTGGACTAAGTGAATCCGATGAAAATAACGGTGTCGGGATGATGGAACTGTGGGATCTTAACCGGTGTTGTTATAATCAGCTTTAATGTTCCCCTAATAAAATATTAAGACATCTCAATTTTTATAAATATTTCTAAAACATGACACTTCTCTCTTCTCCTCAATTGACACTTCTTTAAACTAAACCTGCTACGACAAGGAACTTGGACCATGGATCGTGGGCAGCACGGTCATCTTCAACAGCAAAACTTGTCTACATCAGCAAAACCTTTCCTTAGTCTAAACAGCAAGTCATAGGACTTCGAGGTAGCTTTCCTAGTGCAGTATAAATCCTCAACTTCTCCTTAGGCCTTTTCATAGTTCTACTGTGCAATATTAGCCCTAATTCGTTTTAAGATTCTGAGGTTGTCTTCTGATACAACATAAATCCTCCCACCTTCCAGGTCATTTGTATAATCAGATATTATGCGAATGTAATCCCTATAATTATTGACAAGATTGAAACTTAAATAACTTCATTTCCAAGATTTAAAGCCAAATCATAGGATAGTTCGGGAGGACATCAAGGTTTCCCTTGAATCGGTGTTCTTCCCCTAGCACTCTCTCCTTTGGATTCCGATAAAATAAATTGTTCCAAAACTTGAGTCATTCACCTATTGAATTTCCAACTATCACATTTTCTTTGGAAACCTTACCTTTGGAAGTCATGAATATAAATATTTCCTTATCTATATTAAGAGTTTTCTTAGACGATTTCGGTTATTTAAGATGTAATTAACTATAAGGGTGTGCCCTTATAGGAAACTTAAAGACCCCATATTAATATAAACCCTATCTAATTCCTTCATTTTAGGTAGGGAAAATTATAAGTCAAAATGGTTTGCAGATTAAACGGATGACATAAATTCTTCAGCTTATGTGATCAAGCTTCTCCTCAAGCTATGTACTTATTCTTCGGGATTAATACAAATCTTGCAGTGAAATGCTTGATTATTTATACTATTATTTATATGAGATCGATTTGATTTCATATTTTCCAAAATGAAAAATATTAATTTCAAAAACCCACATATATATATATATATATATATATATATATATATATATATATATATATATATATATATATTTTGCACCAATAATAATATTATATTAAAATGAAGAGTTGGTACATCTAACATGAGGAATCTTCATTAAGTCCCCATGTACAAGAGAACTAAATAAAGGAAAGAAAGAAATATCAGAACTACAAATTACATTAAAGGAAGTAGAGGCAGTAGATGCAAGCCAATTTGCGGGTCGATTTCCTTCTCTGTAAATGTGAGACCAAATAATGTGCATTGAATAAGTGATAGCCTTGATCTTTTTTATCCATATATGAAGGAACCAAGGTATTGCTGATTTACGTGTCAAAATCCGTAACAAAAGCATGGAATCAAATTCAAAATGAAGAAATTTTAACTTCGGTTTTTCGACAATCTTTAAACCCCAAAAGACAGCAATAATTTCGGCTTCAAGTGCGAACAAGCCATGACGGGGCAGCAAAGAACCATAGACATTTTCCTTTAAGATCCACGCAAAGACCTCCAATTCCAATGAGAGGAAGATTTGAAGTCGCCATCTGTATTAATCTTCAACCAAGGATGCATAGGAGTCTTCCATTGTACTAAAACAAATTGCCTTTTCTTCTGAGTCTGAGAAGGAGCAATTAAATTCTGCACTTTACTGAGATAGGTCCAGCAATTTAAAATAATAGATTTAGAAGAAAACATGACATTAAGATGTCTGATTTCATTTCGAGCTAACCAAATGAACCAGAAAATAGCCAAAGGAATGTAGTAATAAGACAAATCCTTCCAATCCTCCAACAAGCATCAATAGACGACCACTTAAAAAAATTTCCATTTTGTCCTAATAAGGACAGAATCTCCTGCCAGATTTGTTGAATCTGATTGCAATTAAGAAAGATATGGAATAAAGATTCCTCCTCGATAAGACAAAAAGGACAAATAGAAGGTCCTCTAAGACCTTTAAGCTTCAAAATATCATCGGTAGGGAGTAGTTTCTTGAATAACTTCCAACAAAAGAAGGACATGGATGGAGTGATATATTTATTCCATAATTTATTTCCCCAATCATTCTTACGCAAGCTGAAACAAGATTGATAAACAAATTTAGATAAAATCGATTAGCGGGATTTTTGGGAATTAATTTATCCTTGCTTTATAAGGTCGAATAGGAATGGATAAAATTTTGTTAATAATTTCGAGTTCGTAGATGAGTTTGAAGCGGATCGGTATTCCATTTATGCTCTTTCCGAGCAATCGAGCAACGAGTTTTAATATTTGAAGAAGAAGTAAAAAGATGAGCTAAGGAATCATCATACAACCACTTATCAAACCAAAAATTAATTTGGCCATTACCAATCTCCCAAGTAAAGAGATCTTCGACCTTCATTCTCACTTTCGGCAATTCCTTCCAAGTTCTAGAGTCACCCACTTTGTATTGCACTTGAGTAGGATGAGTATTATAACGATATTTGCTATGCATGAATTTAGACCAAAGAGAATCTTTAGCTCTAAATCTAAGCCACTCGTTTGCAATAGAAAGAAAAGCTAAGATGTTGAAAGCTTTTAAACCCAAGACCACCACGATCAGCAAGGCTTACACAATTTGTCCCAATTTGTCCAATGTAGTTGTTTGTGATTACCTTCCCATAAAAATTTATTGAACATGACTGAAATTAACTTCTGGGTACTCTTCTTCATTCTTACCATTTGGAGAATGTAAAGAGGAAAAGATGATAGTATACTCTTAAGAAGAGTTATTCTGCCTCCATTGGATAAAAAAATGTTAGACCAACAATTAATTTGAGAAGAGATCTTAGTAACAATATCATCATAATGGCTTAACTTCCTTCTTCCTTTAATCAATGGAAACCCCAAATACAGCAAAGGAAATTGAGCTTCCTTAAAACCGAGTAAAGTCAACAATCCGAGTTTTTAATAGGTATACTGATTTTAGAACCCGCCAAAAATTGACATTTTGGTTTGTTGAAGAGCATACCAGAAACACTTTCAAACATAGCCAAGGTTTTCATTAAACATTTGATGGATTGCTTACTTCCATTAGAGAACACAATAACATCATCAGCATAGGCAAGATGAGAGATTAGTTGTGAAGATCTATGCTTGAAATTGAGTATATGTATGAGATAGCTGAATTTGATTTAACATCCTTGATAGATAATCAAAAGCAAGGATGAAAATGTAAGGTGACAAAGGATCACCTTGTTTAATACCTCTACCAGAAGAGAAAAAACCATGGCATTCCCCATTGATCATAACACTATAGTAATTGTTGGTAAGCCATTTAACAATCAAATTGCAGAAATCCGCTTTGAAACCCCTTGCCTCCAATACCTCAATAATGAATTTCCAACTAATTGTATCAAAAGCCTTGGCCAAATCTAATTTAAAAATAATGTTAGAGCCTCTACAATTTACGTCCGAGGTCATTTAAAAGCTCTTGAGCCAAAAGTACATTCTCACCGATACTTCTCCCTTTTAAGAAAGCGACTTGATTTTCTGAAATTAAATCATTGAGCAATGGTTGTAATCCGGCCACAATAACCTTACTTATGATCTTAGAAAAAGTGGAAGTTAAACTAATTGGCCTAAAATCGGACCAAGAAGCTTTCATAGTATTCTTAGGTATCGGAATTATAGTGGAAGAAGCAAAATATTTAGTCAATTGAATACCATGGAAGAAACTTTTCACGACGACGGTAATATCCGATTTAATAAGATACCAGAATTTTTTATAAAAATCAGGTGTGAACCCATCTGGTCCAGCAATCTTATCACTTTCCATAGAGTTAATGGCAATAAAAATCTCATGGTCATTAGGAGAAGAAGCTAAATCCAGAGATTGAGAGATGTTCCCAGAATCAGAAAAAATAGCTGCAGAAAAAAGATTAGATTTGGTGGCACGGGCGACGAAATAATTCTTTGAAATAGGAAACATCATTCTCAGCAATATCCTTAGTACTTAACAGACATCTATTATCCAATGTCTTAATTTGAAGAATGGTATTAACAGCTCTTTTGTGTTTAATAATAGCATGGAAAAATTTGGAGTTTCGTCCCCATGATGGAACCATTTTGCAGCTAGATTTCGATGCGAGAAAAACTTCCTCTTGATGAATAGCAGATTTAAGGTTGGCCATTGCAACAGTTAATTGTTGTTCAGAAGCCCTCCCATTCTCAACCTCTTTCTCCACAGCAGAAACCATAGCCTCAGCAGAAATGACTTTTTGTTGGATGTTACCAAAAACAGTCCAGTTCCAAGATTTAAGTTCCTTAGCTAGTCTTTTCTGTAAAAGCCACAATTTAACAATAGGATTTGGAAACCCATTTAGAGGAGCACACCAATTTCTCTCAATTAGTTTACTGAAATCAGGATGTTCAGACCATACATTAAGATATCTGAAAGAGTTAGCTTTTACCACGAGAAAGGGAGCGCAGCAAATGAGCAATGGAGAATGATCGAACCCATTCTAGCCGGATGTTTAACTTTAGAGATAGGGAACATGTTAATCCAAGATTGATTAACAAGTATTCTATCAAGTCTTTCATATAAGGAACCTCTCTTCCAAGTGAAAGGAGAACCTTCGAATCCAATGTCAATAAGCTTGGCGAGTATAAATATCCCGAGTAAATTTTAACATGTCATTTAGATTGGGATTCCTGCCACCTTTTTCTCACTAGGGTGAGCAATGCAATTGAAGTCTCCACCCACCATCCAACCTTCAGACATTGTAAAACTAATCTTTTGAATTTTATCCCAAAGGTCCAATCTGTCATTTGGAAGAGAAGCAGCATATACAAATGATGCAAAACCTTGAAAATGATCAATCTGAAAATGGAAATGTAAAATCTGAGGATGATCCAGAAGAACATTCGGTAATAATTCTTTTCTATATAATATCCGGATCTTATTAGAACAATTAGATAAAAAAGAAAAACCAGGAAACTTTACGGTGAATCTACCAAAATTAGATTTCACCAAGGGTTCCAAAATCACAATCACCGTGAACTTGTGAATCCTGTTTAAACTCGAATTCTATTAAGGGAGCCAGGATTGGCCACTCCCCTAATATTCCGAGCATATGAACTTAATCATGAAGCAATTCTTCCACTTCTAGTAAGCCTAGAAGAAGAAGGGATAATGTTGGATTCGAGATAAGGCCAATAAATCAGCGAGTTTTCTTTTTCTTTTTAGACTTTTGGATCAACCAATCATCCTTGAGTTCATTAGCAATTGAATCAAGATTATCAAAGGAGATCTGTTAACTCATTTTGAGAGGCATTTTGAAATATAGGATAATCAACGAGGCATGGGGGTAGTTAAAGCTGAATTATATTGTATATTATTTGAATGTTTCACATTACTTCCAACAGGATCCATAACAGCACTTCCATTATCAAGAATATTCAAGTCAGAAGAATTCACAGATTGGATAAGAGAAGGAGCATCAGCAACTTTTTGAATAACTTTCTGCATAAGTAAACCTGAATTATCAACAGGATCTAACACTTCCAAAACAGGAATGTTTGTAACAGGTTCATTATCAGTGAGAACATCTTCTTCAGGAATCCTTGACAAGGATGTATTGGAAACATCAGAAATAATTACAGAATCAGCTATAGATAAGTTGATATCAGAAACCACATTAGGAATTGAGGGAAGACTGCTAGTAACAGCAGGAACATCAACAGCAGAATCCATAGCCCCCATTGCAACAGCGGGGAAGATTGATAGCAATTAGTCCGGTATTCATATCCGCGAAGCCTTAGACCCCATTTCAACGGCGGGAGCATCAATATGTAATTCAACGGGTACAAGCGGGAACTACATCAGATATAATTTTGCCTGCAGTAGAATTATTCATTTTGGCAACAGGCCTAAGATTAGGATGAATCCTATAACAGTTATCCTTATTATGACCAAACATCTTGCAATTACCACAATATGCAGGCCTTTGTTCTATAACTAATGGTGCACAATAACCATTATGAGGGGATCCAAGCCAAATTTCCTCGACATCGGGAAGAGTAATGTCCCTTTCAACAAGGATCCTTGCTAAAGAAGGTCTAGACAAATTAAAAGTAGAGATATCCAATTTGAGAGGTTTCCCCGATACGAGTACCAATAGCATATATCACTTGATGATTGAAAAATTGTAATTTCGGATTAGGAATTCTATACCAAACAGGGAATAATAGGAGCTTCTTGATTAGAATCAAAATCGGGAGACCATTTCAAGATTTTCATATATTTACCATCCAACATCAAGAATTTTTAGAGAACAACTTGGCATAGTCATCTTCTTTAGAAAGCTTTATCATTATGTGTCTTCCATCAAACAACCCAACTTTCCATGAGCCGGCTAACTTCAAATCTTCAAAACATTTCCTTATTCTCTCCATCTTAGGGTGCCCATATTGAAAGTTCCCCACAAGAGTAAATTGATGAACTTCCACCAAAGAAGCAAGTTCAGAGTCAGTGAAAATCAAGGCGAGTTTACCTCCCTTCTTGCTTACTTGTTTGATAAAAGGGCAATTACCCCTACCCGCAGCAGTCTCATGATAGCAATGGGGAAAAACCAACTTATCTGTCAAATCTACAGCAGCATTAACCACATCCACAAAAGAAGTCTTGCCAGGAATAGCAAAAGAAGAGGAATCAGCCATGACAAGGAAGAGCATGAAATTCAGAGAACTGAATTTCAAGAACCCGAGAAAATCGAAACAGAAGATATCCAGAGAACGGAAAACTACTTGAGAAAACCCAAATCAAGTAGCCAATATAAGAAGAGTAGTCACAAAAAGAAGGAGTAAATTCAAGAAATTTGAAATTACCCAGGAAACATCAAACAATCAACAGGAGATTAATCAAGAGATTAGAAATCCTTAAGGAAAAGTATCAGCAGATGAAAACAAATCATCAAGAACCCACCTTAAAATTCGGAGCTTCTCTCTCTTCCTCCATCCATATATCATATATATATATATAATTAAATCAAATTTCTATTTTTGTAAAATTAAAACCCTTTTCAAAACATCAACCTCAACAATTAAAAAAAACGATCGACAGTATTCCCTACATACCCTGAGTACACTCCATACCAGCCTGATGAACTTGATGATGGTGGAGCTCCTGCAGATGATGATTGGTAGTTTAATATTTTTATTTCATTGCATTTAGTATTTTTTGATGTATTTGTGATGTACTTGAGACTGTGATTAGTATTTGTGATGTAATGTGTATTTGGATGTATTTGTTGTGAACATTATGTTGAATTGTGATGGATGTGATGAGATTGTATTTAGTTTATTAGTTTAATCTGTGATTGTAACAGTTGGATGTTAATGTGTTATGTGTTTAGTTGATGTTTTATGTTTTAAGATTTCAAACTTCATTACCTTGCAAAATTTTAACATATATTTGTGCGTACAAATGCTCTTAATTATTTCAGGCCTACTGTTCTAAATTATAAAGAATACCTGCCTAAACTCAAAGGTATGAAAAGCCCAACATATTGAGGTATAAGTTACATATATGTTTAGATATTTTCTTTCTACATATGCTAATCTTATTGATATTCAAAAATTTAATTTTGGGGAGAGAAAGAATTAACTATTAGTTGTTCTCACTTAAAAATATTTTTAAAATTATTAACATGATTTCCTGTGATAGAGCCCAATTTCAGATAACTGTATTTTGATTGTATTTGAGTACTTTAGTGGACTTGAATGAAAGTTCTTGGTAATGAAAAGTAATTTTGTAGGTTAGGATATTTGGTATAAGAAAATACAACTTTAGTCAACTATTCAAAGTAAGAAAAACAATATGTTTGAAATATTAAGAATCTTAAAACTTTATGTGAAAGGAAAGAATTGAGACTCTATGATGAATCAATAATAAGCTAAAAAAATGCCTATAAGGTAAAGGATTATGGTAAGTTTCAAATTTAGGGTGAGAAGGGTAAAGTTCAAAATTATTAAAGGCTATCCAGATATAGTAATCCTCACTTGAAAAAGCAAAAAACAAAAAGTAAAAAAAAAAAGAAAAAGAAAAAAGAAGAGAAAAGAGAAAAATAAGAAAAAGAAAAGAAAAAGTGAGGAGAAGCTTGAGGAGATGCGTAATCAAAAATTGGCTTTTCTTGGATCTACCTAAAGGAAGAACTTAATTACTTTCCTAAACTTATATGTATGGATTAGCATCTTTACTAGTAGTGTTCTCATAAACTTTTTTTCATGTAATCCTTTTAAGTGTCTTAATAGGACAATCTGCAGTCATTTTTTAAAATGAATAGAAGGCTAGAACTCTTAAACTTGATGACTAGATAGCATTATACCTGAAGAATTTACTTGAATTATTCAAAGATCTTAATGAAAATTTTACTATTGTATTTATCTAAGTCAAAATCATGGTATTCTAGAATGAAATTTCATTGCAGTAGATCATTAATTTATTTATTAACTAAATTACTTGAGGACAAGTAATAGTTAAGTTTGGGGATCTTGATCCACTGAAAATTTGATAGCTTTTTAATGTCTATTTCATACATACTTTTGATGATATTGCACTTTAAAGAAAGGTATTTTTCATGATTTCATGCATGTACAATGATTTTAGGCCTTTAGAGCAAAAGGAAGTAAAAAACGAGCAAATTTAGAGCAAAATGAGGCAAAATGCAGATTTTGAAATAGAGCGCTTGATGTGACTTTTTTTATCTGTAGGGATTTATGAAAAATAGATATATAATAATTTATATAAAGTCACAATGATCCAATGTAAGTATATGTATCATATCAAGTAATACAGGGCTCTAATGAAGTCCCGTTTATCGATCCCACAGGGAAGCGAGGTAAGAGGTTCTTAGTCAAATTCTAGTCTACTACTAACAGCCTTAGTTTGGAAGGGTGATATAAGTAGTTTTTCTAACAACTACTCCTAAATGCAGATGATTATATGTAAGAATAATAACTACTCCCTATTGTAAATATTAATACTAAAGACAATCCTTTTTGGGGAAATTGTTTTGGTGAATTTTGAGATAATAAAAACTATTATTTTCATGTAACGAATTGGATAATGTATAGGAATGAGATGCATTAAATATTATATTTGCCAAATAGGAGCAATCATATTCTTTACCCTCTTCAGAGTACCCCCTCTTCAAAGTGCTATAAAGAACATTAGCAAATCCTAGGCTTAGTCCCTAAATCCAAAGTTAGGCTGGGAAGATACTGGCTGCCACTTCAGAGCTCCCACTTCCCTTCACCTGAAGGCTAACCCTAGCTTTAGTTACCAAACTTTAGGACAAAATTGGGGATCTCAGCCTGTCACCCTGAAACCTCCAATTCGACGCCTATGAAACCATATTTTCCTATTTATTTGCACTCAATCCCCATGAACTACGCAATTCATTTACGGACATTGAATGTGGTTCCACTTTGTTGAGAATTACACTGCCATTTCGGGTCAATGCAATTATAAAAAATTTTAACACTACAACGAGCACTTTTTGTAATGTAAATTAAGTGCAAGTAAACACCATCACATTTATAATTAAACTTCTTTTAGAGAGCATCTCAATATCCTAAATATGAATCCTACTCATTGCAAAAGAAAAGTAGAATGAAAACAATGACATAATTTTCTTATGCCACTATTTCCAAACAAGAAGAAAGAGTAAGAGACATATATCATAAAGCACGAAGAAAACACAACAGAAAACTTCATTTCAAAGCAAATCCACAAAATAAGTGTTTGCAAAATCATAAGATAATGAAGAACACAATACTTAGCTTTTTTTCCTTGAAAGAAAGATGAAAATCTCTTCCATAAAGTCTACCGCAGATCCATGCAATGCTAGAACATTCTCTTACAGATTCTCTCAAAATCCCCTCACCAATCTCTCCAAAAAGATAGAAATCTCGGGTCAATGCAATTAAAACAAATTTTAACACTATAACGAGCGCTTTTTGTAATGTAAATGAAGCGTAAGTAAAAACCATCACAATTATAATTAAACTTCTTTTAGAAAGCATCCCAATATCCTAAACATGAATCCTACTCATTGCAAAAGAAAAGTATAATGAAAACAATGACATAATTTTCTTATGCCACTATTTCCAAACAAGAAGAAAAAGTAAGAGAAAGATATCACAAAGCACAAAGAAAACACAACGGAAAACTTCATTTCAAAGAAAATCCACAAAATAAGTGTTTACAAAATCATAAGATAATGAAGAACAAAATACTTAGTTTTTTTTTCCTTGAAAGAAAGATGAAAATCTCTCCCATAAAGTCTCCCGCAGATCCATACAATGCTAGAACATTCCCTTACAGATTCTCTCAAAATCCCCTCACTAATCTCTCTAAAATGATAAAAATCTACATTTCTACTCCTATTCTAAGATCTTTAATCATTATCCACGTTTTCCCTATCTTCTCCCCCATTTTTTGGCTTCAAATTCGGTTTAAAATAGTGTAGGAACGAATTTCCCAAGAGGTGCTTGAAGAAACCGTCCAAAAAGTATCCAGGTTCAATGTATATGGCCAATAACCGCTCCTGGTGCCGCCAGTGCCGTATTTGGGTGCTGCCGGTGCCCAAATTTCATGCCCTTGGGTTTCTGGCGCCGCCGGAGCCCATTCTGCGTAGCTCCACCATTTTGCTACTTTGGGCTTCGTTTTAGCTCTGATTCGTCCCATTTCAGTTGCGTTGAGTTCCTAACAGATAGCTGACACACATGGACTTTAATTTAATATATTTATATGCAAGAATTTGTTACCACTGTAAGAAGATTTTAAACTTCAGTAACAAAACCAAAAACTTGATCGTGAGGGGCTTATATATATGTGATAATTTATGAACTCAATTTATATTTTTATAATGATTTTGTAAAGTCCGTGTACTCACAGCAAGTATACGTATCGTATCATGTAATACAGGGCTCTAATAGAGTCCTGGTTATCGATCCCACAGGGAGGTTTTAAGTTGAAGTAAAGTAAAAAGTTTCACAAGTTATAATAAAGCACCTAAATCTTATACTCTAATTATGATTAAAGTTCAATTCTTACTTCTACTATTACTATTCAGAAAACAGTAACAACTAACTAAACTACAATTACTTCTAATTACTTGAAAACAGAATTATCTAACAGACACACTAAACTAAGTATTTGAAAGGTTTTATATATATATATGAGAAAAGTATATTTCTTCTTGCAATGAGAATATGATGTATGTATTGATATGGATCAGTTATCTACTTTATTATGCCAAATAGGAGCATAGATGATTCTTTACCATTAGAAGAGTACCACATCCTCTAAATGTGAAAAGAACATTGATATATTCTAAGTTTAGTAATTAACTCTAAGGCTAGGCTGGGAGAATACCGGCTCTCACTTCGGAGCTCCCACACACCCTTCACCCGAAGGCTAACCTTTGATATTAATTACTAATCTTAGAACCAATTTGGAGATTTTAGCCTGTCACCCTGAAATCTCCACATTGAAGTCCTTCAAAGCACATTTCCCAATTTATTTGCACGCAATTCCCATGAACTATGCAATTCATCCATTGAAATTGAATGGATCTTTCATTATTGTTATAGGACATTAAATCCTTTCAAACTTAATGTTCAACAATATATTTTAACATTTCAATTGGCCAAATCGAAAGTAAATTAAGTTCTAAATGAAAAACCATCATAATCTTTTCAATACATTAAAAGCACATCAAATCCACATCAAACCATCATGACATCTCTAAGCAAGAAGAAAGACAAATAAGACTACTTAGAATTCATGGAGAAGATATAATAAAACATAGATTTTATATATAAAAGAAAAGTCATACAAACCACAAAAGAAAATACAACTTATCTCTTTCTCTTCCCCAATGCAATCCCTTTGAAGTTCTTTTGAATTCTCTTATCTCTCCTTTACAACACTTGATTCTCTCTTCAGAATGGAAAGGAAGAAGTAATCTCTCACTTTACTTCTTCTCCTTCACTCCTTAGAGAAGAATTTTTCTCTAATCCTCTCTTCTACACACTACTCTACTAAACCCTAACACTTAACACACACTAAATCACTAAGAGAGAGCAATAGAATGCAAGAGAGCCCCCTTCTCTCATCCAAAATCAGTTATTTAAGAGTTAGGGACGAAATCCCAAGAGATTCCATAGGCATCCCTTCAAAATTTCACCAAAACTCTCAAATTTTGAATTCCACCGACTTTGGGAGCCGACGGCGCTCTATCGTGCCAATTAATTCTAGAGTCTCTGGATTTGGGCGCGGGCGGCGCCAGAACATTTTTTCACTATTTTGCTCCTTTTTGCTCCAAATTTGTTCTTTTTTGCATCTATTCGTTCCAATCACCTAAAATCATCATACCTGTAATAAATCATGAAAAATATCTTTCTTTAAAGTGCAATATCACCAAAAATGGGTAAAATTAGATAGCAAAAACTGTATATATTTTTGGTGCGTCAATAGCTACATAGAAAGACTTATCGAAATGTGTCATACCAAAATTTGCTTTCTTGCTCATTTTTGCTCCAAATTGCACCGTTTTTGCTTCCTTTCACTCTAATCACCATTTCTTGTACCTAAAACCAAAAAACATACAAAATATCTTCCTTTAAAGTGTAATATCATCAAAAATGAGTAAAATTATATAGCAAAAAGTGTATATATTTTAGGCGTGTCAACGTTGAATGGCGCTGTGCCAGCGCCGGACCGCGCCAATTTACAGAGAGTTTCGACCAGAAGGTAGAAAATAGCATCGGACAGTTCCCTATCATGAGTCGGACTGTGCCCTATCTCGATTTAAAACTAGATTCAATGTATTTGACCGGATTTTGGAGGGGTGCTTGAGGAAACTCTTGGGAAATCAGTATTAGCCGAATTCAAACTGTTTTGGAGCCAAATATAGAGAGGGAGAGAGTATTTTGAGTGTGTGAGTGAAGAGTGAGAGTGTCTTTTCATTGTTTTAGTGTAGAGAGTCCATCTAGGGTTTGTGAGTGTTCTCTTCTAAGGAGTGTAGGAGGAGATATTTCTTCTTCCTTACTTATTTAAAGAGAGAATTGTGTTTTGTTGTGAAGGAAGAAGAGGATTCAAAGGAATTTCTTGAGATTAGCTTGGGGAGAGTTTGAGATAAGTTGTCTTTTCTATACTCTGTTTGTATGACGATGCTTTTATATATAAAATCCATATTTGGAGTCTTTTCCTCATAAGTCTTGAGTAGATTTCTTTGTCTTCCTTCTTTTCATGTGATGTGTTGATGTTGTGATATGGAAATGATGTGTCGATTTATAATGGAGAATTTATGATGACCTTTTCACTTTGTACTTCACTTACTTTTTGATCTGGCCAATTGAATTATTAAAACTTGTTGGGAAACATATGTTCCGAAAGGATTATGAGTTCTACAAAAAAAGTAAAGATCACAATCAATGTCCATGAATGAGTGATGTATTTCATCGGGTTGGGTGCAAATAAATAGGAAAATATATTTTGATGGGCGTAGAATTGGAGATTTTAGAGTGACAGACTGAAATCCCCAGTTTGGTCCTAGAGTTTGGAAACCAAAGCGAGAGTTAGCCTTCAGGCGAAGGGAAGTGGGAGCTCTGGAGTGAGAGCCAGTATCCTTCTAGCTTAACCACAGATTTAGGCACTAAACTTAGGATTAGCCAATGTTTTTTATTTTGCTCGTAAGAGGGTAAAAAATATGAATGCTCCTATTTGGCACAATATTATTGCATCATTGATCTATGTCACTAAATCATCACATTATTATTGGAGAGGAGCGGAACTCTTTCTTACATTTGAAATTTTGTTATAAATTTTTTCTTGTGTTAGTTAACTATGTTAGGAAGTTAGAAAGTACTTTGGTAGAATTAATAACTGCAATTGTTTATTCATCTTTTATTATTAGTAATTACTGCAATTGTGATGTGATTCATGAAGTGATTTATGTGCTACATTATAGAATTAATTGTCTGCTAGTGGGATCAATAACCAGGACTCCATTAGAGCCCTGTATTACTTGAGCGATACGTATACTTGCTTTTAATTATGTGACTCGATAGAAAACTATATATATATATATATATATATCTGAGTTCATAAATTTTAGCAATTTAAAAAAGTCGCACCAGTAGGCACACCATAAACTAATCTTTCATGTTTTTCTTACATCTAACTTTCTTTCCCTGCAAGATTATACATATACACTCCAAATACTGACATTTCAACTAAAGTACAAAAAGGGGACTGGTACACTTTTATATTTTATTTACAGTGCTTTTCTTTACTTCACTTTACATTCTAGTACTTTTCATTTTCTGCAAATTATGTCACCTTGCATGCTAAACTAAAACCAAAACTAAATTAAAACAAAATTCACAATAATAAGAAGACAAGACAACTCAAAATTTAATCATAAAAAAATAAAACTAAGACAATTGCAACTAAATTAATACATCTATTTGGATGATCGGGAATCCATCGAATGAGACAACCTATGGCTGCTACTGAGATTTCCCGCGGTCTAGATGAACTTATTGAATTCATCTAGTTGAGTTTGGTACATTCACTTGAACTGAGTGAATCCGAAGAAAATAATGGTGCTGGAATGAGGGAACCATTGGATCATAACCAGTGTCGCTCAAATCAACTTAAATCCCCCCTAATAAAACATATCAATAATTAACAACAACACAAGAACTTGAACTCTAAACCTGATATTTCTCTCAACCCCTTCAATTTGACACTTTTAAACTTAAACCTGCTCTAACGAGAAGCTTGGAGAAAACACCATGGGCAGCACGATGAGGCATATTGAAGAACATCTTCAAGAGAGCAAACAGATCTACAACAACAAACCTCCTTAGAAATAAACAACAAGGAATAGGACTTCGAGGTAGTTCATCTAGTACGACATAAACCCTCACCTTATCTTTTAGGTTTTTGCACGCCGTGCAATATAAACCCTAACTCGTCTTAGGACTCTGAGGTTGTTGTTCGGTATGACATAAATCCTCTTATCTTTCAGGCCATCTGCATGATCGGTTTCATGCAGATTTAAGCCCTAAAAAATAAAAATTGGCAAGATGAAACATTAAATAATATCTCTCATAAATTAAATCTAAATCATAGGATATTTTAGGAAGTCACCGAGGTTCTCCTCATGATCCATGACATCCCCTAGCTTTCTTCTTTTGGATTCCGTAACAAATGTTCCAAATTTGTACCTTTCCCACTTGAATTTTCTATTGTCTGACTTTGAAAATCCTAACCTTTGAATTCATGAACGCATTATTTTCTGATCAATATCGATATTTTTCTTAGGTGGTTTCAGTCATTTAATATGTAATTAACTCTAGGGGCTTACTCTTATAGGAAACTTTAAAAACCCACGTAATATAAACCTTATCTAATCTCTTATATTAAATAGGGCAACTTGTCGGTCAACATAAAAGGTTCGCGGACTAAACATATGTCATAGATTCCTTAGTTCATTTAAATTAGCCTCATCACCAAGTAATATGTCTATTCTTCGGGATAGATGCATAGCTTGTACTGTTGTGCTCGTTTATTTAAAATATTACATATATGAGATCGGTTTGATTTTATATTTTCAAATTAAAAATAATATTTTCTAAAACACATATATACATATATATTAATTAAATCTCAAACATTTTAACGATCGACACAAATAAAGAAAGAGATAGAGGGAAAGAGGTATATATGTCATATATGATTGCCCCAGTGCACATTTGCCCACCTATGCTTTTCATCATAAAACTTTTTAGTGATAGTGGTATATTTACTGAACTTTAGGATTAAGACATCATTATGATGCATAACAATCGGAATCTTAGAGATAAAGTTTGCCTTAGCTAAGCCACAAGATCAATGACTAAACTGAGATTCCACCAAGAATTATACCAACAAACAGCATCTAAAAGCTCGTCATCAATAAGAATACCATTCCTAATAGTACACAAACCATCCAACAAACAATTTTCCCTCTAAAAAGGGACTCTACCTTCTCCAAGATTCCAACCAATATAACATTCCACATTATCTTTTACTTTCAGCATTTGATTCCATAATTTAGAATCACCCAATTTATATGTAACAAGAGTGAGGTACACATCCCTGCAATATTTATCATGCATAAATAAAGCCCAAAGTGATCAGTAAGCCTGAATTTAATCCACTATTTCATGCAATTAATTTAAGCAAGATTTCGAAGTTATTTAAAACCCAAACCATCGGCAGACAATGGCTTACAAACCTTCTTTCAATTGGACTATTGAGTATGCTTCTTATCACCTGATCATAAGAATTTATTAAAGCGACTTTCCAGCATATGTTGATTGCTACTCTTTATCTTAATAATCTGCAAGGCATATAAAGGAATATAGTTCAGTATGGTTTCAAGAAAGTGATACGACCACCAAAAGAGAAAGGCGTTGGACCAATCATTAATCTGATTTCTAATTTTCTCCAACGTGTCGTTAAATTGAGTTCGTTTTCTCCTTCCTTTTAGTAGATTGATCCCCCAATATTTAAGTGATCCCCTAATATTTAAGGGAAGATCAGCCACCTTAAACTTGGTGAAAATTTGTAACCAATTCTTTGTAGAATTGCCCACCTGTTTCCCCAAAAATATTTGACATTTGGATTTGTTGAAATAATTTTTGTGTGAGACCATTTCTCTTGCAAAAGATCTCTATATGCACAATTTTATGTAAAACGATGTCCAATGACCACCAAAGTGGTTTGTATGATGTTCATATGTGAATGTGAAGATCATACAAATTATAAAATGTAATTTGGATCATTGGATAGACCTGTGGAAGAAATCAATAATTTGTAGGGTTTTTGATGTTGATCATCGCGCGTGAAAATTTAAATTGAAGAATTTCACGTAAAAATTATTCTAATTGTCATTAAATTAATTTGCATGGCTTTATTAGTGATAATACGTTTCACGAAACTTTCAGAATGAGCTTTTGAGCCTTACGACAGCCTTAGAAGAGAAAACAATATTCTCAAGGTTTGCTCAAACTCAAGCTCAAGCCCAAGTGAATCACGGTTAAACTTAAGTCTGACTAAAAATGCGGTCAACAGTATTATTGATAGAAAGCGATTATAGATGATTTATGTAGTCAATTACTCACAATTGTAAATATTAACTTTATATTATTGGCTTAACTGTGTTTTACTGTACAAAAAAAATTAGAATATATATTATTTTATCAATTTACTTATAAGAAAAAAATTACCCCACAATGAGAACAAAATTTATTATTTATTCATACGTATATTTGTCTTCAAGCTAGAAGGAGTCCGAAATATATTAGGGGGTGAAGAAGTTATGGGATGTTGGTGGAGATATGATAACTACAATTGATAATATTAGAGTACTTAAATTTATTAATCCTGTATTGATGAATCATAATTAGAAACTATATTTTTCTTGCATGAAGGTGAATGTGTAATTGAGTATGACAATGGAGCAAATACAAATGATGATCCTACCAATGAATGCATTAATTTCAATTAGTGAAATTATGTTGCTATGTTTTACTTCATTTGATTAAGAATGACATTGATATTAAATATTTTTGATATTTGAATGTAATATAAATATTAAAAAAGTTGTTTTTATTCTTATAATTTTTATTAAATGGATTCCTGTGTTATTTTGAGATGTTTTAAAAATAAAATAGTTATAAATTTATATTTATATTAATATTTTATTAGGTGCGAAAAAATATATATGTCCATTATATTATGCCAAACTTTTTGCAATGATGATGTGTCGACATGGCCGTGTTCATGCATCATAGTCTGCCAGATAATATTTCAATTATTGCAAAAGAAAAGTAGAGCCTAAAGAGAATAAATATGACCTCCATTGCCCCCAATGTGGGTACTTATAGCTTCATATGAGGGGTTAAAGAAATGAAACATTTGAAAATATCATAACTTCAAAAAATTAAAATTCTTAATGCATTTGTGATTTTTTTTAAAGAAATAGAGGGAAAATAAAATAAAAAAAAATCACAAAATTTCGAAATTTTTTTGTCATTGGCGCACACCCTTCCACATGAGCAGTTACTAGTGATACTATGCATACCCACGCTTGTTAGCGATATTGCACACACCCACACACAAATGTCTATGTGTGGTGCTTAACACTCGCATGTGTGTGCTCCAACATAATGGCTAGCAAGCTTGCATGCCACAGATATTATGAATAGTGACGACAACCTATACAGCCCCCTCCAAGCCCGATTTCTTTAAGCATACCATTTTTAACATTTTAATCTAAATTTTAATGCTCTCAAAGTATGATGGGGAATTCACAATCAATTTTATACAATCTTATTTGACATTAAAAAGAAAAAATTAAATTTATCCCGATTGACGTGTAAACAACAACAATGGATAAAATTTTATTAGAGAAAATCTTGTATGATGGGAGGTCCAAGTTGACATCTAAAAAATGATCACACCTCATAATTTCTCCGAAACTGAGATTTTATGTCATAAATTTTCAGCAAATTAAGACATATTTCTCAATGTTAAAAACTAAGAGGTCTAAAAATAGTGGAATAATTGATACATCGAGAAATTCATTCGACCGGGAACAAATCTCAATGCTTCGAATCATTTAAAGTTTTTAAAATCAAATTAAGAGTCATTTAAAATGTGATTTTGACAAACTTTGAGCCAAGTTTAGCATCTCGATAAGATTAACCAGAAAACACAAAAGGTGATACAATCCAAGTTTAAATGAGAGAAAATCGAGGACCTAGAGCAAAATAGAAAATTTGATATCTTAATTGGAGGACCAAATGATCTCCAACTTTGGCAAGTTCATGGTCGAATCGAGTGTCTTGATGATATGAATGCAATGAACTTATGTTCACTTAATTCTGATATAATTAAGGTATTCAAATACTCAAGAAACACTATACAATGATGGGAATAATTTCCAGTCATCGGATAGAGTTGTTCAAATTCAAATAACATAAATGAAGAATGACGCTCCTAAACTAACATAAATGAAGAATAGACCTAACTCTCTTTTGTTGCAGGGGGTATCCAAAAGGGAGCTCTTAATTCTTGAGAATTTATGAGCTCATGACCTATCATTAGACCAACACCACTAAGACCATCATTGCCCGATCTGTATCATCGTTATCAGACAATTGGACCATCACCATTGTTAAGCTATCATTATTTCCCTATTGTTGGGCTTCCATAGCCATTGAATTGCCATCATAAAAACATTAATGTCATTGAATCACTATCATGTCGCTATCACCTCCACAAACATTAATGTCTAACCACCATAGTCGAACTGTCATTGCCAATACTGCTATCAGACAATGTTCAATGCCACAAGTAGCTTTTCTCTTAGTTGTCACCTTTGTCACCAATCTAGTGCACCACCGCTAGATTGTTTTCACCACAATTATTTAATGATCCAATAAATTCATATTGTCATCATGTAAAAACAATTTTTAGGACAATACCATCGTTGTAACTGTCACTGCTAGAGTTTCATTGTGGTTGAGCTATTGTTGCCACTAATGTCACCACAGGATCACCATCACTCGATTGTTTTCGCTACTGCCAAATCATAACATTTGATGTTATTACACTACCATCGACCCACCGTCACCATAGCTTTATCATCACCATTAATGAAATTATGTCAACTAATTGGCAACAAAATTTTTTCTTTTGGTTTTCCACAAAAATTTCAAGTGATTCTTGTTTAGAATCTATTCTTGCGTAAAAGTTTAGTGCTAAACTGAGACGATAAACGCCTGTACTCTATTGCCATAATTATAATTACACTTTATGATATTTATATTTAATCAATAGGATTTCCAACATTGTTAACCAAAATATATGCAAACAAAATGGGATTGAAGCCTTAAAAAGATAATTTACTTCTTTAATTGATGAACGCTAGAAGCATTTCAACCATTTCTGACACTAGGTGCCCATAAGGATGACAAATATACCTGTTATAGGGAGTAAAACTTAAGTAGGTGTCACAAGTATTTGCATACAAAAAATTAGAGATGAGAAAACGAATAGAATGAGATTAAATTCTTTTTTGTTCATTTATTTTCTCCCTTGATCTTTATACCCTTATTTTTTATTGCGCAGCAACTGCATATAAATTTTCTTGCAGCAAATTTAATTTTAATTGTTTTAATTTTATTTTGAAATAAATCAAATACTAAATATTTATACAGGATATTTTTTAAGAATTTAAAATTCCCTAAATAAAAAACTTTCAAATAAAGGAACAATTTGAAGCCCACAATCATTCCCCTTCCCAACCCGCAACCACTGCCAACAACTTACTAGCCACTGCCTCCCTTGCAGCCATTTGGTACGTTGTTCTCAATCACTATGGTGCCTACAAGCATCCAGCAACCTAAGACAAACCATTTTTGCATTTTAATTTATTCTAAATATATCATAGCAAATACAAATATTTTAATATACTTGATTTACATCCAACCAAAAAAACATTGTGTGTGAGTGTGGGTGTGTGTGTGTAGTGAGAGAGAGAAAGGTGTTTACATACATAAGAATTGCATACATATCTCACACCTAAACTTTCATATATGAATTTAAACAAGAAAGTTTAGGCGTGAGATATGTAGATAAATAAGAATTGTTTGTTACATATGTAAATAACCCATACTTAAATGCTCGGATAACTCTAGTGCCTATACAACAAGAGATATTTTGGGACCAACAAAGTTATGCAGAACATTTAACTCACGGGCATCCCTAGGGAAGACTAAATCTAGGTGGTTTTACAATCTATTAATAGAAACAAAATTGCGGGGCCAGATGGGTTCACTGTTGTTTTTTACTAAAAAAAATATTGGGACTTACTTAAAAGTGAGATCATTGATGCCATTCAAAGCTTCTTTAGAGGTGAAAATCTAGGTAAAAACTTTATTTCCTCCACTATTGTCCAAATTCCTAAAAATCAAGGAAAAATCTATATGGTAACATTTCCATCCTATAAGCCTCGTGACTGTCATATCCAATGTGAATCATAAAATATTGGTGATGTGGCTCCAACCACATCTCTTTTATCTTGTCTCTCCAAATCAAGCAACTTTCACTGAGGGTATGAGTATTATTGATAACATTCTTCTTGCTCAGGAATTGACAATAGACATTGATAAAAAATGTAGTGGTGACAACTTAATCATTAAAATTGACTTGAAAAAGGCTTATGAAACAATAACCTAGTCTTTTATTATGAATGTGTTGAAAGCCCGTGAATTTAATACTGACTTTTGCAAGCTCATCAGCAGATGGATGAGAGGCAATTATGTCTCGTGGTTTTTTTGAATCCAAGCATGGGATAAAACAAGGAGACCCACTCTCTCCTACCATCTTTATCATGGCATTTGATTACTCTTCCCATTGGATTAAGAAACTCCAAAATTAACACTCTCACAATGTATAGCCACATAATTAATAATGTTCATGTCGGTAATTTAGCCTACGCGGATGATGCCATTATTTTTACTAATGCAAGTAACAATACTCTTAGAAAAATCTATGATCGGTTGTTGGACTTTCAAGAAGAATCTGGCATGTCGTTTAATAAATCTCAATTGCAGCTGTTTACGGGGAAATCGGTTGGTAATTTTTCAAGACAATTGTTAAAAAGATACACTGAATTCAAGACGGCTGATCTTCCTCTTAAATATTCGGGGTTAGATTAGCTTAAAGGAAAGAAAAAACAGACCCAATTCGATAATATTGTGGAGAAAATCAGAAATCAAATCAACGATTGGTCCAATAACTTACGCTCTTTTGGTGGTCGCATTACCCTCCTTAAAAGCATATCTAACTCTACTCCTCCATAGGCTTTACAGATTTTTAAAATGAAGTCTAGCACCCAACAATTACTAGATAGATGTTCAAATAGATTTTGGTGGTCCGGAGAAAGAAACACACTCATTGAGCTAATTGAAATAAAGTTTGCAAACCTTTGGCAGCAGGGTGTTTGGGCTTTAAAAATCGTTGAAATTAATTGCATGAAGCTCTGGATTAAATTCAGAGCTAAAGATTTGCTTTAAGCTTTATATATGCATGATAAATATTGTAGGAAACAACGTCCCAATCTTCCTACAAGAAAAATTGGTGATTGAAAAGTGTGGAAATGAATGTTGAATGTTAAAGATGAGGCGTAAAATTTTATTTGTTGGAATCTTCGAGGGGGCACACTCACTATGTGAGACAGTTGGTTTTTAGAGGGATTGTGCAATGCTCGCAATGGTATACATGAATGTGAAAAGCTTTCGGTTGTTGCTTGTTGAAGGGATTCAGGTTAGAACATCAAAACGCTTACTCACCTTGTTAGCCCAGTTAATGCTTGCTCTATCTCCAAGATTCAATAAAATAAAACTCAAAAAGACACTTCATTAGTATAAGCCACTTTTTTATCCATCACTAAGGCTTTATATGAGAAAATGCATAGTCGGGTGAATTTGGTGTGGGTAAATAGATTTGGCACAAATTCCTTTCTCCCTCAACTCCTTTATTTGGAAATGATTTCACAAACTATTACCATTAGATGATTTGCTCAAGTTGAATGGGTTTAAATTACTTCTTTTTGCCAACTGTGTATGATAGAGGAGGAAAGTTCTAATCATGCTTTCTTTTGGTGCAGGTTTTCATGTTATAATTTGACTGAAATCTACTGCATGTTCAATTACCCACTTTCTGGTTGGATGACTTGTTACATTGCATAAATACTTGGACGAATTGCAAATCTTCTAATAATTTCGTGCATATTGTTCCTTTCCTCGTCATTTGTTTTATTTGAATGGCTAGAATGTTACGAGACATGAGAGCATGACAATTAGAGGTGAGAGTTGTTGCTAATATCATTGCATACATACATAAAATTATACTATATAGGAAAATTAAGCCTTTTTATGTCGTAGGCATACCTACAATCATATAATCTGCATAATGATAAATACACTCATTATCAGGTCCAACAAATACTTTGGAGAAAGCCTAAAAGACCTTGGTATAAGGTTAATACAGATGGGAGCTAGAATTCACTAAATGCTGGGGTTAGGGGCGTCTTTCATGATCAAACAGGTAAATGCATTTGCTTTTTCTATTCTCCTGGGTATGCTAGTACTGCACCACAGGCTGAAATTGGTGCTATTTTGATCGCTGTTCGGTTGATTGTAGCGTTGAAATGGAATTCCTTGCACTTGGAAACTGGTTCATTCAAACTAATTCATATTTTTCTGAAACCTGCACCTATTCCTTGGAATATCTTGCACTCTGTTAAACATATAATTGCTAGTGTTCAATTGCTTCATGTTATTTAGAGCTTCATCCCCATAGAAAAAAATCGTCCAGCACATTGGCATGCCAAACAGAGATCTTTATATGTTGCAGTTGTTATTGATCGTGTCCCACCCCCATCGCTTTAACTTCTGCTACATGGTGACTCGTTGGGATACCTTATATCAGATGCCGAAACTAACAACCCAGTTAGTTTTGCATATGTTTACTTGTAAGTTCTAAAGTAATTTTTGCATTCATTGTAATGCGGTGGAGGATCCATAGGTTTCTTTTGTTAGTTGAATTTTGGGGGTGTAGTTTGGAACTTCCAGCTAGCCCCTATATCTTTTTTACTATATCAATAAAATTCCCACCGAAATTGCGTTTACACTTGCGCTCTTGCCTAGCAAAAATAAGTGTTATATATATATATATATATATATATATATATATATATATATATATATATATATATATATATATATATAACACTTATTTTTGCTAGGCAAGAGCGCAAGTGTAAACGAAATATTACTTTGGGAAAAAGGTAATACGAAAATGTAGCGCTTCATTCACACAACTTGCTTTCAAGGTCAGAGCCATATTCCTGCATCGAATATAAGGATTTCGGTTCCAAGCTCGCATTACATGAGCATTATTGAAAATGAAAACTTAACAAAATAAGTAACATCTAGACATAGTCACAGCAACTGAATATTTCCAAATTTAGAGGACATGGAATTACAGCTTATGCTATTTGAAAGTATGCCGACTGTTCACTTTCTTTTATACTCGTACATGAAGTTCTGAAGAGTTCTTATCTCTTCCCTTGAAGACTCGATTAAGTGGTCAACATAGAGGCATATACTGGCGGCACTGTAAGCATCGCACAGATATAGGATGTTAACAAATAAATCCATCAGTATCTAATTGTGAATGTACACAAATCGAGGATGGAACAAGAGAATTATGATATTGAAAAAATCTGATGGCAGAATGGAAATACTAATGATGTATAAATAGTTTTAGATTTTGCTGCAGACATAGTGGGGAAAAGAACCACAAAATACCTCAAAGGCCCAAAGGGAAGCCAAAGTACATCCCAACGCAATTTTGGCAAACTGTTCAATGAAAGTAGGAATGATAGGAAAAACGGCTGAGCAAACCAAAATATATGAGCAAGAAGGCAGAAAGAAATTTAAAGATTACAAATTAAACAGCACCGAGTCCAGAGGCAGACTTGGATAAGAGAATTTACCTTAACATCAAATATGACCAAAATACAGCAAGCAGCAGTCCTACATAAAATGAGTGCCATATCAACTGTTGATGAGATCTTGAGCATTGGAGCATTCCCTTCAGTGCCAATAAGCAAGCTAGGATGGCAACCATATCTGTGCTACACAAACTGATGCATCATAAAGGACTTCAAAGATGATTAATCACGCAGCTAAGATATGCGCTACCTTCTAGTGCAATGTCAATGGTTATCAAGAGAAATGAATGACAATGTTATAGAAGCAGAAGAAGATAACCATCATCACAAAGATGGATTCTCTTAAGAGTTTATAGCAAGATCACGATGGCTTAATTATCTAATAAGTATTAGATACCAAATAACATTAAAATCCACAGAGACGGCAAATTAACTTTATACGGAAAAACAATGAAGCACTAAGAAAAATAAGGGCCACTTACAAATTTAGGACAGTCCTTTGTAGCAGGAGAAGGCATTTATATGTATGCAAAATCATAAAATTTTTATTGTCTCGATATTTCCACATTATGAAGTATATATTGTATTATTTTTGTTCCTTATTTGCATATATATAAGCACATATATGATTGTGCTAGAAAATAATTCAAAAGAAATTGAATTCTCCTATTTTCTTTCTAATATGGGCATCAAAGCTAAATTAATTTTAATGATCTTAAACTCACGAACATCTTCAATTTGTGAGTTTGACAGCAGCAATCACTCCAAGATTCATTCTTGTCGATTGTGCACAACCAGCTGCCTTACTTGAACTAAGTTGACCACCTATTATCAATCACTGCTTACCTAATTCACAGATTCATCTATACGAACTTATGCGCCAGAAAAAAATTCACAAGCTCTCTAATAAGCTCAACGATGATCTTCTCTGGCTCTAACGCTCCAAACCTTTTCCCTTTCCAAAACATCTTATCTAGCTTGCTCATCTCCAACTTTCTCTGGCAAGACTCAATGTTTTTCTAATCATTGGCTAACACTGCTTTGGCTATTGCCCGTAACTCCATCCTCCTCCATTAATGTTGCAACTTCCTTACTGCTTATTGCTCACCCAACATCCATAGATTTCCATCTCCAACTAGCACGTCAATAAAGGTATGTAGAATAAATTTACCATCCAATGGCTATCTCACTACTGCCACATTCCGCTATAAGGTCGCCAAAGCCATTGATGAATTCTGACCCTGGCCACCATTTGTGCAACCTAATTATTTCTACGACACACTAGCCTAAACTATTCCATAATCTTAACCAAACATCCAGCATCTATTCTATTAATTCTATGTATGTGAGAGCATGAGAATGCAGCTTCAACCCCACAACCTGACAAACGAGATGATCATCTCTCGCATCAGATTGTTTTTGTCGAAGAACATGAAGTGCACTACCAATTGATCTCAACATTTCTTTCATTTTAAGGCCCCAACACACATCAACATGCACAACAACTTGACTTGTCCATGTTTCTGTCATTTAGGAGCTTGGTTCAGTGAATGGTCCTCTCTCATAGGCTAGGCCTAACCTGCTTTGTGTCCATTAATAGAATTTTCCAAACCTTCCATTTTCCTCTCCATTTATCATTGGTGCCTTTGTGTGGCATAAAGGCCTTACCACTTAGCTGACAATCTAATTGGCCAATGAAGACGGTCTTGTTACACCTACTACCATAATGACTTTTGAGATCTTCCTCCCATCTATTGTGTCGATGATTTTTTACTACTCTTTGCTACTCTCTCAATCTCTTCATACACTACAATCACACCTAGTTATCCCTGACACCCATCTCTCATAGTGATTGGCCTATCCATTGACCAGTGTACTCCATCACCATCATCATCAAACATTGCAACTAGTTTATCCCATAATGCAAGCAATATCCTCTCTATCTAACTCAATGTCAATCTGGTCGGTAGGGAACAAACCTTTTAACACTTCAACTTTGTTAACTTTTCCTTCCAAACTTTGGGTTTGTTTGGGGTGGCCACAGCTTTTAAAAAAAGTAATTGTAAAGTTTTGGTGGAAAAATAATTTCTTAGAAAGTTACGGTGAGAATTAGAAATACATATTTTTTCCATAAAATCATACAACTTTTTACAGCTACCCCGCTTTAACAGATCAGGTTGAAAAAAACAGCTTTTCATCACAAAAAATTTCTAGAAAGCAACAAGAAAGTGATTTTCCAAACAGAGCAATCGCGGCGATTTGAATCACAAAGTGAATACAAAGCTGCCCCAAACAGACTCTTGCGTTAGCACGAATTGCACTAATTTGAGTTTGTTATGAAGTATTATCATATTTAGATTATGATACGTGCAAAATTCTATAAAGTAAGAAATTTTATCATATATTAGCATAATATTTCTTCATCACAGAAAATACTCTAAATACCTTAGCTAAACAACAACAACAAAAAACCTTTATCCCACTAAGTGGAGTCGGCTAAATGAATCATTTTTCTCCATTGTGTCCCTATTGAGTGTCATATTTTCATTTAATTCTAATAAATTAAGATTATTTTTTACACAATATGTCCCACGTTTTTTTAGGTCTACTTCTACATTTCTTAACATAAGTTGAATCTAAAACATCTCCTAACCGGGTCATTAGATGGTCAATGTTTATGAGACCAAACCATCTATGACGACTCTCTCTAATATTATCTGGCACTGGAGTTACACCAACCCTTTCACAGATACATTCTTTTCGCATTTTGTCGCTATGCGTTAAGCCACTCATCCACCTAAGCATGCTCATCTCGGCAACACTTAACTTAGTTTTATGTTTCTCTTTCACAAGCCAATATTACGAGTCATAAAGCATTGTAGGTCTAAACACCATCTTATAAAAATTTCATTTAAGTCTAAGCGGTACTTTTCTATCACACAATAGGCCAAATGCAATCCTCCACTTCAACCATCCAGCTTGAATTCTACTAATAACATACCCATTTATATGACCATTACTTTGAAGATAGACACGAGTTATCTAAAGCATTCATCCTTTTTTAATGATTTGATCACCCATTGTTACAACTCTTACCACTAGATCTACTACTACTAAAATTTCATTCCATGTATTCAATTTTAGATATACTCAAACAACTGACTTGAGACTCTAAAGTAAACGTCCATAATTCAAGTTATTCATTAACTCTTTCTTTAGTATTATCCACAAAAAGGATATCATCAACAAAAAACATACACCAAGGTACATCCTCCTATGTAAGCGCATCCATAGTTAAAGCAAAAAGATAGGAGCTTTGGCGGCCATTATTTTGAAAGGTAATACAACAACAACAACAACAAAGCCTTAATCCCACTAAGTGGGGTCGGCTACATGAATCCTTTTTCTCCATTGGGTCCTATTAAGTGTCAAATTTTCGTTTAATTCTAATAAATTAAGATCATTTTTTATGCAATAAGCCCAAGTTTTCCTAGGTCCGCCTCTGCCTTTCTTAACATAAGTTGTATTTAAAACATCTACTCTCCTAATCGGATCATCAGTGTGGTCGACGTTTAATGTGACCAAACCATCTAAGGCGACTCTCTCTAATTTTATCCGTCATCGGTGCAACTCCAACCCTTTTACGGATATATTCATTTCGCATTTTGTCTCTAAGTGTAAAGCCACTCATCCACCTAATCATTCTCATCTCGGCAACACTTAACTTAACATTATGCTTCTCTTTTAAAGGCCAACATTCAGCACCATAGAGCATTGAAGGTCTCACCACCATCTTATAAAATTTTCCTTTCAGTCTAAGCGGAACTTTTCTATCACACAATAGGCCGGACGCATTCCTCCACTTCAACCAACCAACCTGAATTCTACTATTAACATCCCCATCTATATCACCATCGCTTTGAACAATGGACCCGAGATATCTAAATCGTTCACACCTTTTAATAATTTGATCACCCAAAGTTACACTGCTGTCACTACACCTACTATTACTAAAATTACATTCCATGTATTCGGCTTTAGTTCTACTCAAACGAAGACCTTTAGACTCCAATGTAGACCTCCATAATTCAAGTTTTTCCTGGACTTTTTCTCTTGTCTTATCCACAAGGAGGATATCATCAGCAAAAAGCATACACCAAGGTACATCCTCTTGTAAATGCCCAAGTAAGACCATCCATAAATAAAGCAAAAAGATATGGGCTTAAAGCCGATCCTTGATGTAAACCAACATAAATAGTAAAATACTTGGTCAATCCTCCTTCGGTTCGAACACATGTAACGGCTACTAGTATACATATCTTTAATGACTTGAATATAAGTCATATCAACACCTTTCTTCTCAAGGACTCTCCAAAGAACATCTCTAGAACCTTATCGTAAGCTTTTTCTAAATCAATAAAAATCAAATGTAGATCCTCCTTATTATCTCTCGTACTTCTCCATCAAACCTCTCAATAAATGTATAGCTTCCATGGTAGACCCGCCTAGGCATAAAACCAAATTGATTATGAGAAATCTTCGTAATACGTCTTAACCTATGTTCAATTACCCTCTCCCATAATTTTAAAGTATGACACATCAATTTAATTCCTCTATAATTTGCACACTCTTGTGCATCTCCTTTATTCTTAAAAATGGGAACCAAAATGCTCTTTCTCCACTCCTCAAGTATCCTTTTAGTTTTTAAAATAATATTAAAAAGTTTAGTAAGCCAGAAACTCCCAAATCACCTAAACATTTCCACACTTCAATCGGGATATCATCGAGTCCTACGTACTTTCCCCTTGGTTTTCTTTAAAGCCTCATCAACTTCTTTTTACTAATGCGACGGTAAAATGAAAAGTTTTATTATTATTAACGATATTAAGATCACTAAGGTCAATCGTACTTTCAACATCATCATTAAAAAGCTTTATCAAAATAACTCACCCACTCTATGTTGAATATCTTTTTCAAGAAAGACTTTTTGATTTTCATCTTTAATACACTTTACTTCGAGTTAAATCTTTACTTTTCTTTTCTCTTTGTTTGGCTAGTTTATACATATATTTTTCACCTTCCTTAGTATCTAACATGTTATAAAGATCACTAAAAGCTGAATTTTTAGCGTCGCGATTATTCTTTTATACTCACTCATGGACCGTTTTATATTTTTCCAGCTTCTACGCTTTTACATTTAAACCAATTTTTATAACATAGCTTCTTATATTTTATATTTTCCTGCACAATATTATTCCACCGCCAACTATTTTTATTTAAAGAACTTTTTCTTTTGATTCTCCAAGATCATCTTTAACCACTTGTTTAATAAGTATTAGTTAATTTTTCTCACATAATATTCGCGTCTTCATGAACATCCCAAATATTTAAATCTTGAATTTTACTCATAAAAATAATTTTATTTGTGCCTTTTAGGTGCCCCCATCTTATTCTACGATGTTGAATCCTAGTATTCTTTATTTTGAAAGGTAATGAATGATTTAATTTTGTATATAAAGGTATATAATTTTTTGAAAATAATTTTGAAAATAATTTATTTTAAGTTTAAAAGGTGAGACCGTCTGGATCCATTTACCCAATAGTTTGCATAATCGTGCCCGATACCATGAATAATACATCATCTCCAAAGGTAAGTGTATCTCGCGGTGGTGGACCCAATCGTATAAACTATGAGGTTTGTGACATCCGTTTGGTCTGCGAATCTTTTATGTGTGACCGACAAGTTCCCCAAGCCCCTATAGTTAATTACATCTTAAATGACAGATGTCACTTAAGAAAACTCTCGATAATGATCGGTGGTTCTGTCTTCAAGAATCTCAAAGTTTAGGTTTTCACAGTAGAACGTGGAAAAGAAAGTAGTGGCTCAAATGTGTGAACAGTTATTTTCAAGAGTCCAATGGAAAGAAAAGGTAGGGGACGTCACAGATCATAAGGAGAACCCTCGGTGACTTCTCAAACTATCATACTATGTGGCTGTGTTTTGGAGATTATGTTATTTAAGTATTTTAATCCTGCCAATTTTATTATTTGGGATATACACTTGCGTAATACATGATTATGCAAATAGCCGCAAAGATAAGAGGGTTTACGTCGTACCACAATACAACCTCAGAGTCCTAGGTCGAGTTAGGGCTTATACTGCTCGGTATGAATGTGCAGAGGCCTAAAGATAAATTGAGGACTTACGTCGTACTAGACAAACTACCTCGAAGTCCTATGGGTTATTATTAAACTAAGGGAGAGTTTTGCTGAAGAAGATCGTCTTATTGCTCGGTCTGTATTCCTCGCTGTGCTGCCCACAAAGTTAGCTCCAAACTTCTTGTTGTGCTGCCCACAAATTTAGCTCCGAGTTCTTTGTTGCAGTTGCAGCCCTAATGTCTAAGGTTCGAATGGTTTTGTCAAATTGTTTCAATGTTTTGGGTTTTGGTTTTGTACTTGTCTTGCATGCAGAGTAAATAAATTGCAAGTAAATAAAAGATGCTAAAAAGTAAAGTGCAGTAAAGTAAAAATACTATAAATAAATTGTAAAGCGTACTTGGGCATCTGCTACCGCTCCATGACTAATCCATAAACCATGATATAGTTTGCAAGAGATTTAAATAAATAACAAAGAAAAGAAAGCAGCAAAAATCTGGTGCAAAAAAAAAAATCGAAGAGCGAAGTGTACTAAAACACAAGCAGGTAAAAGAAATCCTAATGTCACATATGGAAAATCAAGACTAAGTATAGGAATTTAGTAAATGTGGGAGGCTCAGAGTTGAACTGTGTGCTGCCCGACCTTGGACAAGCGCTACCAACCCGACGATCTACGGAGGGCAACCTTAACCTCAATCCAAGTGACTAACCATGGACCTTTATAAGTTTTTTTATAAGAAGAATTTTGTGATTTTCATGCAAAAGTAGTTTAAGTTTTTAGGCAGAATTCTTGTCAACAAGCAAATGAGATTTTTATTATTATTTATTTTTCTTATAAATATTTTGTAAAATAGTAGAGTCTGCAGACTAATCACTCTAATCGGGCTAAGACTACTGGTGACATAAGAGCGTCGGGGGAAACAATCTCACCAAAAATAGGCGAATAGTATCATTGGTCATTTTTTCTCCTTTATTAAAGGTCTTTGAGGTAGGAGATACTATTATCAAAATTTACCCACATCGTATCCCTCGTTTAATACACATTAGCATTATTATCATCGTCCTAGCCACCTAGACCTCAGACTTACACCAACCCAATGATCCATATGGGGCATTAAAAAAATCCTCAATTGCCAGGAGAATTTGAGTGTAATGTTCGAACTCAAATAACGGTGCATTGAGTTTCAATGTAGGTTAAGTCATTGCGGGAATTCCATTATTTGATTTAATTAAGGAAGCGTGAACTAACTCTTAATGCATCCTTATTGTACAGTGTCTTAATCAATTTGTGAATTAGGATCGAGAGTCTAGCTTCACTGTGTGAAAATTAGGTGGATGGACTCTCGCCTAGGGTGTGCCCCTAAAGTTTAGGAGACCTACACTGTGGATTAGGTAGATGGACTCATCTAAGGTGTGCACTTAAAAAATAGAAAGTCTACATTGTGGATTAGGTGGATGGGCTCTCACCTAAGATGTGCACCTAAAATCTAGGAAGCCTACACTGTGACTTGTGTTTGGAGTGACTTAAGGTGTTCTACCCTCAACTAAGTGTTTTCCAACTACTCAGAAGTCTCTTAAGTGTTTCCCAATTAAATCAGAAATTCCTCATTTTTTACTTAACTATTTTAAAAAAATAATAATAAAATGGAATAATAAAAAACAATAAGATGAGAACGGAAGAGGTCAGCCCACTTCCAAAACTACCAAAGTCAAAAAAGGGAGGAAAATGCAAGCGAATTGGGCCTAAATCACGATCATAACGCTTCCAACGACTCCGAGCGGCAGCTAGGAACTCCCGACAAGGGTCCAAAGGCTCCTACAGCACTTTCAACGCTTCCTATAGCATTAGACAGCGTTCCTAAGCTCCCGAACGGCACCCAACAACATTCCTAAGCCTCCTACCGCACTTAATTCGTTCTAAACAGCATTCTTCAGCAATGGACAACACTCC
Organism: Papilionanthe hookeriana x Papilionanthe teres; assembly: GCA_022702705.1. Lineage (NCBI taxonomy): Eukaryota > Viridiplantae > Streptophyta > Magnoliopsida > Asparagales > Orchidaceae > Papilionanthe > Papilionanthe hookeriana x Papilionanthe teres. Next base: position 145,683,128 of record CM040427.1, read on the forward strand.
TATGGCTTTCAAATACTCCAATACAGCATTCAATGGCATCCTACAGCAGTCCCAGGCACTAGACAACACTTATTTAACTCAAACAGCAGTCTTTCGATACCAAACAACAAGTTTCATGCTTCCTACAGCTTCTCATTGTGATCGACACCTCCAAACAGTTCTCTTATAGCTTCCTACAACACTTCTAAGCCTCCAGCATCACTCAAATAGTTTTTCTAAGCCTCCAACAGCACTCTCAAGGCTTCCACACACTCCAAACAGCAATTCTACCCTTCCCCCAGCTCTCCTACGGCTTCCTACAGTGATTCTACACCTCGAACAACACTTCTACAGTGATCAACAGCTACTTACAGCGAAGAACAGCTTCCAAACAGCTCTCACAGCAATTATAAACCTCGAACATCACTTATACGGCACTTTCCAGCTCTCACAGCACTTTCCAGCTCTCACAGCACTCACACAGCACTTACAGCAGCTAATAGCAGCTTCTCACAGCTCCTAACAGCTAACAGCAGCTTCTCACAGCTCCTACAGCAGCTAACAGCTCTCCCAAACCTTAGACAGCAACTAACAACTTATTTAAAGCTCCCAAACAGTACATCTAAACACTAGACAGCAGCCTAACAACTCTCTACAACTTCTTGCAGCAGCTAGAAAGGTTCCCCAGCAAAGGTCTAATGAAACCATCAAGCCCCTAAGCCCAAGATAACGTGATGCTGCACCCTCCAGTCCTATTTAATTATGAGAACATTGTATATCATTGCAAGACCTTTCTTGCAGCAAGCAAAGCTGACCTAGACTCCAAATTGATAGCTGCCACTTGTACACCCCTCCCTAAACGTTTCGTTAATGGGAATGTTATAAGTGTTGTCGTTAGGTTATACTCCCTCTTCTAGCATCCGATGAAGTAATCGTGAGGCCCCATCTAAACTCCTTAATTCAGTAAGTACTCGACTCATTCTCCATCAACGCTTTAATGATAGCTAAGATTATTATTGGAGTTTTATTTATCTAAATCTCAGTCAATGACAAAACAAAGCAATCAAGTGGTTGAGATGATGAACCAACCAACTTACAGGTTAATATCTATTGCAAAATTTATAACTACTAATCACAAAGCATTTTCAAGTCAATGGAAGGACAAATCACACCTCATTAGATGGAGAACATAAAAATCCAAGGTGGGGGTGAACATATTTAAAACCATTAGTGATTAATAGTCTACCGAGAAAACGAAGAATTAAATTGTTTATTGGCATGAATAATCAGTTCCATCAAAATAGAAAATACAAAGCAGAAAATAAATAAAGCGGGAAAGCCAATCACTAACAAAAAGGTTAACTTCGAACATGGATAAATGTCACAAACTCAAAATTTTAATTCAGTAATCATAGAATGGATTTTAGATAAATCCATAAGATTAGTGTTCTGCATATGTAAATTTTCAAATCCTCAACAAAACTTCATGAAAGAAAACAGGAAAAGCATGAAAATGCAACAACACTCGAACAGTTGACTCAATAATCCAAGAATAGATCAAGATAATTCCATGAGATCCGAAAATGGAGATTTAGATATACCGATTTAATGTTTCTTGTAAGTGGAAGCCGGCGAGCAGGTCAACTGCAAGAGAGGGAGGCGAGTGGGGTGAGAGGGCTTCTGTCGAGAAGTGAAGAGAAGCAAGCGAGCGGGGCTCTTCAGCGCAGCGAGGAGAGGGCGTCCAACAGAGAAGAGTCTCGAGCAGGCGAGCTGAGCAAACCGGGGTTTCGATCGCAGAAGAGAGGAGGCGAGGTCCTGGAGCCTCGATCGGGGGAGGAAGAGGCACGCAGGTGCTTCAATCGGGAGAGGGAGACGAACGGCTTGGTTTGTAGGAGAGGTGAGCGGGGCTTAGGTTTGCACGAGGGGAGGAAGTGCCGAATGAGTCGAGGCGCGATCGAGCGGTGCTTCGGGTCGTGCGCAGATGCTTCGATTGGGAGAGGGAGGAGAGCAAGTGGAGGGATCTCGCGAGCGGGAGAGAGGAGCAGGGTTTATGTTGAAGAGCAGATGCGAGCGGGTGAGAGGAACTAGCGAGCGGGAGGAGCCGAATGATGGGAAGCAAGAGGCCAGCCGAATCCTATAGCTGCACGTATCCGTTACAGGGAATTAGGCGCAAAATTAATTACCTTCCATCTGCGGGACGTTTATTTGGTAAATAATAATTCCGAATTTAAATCATGTAATGTCAGATTAATTGATTTATTTGAATTTTGAATTCGAATTTTAAAATCATGTGAGCTGGGGTGTGCAGTCGGTTCAGACCAAGATTGAACCTGGGTCAAGCATGAACCCGCGTCTCGCAAATTTTTAAAAATATGCATCGATTTTCATGCCAATTGCACACACTCGGAACCATAGCAATATGGGTGTCCTTCCTAGCTAAAGTCGACGTCTCAGACACATCCGTGTGGTCCGTTTCGTCATCCGAGGTCGTCCGGACGAGCTCACCAATGGTCGAGCTAAAAATGTGTCAAATTGTGATACGGGTTCACCTAAGGCCGTCTGATCCTATGGAACTCATTTTCGGGCCCTCTACATGTTAGTCCTTAACCCTTGCAACTAAAAGTTGAGTGCTTGAGACTACTCATGCGATGTCTCACAAAATTGGGTCAACAAGTGGCTCGAAGTTCTATGGGAGGTGGGCTCCATTACTAGTCCGCTAAGATGGTCAGTAAGAAACTCCTACAGCTAGATCCTAGAGTTTAATGTAAAGAAAGCTCGGACCTCAGTAAGATGAGATCAACAAAAGGACCCCCAATAGGTGTGGTGTGCAGGACATGCACACCACGCGTATTGGTGTTGACCGAAGCGACCAACACGACCAAGAAAACTGTGTAAGCATGTCATACTCAGAACAAATCGGACCAGAGTCAAAATTAGCTTTGAGCTGGGACTTACCACTAGGGAATTCCCAACCCACGGATAGGAGCGCATTGAAGATTTTTTTTTAAATTTTGTCGAGGATGAAAGGATTCGCCAGATGTTTGTGTTATATGTTTGTTTTGTTTCAATATGAGTCATGTTCATTTGATTGAATGTGCAGATCAGTTCGGGAAGAAAAGTACGGGGCTACCATCGAGGGATTTACACCAAAAAAACGACCACCAACAAAGGATTTACGTCAAAAAAAACGACCACCAACAAGGAATTTACGACAGAAAAAGGGCCACCAACAAGGGGATTGCGCCAGGGAAAGGGCCACCAACAAGGGAATTATGCCATAAAAGGGCCACCAACAACGAAATTACGCCAGAAAAGGGATAGCCACCAACTAGGAAATTTACGCAAAAAACAGTCACCAACAAGAGGTTTACGCTAAAAAAAGGGCAACCAACTAAGGAATTACGCCAAAAAGGGCCACCAAGAAGGGAATTTACGCCAAAAAGAGCCACCAACAAGGGAATTTACGCCAAAAGAGACAACCACCAAGGGATTTACATGAAAAGAGATGGCCACCAAGGAAATTTACGCCAAATACAATCACCAACAAGGGGTTTACACTAAAAGAGGGCCACCAACTAGGGAATTACGCCAAAAAGGGTCACCAATAAGGGAATTTACGCCAGAAGAGACCACCACCAAGGGATTTACGTCAAAAGAAATAGCCATCAACAAGGGGTTTACGCCCAAAAGGGCCACCAACAAGGGGTTTACGCTAAAAAGAGGGTCACCAACTAGTGAATTACGCCAAAAAGGCCACCAACAAGGGAATTTATGCCAATAAGGGTCACCAACAAGGAAATTTATGCCAAAAGAGATAACCACCAAGTAGGGAATTACGCAAAAAATGGGCCACAAAGAGAACTTACGCTAAAAAAGATAGTCACCAACTAGGGATTTACGTCAAAAGAGATAGAGAACTGAAAAGAGTGCAGTTCTATGCAAGTAAAACCAGCTAAACTCTTCTACGTGAAATGGAGGACCCAGTGTTCCTGGGGAAGAAGACTTTAGCCCGAGGAAAGGGATAACGATAGCGACAGACTAAGAAGGTTCAACCTAGCCAGGTCGAAATTTGGATTTGAATTGATTGATTTTGATCGTTTTGATTTTGGATGTTATTTAATTTTTGGGGTTGGAGGGGGGGAGGCAAGTACATAGTCATATGGAATTAGATTATTGTTTCCTTCGTTAAATTGACACTGTTTCACTTTTAGATTTTGAAATTTGTTTACTTTTATGTTGTGGTTGACATTATTTTTTTGCATGTTTATTGCAAGTCTTTTTCTTTTCTTTTCCTTTCTTTTCTTTTTTTTTTCGTATCGTTCCTGGTTCGTTAGTATTGCGAAGCTGAATCAAGGGTTCAGCTTAACGGCATTAAACCAATCGCACAATGTGGTAAAAGCAAACTTTATTAATATTCTGAAATCAGATACATCAAAACATAATCTGAATATGCTATGTCGATGAACATCAAGAGATACATGTGAATAACATCAGTTTGTAGAATGCAATCTTCGATTATAAATTATCTGTGCTTTCTTCTGTCAAGCTTCTTTCGAGCCATCCGGAATTGTGTAGAGACTAACCCTCCTCCCAAGGCGTACTTCGAGACAAAAGTCCCCTCGTACACGCTTAGAGGTGTGCTGTCTCACAACTCCAGAGGCTGCAACCCTTCAAGGCCCGGGTCAGGGCGGTATCCAAATGGTGTTTTCCTGTCGTCCATTTCCCTGAAAGTGATGGACACTCTCCTTCGCGGTACTCTTGGAACGCAGTGCTTTGCCAGATCGGCTATGTTTCCTTTAAGCACCAGCACTGATCCAACTGAAAGAGGGATCTTTACTGGCCCACGGAATTCACCCGGGCCAACGACCTGCAACTCTCTTCCAAACATAATATTGCACCTACAAAGAAAGGAGACTGTGCAGAATGGTCTCAGAAAGTCATGATGGTCTATATGGGGTGGAATGCAGTCCGCCTCTTCATAAAAATTAATGGTGCAACTATTAGACACGCAATATGCTGGTAGGATGTGCCAAGAAACCATCATCTTTATCATCCTCTTTATAACCAAGGGCATCGGATCTACCTGATCATGTCTTATGATGCCCGGGAGATTCCCTTCACTGTCGAAGGCATAATTGTAGCAACAACCGCACTGGATAGTAAATCGTCCTTTACCTCGCATCCATTTTCGGGGTTCGGAATACGTCTTATTCCTTAAACGACCTGCCCGGCCTAAGTCCCTGAGGTGGAAGACAGTCAATTATGCTCCTCTGCTCGCTATCTGAGAACACATCTATATGTAATTCCAGTCCTTCCAGAATGTTAACATATTTTCCCCGGATTCTTTCAAAGTACTCAAAATTCTATTTCGAACCCTTTGAAATTTCTCCAGTTCATCCTCTGAAATTATTTACAGTCGCTTTGATTTAACAAGCTGTGGAATGTAAGGCTCGACTTCCTGTTGATTTTCATGACTTTGCATCACTAGGACTGATGTGATCCTCGTGGGGCTCAACTGGCACGTGTCCTGGTAAGGAAGGCTCTGCAACTGGCTTGGTCTTTCCTTTCTTTATCGAAGGTTGGGGGATGACATCCCCTACCGGCTGGCTCTGCACCTGTTCTTTCCCCTATGCTACTGGGACATCTGTTGCAGCTGCCTCTCGGGCTATCCTTTTCTCCAAGCGGTCTTGCATCAAGAGCTTGCGACGCTTCAAATTACGACGCTGTGTGCGTGAAAGTGGGATCCTCCTGGATGTACCTGCTGGCACCACCTGTAATGAAACACTGATGGGGTTCCCTTTTGTGGCATTTACAATCGGGCTGTCAGCTCCCTGTATCTCTTCCTTGTCATCCTCAAACTTTCTCTTATTTATTGTTGCGGTGTGTTCTCTGCTCATAAAACTGAGTACTGTCTTCAGGTTTTCTGTCTCATCTGGATTGATTACCTTTAGCAGGTAACCCTCATAATCCATCTTCACTTGTTCAAAGTCCAGGTCAAAGTCTATGATGGCGCCTGTGCCACCTCTTCCACGTCAAGTGCGAGTTTGATGCTGTTTTTAAATGAGAAAATCAGCCTCCTGCTCGACATTTTCCTGCAAAAGACGGGAAAAACGTCAGCGTGTTAAAATTCAAATCGAACAGGAACAATACTTGTTTATTATTGAGTATTATTTTTCAAAGTTATGTTTGCATTTCACTTCAAGCATGTAAACTTTAATCAATTTCGTGGAATTTCAGATTTTGATATGAAAGAATGTGATTTTATTCAGGAGAAGTCAACTTATCATTTCCATTACAGGTATTTTTTTATTATTTTTATTTATTGGACCTAGTTACAAACAATTGTCACATCAGCATATCTTAGGACTCGCAATTGGGTCCCTCGAAACGTCATGATGCGTAGTACTTTTTCAAATATCGCCCATTGATTGGTAGTATGGGCCTTTCACCCTGGTAATCTATCAGCTGGTAGGATCCTCCGGAGTAGACTTTTTCAACCACTAACTCTCCCAAGTCGGTTCAAATTTTCCTCCCATCTTACGTTGTGCAAGAATGGGCCTCCGGAGTACGAGGATTAAGTCACCGATTTTGAACGTTCTTGGGCGGACCAGCTTGTCGTGGGCTTGCGTCATCCTTGCTTGGTATAAATCAAGGTTCTGCTGTGCTGCAAGTCATTTCCCTTCGAGACTTTCTAGCTCTTCGAGCCGGAGCTTGGCATTCTCTTTCGTCGTGATCTTGTTAGTTAGGGCGATCCTGAGGGATGGTAATTGCACTTACAAGGGAAGCACAGCCTCAGACCCATACACTAGGGTGTAAGGCGTAGATTAGGTCGGGGTTCTGAATGTTGTTCTGTAAGCCCATAACGCCTCTAGAATTGCTCGTGTCATCCTCGTTTATTATCGTCTAATATCTTTTTCAGAATCTGCATGAGAGTCTTATTGAAGGCCTCCGCTAGCCCGTTCGCTTTCGGGTAGTAGATCGTAGAATATCTCTCATATATCCCATGCAGCTTGACAAAACTGTTGATTTTAGTACTTTTGAATGCTGGATCATTATCTGAAATAACCCTACGGGAAACACCAAAGAGGTAGACAATTTGGTTTTTGAAAAACTGGAGAACGTGGTGTGTTGTGACTTCCTTCAATGGCACTGCCTCTGCCCATTTTGAAAAGTAGTCTGTCGCTGCTAATATGAACCGGTGTCATTTAGATGTCGGAGGGTCTATCGGACCCACTATATCTGTGCCCCAACACTCGAATGACCATGATGCGATCGTTGGGTGTAGCACATTCGGCGGTTCATATAAGATCACTCCGTGCACCTGACTGATGGCAGCTTCTAGCAATTTCCATGCAATCATTCATCATTGCTGGCCAGTAGTGCCCCATTCTCTTGATTTTCTTTTTCATTTTTGGACCTAACTGGTGGGCATCACATAGTCCTGCATGTACTTGACGATATTTTGTGCTTTTGTCTCACTCAGACATTTTAACTACATCTGATCTAAGGATCTTTTGTATAACACGTTGTCAACTAGGACATATGACAATGTCTTGATCTGATGTGTTGCGGATCTGTCTTCTAGCAGTGTCCTGGTCTGCAAGTATTCAGCAAACGGTTGACGCCAATCATTCTCATCTTCAGCTACTGCAGCTACTGTGTCATCATTTCCTTGCTTATGTAAGGTATCCATGTCAATTTGAGATAAAACTTGACATCCCTGTATCGTAACGTCGATAGAATCTTTCGGCGGGCATGCAAAGTTTTTAGCTAGTTTGGCTAAAGCATCTGCATGGGAATTGTCACCTCGGGGAATTCTATACACCGTCACATTGGGAATCTGTTCTAACAATTTCATCGTATAGCGCTGGTATTGTTCTAGCTTGGGCTTCAGAATCTTGTACTGTCCGGCTACCTGTTGGATAACGAGTTGAGAATCTCCGTAGATAGCGAGGTCTGTTATTTCCATTAAAATTGCTAACCCTAATCCTCTTATTAGAGCCTCATATTCTGTCTCCTTGTTTGTACAACGGCTCGGTCAGGTGGTAAGAATATCTTAACATCCCTCGATATGGTGTAATGAAGATTGGGCCAATTCCTGCTCTGCCGGGAATTATTGTCTGCGAATCTTTATCTCTTCTGGCTGACGAAGCTCCGTCAAAGTACATCTTCCAACGTTGAGCATTGGGATGTCCTATGTTCATTACTTGTTCGTCAGGCAAGTCATCATTGCGGGGAAAACCAGCTGTCAACGGGTGTGCTGCGAGAAAGTCCGCTAAAATTTGTCCTTTGACGATAAGAAGAGGCACGAAAGTTATATCGAATTGCAATAATATCATTGACCATCGCGCTAATCTACCAGAAAGGGTCGGCCAGGTCATCAGATATTGTAACAGATTAACTTTGACCTTATGAGCTAGCATATAATGTCTACGCTTTTGGGCAGCGAAATCAGAGATAGAGAATGCTTCTCAATTGGAGGATATTTTACCTCCACAGGTATTAGACGATGACTATGGTAATATAGGGCGTTTTCTTTACCCTCATCATTGACCTGAGCTATCAGGGCTCCAAGGGAGTCGTCTAAAACCGCAGTATAAAGTATTAACGGTCGAACTGAGATTAGGGCTGCTAAAACAGAAGGTGTCATTAAGTATTGTTTAATACTTTTAAAGGCCCGTTGACATTTTTCGTCCCAAGTATACTTGGCATCTTTTTAAATTAGCGCAGAAAAGGGCTGACACCGTTCTGACATATTAGATATAAAGCGTCGTAGATATGTCAATTTCTCTTGAAATGACCGTATCTGCTTTAAGGTTTTGGGGGGTGGCATTTCCAAGATGGCTTTAATCTTCTCTGGATCAATTTCAATTCCTCGGTGTCAGACAACAAATCCTAAAAATTTCCCGGATGTGACACCAAAGGCGCACTTTAAGGGGTTCATCTTAAAATTAAATTGCCGCAACTGTTCAAAGACAATCCTCAAATCATACAATTGGTTTTCCTTCTGTTTGTTTTTGATGACCAAATCATCCAACATAACATTCAACTTGGTTATGGATTAGGTCATTAAAAATCCTTGTCATGGCTCGTTGATATGTTGCTCCGCATTCTTCAACTCGAATGACATTACTGTGTAGCAATAAATTCTAATCGGTGTTCTGAGCAGTAAGTGTCGCGTCTTCTGGTGTCGTCTTAATTTGATTATATCCCGAAGATCCATTAATGAATGAGAAAATTTCGTGTGAAGATGCGATGTCCGCCATTGCAATGGGTAATGGGAATTCGTCCTTCGGGCAAGCCTTGTTTAAATCTCTGAAGTCAACACAAATTCAGACTTACCCATTCTTCTTTCTTACTGGCATAATGTTAGTCAACCACGTTGGGTATTGTTCTTCTCTTACAAAATTGGTATCTATTAACTTCTTCACTTCAGAGATGACTTGTTGCTTTATTTCGAGACGCATTCTTCGGGGAGCTTGCTTGACCGGGGTCGGATCTACTCCAAGTCTGTGAACCGCGACCTCCGGTGCTAACCCGGTCATCTCATCATAGCTCCATGCGAAACAGTCTTCTCAATTCTGACAATAGTTTGATTAAATCTGAAGACTCCTCGTCGTTTAGTAGTGAGCTAATGAAAGAAGTAGGTCTAGGGGCATCTTCAGTCCCTAGATTGATCTCGTTCAATTTATCAACTGTAGATTTGATTTCCTCCTCAAACTCTGACGGGGCATCGTCTATTTGAGATTCTTCTGAGTCCTCTTCCGCCTCAAGGCAGTTTTCCTCTAACTGGCTAGTAACGACCAAGCAAAATTTGGTGTCATAGACTGGCCCTACCGTGCCGAATCCAACACCCTCTTTTGAGTTAGAAGCTCGATTTTTATTATTTCATAGTTCCTCAAAGAGGTGCATCCTTTCTTTTGATAGTTTACCAGGCACAAAACCATGTTGAATTAATTTTTGCACATAAGGAGAGTAGCAACCAAAAGGCAATTCCATTAATTCATTAAAAGTATTTTCTTCCAGTTTTACATTGTTTTCAGAACCGGAAGAAGAGCCGCGGTAAAATTTTATCGGCTTTATGCCCAAACTTTGTACTTCCTTAACCTTCAAACCCTCGACTTTATTGGAATGAATCGGGGTTAAGGCAATGGCTTGTACATAGTGGTTAATCTGATCGTACATTGATTCATATTCATTTTTCTTTTCTTCTTCCAAGGAAATCTCAAACTGAGGTGTCTTTCGATTTCTTGTCCTTGCTATCTTTGTGGTTTTTTCTTCCTCAGAGTTGTCTTGTCTTCCAAGTCAATGTTGATGACCGCATCCTTCCGTTCAACAATCTTGTTAACTCTTCCTCGCCCTCGTCCCCGGCCTTGATCTCGGATGTGGGGGCCAAAATAGTTTCCACCATCTTGGTGTAAAGGAGTGGTGGGAGATCGCTGAATCGGAGTCGGCAGGTCCCGTTCCTATAATTCCTTCTCTTCGATTTTCTTTGGGATGACATCTCTGGAGAATACTGTCTTCTTCGGTCATCTTCATGAATACCTATCTCATGCACTGCAAAAGGTTGTAGATCTCCCTTGATGCACCGTTCCTGACCTCCTTCATAGTATTTTATGCACTGGTGCAGGGACGATGGGACCATTTTGTACTCATGGATCCAGGGTCGACCCAGTAGGGCATTGAACGAAGTCTCTGAATCTATGATGTGAAATTTTGCGGCCATTACTAGTTCACCGATCCTCAGTGACAGTGTTATCGATCCGAGAGCCCTTTCTCTTTTTTTGGTTGAAGCCTCTTAACATCATTTTGTCAATAGAAAGCTTGCGGGTGTCAATGTCCAAGTAGGCTAATGTCCGTAAATTCATTATATTAATTGATGCTTCTGGATCAACTAACACCCTAGAGAGTTTGAATCTGTTGATGTTCACGGAAATGTAGAGGGGTCGATTGTGGTCGGCTGTCCCGAGCAACAAGTCATCATCTGTGAAAGTGACACCGGACTGTTCCTTTAACGAACAAACCTCATCTACTGAGTTGCTTGCCAACTGAGCTAAGCAAATCTCTAAGTCAAGCAAAGACCTAACCAGAGCTTCTCTCATCTCCTTTGACAGTATCAGAGCATCGAAATTGCTTAGTTTGGCTAGCAACTTTCGTAGATGGGTTAGAACGTTATACTCAACTTTGTTATTCAAGCCTACAGGTTCCTCCCGAATATGTCTCTCTTCCATTTGTGGAGTCAGTTCTTCAGAGGTAGGTTGGGGTAACACCTTTCCTCTTCTCAAATATACCTCTGTTATTTTTTTCACTGTTTGGGTTGGACCCAGAGGCTTATCTTCTAGAGTGCTGACTGGCTCTTCTGGTGTTGTTTATGAATCTGACAACTCTAATTCAATCGTAACTGGCGTTCCTTGGAACTAAAAACGGACGCTTCTCTATCAGAACTATCGTACTTTGTGTTGTCAATATCTTTAGTCATGTTAATAGGTTCATCAGGATTTCGTACGATTTGAGAATCTTAGAGGGAATCAAAACTCATATCGGAGAGACTGCTAACTAACTGACGGAATAATAGTGTCTCACTAACCCCTACGTTGCAGCAACTTACCCGGAAGTGAGCAACATGCTGACGAGGGTTTCCTGTTCCATCAAACGTTTTGAATGTAGGTAGTACGAAGCCCTTCGGGTATGGCACCTCATCGAATTCCTCTGGGTATGGTCTATCTTTTCGAATCAATGCTCTTCCTTTGATTGGGCTAAGGCCTCCCTTGCTGTTCAACCATCTGTTTGATGTCCTTTTCCGGTATTGTGTTCTGGGTTGACACTTTATTTTCATCTGCAATATGAATGATTTTTGGTCGGTCCGCCTCTAAAAGCGCTGTCCTGGGTGATTGAGTCCTGTTCTGTAATTCGGCCATGGCGGCCATCATTTCCTCCTCTTTTTCATTTGCCCGATTTGTTCATCTCTCTGTTGAACGGCCCGTCGCCACTCATCAGCGGTGTTCTCCTCTACGGGTGATGGAGCATCACGCAGTGATGATGAAGCTCTGGTCTCAACAACTAGAATTTCTACGAAATCTTCGTCCATATGATCCGACAAGTCATATTCTTTATCACTGATGTTCCCTTGTTCTCTTGATAGCTCAATGATGTCTGCCCTGAGCTTCTACAATGTTTCTTCAATAGACTTCCCTTTAATGATCTTGAGATCGACTGGGCGTTGTTGTTGTACACCTTCCATCAACACTTGACTCTAGCACGGCCGGAATACTAAAGATTAGGGCGTCGGACTTAGAATCTTTTGCAGGGAGACGTCTTTCTGATCTCTGTTGCGGCACCAATCCAGCGACCTTAGGTCTCCACAACTTCTCCTTCGAAACCAAAGTCCGGAGACCAGACGTCTCTTTGGTGGCCTCGGCTCTTCGGGATAAGTCGCGGTCCCTAATGCTCGGTCCGGATGCAGTAACTAGTGATCTTTTGTCATTGTTCATTTTGTGGGGATCTCCCCTCGTGATGGCAAGCGGTGTCCTCGAACCCAGGCGAGACTGGATCGGTCGGCGCTCTGCAGGTTTCCGGGAGGCGGCAGCAATAACTATATGGGTAGCAACAGTATTTAAACGTTCTCCCAAACGAAGCTTAACGGGAATACGAGACTGCTGTGCTCTTCCCTCCTGAGTAGATCTGTGAAATTGGCGAGCGGGTAAGATGTAAACTCTTGTAAACTCTTGTCCCTCCCCTTTTTTTAGTATCTCTGCTCGGACTTGGCGCGACACAGCACACCCCATCCTTCTTATTATCTCGGCAACAGAACAACGCTCCTCTCGGGCCAATTTTTCGAACACCTAACGGATCTGGGAAAAGGGTTCAGGTCTCTTTCTCTTTCAACCTGACGGCGAGGTGATGGCGATGATAAAGCAGCAATCTTATGAACACTCTTCTCCAAGAGCGGCGGACAATGGGTGAAACCTGCTTCCTCCAAGGAATCCAATTTCTTCCTGTTGAGGAATTTAAGCGGTCGGGACAGTTTTCAAAGCTTTCTCCTTCTTGGCTTTTAATATCATGTGATTTCTATTCCTTCATTGTGTTCTGGTAAGCTTACCGGACCTCGAGCTAGATCCAATCTCAAACACAGATGGTAACGAGGTAAGGGCGTAAGCTGTCTCATTTTTGTATAAGATTCATTTTCCCTTCGACACTGGCGGAGCGGCAGGCGTGATAACAGTAAGTCCAAGGGGAGTAGAGGAAGTTCTAGCAGTAACACAGGCAGCAAACTTAATGGGGGCAGTGGTGACCTTCACCTTCTTGAGGGAAGGGAAGTCTTGGTCACAGTTCAAATTGAATTCGGCGGACGGCTCCTGGACGTTCGAGGCAACGAATTTCTTTACGAAGAATGGGTCTTTCCAAGTATCACTTCGTCAAAACCGGATCCGAACTCAATCTTGGACCCCACCTGGCGGGCATCCCTGTTGGTAGGCAAGTCGCATGAGAATGTCAAAGTTGGGGACGACATCTTTCTGTCCTGTCAGTTGAAAAATTGTTGAACGTTAGAGGAATCCTACGCTTTATTTCTTGGTGAAGTTACTTTGTTGTAAGCACAAAAGTTGACAAAATTGTCGAACTTAGCGTTTCTTTCGAAACTTATCCAAATGATTTTGATTTAAATTTGTTTTCGTTGTTACTTTCACCGTGAATGTTTTGTTTTGGTATGAAGTTTTGAAGTTTGATATTACGAGAAAATTTTCAGGGAGAAAATTTGATGTGATTTGTAAAAAGAACAGGTCAAACTTGGAAGAGAGATGAAGAGATCACGAGGTATAGGACCCAATCCAAAATTATAAAGGACTCATTCCAAATCGAATGTACTTTGTCCCTAACCTACCACACCTATCGGGGTTCCACCTCACTAAACCCTAAGGATTCCTGAACCCCCTGCTTAAGGATGGTTAAGCAGGCGGTTCCTGGAATCCAAGAATAATTGACTATACTGGCTCAAGGAAGAAATGAGCGTAGTATGTCAACAGAATAACAGCAGTTTGGCCCACGAGGGATATGGACACACTGTCGATGTATGAAGACAAAACTTCATGATCAAAATGGAGAGAGGAACTATTCCCCAGCGGAGTCGCTAGAAATTGTCGGTCATTATTTTGAAAGGTAATGAATGATTTAATTTAGTATAAAATGTATATAATTTTTTGAAAATAATTCTGAAAATAATGTATTTTAAGTTTAAAAGATGAGACCGTCTGAATCTCATTTACTCAATAGTTTAGAAATCGTGCCCAGATATCGGGAATATCTAGCATCTCGAAAAGGTAAATGTATCCCGCAGCGGTGGACCCAATCGTACAAACTATGAGATTTGTGACATCCGTTTGGCATGCAAATATTTTATGTGTGACCGACAGGTTCCCTACCTAATATAAGAATTAGGTAGGGTTTATTTTCTGCAGGTTCAGAGTCCCTATAGAAAGACCACCATAGTTAATTACATCTCGAATGACCGAGGTCACTTAAGAAAACTCTTTATAATTATCGGTGGTTCTGTTTTCAAGAATCTCAAAGTTTAGGTTTTCACGGTAGCAAGTAAGTGGCTCAAATGTGGAAACAGTTATTTTCAGGAGTCCAAATGAAGGAAAAAGTTGGGATCGTCACAGATCCTGAGAATAACCCTCAGTGACTTCCCAAACTATCCTACTATGTGGCAGTGTTTTGGAGATGAGGTTATTTAAGTATTTCAACTTACACTTGCGTAATACATGATTATGCAAATAGCCGCAGAGATATGAGGGTTTACGTCGTACCACACGATAACCTCGGAATCCTAGGTCGAGTTAGGGCTTACACTGCTCAGTATGATGCGTGCAGAGGCCTAAAGATAAATTGAGGACTTACGTCGTGCTAGACGAACTACCTCGAAATCTTATGGATTATTATGTAAACTAAGGGAGAGATTTGCTGAAGAAGATCCTCTCATTGCTAGGTCTGGATTCCTCGCCATGCTGCCCATGAATTTAGCTACGAGTTCTTTGTTGCAGTAGCAGCCCTAATTTCTAAGGTTCGAATGATTTTGCCAAGTGTGTTTTAATATTTTGGGTTTTGGTTTGTGTTTTTCTTGCATGCAGAGTAAATAAATTGCAAGTAAATAAAAAGTGCTAAAAAGTAAAGTGCAGTAAAGTAAAAATGTTATAAATAAACTGTAAAGCGTATTTGGGCATTTGCTACCGCTCCATGACTAATCCATAAAGCAGGATATAGTTTGCAAGAGATTTAAATAGATTACAGGAAAAAGAAAGCAGCAAAAATTTGGTGCGGAAAAAAAGTCGAAGAGCGAACTTGTACTAAAACACAAGCAGGTAAAAGAAATCTTGAGGTTACATATGGAAAATCAAGACTAAGTATAGGAATTTAGTAAAGGTGGGAGGTTCGGTGAATTTGATCTGTGCTACTCGACGCCCAGACAGCGCTACCAACCAGATGATCTAAGGAGAGCAATCCTTAACCTCAATCCAAGTGACTAACCATGGACCTTTATATAAGTTTTTTTTAATAAGAAGAATTCTGTAATTTTCATGCAAAAGTTGTTTATGTTTTTAGGCAGAATTATTGTCAACAAGCAAAACAGTTTTTTATTATTATTTATTTTTTTATAAATATTTTGTAAAGTAGTGGAGTCCACAGGCTAGTCACTCTAATCGAGCTAGGGGCCCGTTTGGGGCAGCTTAAAACAGCGGTGGCGTTTTGAAAAATGCCGCCATAATGTTTGATTAACACGTTTAAACAGCTTGTTGTAAATCGCGGTTTTTATTTTGTGAATAAGATCGGCCGTGGGATCATCCCCGCGTTCCGCGATCCCTTGTCGCGTTTACTCCCCGAATTACTCCACTGCACTCTCGAATGGCGATCGAACCCTCTGCCCTTGCCACTCCAAGATTCAGCATTCCTTCCTCCTTCATTCGTGATCGAGCACGCAGAGCACTCCTTGCATCTTCGACACTACTTCTCTTCTAGGTAAGGGCGCATTCCTTCTGCACTGTTTCTTCTGCTCAGACCGATCAAGCTCCGCCATGACTTGCGCTGAGAAAAAGTTGGAGTTTATTCTCTGTGAGGCAACCAACCCCCCCCCACCCCCCTCTATTTGGAAAAATACCTACAAAGATCTAATTTATTTTGCAATGTATGCAAATGAATCTACTTATCAGATGTAGACCCTTTGTCAAAAATGTAGTAACCAAAGTTTAGTTGTTAGATATGTAAAGATATAGGAAGTGTGTGGTATGTATGTAAATGCCTCAAATAGAATTTGATTTCCAATATGTAGCAACAAAATTTTATCCATTCTCAAGCCAATCTTTTCCTCTTTTGTAAGGAGTTCTTCGTCTGCAGAAAGTTCTGAAGGACTCCAAGAAGAATTAAGCTTTCTCAAAACCTTTTTTGGTTTTCCTATCTTCACCTGCAGCCGAAGAAACAGAAAGCAAATTCTTATTTATTTATATATCTGACACCAAAAACTTAATATTTACTTGTTTAACACCTGAATCCTTATCATTACATCAAATACATCATTAATACTTGATATTTCTAATATGAAACACACCCTTTCTTGCATGTATTAAGCTTTGAATTATTATGTTACTTTAGGATCCAACTGTTTTTTTAATATGTTGTTAATTCAGTTTTTAGCTTCTAATCTCTTTCATTTGATATTTTTCTGAGCCAATGTTGCGTGCTGGAAGAAAAGCTGAGAACCTTTTTGTAGCCTCCTAGTCCATGGACAGCTTTATAAGGAAAAGATTACCATTACAGAATAAAGGTTTTTATACATGCTTTTATAACCAGATATTGCCTCATAATTTTTTTTTAGTTTCCCATTTTTCAGTTTTAAAGTATACATAATTTCTTTTTCAATCTCCTCTTCTTTTCCCACAATTGTTTAAAGATTTGGGTGGTAGAAATGTAGGAAAGTAAGGCTTAGGTGTTAGATATGTAAATTCACAGGAATTGGGTGGCATTTATGTTAACTTAGACCATATTAGTATTAACTTATGCAGTGAGACGATGCTTTTTCTGGCGATCTATAGGGAGTGTTGAATTGCATACCATATGGCTTCACTATAGGGATGGTTCTGGTGGCTTTGATGTGAGCAAATCATGGTTTTCACAATTCCTTTGTATGGAAGAAATTTTAAAAGAAGAACCTGAAACTTGAGAATTCAGAATACTTTATTGTTTTAGAACTTTAGTGCTGTGCTTAAATTTATTTTTCTGCAAGATTAGAAGCCTAACTAATTATTCATATGGAGAATGGTTCATATGGCTCTTATTTGTATGAGAGATGCCTTTCTTGCTAGCTGGTTTTGGGCAAACAGCTAAAATAACAACATTGATTGCCCTCCTGGCTATAGTTGCTACTACTAATCCTCTTCCCTACAAGTTTCTGGAATATTTCTGCCGTAAGGGATTTTTTTTCAACTTTATGTAACAAATTGACAACTGTCAAGTTGGCACTAAGAATGGCTCTATGGAATTCCAAGTACATAAAAAATTTCTTATCAGCTCTTAAAGGTTACTAAATGAGAAATTTTCAACATTTGGAAATCCAGTCGTTTTGGAAAAAACCTTCATAACAAAGCTATTACAATCCAAAATAGTTTGATTAAAGTATCAAAATGATAGAATGGATGGGTTAAATAATGTACTAAATGTAATTGGTGTTCTAAATTTTTAATCAACGAATCAGATGTAGAGGCAACAAAAACCGAATTAGAGAAATATCTACTAATAAATATATTGTTTGCTCTCAAGATGCTATTGGCATTGAAGCTGTTTATTAGTTTTCTTCCCTAATAGTGATTAACCAGTTTAGGTTGAGGTAAGGCAAGATTTGCACCTTATTTTCCAGAACATGAGAATTATCTTGTTATGTGTGTAAGTATGTAAAAAATGTGTGATATGTTAGATAAGATATGTTGAAATGAAGAAGCATTCAGGTGCTGTTTGTGAGTTCTCCATACTTTGCTGAAAATAATAGTTCTGTTATCTTATAAAAAGACGCTTCTCTGATCTCACTCAGATGACAAGATCTCTTTGCAGTCATTTATTTGCGGTTCATAATCTATGAAGGGTGGTATGGGGATCTTGCTCTTATAATATCTTGCCTGGCTTTGTTAGTAATATTTGTAGCTTGCGTCACATGGAATTGAGACTGCTTTGAGTTTGTTCTACAGGTGATGCTTGAGAAAGAATATCATTGTTGTCTTGCACTTTCCTGTAGCATTGATTTGTGGTTGAGTATTACCTGTTGTTGAACATTTAACTTTTTTTCCTGTGTAAAATTCATCAGCAATCTATTATTATGCTAATTTGTTCTTTGATTAGAGCACACATGCAAACTTATATCCGGTGAATAGTGATTGAAACCAATCTTAGCATATAATTTTGACCAATCTTAGCACCCTCATGAGCAGATGAATTGGGCATTCACATATAGCCACCCAATTTTTATCTATTTACATATCTAGCACCTAAACATTATTTAAAATAACATTTTTGATGAATCATTCAAGATTTGAGTGCTATGCATGTACATACACAAGAAAAAATGGATATTTGCATGAAAAGTGGAAATCTGGCTTGATGATTATGAAAGGATAATGTTGGGAAACATTCTATATTTATCTGAGCTTCCCTTTTAAGTTGGCAAGTGTGGGTTGATACTTTATTTTTCAGCCTATTTTCATTGCGCTCATTTTCTATGTACACTAGGATTGAACTTAATTTGGATGGTTTACATACATACCACTCAATCAAATGTACTTACATATCTAGCACCTAAACATCAAATTCCCCTGGGTATATTGAAAATGTAAAAATGTTAAATTTAGGGGTTAGATATGTAAATACGTGGGAACTGGGTGTTATGTGTGTAAATGACTCTAGCTATATTGAGAATGGACTTGTATTGCTAATATGGATATTTCACTTTGATGACCGAAACCATCTGTTATTTTCAGCTACAAGTAGTACATGCAATCGAGTCATATTTCAAAGTGCTTATGTTTTGTATAATGATATCTTCATAATTGCTTTACTCTTTAGTTTTACTATTTGCAGGTAGTGTAGTTGTATAAGTTGTACAAATTGTGTCTGACGATAGAGTTACTTTTCCTCAAAGCTCTCTGATCTGCATGTAGATGCATTTATTTACTGTTTGTTCTTACTTGAACGATTTGTTGGCAAGTCTCACTTCTTTGGTTAGTGAATGTGATTCAACTGTTATTGCACATGCTAAAGATTGTTGGAAATACTTGATATTTTCAGCATCTCTTTTCATATCAATAACTTCTTCAACACTTAGTACAGGAAAAAATGATCTTTTTAACTTTGCTTTGGCTTATTACAGATATATTTTGTTGGTTGAGCTTCTCCTGAGTATAACATATTGGCATTTCAACTTCTTTAGCACTTATTACAGGAAAAAATGAGCTCAAAGTTTTCAAGGAACAACGGCTAGCCGCATAGCTACAGTCGGCGATTCTACAGGTGTCCACGATGGGCAAATAATCCCGACGGTGTCAGTTCTTCAGGTGGGCAGACAGTCCGATTTATTCCATTTCCCATAGTGATCGGGGCTCAGCAATATCCCAGACACACAATGTTGCTCAGGGTTCGACGATATCCCAACCAAAGAACGTTGCTCCAGACATGCCTCTTCTACTTTTTAAACTAAATATTATCATAGTTTTAGTTATTTTTTTGTTATCTTTTTTGTTTTTTAATAGTTTTGTAGATAGTCACCCTTGAGTGAGAATTGTATGTTTTGTTCCTCTAAACTGATTTGTACTGTTTTTTGGATGTTTATTGAATTAGTATATTGAATATGTTCTCATTATATTAGACTCATTGCTTATTTTCCTCTTCTTTCCGAGTTTAATCATATTCAATGAATGTATCCGTAACTTCCAAGTGTAATAAACTTTGAGCTTAAAATTATCAATAGCTATAACTAAAAATGGAAGAATAATAAGATTTTATATTTTAAAGTAAGATTTTATATTTGAAAATAAGATTTTATATTTTAAAATAAAATTTTATGTTTTAAATTAATTTTAACAATAAAGAGGAGTGAGAAATCGTTATTTTTACAAACAGTTCGCAAATCATAACTCTCAAATCATCGAAAACAAACGAACTATTCATTTAGAGTATTAATAGTCGTTTATTTACTGAAACAATTCACAAATCAACTGTTTTTTAAACGCTCAATCCAAACAGATAGACAGCTTATCCGGATCAGCTGTTTATCAGCAGTTTATCAGAATAAGCAGCTTATCTGAATAAGCTGGATAAGCTGTAGCTGCCCCAAACAGACCCTAGGACTACTGGCGACCTAAGAGCGTCGGGGGAAACAATCTCACCAAGAATCGACGAATAGTATCATCGGTCCTTTTTTCTCCTTTATTAAAGGTGTTTGAGGTAGGAGATACTATTCTCAAAATTTCTCCACATCGTATCTCTCGTTTAGCACACATTAGCATTACTATCATCGCCCTGCGGTACTTATACTCGACTTAACCTGATCGATGATCCGTATGGGGCGATTAAAAAAAATATCTCCGATTGTCGGGAGGATTTGAGTGTAATGTTCGAACTCGAATCTCGATGCAGTCTGGGTTTCTAATATGAGTTAAGTGCGTTGTCGGGAATTTCATTATTTGATTTAATTAAGGAAGCATGAACTAACTCTCAGTGCATCCTTGTTGTACAGTGTTTTAATCGGTTTGTGAATTAGGACCAAGTGTCTAGCTTCACTGTGTCTGAAATTAGGTGGATGGACTCTCGCCTAGGGTGTGCCCCTAAGGTTTAGGAGACTTATACTATGAATTAGGTAGATGGGCTCTCACCTAAGGTATGCACCTAAAATCTAGTAAGCCTACACTGAGGATTAAGTAGATAGGCTTGCACCGAGTGTCATAGCAAAATCTGAGTAGCTTCTACACCGAGGATTAAGTAGATGAGGCACTTCCTTTAAGGTGCTGGCACCTAAAATCTAGGAAGTTGCCTAACGATGCACTTATCTTGAAGTGATTTAAGGTGTTCTACCCTCAACTAAGTGTTTTCCAACTACTCAAATATCTCTTAAGTGTTTCTCAATTAAATCAGAAATTCTCCATTTTAACTTAACTGTTTTAAAATAATAATAATAAAATGGAATAACAAAAAAAATAAGACGAGAACGGAAGAGGTCGGCCCACTTCCAAAACTAGCAAAGCCAAAAAAGGGGGGAAAAGCAAGTGAGCCGGGCCTAAATCACGATCCTAACGCCTCCAACGACTCCAGGAGGCAGTTAGGAACTCCGGACAAGGGTCCTAAGGCTCCTACAGCACTTTCAAAGCTTCTTATAGCACTAGGCAGTGATCCTAAGCTTCCGAACGGCAACCAACAACCGTCCTAACCCTCCTACCGCACTTAATTAGTTCCAAACAGCATTCTTCAGCAATAGACAGCACTCCTATGGCTTTCAAATAATCCAATCAGCAATTCTACAGCATTCAATGGAATCCTACAGCAGTCTCAGGAACTAGACAATACTTATTTAACTCAAGCGGTAGTCTTTCGATACCAAACAACAAGTTCCATGCTTCCTACAGCTTTCCATATTGATCGACACCTCCAAACAATTCTCTTATAGCTTCCTACAACACTTCTAAGCCTACAGCAGCACTCAAACGGCTTTTCTAAGCCTCCAACAGGACTCTCAAGACTTCCACACACTCCAAACAGCAATTCTACCCTTCCCCCAGCTCTCCAATGGCTTCCTACAGTGATTCTACAGCATTCAATGGAATCCTACAGCAGTCTCAGGAACTAGACAGTACTTATTTAACTCAAGCGGTAGTCTTTCGATACCAAACAACAAGTTTCATGCTTCCTACAGCTTTCCATATTGATCGACACCTCCAAACAATTCTCTTATAGCTTCCTACAACACTTCTAAGCCTACAGCAGCACTCAAACGGCTTTTCTAAGCCTCCAACAGGACTCTCAAGACTTCCACACACTCCAAACAGCAATTCTACCCTTCCCCCAGCTCTCCAATGGCTTCCTACAGTGATTCTACACCTCGAACAACAATTCTACAGTGATCAACAGCTTCTAAACAACTACTTACAGCGAAGAATAACTTCCAAACAGCTCTCACAGCAATTATAAACCTGGAACAACACTTATATAACACTCTTCAGCTCTCTCAGCACTCACACAACACATTCTAGCTCTCACAACACTCACACAGCACATACACAGCAATTACAGTAGCTAACAGCAGCTTCTCACAGCTCCTACAGCAGCTAACAGCAGCTTCTCACAGCTCCTACAGCAGCTAACAGCAGCTTCTCACATCTCCTACAGCAGCTAACAGCTCTCCAAAACCTTAGACAGCAACTAACAACTTATTTAAAGCTCTCAAACAGCACTTCTAAACACTAGACAACAGCCTAATAGCTCTCTACAGCTTCTTACAGCAGCTAGGAAGGTTCCCCAGCAAAGGTATAATGAAAACCATCAAACCCCTAAGCCCAAGATAATGTGATGTTGCACCTTCAGTCCTATTTAATTATGAGAACATTGTATATCATTGCAAAACATTTCATGCAGCATGCAAAGCTGATCTAGACTCCAAATTGATAGCTGCCAATTGTACACCCCTCCCTAAACATATCGTTAATGGGAATGTTATAAGTGTTGTCGTTAGGTTCTACTCCTTGTTCTAGCATCTGATGAAATAATCGTGAAGCCCCATCTAACCTCCTTCTTAATTCAGTAGAGACTCAACTCATTCTCCATCAACGCTTCAATGATAACTAAGATTATATTGGAGTTTTATTTATCTAAATCCCAGTCAATGACAAAAGAGAGCAATTAAGTGGTTGGGATGATGAACCAACCATCTTACAAGTTAATATCTATTGCAAAATTTATAACTACATAATCACAAAGCATTTTCAAGTCAATGGAAGGACAGATCACACCTTATTAGATGGAGAACATAAAAATGTAAGTTGGGGGGTCAACATATTTAAAACCATTAGTGATTAATAGTCTACCGAGAAAACGAAGATTTAAATTGTTTATTGGAATGAATAATCAGTTACATCAAAATAGAAAAGAGAAAGTAGGAAATAAATAAAGCAGGAAAGCCAGTCACTAACAAAGAGGTCAACTTCAAACATGGATAGATGTCATAAACTCAAAATTTTAATTCAGTAATCAAAGAATGGATTTTAGATAAATCCATAAGATTAGTGTGCTGCATATGTAAATTTCCAAATCCTCAAGAAAACTTCATATAAGATAACAGGAAAAGCAAGAAAATGCAACAACACTCGAAGAACAGTTGACTCAATAATCCAAGAATGGATCAAGATAATTCCATGAGATCCGAAAATGGAGATTTGGATATACCGATTTAATGTTTCTTGCCAGTGGAAGCCGGCGAGCAGGTCGACTGCGAGAGAGGGAGGTGAGTGGGGTGAGAGGGCTTCTGTCGGGAAGTGAAGAGAAGCAAGCGAGCGGGGCTCTTCAGCACAGCGAGGAGAGGGCGTCCAACATAGAAGAGTCTCGAGTGGGCGAGTTGAGCGAACCAGGGTTTTGATCTCCAAAAAAAGGAGGCGAGGGTCCTGGAGCTTCAATCGGGGGAGGAAGAGGCACGCAGGTGCTTCGATCGGGAGAGGGAGACGGACGGCTTGGTTCGTAGGAGAGGCGAGCGGGGCATAGGTTTGTGCGACGGGAGGAAGGCCCGAATGAGGGGAGGCGCGATCGAGCGGTGCTTCGATCAGGAGAGGGAGGAGAGCAAGTGGAGGGAGGATAGCAAGTGGTGGGATCTCGCAAGCGGGAGAGAGGAGCAGGGGTTATGTCAAAGAGCAGATGCGAACGGGTGAGAGGAACTAGCGAGCGGGAGGAGCAGAATAACACGAAGCAAGAGGCCAGCCGAATCCTATAGCCGCATGTATCTGTTACAGGGCATTAGGCGCGAAATTAATTTTCTTCCATTCGCGGGACGTTTATTGGGTAAATAATAATTCTGAATTTAAATCAATTAATGTCAGATTAAATGATTTATTTGAATTTTGAAATCCGAATTTTAAAATTATGCGAGCTGGGGTGTGCAGCCCGGTTCGGACCCAGATTGAACCTGGGTCGAGCCCGAACCCGCTTCTCGCAAATTAAAAAAAATGTGCATCGATTGTCGTGCCAACTGCATATGCGCGGAACGACAGCAATATGGGGGTCCTTCCTAGCTAAAGTCGACGTCGAGACGCGTACGTATTGATCGTTTCGTCGTCGGATTCATCCGGGCAGGCTCGCCGTTGGTCGGGCCAAAATGTGTCAAATTGTGGTACGGGTTCGACACAGGCGTACCGTCTTACGAAACTCATTTTCGGACCTCTGCATATTAGTCCTTGGCGCTTCGCAAAAAAAAAGTTGAGTGTTTGTGTGCCTCGTGCGAGGTCTCACGAAAATAAATCGAGTGACCGAAGTTACATAGGAGGTGGGCTCCATTACTAGTTCGGCTAGGATGGTCGGTGAGCTAACTTGCAACTAGATCCTAGGGTCTAATGTGAAGAAAGCTAGGACCTCACTAAGATGAGGTCAACAAAAGGACCCCAATACGTGTGGGGTGCAGGGCATGCACACCGCGGGTCTTAGTGTTGACCGAAGCGACCAACACGACCAAGAGAACTGTGTAAGCATGTCATATTCAGAACAAATCAGACCGGAGTCAAAATTAGCTTTGAGCTAGGACTTACCACTAGGGAATTCTCAACCAACAGACAGGAGCGCGTTAAAGACTTTTTTTTAAAATTCTGCTGAGGATGAAAGGATTCGCCAAATGTTTCTGTTGTATGTTTGTTTATTTTGTTTTGTTTCGACATGAGTGATGTTTATTTGATTGAATGTGGAGATCAGTTCGAGAAGAAAAGTACGGGGCCACCATCGAGGGATTTACACCGAAAAAACGACCACCAACAAGGGATTTATGCCAAAAAAAAAGGGCTACCAACAAGGGGATTACGCCAGGGAAAGGGTCACCAACAAGTGAATTACGCCATAAAAGGGCCACCAACAAGGGAATTACGCCATAAAAGGGATAGCCACCAACTACGGAATTTACACCAAAAACAACTACCAACAAGGGGTTTACGCTAAAAGAGAGTCACCAACTAGGGAATTACGTCAAAAAAGGCCACCAACAAGGGAATCTACGCCAAAAAGGCCACCAAAAAGAGAATTTATGCCAAAAGAGACCACCACCAAGGGATTTACGTCGAAAGAGATAGCCACCAACTAAGGAATTTATGCCAAAAACAGCCACCAACAAAGGGTTTACGCTAAAAAATGGTCATCAACTAGGGAATTACGCCAAAAACGGCCACCAACAAGGGAATTTACGCCAGAAGAGACCACCACCAAAGGATTTACGTCAAAAGAGATTTGTTTATCTCATCTTAGTGAGGTCCTAGCTTTCTTCACATTAGACCCAGTGATTTAACACAGGAGCTCTCACCGAATCATCCTAACAAACAAGTAATGGAGCCCACCTCCCATATTACTGGCAGCCACTTCGACTCCATTTTCGTCGACATCACATAAGCATTCACAAGCACTCAAACTTTTAGTTACGTAAGGGCTAAGACCACCGTGCGAGAGCCCGAAAATGAGTTCTCATAGGATAAGACGGCCTTAGGTGAACCTGTACCATAATTTGACACATTATTGGCCCAACCATCGGCGAGCTCGTCCGGCGACCCCGGATGACGAAACGGACCACACGGATGCCCCGGGATGTTGACTTTAGCTAGGAAGAACCATATTGTTATGGTTTCGCGCGTGTACAGTTGGCACGAGAATCGATGCACATTTTTTTTAATTTGCGGGACGCGGGTTCGGGCTCCACCTAGGTTCAATCTGGGTCGAACCGGGCTGAACACCCCAACTTACATGATTTTAAAATTCAAATTTCAAAATTCAAATAAATCAATTAATTTGACATTAATTGATTTAAATTTACACAATAAACGTCCCACAAATGGAAGGAAATTAATTTCGCGCCTAACGCCCTGTAACGGATACATGGAGCTATAGGATTCGGCTGACCTCTTGCTTCTCGTCATTCGGCTCCTCTCGCTCGCTAGTTCCTCTCACCCGCACACATCTGCTCTTCGACATAACCCCTGCTCCTCTCTCCCGCTCGTGAGATCCCTCCACTTGCTCGCCTCCCTCTCCCGATCGAAGCTCCTGCGCATGACCCGAAGCACCGCTACATCGCGCCTCCCCTCATTCGTCCCTTCCTCCCCTCGCGCAAACCTAAGCCCCGCTCGCCTCTCCTACGAACCAAGTTGTTCGTCTCCCTCTCCCGATCGAAGCACCTGCGCGCCTCTTCCTCCCCCGATCGATGCTCTAGGACCCTCGCCTCCTCTCTTCTGCAATTGAAACTATGATTCGCTCAGCTCGCCCGCTCGAGACTCTTCTCTATTGGATGCCCTCTCCTCGCTACGCTGAAGAGCCCCGCTCGCTTGCTTCTCTTTACTTCCTGACAGAAGCCCTCTCACTCCACTCGCCTCCCTCTCTCGCAGTCGACCTGCTCACCGGGCTTCCACTAGCAAGAAACATTAAATCGGTAAATCCAAATCTCCATTTTCGGAACTCATGGAATTATCTTGATCCATTCTTGGATTATTGAGTCAACTGTTCGAGAGTTGTTACATTTTCATGCTTTTCTTGTTGTCTTTTATGAAATTTTATTGAGGATTTGGAAATTTACATATGTAACACACTAATCTTATGGATTTATATAAAATTCATTCTTTGATTACTAAATTAAAATTTTGAGTTTGTGACATTTATCCATATTTGAAGTTGACCTCTTTGTAGTGACTAACTTTCCTACTTTATTTATTTCCTGCTTTCTCTTTTCTATTTTGATGGAACTGATTATTCATGCCAATAAATAATTTAAATCTTTGTTTTCTCAGTAGACTATTAATCACTAATTATTTTAAATATGTTGACCCCCACCTTGCATTTTTATGTTCTCCATCTAATGAGGTGTGATCTGTCCTTCCATTGACTTGAAAATGTTTTGTGATTATGTAGTTACAAATTTTGCAATAGATATTAACCTGTAAGATGATTGGTTCATCATCCCAACCACTTGATTGCTCTCTTTTGTCATTGACTGGAATTTAGATAAATAAAACTCCAATAATAATCTTAGATATCATTGAAGCGTTGATGGAGAATGAGCCGAGTCCCTACTGAATTAAGAAGAAGGTTAGATGGGGCCTCACGATTACTTCATCAGATGCTAGAACAGATAGTATAACCTAACGACAACACTTATAACATTCCCATTAACGAAACGTTTAGGGAGGGGTGTACAAGTGGCGCTTATCAATTTGGAGTCTAGGTCAGCTTTGCTTGTTGCAAGAAAGGTCTTCTAAAAATATACAGTGTTCTCATAACTAAATAGGATTGGAGGGTGCAGCATCACGTTATCTTGGGCTTAGGGGCTTGATGGTATTCATTAGACGTTTGCTGGAGAACCATCCTAGCTGCTGTAAGAAGTTGTTGAGAGCTAATAGGTTGTTGTCTAGTGTTTTAAATAAGTTGTAAATTGTTGTCTGATGTTTGGAAGAGCTGTTAGCTGCTGTAGGAGTTGTGGCAGTCATTGTTACCGTCGTAGAGCTGTGAGAAACTCGTTGTTAGCTGTTAGGAGCTACGAGAAGTCGTCAGGTGGCTGTGTAAGCTGTGTGTGGCTGTCATGGGAGCTGGAAAGTGTTGTGTGAGTGCTGTGAGAGGTTTATAATCGTTGTGAGAGCTGTTTGGAAGTTGTTCTTCGTTGTAAGTAGCTATTTTGAAGTTGTTGATCACTGTAGAAGTGTTGTTCGAGGTGTAGAATCACTGTAGGAAGTCATACGAGAGTTGGGGGAAGGGTAGAATTGTTGTTTGGAGTGTATAGAAGCCTTGAGAGTGCTGTTGGAGGCTTAGAAAGAACCGTTTGAGTGCTGCTGGAGACTTAGAAAGTGTTGTATGAAGCTATAGGAGAACTCTTTGGAGGTGTCGATCACTATGGAAAGTTGTCGAAAGCATGGAACTTGTTGATTGTTATCGAAAGGATGCTGTTTGAGTTAAATAAGTATTGTCTAGTGTCTGAGATTGCTATATGATGTCATTAAATGCTGTAGAATTGCTGATTGGAGTATTTGAAGGCCATAGAAGTGTTGTCCATTGATGAAGAATGCTGTTTGGAACTAATTAAGTGTAGCAGGAGGCTTAGGACGGTTGTTGGGTGCCGTTCGGGAGCTAGGATCGTTGCCTAGTGCTTAGGATAGCTGCCTAGTGTTATATGAAGCGTTGAAAGTGTTGTAGGAGCCTTAGGACCATTGTTCGGAGTTCCTAGCTGCCACTCGGAGTCGTTGGAGGCATTAGAATCGCGATTTAGGCCCGGTTCACTTGCATTTCCCCCCCCCTTGGCTTTGCTAGTTTTGGAAGTGGGTCGGCATATTCCGTTCTCGTCTTATTTTTTTTTTATTATTCCATTTTATTATTATTTTTTTTTAAAACAATTAAGTCAAAAATCGGACTACGTATTTAATCGGGAAACACTTGCGAGACATTTCAGATGTTGGACAACACTTAATTGAGGTGGAACTACTTTAAATCACTCCAAGCACAAGTCGCGGTGCAGAAGCCTGATTTTAGGTGCACGCAGCAGGAGAAGAGCACATCTGCACCGATCCCACAAGTGAGGCTTCCCTAGATTTTAGGTGCACACCTTAGCCCATCTACCTAATCCACAGTGTAGGCTTCTTAGATTTTAGGTGCACACCACACATGAGAGCTCATCTACCTAATACGTAGTGTAGGTCTCCTAAACTTTAGGGGCACACCGTAGGCGAGAGTCCATCTACCTAATTTTCACACAATGAAGCTGCTGACACCTGAATCTTAATCTACACAGATAAGACATCTGCATAACAAAGATGCACTGAGAGTTAGTTCACGCTTCCTTAATTAAATCAAATAATTGGAATTTCTGCAATGACTTGCCAACGTTACATCGAACTCGACGCAGCCAAGATTGAGCCGAACATTACACTCAAATCCTCTTGGCGATCGGGGATATTTTTTAATGCCCCATATGAATCATCGGATCGGGAAGTAAGTGTACATCGCCCAAGTGCTGATGGATAATAATGCTAATGTGTGTTAAACGAGAGATACGATGTGGAGAAATTTTGAGAATAGTATCTCTTACCTCAAAGACCTTTAGGAGAGAAAATGACTGGTGATACTATTCGCCGACTCTTTATGAGATTGTTTCCCCCGACGCTCTTAGGTCGCCAGTAGTCCTAGTCTGATTAGAGTGACTAGCCTGTGGACTCCACTACTTTAGAAAATATTTATAAAAATAGAAAAATAATAATAATAATCTCTTTCGCTTGTTGACAAAAATTCTATCTAAAAACTTAAACAACTTTTGCATGAAAATTACATAATTTTTCTTATAAAAAACTTATAAAGGTCCATGATTGGCCGATCGGATTGAGCGCACGACTCGCTGCATGAGATCGCTTCAGTTGGTAGCTGATTCATCGAGCCTGGGCAGCACACAGTTCAACTCTGAGCCTCCCACCTTTACTAAATTCATATACTTAGTCTTGATTTTCCATATTTGACCTCAGGATTTCTTTTACCTGCTTGTGTTTTAATACAGTTCGCTCTTCGATTTTTTTTTACCTAACTTTTGTTGCTTTCTTTTTCCTGTAATTTATTTAAATCTCTTGCAAACTATATCATGCTTTATGGATTAGTCATGGAGCGTAGTGTACGCCCACGTACGTTTTGCATGCTTTATTTATAGCGCATTTTTACTTTATCGCACTTTACTTTTAAACATTTTATTTACTCGCAATATATTTACCTTCGACGGAAAACAAACACAAAACCAAAACCTAAAACATTAAAACACACTTACGAAGGCCATTCGAACTCCATGACATTAGGGGCGCGCCACCGCGGCCAAAGAACTCGGAGCTAACCCCCAGGCAGCCTTGTGCCAATCAGCCTCTCGGAGCCAGCTAGCTCGTAGGCGATGCGGCGAGGAGTCCGCATCGAGCGACAAGAGGATTTTTTTTTAGCAAAACTCTCCCTTGAGCTTTAAATAATAGCCTACGCCAGAGCCGAGATAGTTAGCTACTAGCACGACGTAAGTCCTCTGACTTATCTTCAGCTGCCCGCACAATCATCTTGGCTGGAGTCTGCTGTGGCTCTAGCCTGACTCTGTGATTGCGAGTGTTGCCGTGTAAGATCTGGCGTGACCGCCTCCATCTCGCCGGTGTGCACACCGTCGTATTCTGCCAATTATAAATCTCGAACAGCTTGCACCAGTGTGATTAAAATCACTTAAATAACGTCAATCTCCAAAACAAAGCCACGCGTAGTAATGATAGTAAGACACCGAGAGCTTCTCCTCGGTGATTCGCGACGTCACCTACCTGCACCTTCGCTGTCGCACTCACCAGAAAATTCATCGTTCCCGCGTTCGAGCCACTCCTCACGACTGTTTTTCCATCGTCCTACCGCGAAAACCTGCGGCTTGTGGGTTCTCGAGAACGTTCTACCGGTCATTCTCGAGAGTTTTACTCGAAGTTGACTTCGATTGTCTGAGCATGTAATTCACTACAGGCTCGCATACCATGTGGTATAACTCGGGCAACCGGTAAAATACACCCATCGTAATATTATGTAGTGCGAGAACCTATTGTACCGCCGCATGCGGAGGTTCGCGAGCGCAAAAGGATGTCGCGGCCACATAGCCTGTATCGTTGGGTCACTCGTGTCCACCGCCGAACACGCTTACGCTTTTCTGAGAGGGTGTAATATTCGTGGTATCCCAAGTAGCCATTATCTGGCTATTTTAAGTAAATGAGATCAAGACGTAGCCTCATCTTTTTAAGCTTAAAATATAGTATTTTTTAAAACTATTTGAAAATTATATATCTTTATATGCTAAATTAAATCATTCGTTACCTTTCAAAATAATGGCCGACAGGCTTAAAGTCGATCCCTGATGTAATCTAGCTAAAACAAGAAAATGCTTAGTCAATTCCCCTATTTGAACATAAGTAACAACTCTATTATGCATATCTTTAATGAGTTGAATATAAGTCATATCCGATCACTTTTCTTCTGAACATCACATTGACGCGCTTACATCGGAACTTATAATATTTTTGTAAGTCAATAAAAATCATAAATAGATCCTCCTTACTCTCTTCGCACTTCTCCATCAAACCTCTCAATAAATGTATAGCTTCCATGGTAAACTTGCCCGCAAAAGTCCAAACTAATTATGAGAAATCTTTGACCGGTGATCAATTACTCTCTCATAATTATAATGTATAACACATTAACTTAAGTCCTCTAAAATTTGCACACACTTTTGCATTCTTTTCATTTTTTAAAAAAGGAACAAAAATACTTTTCCTCCACCTCTTAGACATCTTTTAGTTTTTAAAATAATATTGGAAAGTTTAGTAAGCTAAAAAACTACTAAATCTTCTAAATATTTTCACACTTTTATTGGGATACTATCAAGTCCTACTATTTTTCCACCCTTAATTTCTTTAAAGCCCAGTCAACTTCGTTTTTACTAACAAGGTAGTAAAAATAAAAAAAAAATTATTATTGATAACGATATTAAGATCACTAATGTCAATTATATTTTCTAAAACTTTATTGATAAGTTATCAAAATATCTCACCCACTTATATTGAATATCTTCCTCTAAGAGAAACACTTTTAAATTTTCATCTTCAATATACCTTACTTGAGTTAAATCTTTACTTCTCATTTTATTTGGTTAATGTATATGTATGTGTGTGTGTGTAAAGAAAATTGATATTTGGCAGAGGCTCAAATATCGATTTCCCATGCGCTCAGGGCCCATGATGAGAACCTGCGCCTACCTCACTTGATGACACATGCGGTGGGATCGAACCTCACCAGTAAGGGGTTTATAGTGATCCGCACATCAATTGAACGAGATGCAGTGCGTATATATATATATATATATATTTCTTTCATTCACTTTAGTATTTAATATATTATATAGATTACTAAAAACAGTATTTTTAGCATAACAAATTACACTCTTAGACTCACATCTTATATTTTTCTCAGTTCTCTAAACGTTTACATTTAAACCAATTTTTATAATAAAACTTCTTATATTTTATCTTTTCTTGAGAAGTATTATTCCACCAAAAAAATATTTTTATTTATAAAGCATGCTTTTGAATTCTGAACGTCTTTAATAACTTGCTTTGATAATGCGCATTCTTTATCCGCATAGAATTAACCTTTATCATAAACAATGAATCTTGAAATCGTAAGTTCTTCGTAAAAATAATTTTATTTGTCTTTTAGGTGCCTGCATTTAATTATGTGATAATGTTTCAATACATCTTTTATCTTACAACTCATCATAAAATCCAGAACTAATAATCGACGTTGAGAACTTAAATTTTTATATCAAATGATCTTAAAATCCTTACATTTTCGAAGATTTCTTTTTCTGATAAGACAGAAATAAATTTTTATTTTATTAGATACATTCTTATAAGTAATAAAATGTTCATATTTTTATTAAATAATATATTAGCAATAAAAAAATTATAAAATTAAACAAAATCTAATATGATTCTACATTCTTCATTAACTACTCTAAAATCGTAACCGCCATGAAAATTTCTAAAATCTTCTACCACTCAACCAACATGTCCATTTAAGTCTACTGCAATAAAAATTATTTCTTCAAGAAGTATCTTTTGTATTAATTATTCTATGTCACTTCAAAATTTATCTTTTGAATCTATATCTAAACATACTTGAGAAGCATAAGCACTTATAAAATTAAAAATCTCGGTATCAACAATAATCTTTAGGGTTATAGTTCTAACTCTAATTCAATTAATTTTTACAACATTATCCTTCAAACTCTTATCTATAATTACACATACACCATTTCTAGTGCGACTCCTACCTGAATACCAAAGTTTAAAACATAAGCTCTCAATTTCCTTAGCCTTTTCTTCAACCCATTTAGGTTTATAAATGCATAAGATATTTACTAATTCCATTACTTTATTTGTGAGAGTACCAATATTCCAAGATCCTATCATAATACTAGTTTCATAGACTAATTTGTTCACTCATATTCGTTCATAATGTGGGAAACCTTGCTTATTTAACATTACACATAGATACCCCTTTGCACACTTTTTACTGTATTCAGGTCATACAACGCATAGCTTCAATTAGACACCTTAGCATTTATACAATGACTTCATGTCATGATTTTTTTGACAAAAAGTTTATGTTGGCTATCGACTACTTAACACAGTCCTCCACTTTTTGCATTAGGGGCTTAAGTTCCGACAATGACAAAAATTAGAGCAAATAATGAAATAAGTATTAGAAAAACTTTATATCTTGTGTTATGTTTATTTATTAAATTTATTGTAGCAACTAGATATTTTTACTATTTGGTATGAATGATGTATTAAAAAATTGTGATTTAGTTTGTTGTTTGGATGATCATTGTGAGTTATTGTAAATGCTATGGTATAACAATAGCGTCCTAGCTTCCATTCTCATCTTGAAAATGCAATGTTATTGGGCTGAATCGTGACATTCTCTTTCTAACAAAAAGGTATAAGCCTTAATAGTATAAAAAAGGTTCATATATATTAATAAAGCACAAGCCGGTGTTGTTGGCAGTGTGAAGTGCCAGTAAGTTCAAGCTATGGCCGCCGGAATCGAAATCCCGTCGCCTGCTTCTGGAAGGATCCTCAAGAAAGAAATATGAAATCAACCGACCCTATATTTTTAAATAGTTTAAATGAAGAGCGCTTACTACTCTCAAATCATGCATTTATCCAGAGACAAACAACAAGACTTGAAATGAGTAGGCTGAATCTGAATGTAACTGAAATATATGACGTCTGCTTTGGTCTCATAAATCATTTTATTTTGCCGACAAAGCTCTCTATTTAATATGAAGAATTAAATAGGTGCTTATTTAGCACGTGCTCGGAAATGCTTCTTATAAAGACGTAAGCCCCTATAATTAATTATATCTTAAATGATCAAAATACTTAAAAATCTCTCAATAAAAATCAGAAATATTATCGTCGATGAGGTCGAAAAGATAGGACTTTTCAACGTAATCGGACAAAGAAGGTATGAAAGGATCGGTTCGAAATTGAAACATTTTATTGCAGAATCCAAAGAGGAAGAACTGGTGAATGTCGAAGATCCAGAGGCTAAGCCTAACGGACTTCAAGCTTATCCCATGATTTGGCTTTGATTTAGGAGATATTATTTGAAAGGTTGTCATCCTGCACAATTTTATTTAATTAGAGTATATTCGTGTGAAAAGATCGCACGAAGTGCAATTTAAAAGATGTGATGATTTAGGTAAATGAACGAACGACAAGCTCTGAATGCGCTAAGCACAGCTGTATATTTATATCTGAAATGGCTATGTTATACAGCAGCTAACAAGAGGTTGATGATTTGTGTCGCACTAAGCGAACAACTCGAAATCCCATTATTGTTGTTTAATCGCTAAGGAGTTGGTTTAGTTGCACGTAGACTGTTATTTCTGTTGAAGATGGCGCTTGCTCTGCCCATTGCTAGCTTCCAAGCTTCTCCTTTGCGAATGAGTGTTAAGTTTTCTGAATAGTAATCAAAATATCTGACTCAAGGTAGCTGCATGGCTGAGTTCTCCTAAACATCCGTGCGAAGTATTTTTAGATTTATAGATGTATAGCGGTGTATGTGAAGACGGGAAAACGATAGAAACATGCATGAAAAGTATGGTACAACATGCTATGTAAGGAAAGCTAGCAGAAGAAGCGAGTGCGATAGTGAAGGTAATATGCTTATGAATGTAAAGCAAATCTGTATACCGCAGGATGTCAGTTATTTCGAATGCGAAGAACGACGGAGAGTGATGTCACACGAGTGAAAGCCGTGCGTGAAAACGTAGTGTCGTCTAGGAAAGCTCAGGGAAAAGACGGCGAACGACCTGCAACAAGCACGCGAGAAAATAAACAAAAATCAAAATCGAATCATCAAAACCTCGTGAAAGTCCTGGAAAAAAAAGACCACGAGCGCTTCACCAAAATCATACGAGAAATCCGAAGAAAACCGCAAGCACTCAGGTCGAGGCTGAGCTCGAATCGTGCAAGATCGTCGAAGAGTCGTCGAAGGCTACTCGGTCACCCGAGTGTATAGAGCCCGCTACTCAACTAGAAGCGTATCCTACTAAACCTAACTCAGGAAGGGTGCTCCTCAACCCGGAACTGGTAATCAACAAGTGGACAACCAAATTTTATAATATGATTTTAAAATTTATATTTTTAAGATGCACGTGATTTCGATCATACAAAAGAGAGTTTATCAATATTTGTTTGTAGTGAAATAAGTATCCATTGATATCGATTTTAAAAATCGGGATTGTCCGCGAGCTTGATCATTTCGTCGCATGTAGGGTCACTAGCAATCCTAAGAAGGGTACGTGATGCTCCGCTAGCGCTTTATACGGTGAATGATACCGTCATCCTACGGTTCACCGGGGCCCTAAAGCGAGTCCCGGTGCTGTAGGATGTGATATCATTCTACTCTATCACTGGCGTGCCTTTAGCATCATCGCCGTCATTGCCCCAAAACAAAAAAAAACAAAACCGACTCCGAGTGAAGCGGGGAACACGTGTAAATCAATAAGGAGGGGAATAGAAGACTAAATCACCCTCGAATTTGAAAGATTAGTTCGACAGGCGAGTTAATCTAAAACTCCCCTAAAACATGTAATAATAAACATTGAAAGCAAAATCCGAGCTCCGAGAATCGACCCTGAGAGTGTCACTTTCTCGCTTAGGTACAATTGGATCGACCCAAAGAGGGGTGTCCTTTCCGTTCAAATATAAAAGAAGAAAACGAAATTCAAAAATCGTTTAAATCCTCGTAAATCAAACGGAAAAGAAAATGACTCGGGGAAAACCCACACAAGACTCCCAGGCTCCTGTTAAAACTCAGCTTTCCAATTCCAAATTAATTCATTATCTTTTGAAACACAGATTCCCTCAACGAAACCACCCCTAGGCTCGTGACTAAGCTCACAACAACAGTAGAGAATCACCAAATTTCCAATACACAAGAAAGTGAACGTACAAGCTCCTGAACATTCTAACCCAACTCCAAATTTACCGAGCAAGACAATCGAAGAGCTCACCAAACATTCCAAAATCAAATTGGGACCTTGCCAAACACCGCCATTTCGACAATTAAATCAAGTTGTTGGACAAAGTGAAATTAAGCCGAGTATAAAGATAATGCCACTGACTTCCCATATGTTTAAAACCGAGCCCAACGATCCAACTTCAAAGACACCCCAAAGAATACCCAAAACAAAGCCTCACCCGAGCCACCATGACTAGAGGAATAACCCAGACTCCAAGGCCTAAATAAGTATCTACCATAGATGAAGCTAAAATCAAAAAAAATGCCAACAAGCTCAAAACCGAGCCATCAAAAACGGTCCAGAATCGACCGCAAAGAATTCCTAGCTCACAATCAAAGGTGGACTCACTCCAGAATAAACCGAGCAAACATAAGAATTAAAGCCGAGCCAAATATGAATCCAAAGACAAACCCAACATTAATTCCAACACAAATCCGAAATTCAAACTATAGACAAGGCTAAAACCGAACTAGATATGAAGCTCGAGACAAATCCAAGACAAGGCTCTAAACAGAGGCTCACCACAAAATGAAACCGAGCTGAGCATAGTGCTCAAACCCAAACCTAATAAAGCCAAGACAAATTCTTTAAAACATTAGAACAAGAGCGAACAACTATATATCCAAAACTCGGCTCACGGGTATGAGCTAAAACAAGCCAACCAAGCCTCTAGATGAGGTTAAAATGAGCCATAACAAGGCTACAATCAAACTAAACATGAAGCTAAGATAAACATTTCCATGCATCTAACGTATCAAAGTGTAGAGCCACAATATATTTCCGATGTAGATAAGCTATAAAATTTTCTTTAAATCACTTTGAACCTTCCCTAACATGCATTTTTTGTTTCGATAAAGAAGAGATAGAGAAGTAAGGAATAAAACTCCACATGTATATAGCTCTTCAAATAAAACTTTTCATACTTCCATAAAGGGGCAAAATGCAAGAAGCCCAGAACTAAGCCCCCAAACATTCATGACTTTGCTATCATAAGATGTTTTGCATGAGGGAAACATAAACATTTCCAAATTAAGCCTAACACTTCCCCTAGCATGCTTTCTAACAAGAGATGATAGTAGAAAGAAACAAACTCCACGTATATACAAAGCTAAATGAAACCTTCCATCTTCTTTCATCAAGCCAAAACGTGCAAGAAATTTCCAAGAGAAATGAATATGTGATAAAGCGCTCCTCTCAACATGCCTGAGCCCGACTAGAACATAAGAAAAATAAGGAAGCTAGCTCTACAGCTACAAGCATGTAATCACTGGCTTGCCTCACAACCGAAAGAAGAAGGGAGAGAAGAAATACTGGCAAGGCAGAGCACACAAGAAAGGCAGAGAATCGAAGACCACACGCAAAGACCATCTCCCTTCTCACAAGACAAATCGGGCCAACCCTAAACCATTCCAAAATGAGGCTTTATAAGGCCAAGGGGAGGGAGGAGTGTCGTTCTCTACCTAAGGAGTCGAGTAAGCTCGGGCAAGGCACGAGAGAATGGGAGAAAATGTCGCAAGGAGCCTCGGCCACTTGCGCACGCGCGCGCCAGGATAACGTTCGTACGTACAGTGATGTCGCAGTGCGGCCGACTACTCGCGCGAGAGACGAGCACTGGGAGTGATCGCGAGAGGCTCGAGGGATAAACGATCGAAAAAGGAGAACAATCGAGCGCGGAGAGGAGGAGCAGAGAGCTCCTTACAAGGCTCGAGCACGTGAGAAGAGCGAACCGAGCGGGTCGAGTGAGGGAGAATAGAATTTTAGGGCTTAGCATTTTAATTAAATAGATTTAAAATTAATTTATTCTGAAAATATGCCCCAAATCATAACTCTCAGCACCCGACGCCGCTATCGTCGCAAACTTAACGTCAATTTTAAGTGAAATAAACGTTCCGGACGCATCGGCGCAGCCAGTTTTGCCGTCCGAGGTCGTGCCGTGCGAACTCGCAGGGACGCGGTCTCGTCAAAATTGCGTCGAAATTTAGTATCGTCGCAAAATTTTAACCTCGATACTCGACCAATTAGAATGTACAGGTGTGCGTAAGACGTGCACGAGGTCGTCTCTAACGCCCAGTAGGTCCCATAGGTGACTCACTTAACTTCGACGTCAATTTCGACACCATATGTGACTAGCGGTACGAATCTCGCATGCGATTTCAAAGAGTAACGAAGGGCTTTCAGACACTCTAAAACGAGGTGGGTCCCATCGCCAGGAATCTGAGATCGTCTGGGAAGCCTCCCGAGGCTAGAATCCTAAATCCGGAGGAATACTAAACCTCGATAAAAAGTGAGGTCAACAAAAGGACTTCATCAGTGTGGTAGTGCCAGGCGAGCACACTGCAGACGTATTGCGCTGGACCGACAAGATCAACAAAACCAACACAAACGTTCCACAACACACTCGAACAAAAGCAAAGAAAGAGTGACAAAGGTTCCACTGGGAATGTCAGATAACTCTTCGAAGTCGAAGATTCCGTGTAACTGCTCTGTGGGAAGAACAAGTGGATATTCGATCGAAATCGAGGAGTAGTAAACTCTCGGCACAGGATGGAGAGTGGAACTGGGAGTTATCAAATTTCAAATGTGTATCGAGAATGAGAAATAATATTTGGTATTGATCCCGAGGTGTGGATCGAAATATAGGTAAAATTTATGGTGGAAGGAAGAGAAAGGATGTCATATTCCATTTAAGGGGGTCTTATACCGATCTCGAAAGATTGAGGATAGGATGCCTCAAATTAATCGAAGGGCTTATTCCCTCAACATCGTAAATATCGTTTGAAAGATTGCACATGAGGGGCCCCAAAGCATCACGAGACCCGGATATAAAATCC
The DNA here is from genome assembly GCA_022702705.1 of Papilionanthe hookeriana x Papilionanthe teres. Classification (NCBI taxonomy): domain Eukaryota; kingdom Viridiplantae; phylum Streptophyta; class Magnoliopsida; order Asparagales; family Orchidaceae; genus Papilionanthe; species Papilionanthe hookeriana x Papilionanthe teres. The sequence continues at coordinate 145,722,311 of CM040427.1, forward strand.
TCATCCTTAGAATATCGTAGATTTAATTCAGAAGATCACTAGACAGGAGGAGATCCCAAGAACGCGTATTGAATGCGAAATTTCACCTCTAGATATCGTAGAAAATATAAGGGACCATCAGTTATAACGCAGACTCGATACGTAATCCCCATCCTCAAAATATCGCGAGAATCATCGTCAGTGATGCATGATCGATACCGAGATCCTCAACCTCTAAAATATATCGTGAAATCATCATGGCAGACTGCCAGATCTACGCCGAGATCATCCACCCTAAAATATCGTGCTAACTACCGTCAAAAACAACGCGATATCTGATACCTATCCTCTACCCCAAAGATAACGAGATCATCAGAGCTAACGCGCATCTGATACCTTGATCCTCAACCCCTAAAGATGGGCGAGCATCATCAGAAAGAACGCGCAGATCTGACAATCGATCCTCTCTACCCTAAAATATATCGAAGGAGATCAAGAGGGAATACGGCGGGAGTTTCATATCCCACTCAAGAGTTGACATTGAGCGATCTCGCTTCGAGCGATGCATTCCACGCTAACAAAACCAATCGAAACTCGCGGCTTCGTGTCAATAGATCAACGATCCTTTCGCAAACGACAGACCAAGGATATCAACCGCGCCTCGGACTCGAGAATTCAGAGCTAAATTCGAGATTTAATTCGTAGAAATTAGAAACTCGTAAGTGCGTCAGGTTTGCACTAAAAGTCCGTGAAGAGATTTTGAAAAGAATTTTTCTGCTGAACTTTTTTTATTTTGTTTAAATGTCGACTTTTATTTTATTGTATTTTTTGTAGATTTGGACCAGCTTTGAGACAGCGCTATCCGAGCTCTGGAACGAGTTTTGTCTTTCAAAACACAAGACAAAGAGCTTCCATGGTATCGTCCATCACCAAGTAACCGTACATTAAAATAACTCACCTTTAACGTGCTATCGTAATTATATTCTTTCAAGCATCTATAAAGGCAGGTGATTCTAAGGACGCTCACAACCAAGCGCCACAATTTCAAGCAATTGTTTGCAATACCATCAATCGATTATTACAGACTCTCGTATAGTTATTGCCGGGTCGTTTCGAAAAATCTTTCCGACGTTCTTCGAGCCAAGCCGTAGCTTACATTTCCGTCGATAATCGAAAGATACGACTTCGCAACAATTTCATTAATCACATTATCATCATCATTCCTTTAATTCTTCTTTCCGCCCAAGCATTTAACTTCCACTCATGCGATCAAAATATTTTTCATCGTTCAAGATACTTCGAGCCAATTAACGACCAACCTAAAAGCATGGTAATCACTCACTTCTCCAAAGATAACATCGTATGAAACTTTAGTGTTCACTTTCAAGCTTTCATTAATCTAGAGTAGGATTAAGATACCAATTTTTGATTATATGCTCACCTCAAGCTTCTTCTCAGGGAGCATTCTTTTTCTTTTTTTTTTTAATCCATTTTCTCATCGATGTCGATTACTATATCCTATTGGAATACATGTTAAAGATTTTGAATGTCTCGATCGAGACACCAATTTTTTATTTTGCGTTCACCTCAAGCTTCTTCCTCGCGAACACTTTTTTTTTATCGCTCCTTTTGTTTTCTGAGAATTACTGTATCTGGTAAGACATTTTTGTTAAAGATTTTGAATGTCGAAACTCCCCCAATTAATAATTCTGAAATGTTCCTTAATATGAATCCTGAGATATTATAACTTATCGAAAGTCTGGACCCAGCCACATGGCAGAAAATTAAAAGGCCCTTGATATCCATAATCAATTACTCGTATTTCAAGCACACTGCTTCATTTTGAGATCCACTTCGGACCCAGTCTGAATTCCTTAAAGAAAACAACTCAGTTATTAGGTCATTAATTTCATTCTTCCCTGAAGTCATATTCTTAGCAAAATATCGAAATTTGAGCTTTCCAAATATTGAACAATTATGGAAAAAACAAACTTCTTTTTCTTTCATTCATTGCAGTAGAAGAGATGATACAGACCAATACTAATCATACTAAGCAACAAAAGTAGTACAATAGTAGCCAAGAGGCATTTCATTCATTGGCAGCTGCAGTAGGAATAAAGCTAGAACAAACAAATCGACCGAAATCATATTAATAGAACCTTTTTCAGGTTCCTTTCAAATATTCTTCCGGGATTGTTACGTTCCCATTCTTGAAATTTTCTTCGAGCAAGTCTTTGAAACTGCAACAGTCTTCTATGGTGTGTCCAGTGAACCTGTGGTATGGACAATATCTCGGATGTCCTTTCCTGTTGACCTCGTCAGGCTTCTTCGGCTTAGGCAACCTGAACTCGGGATTCTTGATCAGACTGCAGAACATCTTTTTCGTTGCTTCATCTTTAAAAGAGTACATTCTGTGGGGTATTGTTGAAATTTGTCCTTTGTATGTCTGGTAAGGTCTCTGCTGAGATGATTGCTGCATATTCTGACGAGGACGTCGGAAGGTCTGTTGAGGTTGTTCGGCCTGTATTTGCAACTGTCGCTTTCCCCTGTTAACCACTGTAACTGTTCCAGATTTCCTTTCATCTGTCTTAGTTATCCTGGACTTCTCGGCCTTCTCATAAGAATCCATATGTTTGATTTCTTCTTGCAGATTGTTGGCTTTGCTGAGTAATTTCTCGAAAGACTTGATGGTGAGTCCCTTGAGCATGAAAGCTATTGGCCCATGGATGCTTTTGAGCAAGATCTCAATCGCATGATGTTCCTGTAGCTGAGGTTCACACTTCATGCTAAGGTTTCTCCACCTCAAGATATAATCCACTAAAGTCTCGTTAGGCTTTTGTCTTTCTATCACGAGATCTCCAATAGAAACATGATATTGTGCTCCGGCAAATCTTTTTACGAACAACTGTTCTAACTCATTGAATGTCTTCACTGATCCGTTAGGCAATTCGGCATACCAATCAAATGCTATCCCTGACAACCGCCGACAAACCGACGGCAGCGCACGCTTCGTTACCTCCGGTGCTGCCACTAACCGACTGCAAACGTGCTATGCGCTGTCTCGGATTTAATCCCGTCAAACATCTTAAAGTCACGCCACACAAAGCATTTAGTGTGGTACGCGCATCGAATCCCTCCTGGGTAGGTCTACCCTTTAAAATCAATGCACCACTTTAGGATCGGTTACAGCCTCCCGAACTTGCTCGACCATTTGTTTAAATTCCCTTTCATGATGACGCTCTGAAGCAATCTTTCTGTTGTTCATCGTAGGCGAACTCTCTTCTTCATCCGCATCACTAATGGTTTCCGGTCGGGCTTGTTTCTCGAGGCGATTGGCTCATGTAATCAGTAATTGTCTCGCATCGCAATCACGGCGGTTCAATTCTTCGCTTTCTTTCGCACAACCGATCCTGCTCGTCTCTCCGTCGGATGGCCCTCCGCCACTCATCTCGCGGCGTCTCCTCACGAAGAGGAGTGTCACTCGCAGCCCAACATGGCTCGGGCCCGACGCCATCGATTTCTCGCGAATTCACTTTCCACGTAATCGCTATGTCAGTAATCTTCGTCTTCAATATCTCCTTTCTGATTTTCAGACAGTTGTGCAATGTCAACTCGAAGCTTTTCCATGGTAGACTCAATCGAATTTCCTTTGAGGATTTTAAGGTCAACTGAAACTTTTTGAGAAATATCACTCATTTCCCCGAGCACCGGCATCGTGTAGGAGTCGATTGAATCCTCTGAAGCCACATTTACAGAACTTTCTTCAGGTTCGTTTAAATATTCTTTCGGGATTATCACATTTCCACTTCTGAAATTCTCTTCAAGCCAATCTTTGAAAACAAAGCAAATTTCTATCGTGTGGCCAAGCAACTGGTGGTATGGGCAGTATTGAGGATGATCTTTCATGCTAGCTTCCTCTGACTTTTTCGCTTGGAAGTCCGAATTCGGTCTCATCGCCAGTCGTGGAACATCTTCGATACGGCTTCTCCCCCGCGAATACACCACTTTCCGTCGTTCCGCAACGGACATATGCTTATTCCTCGTTTCGATGTGATCCTCGACCGACGTAGCTGTCGTCAGATCGTCATATCGTCGTGTCCGTTGCTGGTGGAATCGTCGAGGTTGCTTGGTTTTCAAAATTTCCCTGCCGCGCCTCCTTTCCCGTGCCTTCATTAGCCAGCACAATCTCGAATCGGACCCAATCTCGAATCCGTAAAATGTGCAAGATAAACGTCAACCGACTTTTCCTCACGTAGAATCTCTTTTCCCTTACTCACAGAAACACATTCATGGCTGATCAAAGGAATCCGGCAAGAGGGCAAAACAGCTTCTTGAGAAATCCCAACGACAAGCATTTTCAAGACTAGCAGAGCTCTTTTCAACCAACACCTTCAAGGGGAGAACTCTTCGACGCATTCCAAGTCAAACTCTACGATAAAGCCGCACGGACTTATTTGCTTCGAACTTCATTATCGTGACTCGAAACCTTCCCGAACTTAACTCCAATATCATCGAACCCTCGTCCAAACTTAATAATCGTCTGTGTCAGTGCTTCATCCCCGTCGATACCGAACTCCATTCCGAGGCAAAAGAAAAGATCAACTTCGCGACAGACATTGCCTCGTCATTTAAAGCACTTTTCGAAAGTCGACGATGTCCCGTGCTTCGTAGCTTCGACTGTAAGTACTCAAGTCAGACGCACTTGTCTTAGCGAACCGAGCATCCTATATTATTTTATTTTTTTTAATTTGTTATTTATTCGTGATTAAAGCATCGAAGAGTTGCAATTAGCAAATTAAACAAGCGTGAAAGGACGCAAGATGGCTTGATTCACAAGAAGCAAAACAAACCCGAAGGAGAAGAAAGTGCGAAGTTTAGGACCTCATGCGACCAACTTCACAACACACAATGCCCGGTGGAACTAACCCACCGACACACCTATCGGGAGTCCGACCCACACAAAGATCGAAGTCCTTAACTGGCTTTCAACCTCCCCGTTCAAAAGGTGATTCGAACGTACAGTCCCGAAGTCCGAAAGAGTCGACCGTGCTCACCCAAGAAAGAATGAGTGAAGATGCCAATCGAAGAAGGTAATCCCAGTCCATAGTGATATGGACACATTACCGATGTGACGAAGATAAGATTTCGATTCGAATGGAGAGAGAAGCAAATCTCAATGGAGTCGCCGTGAAGTCGTCAAGCGTTGCTGCTGGGTGTGAAGTGCCCGTAAGAAGTCATGTCTGGCCGCCGAATCGAAATCACGTCGCCCGCTTCTAAGGATCCTGCAAGAAGTAAGTATGAAATCAACTCGACCCCATATTTTTCATAGCTTAAATGAAGACAGGCATGCACCTCGCTCACGCATTTATCCCGAGAGACAAACACAAGATTTGAGTGCGATACTGATCAAACGAATCCAAGAAATATATGACGTCCGTTTGTCTGCATAAACCATTTTATTTGCCTGACAAGTTCCCTATTTAATACGAAGAATTAAATAGGGTTTATTTGTTCGTCGTTCGAAAATACTTCCTATAAGGCGAGTTCTTATAGTTAATTACATCTTAAATTATCAAGTCATTTCAATAAAACTCTCATTTAAAATCGTAAATATTATCTTCAAGGAGGCTATGATGATGTGACTTTTCAACGTAATCTGACAAAGAGATGTGAAAGTGGATCGCTCCAAATCGAACATTTTATTGTAGAATCCAGATGATGAAGAACTCAGTGGATTTCAAAGATCCAGAGTAGTGAACCTCGTGACTTCCTGTCTATCTTACTGATTCTGCTGATTTGAAGATATTATTTAAAGCGTTTCATCCCCGCCAATTTTATTTAATTAGGCTTACATTTGTGTGAAATGATCACACGAATGACTCTTAAGATGCATATGATGGTCGTAACGAACGACAACCTCTATCCTAAAACGAGTGGGATTAGACCACATGTGCCAGATGCTACAAGTGCGCCTAACAAGAGGATCAGGAGATTTATGTCGCACTAGCCGAACAACCTCGAAATCCCTATTACTATTGCTTAATCACTAAGGAGCTCGTTTAACCGACGTAGACATGTTTCATTGGTCAAGATGCACGCCTCGTCGCCCACCGCTACTCCAAGCCTCATTGCGAAGAGGTTAAGTTTTCTAAGATGCAAAGTCAAAATATTCAATCAAGCTACTTCATTATTGGAGCTTCTCCTAAACATCCTACGCAAAGATTTTTATACATGTCAGACATGATAATATAGATGAAGTACGTACAGAAACAAAGAAACACGCAAAGAAAGATGCAGACAAACATGCTATGTAAGGAAAGAAGCAAAGAAGAAAGTGCAATATGAAGGTAATATGCTATGAACGTAAAGCAACCCGTATACCCTGGAGGTCCGCTATTTCCTTGAACGCGAAGGAAATGGAGTGTGTCACACGAGCGAAAGCGCGGTAAACATGTAGTGTCGTCTAGAAAGCTCTAGAAAAGACGGCGAATGACTCACAACGTAAAAGTTCTGGAGAAAATAAACAAAAATCAAAATCAAATCATCAAAACCTCAGAAAGTCCTGAAAAAAGCAGACCACGAGTGCTTCATCAAAATCATACGAAAATCCGAAGAAAACCGCAAAGCACTCGGGTCGAGGCTAAGCTCGAATCGCAGTAAGATCGTCAAGTGGTCGTCGAAGGCTACTCTGCCACCCGAGTGTATAGTAGCCCGCCACTCAACTAGAAGGGCGTCCTACTAAACCTAACTCTGGAAGCGTGCTCTCAACCCGAACCTGTAATCAACAAGCTGGACAACCAAATTTTATAATATGAGTTTAAAATTTATATTTTTAAGATGTACGCGTGTGATTTCTGAGATACAAAAGAGAGTTTATCAATATTTGTTTCAGTAGTGAAATAAGATCCATTCATATCGATTTGAAAATCGGATCGTCCACGAGCCGATCATTCGTCGTGTATAGTGGTCACTAGCAATCCTAAGGTGCATGGTGCCCCGCTATCTTATAATGCGTGAACGATACCGTCATCCTACTGGTTCACCGGGCCCGTGAGCGAGTCCCGTGTTGCAGGATGCGATATCATTCTACTCTATCACTCGCGTGCCTTTAAGCATCATCGCCGTCATCGCCCCAAAACAAAACAAAACAAACCCGACTCCGAGTGAAGCGGGGAACACGTGTAAATCAATAAGGAGGGGAGTAGAAGATTAAATCACCCTCGAATTTGAAGGATTAGTTCGATAGGCGAGTTAATCTAAAACTCCACTAAAACATGTAATAATAAACATTGAAAGCAAAATCCAAGCTCCCAGAATCGACCCTGAGGGTGTCACTTCCTCGCTTAGGTACAATTAGATCGACACAAAGAGGGTGTTCTTTCCGTTCAAATATAAAAGAAGAAAACGAAATTCGAAAATCGTTTAAATCCTCGTAAATCAAACAGAAAAAAAATGACTCGGGGAAAACCCACACAAGACTCCTGTGCTCCCGTTAAAACCCAACTTTTCCAATTCCAAATTAATTCTTTATCTTTTGAAACACAGATTCCCTCAACGAAACCACCCCTAGAGCTCGGACCAAGCTCACAACAACAGTGAGAATCACCAAATTTCCAATACATAAGAAAGTGAATGTACAAGCTCCGTAACATTCTAACCCAACTCCAAATTTACCGAGCAAGACAATCGAAGAGCTCACCAAACATTCCAAAATCAAATTGGGACCTCGCCAAACACCGCCACTTAGACAATTAAATCAAGTTGTTGGACAAAGTGAAATTAAGCCGAGTATAAAGATAATGCCACAACTCCCATATATTTAAAACCGAGCCCAAGATCCAACTTCAAAGACACCCCAAAGAATACCCAAAACAAAGCCTCACCCGAGCCACCATGACTAGAGGAATAACCCAACTCCAAGGCCTAAATAAGTATCCACCATAGATGAAGCTAAAATCAAAAAACAATGCCAACAAGCTCAAAACCGAGCCATCAAAAACGAGTCCAGAATCGATCGCAAAGAATTCCTAGCTCACAATCAAAGCAAGGACTCACTCCGGAATAAAACCGAGCCAACATAAGAATTAAAGCCGAGCCAAATATGAATCCGTGACAAACCCAACATTAATTCCAACACAAATCCGAAAATTCAAACTATAGCAAGGCTAAAACCGAACTAGATATGAAGCCGAGATAAATCCAAGACAAGGCCTAAACAGAGGCTCACCACAAAATGAAACCGAGCCAAGCATAAGTGCTCAAACCCAAACCCAATAAAGCCAAGACAAATTCTTTAAAACATTATAACAAGAGCAAGCAACTATATATCCAAAACCAGGCTCACGGTATGAGCTAAAACAAGCCAACCAAGCCTCTAGATGAGGTTAAAATGAGCCAAAACAAGGCTTACAATCAAACTAAACATGAAGCTAAGATAAACATTTCCATGCATCTAACGTATCAAAGTGTAGAGCCACAATATATTTCCAATGTAGATAAGCATGAAAATTTTCTTTAAATCAGCTTGAACCTTCCCTAACATGCATTTTTTGTTTGATAAAGAAGAGATATGAGAAGTAAGGAATAAAACTCCACATGTATATAGCCTTTAAATAAAACTTTTCATACTTCCATAAAGAGGCAAAATGCAAGAAGCCAAGGAACTAAGCCCCCAAACATTCACAGCTTTGCTATCATAAGATACTTTGCATGAGGGAAACATAAACATTTCCAAATTAAGCCTAACACTTCCCCTAGCATGCTTTCTAACAAGAGAGAGGTAGTAAAGAAACAAACTCCACGTATAAACAAAGCTAAATGAAACCTTCCATCTTCTTCATCAAGCCAAAACGTGCAAGAAATTTCCAAGAGAATGAATATGTGATAAAGCAGTCCTCTCTAGCATGCCCGAGCCCAACTCGAAACATAAGAAAAACAAGGAAGCTAGCCTACAACTACGAGCATGAATCATGGCTTCCTCGGGCCAAACCGAAAAGAATAAGGGAGAGGAGAAATACTCGAAGGTGCAGAGCACACAAGAAAGGCAGAGAATCGAAGACCACATCGGCAAAGACCTCCCCTTCTCACAAGACAAATCGGGCCAACCCTAAACCATTCCAAAATGGGGCTTATATAGAGCCAAGGGGAGGGAGGAGTGTCGTTCTCTACCTAAGGAGTCGAGTAAGCTCGGGTAAGGCACGAGAGAATGGGGGAAAATGTCGCAAGGAGCCTCGGGCCACTTGCGCACGCGCCACGTGGATAACGTTCGCACGCAGCAGATGCCGCAGGGCCGTCTACTCGCGCAGAGACAGGCACGGGAGTGATCGCGAGAGGCTCGAGGGATAAACGGTCGAAAAAGGAGAACAATCGAGCGCGGGAGAGGAGTCGTAGAGAGCTCCTACAGGGCTCGAGCACGGGAGATGAGCGAACCGAGCGGGTCGAGTGAGGGAGAATAGAATTTTAGGGCTTATATTTTAATTAAATAGATTTAAAATTTATTTATTTGAAAATATGCCCCAAATCATAACTCTCGCACCCGACGGGCTATCGTCGCAAACTTAACGTCAATTTTAAGTGAAATAGACGTTCCGGACGCATCGGCGCAGTCCGTTTCGTCGTCCGAGGTCGTCTGGGCAACCTCATCGACGGTCGCGTCAAAATTGCGTCGAAATTTAATATCGTCGCAAAATTTTAACTCGAGCTCGATCGATCAGAATGGTGCAAGTGTGTAAGACGTGCACGAGGCTGTCCTAATGTCCGAGAGGTCCCATAGGGACTCACTCAACTCCCGACGTCAATTTCGACCGACTATGGACTAGCGGCACGGAATCTCGTACAGATTTCAAAGAGTAACGAAGTGGCTTCCAGACACTCTAAAACGAGGTGGGTCCCATCGCTAGGAATCTAGAATCGTCGGGGAAGCTCCTGAGGCTAGAATCCTAAATCTAGGAGGAATACTAAACCTCGACAAAAAGTGAGGTCAACAAAGCACTTATAATACATCATGCATTTAAGAAAAGATCTATAGGACGCTATCTTATTCCAAGGTGGAAGTTTCCTAACTCTAAAGTCTTCGCTCATTTTGAAAATGTTAAGTGCAGTAATTGTACCCATCTTGATATGACTGCTTGTAAGTTAGCTATCATGCTGACGGAAAAATCAGGTGCGAGATATTAGTGATTTCTAGTATCACGCTACATTGACTGTAAAATACAAATTTTCTTACATTTCTAAGACTGGAGAAGTTAGTAACTATGGTTCTCCTCATAAAGATAGTTTAGAGTTCATTCAAGCACCAAAAAAATGGGAAACCAATATATTACAGTGATTCTTCGAAGCCATTTAAGCCTCAAAAAGCACTATCTTTATGATATCCATCAGAGAAAACTTATAAATCAAAGAAATATCTATCTACAACAAAAAAATTAAACTAAGATTGGACTACGGATCAGCTATAATGACATACAGCTAAACTGGATTGACGAAACCATAATTCCATTAGCTATTCACTAAACATACAGAGGACTCACCTCAAATCACACAACTTAGCTATATAGTCATAACCTCTTATTCCCTAGACTAAAAGTTTAACCTTTGGGAATGGTTGGTCGATGAATATGGGATATTTCTAAGATACATTTCCTCGTTCTTTTACATTTTTTCAACTAATATTATGCTTGAGAAAGGTATTTTAGTCTTGCGTTTGCAGAAAACAGGTTAAACGTGAGGAGCGAAAAAATAGCACAAATAGGAGGATTTGTTCCAGCATGTCTGTGTCCACTGTAAAGCACCCGCGCAAGCTCATACGCACTCACGTGCATCCCACTGCACAAGGCACGGCGCACCAGCACCATAAACATAGCGCACGAGCGCCAGACCAACGCGCCTGCACCGGATTTGCGGTGCACCTGCGCCCAACCAGATAAAATTTATTTGGCAAGAATTTTCTTGCCTTTGCCGAGCCCTATCAATCTATTCTCTCGTGAGGACGAACTTAGGACCCTTGGTTCACTGGAGGCTGTAAAAGAGATGAGATTTTGATTAGAGAGTTCTCTCCTTAGGTTTCAATCCAAAGGTTTCTCTCCTTCCTTTGGATTGAAACCTAAAGGGGTAATTTCTTCCTTCGAGTCCTTGAGAGTTTTTGTGAGATTTGTGTATAAAAGGGAGATGTGCTATTCGAGTGAAGAAGACAAGCCTTTGTTTTAATTTTTATTTTTATTTATCTCTTACAATGAAGATTTGCATGGATTTTGTGTCTAAGGTTTTCTTGAACATGCTTGTCTAAGCTCTTTTTCGTATCTCTATGATGCAAAGGCAGTATTTTTCAAAGATGCTTTTCCTATAACGCTCTACTATGTTTTCATAGCTTATGGTGTTGGTTAACCTAAGAATTTAACTTACTTCTAGTCTGGCCAATTAGAATGCTCAAATAATTCGTGAAGTTATGACTTCTAACCATTGCGAAGTAGAAAAGAAGGGTTAACCATATAATTCCGAGAAAATAGACATATTCTAGTGGAATTTCGTAATCATTTGAGAGGATCAGAACGGTTATGTGAAATGTCATGGGAATTAAGGAAACTCAATTTCGTTGATTCTAGGTTTCTTTTGACCCAGACATAAGCATAAGATGCAACATATCAGGGATTGACAACAATCATGCAGGGAAACATTTAGGAAAGCCATGATCCCCGAATCACAAAGACAAAAGCCTCACAAAATTTGAAGGAACTCTTGAGATTTTTCCCGCTTCCTCTGTTCCTTCTATCTACATTAGGATTAAGATTTAAAACCTTCTTTGTGAAACCAACAAGCTAGGTTCACCGGATTCATAAATTAAAGATTTTTCTGCTGAAATAATTATAACACTTTTCATGTGGGATCGATACGCGGTACTCTATAACCGTATTAGTATATTTGCGTTGCAAGGCCAACTTATTTTGCGGTAAGTTTTTGACACTATTATCGGGAAAAAAATTTAATAATTGTTTCTATTGTTAGAAAAACTTTAGTTGAAAATTTTATGATTTAAATTCGACACTTTTTGATTTCTTGTTTTTATTTTTATTTCTGTTGATGCAGTTGTAATATCGTTGTTTTCTTTGCAAATGCTGAAAACTAAAAAAACCTGAAAAAAAAATCCCAATAAGCCAAAAACTTTTGTTAATTTTTTGCTTTCTTTTGTTTTTGTTTGCATACTACATGTAGCATTTGCATACGAGATTGTTGACTGACTTATGTGGGTCAGTATGATTGTGTGTTGCATATTTTAGATTTCGGTTTAGGCGCAACAAAGTTAAGCCTGACCTCACTCCTTTCGAACTTAAGATCGAGCGCACTCTAAACATCTTGGGAGATCACAATTGTTTTCTGAAAGCCCCAATTGAGATTACTAACCCAAACAACCTCACCTTGAAACCACTTAGAGAGTATGTCAATCATTCTGTTGAAGAGATCCACATGAGCATAAATTACCCATCTGCTGAAGCCAATAGCTTTGAATTGCGACCTGCCATAATCCAGATTACACAAAATAACCAGTTTGGGAGGCTTTCCACTGAAGACCACAACGTTCACTTCGATAATTTTTTTTGAACTGTGTGACACATTTCGAAACAATAGTGTCCCCAACGATGTCGCTAGACTGAGGCTTTTACCCTTTCTCTGAGGGATAAGAGTAAGGTATGGCTTAATTCCCCTGCCCTAGGATCAATCACGTCCTAGAATAACTTGACCCAAAAATTTCTAGTCAAATACTTTCCTCCTTCCAAAACTATAAAACTTATGAATGACATCACCTCATTTAACCAAAATGATGGAGAGTATATTTATGAAGCTTGATAAAGATTTAAGGACTTAAGTGGTTCCCACGTCATGTCTCACCCGATTGATTAATCACTCAAATCATTTACAATGGATTGGTAAGTTCCCTAAGGTTTATAATAGATGTTGTCGCACGAGTGTCATTAATGTCCAAACCAATTGATATAAGAGATGACCACAAACAATTTTCAAAGGTCAGCTGAAAGAGTTACCCCCAGAAGGCAGCAAGCATGCACGAATCTGATGTGTTTGCTATTCTAGCGACCCAAGTAGCTGCTATCTCTAGAAAGTTAGATAATCTGGGGATGAATCTCATGCCAGGATTCCCACCCAATGATGGATTGATGTATGAATCGGTGGTAGATCCTAGCATGTCGACCTTAGAATCTGTTAATGCCATATGAATCATGGCCAAAACCCCTATTCAAATACCTACAGCTCTAGTTGGAGAAATAATCCCCTAAGTCAACCCTGTAGGTCATGGGAATAACCAAGGAGCACAGGAATAACCAAGGAGCAAACCCTCAAAAACAGCCATATCCAACTGTTTTCCAAACCAATGCTCAGCCCATACAGCAAAATATCCCCTATTGAGTTGGTAATATATATAGGGAACCAATGAGCAAGCTTTAGCCATTAAGAACATTGAACATCAATTAGGATGGTTGGCGAATGCTGCAAATAATAGACTCCCAGAGACACTCCCAAGTAACACCGAAGTAAATCCCAAGGAGAAAGGGACTAAGTATGTTGAAGCGGTTAAACTGAGAAGTGAGAAAGAGATAGAAGATAAACCTAGGTAAGAAGATTCAATAGACTTAGACCCTACCTTAGGAGGTGAACTAGAAACTAAGGAGAAGAAGGTAGAGATGTCAGTCTCAGCCATTAAGATTGACCCTAAAGAAAGCTTGCCACCACCTTTTCCCCAAAGATTGAAGAAACAAAAAAAGTGGATCAACAATTCCCTAGGTTCTTAGAGGTTTTCAAACAATTGATCATTAACATAATTTTTGCAGAAGAACTTGAACAAATGCCTAGCTATGCCAAGTTCATGAAGGATATCTTGACTGAGAAAAGAAGATTAGGGCATTTTGAGAGTGTTCCATTGACTGAGGAATGTAGTGTCATCCTGCAGAATAAGTTACCCCCAAAGATGAAGGACCAAGAGAGTTTTACCATTCCATGTGCCATAGGAGAAAAGTTTGTAGGAAGAGCCCTTTATAGCATAGGAGCGCGTATCAACCTGATGTCATTGTACATTTTTAAGGGACTTGAGCTAGGAAAGGCCTAGGCAACCAATTTGACTTTACAATTAGCGGACCGGTCCTTAGCCTATCCTACGAGAATTATTGAAGATGTTTTAGTGCAGGTGGACAAGTTCATATTCTATGCGGACTATGTAGTGCTTGACACGAAAGAAGATAAGGAGAAACCCTTGATAGTTGGCCGACCCTTTCTAGCTACAAGTAGGGAAATAATTGATGTCCAAGAAGGGAAATAGACTCTGAGAGTGAATGATCAAGAAGCAACCTTCGATAACTTAAAGTCAATGAATTTCCCATGATTTAAGTGAGGACCATTGCCATAGGATTGACGTAGTGGACCAAGTAGTAGATGGACATTTTATGGATAGTTTGGAACAAGACCAAATAGAGTCAGAAGAGACGGAGGATGAGGATCAAACACATAGGGAGGAATCTGCTTGGTCTACTATTAGAAGAGAGCCCTAGGACATTTAGGGAGAGATTTGAACTCTTGGACACCACCACCAATGACAAGCCCCTTGTGGCACCATTGAGATCATCGTTGAGTTGGAACTGAAGGCCTTACCTAGCCATCTCAAGTATGCTTATTTTGGAGAACCATCAAAATTGCAAGTGATTATTTCAGCAAACTTGAGTGAGGAGCAAGAGAGGAAATTAATGAGGGTGCTTAGGACTTTTAGAGAGGCCTTTAGGTGGCCCATAGCTGACATTAAGGGTGTAAGCCCATCCCTTTGCATGCATAGGATTTTGATGGAGGAGAGACATGGACCCAAAGCTGCCCCCAGAGGAGATTGAACCCTGCTATGAAAGAGGTGGTGAAGAAAGAAATTCTGAAATAGCTTGATGCTCATATTATCTATCCCATCTCAGATAGACTTGGGTAGGTCCTATTCATTGTGTCTAAAAAAGAGAAGTGGCAGTTGTAGAGAATGAGAGAACTGAGCTGATACCCACTATGACTGTCATCGGATGGAGGATCTGTATAGACTATAAGAAGCAAAATTCTGCTATTAGAAAGGATCACCTTCCCTTGTCATTTCTAAATCAGATGTTGGATAAATTAGCAGAACATTCTTTCTATTGCTTCCTAGATGGCTATTCAGGATAACATCAGATTCTTATAGCTCCACAATACTAGGAAAAGGCCACCTTTATGAGCTCCTATGGAACCTTTGCATTCAAGAGGATGCATTTTGGACCATGCAATGCGCCTGCCACTTTTCAACACCGCATGATGTCCATCATTTCAGATCAAATTGAGACGGGAATTGAAATATTTATGAATGAATTCTCTGTGTTTGGTGATTTTTTTGACTTGTGCTTAAAACATCTTGCCAAGTCTTGCAAAGGTGTGAGAAGACCAATTTAGTGTTGAATAGGAGAAGTGTCAGTTCATGACCACAGAAGGGATAATTTTGGAACAAGATTTCTGAAAAAGGGATGGCTAACCAAAATTCAGGTGACTGAAAAGCTTCCACCATCCATTTTTGCTAAGGGGATTAGGAATTTTCTTGGACATTTCGGGTTTATCGTTGATACATTAAGGATTTTTTTAATATCACCAAGCCCGTATGTCACTTATTGGAAAAGGTTGTGTTCTTTGATTTTTATAAGACTTGCTTAAGCGTACTTGAGAACTAGTGATCAAAATTAGTCATCGCACCTGTGATTGTAGCACCTGATTGGAATTTACTTTTTGAGTTGATGTGCAATGCAAGTGATTATGTCGTAGGGGCGGTACTAGGCCAGAGGAGACAAGGTTTTTCATGCTATATAATATGCCAGTAGAACTCTCAATGATGCCCAAATGAATTACACCGTCACGAAAAAGGAGTTATTGGTCATAGTGCTTGGTATCGATAAGTTTAGGTCTTACCTGATAAGCACACGAGTCACAGCGTACATTGATCATGCTGCGATCAAGTATCTTGTAGCTAAGAAGAATGACCAGCCACACTTGGTCCGATTGGTTCTTCTTCTAAAGGAATTTGATTTGAAGATTGTTGATCGAAAGGGTACAGAAAACCAGGTAGCTAATCACCTGTCCAGGCTCGAGCTGAGGGATTCTCAAGAGTGTATTGTCAAAATAAATGAGAACGTCCCCGATGAGCAACTCCTTGTCATATCTGAGAAGCACACCCTGTGGTATGCTGACATAGAAAACTTTATTGTCAGTGGGATTATACCATATGACATGAACTACCATAAGAGGAAGAAGTTCTTTTCTGAAGCCAGGTTCTACTATTGGGATGATCAATATTTTTTTAAGAAATATAAGAACGAGATTTTTGGAAGGTATGTCCCATTGAAAGAGGTCGACGGTATTATTAAGTGTTGTCATGACTCTGAATCGAGAGGGCATTTCAGAAGTTTTAAAACAGCTATTAAAATTTTACAATCGAATTTTTATTGGCCTACTCTGTTTAAGGATATAAATAAATATATGAAATCTTGTTATAGGTGTCAGCGGGTGGGTATTATTTCAAAGAGATATGAGATGCCCTTAAATATGAATTTGAAAGTAGAAATCTTTAATGTTTGGGGAATAGACTTCATGGGACCATTCATACTATTCTTAGAGAACACTTATATCTTGAAAGCAGTAGACTATTTCTCCAAGTGAATTTAAGCTGTGGCACTGCAAAATTTTGAAGGTCAAAATATTCTGAAATTCTTAAAGAAGTATATTTTCAGTCGATTTGGAACACCAAAAGTAATCATTAGCGACGGAGGCGGTCATTTTTGTAATAAAAGGATGGAGACATTTGTAGCCAAAATTTGGAATCACACATAAAGTCGCTAACGACCCGCGGACTAATGAATTGGAGGAGGTTTATACTAGAAAAATTAAAAGAATTTTAAAGAAAAAACTGATAACCACAGTATGAAGGATTGGTTTCTTTGATTGGATGAAGCCTTGTGGGTACTGTCTTTAAGACACTACCCATAGGGTTATCACCATATATGCTGATTGGGAAGGCTTGTCATCTAGTAGTGGAATTGGAATATAAAACACATTGGACAATTAAAGAATCAAAATATAAGCTTAAAGGTGTGGCAGAAAGATGATTGATATAATTAAATGAATTGGAATAAATTAGATGAGAGGCTTATGAGAATGCCAAACCTATAAGGAGAAGATGAAAAAGTGGTATGATCAAAAGCTAATTATGAATGAATTTCAACCTAGACAAGAGGTTCTGTTGTACAACACTCAATTGAAATTACTTCCTGAAAAAAAGTATAGGTGGTTAGGACCCTTCACGGTAGTAAAACTATATCCTTTTGGGACGATAGACCTCTACAACAGGAAAATTACTAGAATTATTAAAGTGAATAGTCATAAGTTGAAACTTTACCTAGGAGATAGTAAAGGTCCTAAGGAAACCTTAATGTTGGAATCAACCCAACAATAGAACTGACATAGTCTAACTGAAAACGTTAAAACAAACGCTACTTTGGGAGAACACCTAAGTGTTATCTTAGGATTTGCACTACGGTAGGCCTGGGTCTCCCACACTTGGTCACCGGTATGTGCAACCTTGTTGATGTACCAGGTGGGCGAGGTGAGGAGTTCCTACAGGATCCTAGGGCTGTCACTCGCGAGATCATTTGGTCTCATGAGCATACCCTGTTATGAGGAGAGGATTTAGAGAGCTAGGAAGGTAACGCGTCGAGGAGAGAGGAGACAACATCATGTCCTAGGACAATAGGCCAGCTCGCCCAGCAGGTTGAGGAGATGACATCGATATTTGTGGGTTTTGTTACAATGTACACCAGATCCATAGATGGTCTATTCACCACACCGTGTAGTAGTAGCAGCACTACGAGTATTGATACCAGTACGACACAGTGCAGGCTGAAATATAATGGCCACAGGGATGTCTCGCCAGGCCAAAGCCCTTGGAGTTCCCAACTCCATTACCATACAATCCTTATCAATCTGGGGCGGATATGAGGGAACATGACGAGGATGATGAGGAGTGGGTCATGACCATGCCTTCGAGATTTGAGAGGGGTGGATTATTACTTTTTTATTTTGGAGTTTCATTAATGGACTTGTGATGTGTGTTATTTTACTAGTTATTATGTGATTGCATATACCATATTTGTGCTTCTTTTGACATGATCTATTTTTCAGTTGTATATTGTTGATCTTACTATGACATGTTTTCCTGTTTAGTTCTATATACTTAGCAAACATGTTGTCTAATTCCATTTTTTTTTCTACAAATTGTTGGGACTAAACTTTTTTTTTTTTTCTTTTTTTTTTGTATATGTTTTGCCGAAATTATTTGACAAGGAATCATTAAACGATAGGATAGAAGCCAAGTTTTGGGGGAGGGAATTCACGCTATTAGTTGCCCTTAAAAAATTCTATTACTTGCTGATGATTTCAATTGATTACAAAAATTTATGAGTCCCAATCCTTTATTGATAAGAAGCAAGAGTATTATTAAGGCATTAAGAAATTCACTGAAAAGTTAGGATAAATATGTATAATACTAGCGTTGTGCCTAAAGTGATTTCCTTTATTCAAACATAGAAATCTCTAAGCATTTAAAAAGGTCGGACTATGAAACTTATAACTAATCCTAGGAATTTTGTTTGAAACCTTATTATTTCTTTTACGAGGGAGAAACCTTAATTTGATTGAGTTTATTTAAGAACCAAAACAGATGATTAAGGACAGAGTAGGAAGCTCAAACTCTAAAAAACAAAAGAAGAAAAAACATAATGTGTTTCTCAACCAAATATAGTGATTCTCGCAGACCTGAAAAAAGAAAAAAAAAGATACACTCATAAGAAGATATGAAAAGAAAAAGAGAACCTGGAGAAAAAACTGGAGGTTAAATACAATCAAAGTCAAAAGTGGGTCTTCTAAACATATCCTAATGTCAATTTTTTTACCAACACTCCTAATACAATCGTTGGAACTTTATAAATGCATAAGAATTAAGGGAAAACCCATTGGTAAAATAAAAAGTAAAGGTTTTAAGTTGCCTGGGAAACGTAAGAGGGATTGTAGTCTCACTAATTAAAATAATTAAGGAATTCTTATGTTTAGTAAAAAGATAAAACATGAGGGGTATAAGGTGTGATCATGCATGAAAATCCTAATTTAGTGCTGGAAATCATAATATTTAAATGAAACTCTCTTTTTCATCATTCATAGACTAAGAGTCTCATAAAATAAAAGAAAATCTATTGGTTCAAGTTAAGTCAAAAAGATTGAGGGCAAGTAATAGGCAAGTTTAGGAGATTTGATATATGTTGAATATGGGATATTTCTATAGCACATTTCTAAATGTTTTTACATCTTTTCACCTAAAATTATGCTTGAGAAAGGTATTCAAGTCTTGTGCAAGAAACAGGTTAAATGAAAAACTTGAGCAAAAAAGACCAAATAAAAAGCACAAATTGGAGGATTTGGCCCAACACGCTCAGGCCGACTGTAAAACGCTCGTGCCAGCTCAAGCGCACCTGCGCGCATCACACTGCACTGAACACAGCGCACCCGCCGTAGACACAGGGCACTCAAGCCAGACTAGCGCACACGAGCTAGAATTGTGATGCGCCCGCTCCAAAATTGTAGCGCACCTGCACCCATCCTATTGATATTTTGACTAGAGAGAGTTCTCTCCATAGATTTCTCTCCTTTCTTTGGATTAAAACATAAAGGGGTGATTTCTTCCTTCGAGTCCTTGAGAGTTTTAGAAAGATCTGTGTATGAGGGAGAGGTGCTATTCGTGTGAACAAGGCAAGTCTTTGTCGTAAGTTTTATTTTCATTTATCTCGTGCAATGAAGATCTGCATGGATTTTGTGTCTGCGGTATTCTTGAACATATATGGCTAAACTCATTTTCGTGTCTCTGTGATTTAGGGGTAATGATTTTCATCATAGTTTTCCGAGATGATTTTCTCGTAATGCTTTATTGTGTTTTCATAGCATATATTGTTGGTTAACTTTAAAACTTAATTTACTTATAGTTTGACCGCCTAGGATATTAAAATATTTTGTGAAGTGACGACTTCTAATCGTCGAGTAGTGGAAACGAATGATTAACCACAGAATTCCAAGATAATAAACATATTTTAGTGAAATTCTGCAATCATTCGAAGGGATCAGAATAGTTATACAGAATATCATGGTAATTGAGGAAACCTCAACTTCATGGATTATAGGCTTCTTTTGACCTATACATAGGCATAAGGAGTAAAATATCCCCATAAGAAAACATTTAGGAAAATCACGATCACCGTGATCTCCAAAATCACACTCAGATAGGATTAAGATTCACATCAATAAGGAGTAAAACAACACTCACATAGGAAAACATTTAGGAAAATCACGATCACCATGATCTCCAAATCACAAAGGCACGAGTCTCATCAATCTTGAAAGCACTATTGAGATTTTTTCCAGCTTCCTCTATTTCTTCTATCTGCGGTCTATTTTGTTTTTATTAGGATTGAGATTTATAACATTCTTTGTGAAACCGCCATGCTATATTCACCAGATTCGTAAACTAAAGATTTCTCTACTAATATAATCGTCACATTTTTCATGTGCAATCGATACGCGGTACCCTCTAATCGTTTTATTACTTGACATGTATACTTAAGTTGTGCGACCGACGTACTTCACCAAAGTGTTGGAGCGTCATTGGTTCAAATGTTTTCCCAATGTGTAAACTACAAGTTCCAACTATGATAGATACATTGCATATGAAAAACTACTCCACGGCAAGTTGATATTCAAACATTATAATGCGTTTATTTGGATAATCTAACAGATATATCTTTAAATCATTAATAAACGCAAATTGGCAAGAAGGATGCACAGTGTTTTTATCAAGCCAAGTTCCCACTTTTCCAAACAAAGAAAGTTGAACCATAACAAATGCTCCATAGTAGACCATAACTGAAATTTACAAGTGTGAATAATAAGAAATTAAACTTAAAACAAACCTGCAGAAATGACCATCCAGCAAGGAACATCTTCCATAAAGTATGCATGATAGCGCTGATCACATAATTTACATCGTGTCAGAACCAAAGTGAGTACTGATAAGCATCACCAATGTAATATCATGCTGCCAATATTGATAAAAATACCCCTAATTATAAATATAAACATATTGGTTCACATCAATTTATTTTTTAAAGAATTTTAAATAAATCATGTTTAACAGTACGATTATTCCAAGTACTATGCAAATGTTTGAGGCAAAATTATCAGTGCATTAGTTAGACGGAAGAAAACAAATACCCATGACTCTGCAGCACGACTTCTCAAATTAATCAACAGAGTTCAGAGGAGTTTACAATAAGATTGCCCTAATAATTAATAATGTAATCCTTGCGAGTAGAGCTGTCTCGAGAAGAAAGCTCAATGAACTCAATGCTTATATATAAGCAACTCTCTCACAAATCCCTACAATTCCTTACCAGTTCCCATGGGTTCCAGGCCTGTTGGAAGATGGAATGTATCAAGAAGCCCACATATCCAAGAAGGAGTGCAGCAAACACGCCCTAAACAACCAATATAAACGATAACTAGATAAAAAAGAAAAAAATAATAAAAAAAATAAAAAAATAAAAAAAACCATGAAATTCATAGATACTAACCCAAGCAGTTCTAAAATTGGCGGCTTACCCTCCATAGACGACTCTGGTGTTCGTGCGTTCTCTCGAAGGACCTAATCATCTCTTCCTGCTCTGAAGAAGAAAGCAGAAAATAAAGATCTAAGGCACCGGAGTAGAAGATTGTTCTAGGGTCAGGGGAATCGACCTTCGGTGTCCAAAGGTTTGAAGTCGTCAACTGAGGGAAGACTGAACCTATCGTCCTCGTTTCTGCCGCCGCCGGCGAGACGGCTGATCTTCCACCATTTCCTGGTTAGCACCATACGTGCCGCCCTAAGATTTGTCAGCTCGCGGGCTAGACCTAGGTGGGCGCCCTGCCCTGTATCTCTTAACCGGCAACGATGAGTACCCCAAAGGAAAATTAAATTTGGGAAGCCTTAACCTCCCGATTAAATTTTGAAAATTTAACTTCATATATCTCATAATAGCATAAATTATTCAAACGTGGCTATTATTCCATTTTTTCTTTTAGTAATATGTCCAAATATTCTCTAGATTGAGTATTCTCACTATACAAAAAGAAGTATCATGCAAACTCTAGAACAAGATGCATAGCCTTTTCATAGCTCCTATGTCTCAGTTGATCGTAGTCATTCGCATTTAATCAATTTATGAGAAAGTTCGCTAGTAAATATCTATCTTGATTATTGGTTATCTATTTAAGGAAACTGAGATGTTTATTTGGGCATTTAAATTTAAAAATATTACTCATGGCACATTCTTAAACCAATCCCAACATTTATTTTACACAACCCCTCACTAATTTTCATCCATCAATTTATTTCAAAAAAATCTAAAAACCCACTTTCCTAAAGACTTTAAAAGCCCATTTTCATCAAATTTAAAAGGCCCAAAACTTAGTCTAAAGCCCATGTGAAGTTCCCATCATCATCCTTTTAATTGAAATCATCCCTAAATCCTAAATCAATAACCAAATAATTCCAAATCAAGCCTCATGCCAATTCCCCCTAAATCCATCAAAAATCCCAAAATCCATTTCCATGAAATTAAGCCAAGCCATAGGCTAGCCATGAAGCCATCCTTAAGCCCCATGCAAGCCATGTGAGTGGTGTTCATGTGACCATACCATATTGGGCAAAAGGAGGGAGTCCTTTAATGATTCCCTTAAGAGTGATTAAACCTTTTCATGCTTCCCCTAAACCATGCTTAAACTTAAATGTACTTAGATGGTGATTACTCCCCACTAAGCTAGCTGACTTACCTGATTCCCTCAACCCAAAAATTAGACCTTGGTGGGTACACCAAGCCCATTTCCATGAGTTGACCAAACCAAGTCCAAAAGAGCCCCTTTCCCATTCCATTTTGAATCAAGCTCTTTACACATGGCTAACCCCCACTCTTTACACAAAACTCAACCCCTGGACTCACTGAGTCAAGATGGTGACATGACCCTACCGGCCAGCCGCCTGGGTCGCCGGAAAACACCATGGCCGAGAGCTTTATTTGGATTCAAAAATTCAAATTCACTTGGCTGAGCTGTCCCAACCCAAATAGCCACCACAACTCTTCTTCTCCTGACCAGAGCAGTAAATCCCAGCCCTCAATTGTCCCTGGGAAGCCCCTAACCATGGCTATTTAAACCAGCCATTCCTCTCGGCCAAAAGGTTGGCTGAAATCAACCTTCACAGAACTTCACCAAATTCCTCGCGAGCTTCCCCTAGCATGGAGTAACTCATCCCCACTCGTCTTCCTACCCTAATTTCCACCGATTGAGCTCAATTTTGGAGCTCAATTCTCGACTGCGAACGAGACTTCCCTTGAAACTCCAAATCTAAATTAACTTCTCCCACACCTTCACCAGAGGTAGAGAAGAAGTTCCCCAGCAAAAGCCCCCTCACCAAGCCAGCCATTGCTTCCAGCCTCCAAAGTCTGAAATCGGGACTGGTCACTTTCATATCTGGACCTTTCACTAGGGCCATAGGCTTCATCCCTAGGCTTCTCCAACTCCAACGAACGTGTCGAGCACATTGAGTTGAGGCTTCACCTCCTGAACCAAGGTATGGATACTCCTCCTCCCCGAGAGCTTCCAGCGATTCTCCATTTCGTTTGAGTTCATTTCAATGCATGTAAACTGTATGGATGTGTTCGTCTCTTCAAGACGAATCCATAGATCATAAGAATACGAAAATCCGTTGAGAAATGAGAGAGATCTTAGGGTTTGAGTGTGGACGGCTCTCGGGACACACCAGTCGGAGACGACGACCAGCCGCCGTTGGATCGAGCGTGTATCGAATGGATAGTGCATATCGCGTCGGACCAGAAGATGGAGCGGGACCGCGGGACGCGTGGCTGCTGACTCAGGTGGCGGCGTCGAATGGAAGTGTGACGCGTGGCCTTTCGAAGCTGCTGAGGTTGACGCGGCGCCGCGTGGATAAGTAGATAAATAGGTTATTTTCTATTTATTTAAATACCCAAAATTTGAAAAATCTATAACTTTGCATAGAAAAATCATAAAAGTAAACTAAAAATATCCTCTTGCTCAGTGAATAGAGGAGAATAATGTGAAAAAGAATTGAGTTAATTTGATGAGTATTTTATTTTTAATTAATTATTGACTCATTTCAATGTTTTAATTCTCCATTTGCATAGACAATTCACCATGGCATGAGACCATAGGGCTTTTGTAGCCTCAGATTTTGGGAACATTCCCTGAATTTTCCAAGACCAGAGGCCATCTCTATGGCAAGTTATTGATTTTTCAAGTTTAAGTGTCTGTTTTGGCATTTTAATTCTAGTAATTAGCATATTGATCAATATATCATAGAAAAATTTGGAGAAGTATCTTAGGACTAGTGGACCCTAGGAAAATTATGGTTTGAGTTAATTCATTAAGAATAACCCTAATTGGCCTAAACACTCAAAATTGAATTTTAATTAATTTGGGTTAACCATACATCAAAATCACTTGAAAATAATTCTCCACTGATCTTTAGGGTCAGAGGAGTCCCACATAAAAATTTGAAATCAATTGGAGATGATTAACCTCACTAAATGGATTAATTAAGTCACATGATCAAAATTAAACTTTAAAAATTCATAATTCCAAAAATACATTTTAAAAATTCACCAAATTGCCTTTGAGACTTCTCTGATATTAGAGGAGTCTAAGAAAATTAAAATTGGAATTTTTCAAAAATCTTCATTTTCTACCATATTTTAATATTTTAAATAATTAAAAAATAATAAAAATCATAAAAAATAATAAAAATCACAAAAATAATAAAAATCACAAAAATGTCATATTTTGACTCCTAATCACCTAGGAACAAACCAAATATTTTTCCCAAGTCTCTTGGTCAAGATATTGAATTTTAAATGCTTAAGACAATTTTTTTTAATATTAAAAAATGGATTTTCCAACCTTTTCACAAAATTAATTCTAATAAATCAAAGAAAAATCATAAAAATATAAAATTTCTTCTCTGAACTCCTTGAGGTCAGAGGGACTTAAGAAAAATATAAAATCCATTTTTCAACTTTAATTTTATTTTATAATTAATTAACATTCCAAAACTCAAAATAATTATAATAAATAAAATACAATTCAAAAAATCACCAAAATTGGTCCAAGTGTTCCTCTGGTTAATAGGAACATCCCATAATTTTCCTAAAGACAGAAACTTTACCTTGGTCATGTTGTTGAATTTTCATTGAAAACCCATATTTTTCATAAAAAATAAATATATAAATTAAATTAAATTCAGAAAAAATCACATTTTCTCCTCTAATGTCTTAATTGACATGTGAGTAAACTGACATAAACATTTTAAGTTCATTTGAGCTTAATTTTATGAGTTATGAAATAATTGGGCTTAAAAGGGCATAATAGTAATTAAGAATTTTAACCCCTAATTAAAACTTTAGGTCTAATCAAGGGGAGGGTAGAATATTTGATCTTAATTTTCTCTTAGATGATTGAAATTTTTATGAAATTAAAGGGTAGGAACCCATTAATCATTTTTAATAATCAAAAAGAAAAATGAAACCTTAATTAATTAAATAATTTAAACTTTGGAAGATTAATTGAAATCTAAATTATTAAAATGGGGAGCATAACTTAGGGAGACTATAACCCTTTAATTTAAGATCCCTAAGTAATTCACTTTAATAATATTCAACTCTTAATCAAATTCAAAAATGATAATTGAAATTAATAATTAAATAATGAAAAGGAAAATAAACCTTAATTAAAAGCTTAAAACATTAAGTAATTTAACAGTCAAACAAAAATAAGTTTAAAACATTAAGATTAATTTGAAATTACTTAAAAAAAAAATCTAAAACAAATTTGAAACATTAAAGAAAATCAACCTTAAGACAATTCATAATTAAAAACATAAAAAAATCAAATCAATTAAAAATTAACCTAAAATATTTCAATTAAATTAAAATTAAATCATTAAAATTTAAATTGAATAATCTAAACACTTCTTTCAACCCAAATTAATCTAATACATTGAGATCATTAAAGCTGTAATGATTTAATTAAATTAAAACAACTTAAACACTATTCCAAACTTAAAATTATTAAAATTTTATAACTAAATTAAACCACTTTAAATCACCAACCCCAATTTTAAATCATTAAATTCTTTAACAGACTGATTTGCCCCCCTAAAGGCTTTCATTATCATAACTCTTAAATGAAGCATCAAATGAAAATGTCACTTTACTTACAGGATAATCAAACATCCTAATTCACTGAGCAAGAAACAAACTAAACTAAATTTTTTGGATGATTAATTTACCTGTGCAATAAAACTCATTTGGACTCAAAATAATCCCAAAATACTGAAAAGATGTTTATGACTCATCCTAAGCACTTCCTCAATATGATGGGATGTTTTATAAGAACAATTGAACTTAAGTGCTCTTTGATGAAGAAAATCATCCTTAACAAAACACAAGAACCTAGACGTCATAAGAATTGACTAGAGATAGGATTAGGATTTTGGTAGACAACCAAAACCTCACCTTAGCTTTACCTAGGTACTTGTTATAAATATTTAAATGCCTTAACATGTGTATTAAGTGCAGCTTGGAATAACGAGAAGACCCTCCAGGTACACTCTTATTTTATTGCAATTTACTTTATTGCAATTTATTTATATGAGCTACACTTTACTCTTCTTGCATGTTAAACAAGATTGTTGCATGAAAACTGAAACTTTTAGGATAGCCACAAAACTGAAACCAAAACTAAATTAAAAATCAACACAAGATAAAATTCACCGCCACAACATTCAAAAGATAAAACAACTCAAAATTTAATCACAAACAGAACAACAATACTACAATTGCAATTAAATTAAAACATCTCGTTGGACGATCGGGAATACCTTGGATGATGTAACATACGTGTTGCTAATGGGATTTCCCACGGTCTAAATGAAAGTGTGGAACTCATTCAGTTGAGTTTAGCAAATTCATTTGGACTAAGTGAATCCGATAAAAATAACGGTGCCGGAATGATGGAACCGTGGGATCTTAACCGGTGTTGTTATAATCAACTTTAAGATTCCCCTAATAAAACATTAAAAATATCTGAACTTTAACACTTTTCTAAACCAAAACACTTCTCTCATCTCATGATTTTCACTTTCTAAAACTAAACTTCTGCAACAACAAGGAGCTTGGGGCAAGCATAGTGGGCAGCACGGCCATCGTCGTCAGTAAAACTTATGTCTACTTCAGCTAAACCCTTCTTTAGCATTAAATAACCGAGCCATAGGATTTCGAGGTAGTTTACCTAGTGCAACATAAATCCTCAACTTTTTGTTGGACATTTGCACAATCATATTATGCAAATTAAGCCCTAACCGGTCTTAGGACTCCGAGGTAGTCGTTTGGTACACATAAACCCTCACATCTTTGAGGCTATTTGTATGATTATATCATACGAATATAAGTCCTAATTAACTAAAATTGGTAGGATTACAACATAAAATAAATTCTCAGATCGAAGCCCAACATTAGGATAATTTGAGAAGTCACCGAAGTTCACGGTCTGTGACATCTCCTACTTCTCTTCCTCTGGACTCCTGAAATTAACTGTTCCAAATTTAAGCTAATCCCATTTGAATTTCCAAAATCCAATCCTTTGAAAACCTTAAACTTTGAAATTCTTGAGAGCAAAACCACTGATCTTTATCGAGAGTTTTCTTAAGTGTCTTCGGACATTTAGGATGTAATTAACTATAGGGGCTTGCCCTTATAGGGAACTTTAAGAACCCAGGTAATATAAACCCTGCTTAATTTCTCTATATTAAGCAGAGGAACTTGTCGGCTTATAAAATTGGTTCGCAAACCAAACGAATGTCACAAATCTTCTCGTTTATTTAATCGAGTCCCCTCATCAAGCAGTGTGTCTATTCTTTGGGATGGATACACGGTTTGTGATGCGGTGCTCGTTTATATAAACTATTTGGGATGTGAGATCAGTTTGATTTCATATCTTAAAATTTTTAAACTTAAAATCATTTTCAAAATAAAAACCAAAAGCTACTTTCTAAATTATATATATTTAAATTAAATTTAAAAAACTAAAACTCCCCGACAATTTCTGTAGGCGACCCCTTTTCAAAACACAACTTAAAAATAACACTAAAATGGCTTCCAAAGGTGACTTAAAACAATCTAAATCAAGTTCCATGAACTTCTTCCAAGTCTTTTCTCCACATTTTCACATTTTTCAAAATTACTCAATGTGGAAGAAATCCATGGTGAAAATTAAAAATTTTTACATAGGAGGGAAGCTCTTACCAAGGGAAGATAAAATCCGGTGTCAAAATAAGTTGATATCGCTCCAAATGCAATATCTCTCAAGCCCTAGGTCAGTTTTTCGAAGTTTTGAGGAAGAGGACGATGAATAGTGACAGTTGACCGGTCAAAATATAGTGTTTTTCGGGATCTCGCTGTCAGCGAAAAAATTCTCGCCGTCAGCGAGCTAATTAATTCAAAGAGGTCAAAAGTTTCGGGAAAATCTCGCCGTCGGCGGGATCGATCTCGCTGTAGGCGGCATTTTCAAAAATTTTAAGTTTTTAATATTTATAATGTTTTTAATTTATTTTAATCCTCAATAATGCCCGATCAATCTTATTAAATACATTTCATTGTGATTAGATCTTATTTTAACACATAAATTCACAGAACACAAAACATCATAACTTTATATATGAAATCCAAGTGATTACAAATTTCACACACACTACATTCCTAACAAAGTACTTTTAAAATTTTAATACACACAATTCAGCGTCGCAATCCAAACCACAGTACTCAAAACGCTGAGACTAAACAAATAACACGTAATCTCATCTATACTGAGATTAAATATCCAAAGTGCAAATAACATAATAAACTAAATTCAAACTAACATAACACAAAAATAAATACGAATAAATATCTTCTACTCATCAGGATCGGTACTAAAATCATCTCTGATATCTCCGATAGAACGTAAGTGCACGAACAGATTATAGAAAAGCCTGTAAGGAAATTCTTCTGTAGAATCTTCTTCAATCCATTCTTTCCTTCTCAAAAGCCGTATGAAACTAGCCTCGAGATGTCCGGAATGATCAAAGTGCTCTTTCATTTTCCAGTCAATATGATCAAATAAATCAAAGATATTGTTGATAGAATTCATCATGTTATGTGTATCCTTCTCCAATCCTTTGAGTTTTCAAAAGATCAGATTAGTTTTATTTGTAAGTGGCCTGATTGAAAGATTGCTTTGAGATGCTTGATTCGTAATAATGGCTGTATCATTATCATTATCCAAACTAGGAAACATATCAGTAGGATCTAATGGTTTCGAAGGCAAAAGTACTTTTTCCCAGGCTTCATAGGAAACTTGGTACTGACTACATAATGCAAATATTGTTGAAGGATGTCCAAGTTCATGAATAGTTCCATGCACAATCGAGCCTGTGCGTACTTCACAATAATAGATCCAACGTCGATGGGTAATCCTGTTTGAATACAGTAATTTAAAATCACACACTCCTTAGAAACTTTATTTACCCTCATCGTGGGTAATAATTTTGAAGAAATAAAGAAGTGTCAGTGCTTAGAGACGGGGTTAAGAAGTGATGCAGAAAAACTAACATACCCGTCTTCTCGTATTTCCCAATCTTCAGATTCGTCAGTCAAATATCGGTAGATCTCATTCATATTATATCTTGTAGGAACGAAATTGGAATAGTGACAAACAGGTGTATTCTCAATTGAATACAACTCATTAATTCTTGAAGGAGTGAAAGTTACCCATCTGCCTCGTACATATACGCTTCCATTATTTATTCCATGAAGATTGGAGTAGAATTCTTTAACTACGGGGATGACTACTGCAGAAGTTGTATAGCATAATACCTCCCAACGTCGTTGAACAGTCATCTCCTCAATAGGTGTTGTCGAATTCTCCACTCCTCTATTGACGAATCCTCTTTCTTTAATCAATATCTTCTTCATCATAACTTTATTGAATATCCGCTGGGCCTCATAACTGACAAACTTTCGTCGATTGAACACTCGGGATTTAGTGATTTCAAGTGGATTGGATGCTATAATAATATGTTTTTGAGGGTTTTCTATTCGTTTCTAGGAAGTATAATGTAAAGATTTTGAGTTCTAGGCGTCCTTTTAAAGAGAAAAACACTTAGAATTGCCAAAAACCGCCAAAATAATTCCTTAAAACCGCTCTTCAACTATCTCGACGTCGGCGGCAACGATCTCGCCGTCGGAGGGATAATTAATAATTTAAACTGAAATTAGGCGCACATATCTCGCCGTCGGCGGCGTCGATCTCGCCGTCGGCGAGCTAAGGCAGAAATGCCCAGTTTCGCTTAAGTCCGAACATTTTCTGATTTCTCTCTATAGACTTAATTTTGTGATGATTATAAAGATAAATATGAGTAGTAGAATTTATTCTATTTTAAAATTATTAATAACTTACGTAAATAGATTATAATTAAAGTCTACTATGGGCTGCCTCCCATAAAGCGCTTGGTTTAACATCGTCACCCGACTTATTCAGTTATTAATCGAGTTGATCGAGCATTAAAACCTCTTTAAAATTTGGTCTTCTTCCTTCAAAATATGGTTTTAATTTGTGTCCATTTACTTTAAATCTGTGTCCAGTCTTTTGATCTTCAATTTCTACAGCTCCGTATGTGAATATTTAAGTTATAGTGAAAGTTCCTAACTATCGAGATTTTAGTTTCATAAGAAATAATTTCAATTTTGTATTATAAAGTAAAACTTCTTGTCCTGGTTCAAAATTTTTTTTGTTAATCTTTCGATCAGACCATAATTTCATTTTTTCTTTATAAATTCTATCGTTATCATAGGATTCATTTCTTAATTCTTCTAATTCATTCATCTGCAACAATCTCTTCTCACCAGCATCTTTTAAATTATAATTGAATTCCTTAATTGCCCAATACGCTTTGTGTTCTAATTCAACTGGTAAGTGACAAGTTTTTCCATAAATAAGCCTGTAAGGAGTCATTCCAATCGGGGTTTTATAAGCAGTCCTGTATGCCCATAATGCAGTGTCTAGTCTTGTAGACCAATCTAACCTACTAGGGTTTACAGTCTTTTCTAAAATATGTTTAATTTCTCGATTAGAAACTTCAGCTAATCCACTGGTTTGTGGATGATAAGCAGTTGATATTTTATGAATAATATTAAATTTTTCTGCCAATTTTTGAATATATTTATTCCTAAAATGGGATCCTCCGTCAGTGATAATCACTCTCGGCATTCCATATCTTGTGAAAATATTTTTCATTAAAAATTTTGAAACACTTTTAGCATCACAATGAGGTAAAGCTTGTGCTTCAATCCATTTAGAAACATAATCAACAACAACTAATATATATGAGTTTCCAAATGAAGGTATAAATGGTTCCATGAAATCTAATCACCAAACATAAAAAATTTCAACTTCTAATATAAAATTCAGAGGCATTTCATTTCTTCTAGAATTATTACCTACTCGTTGGCATTTATCGCAAGTTTTGATATATTTATAAACATCTCTAAAAAGAGTTGGCCAATAAAGTCTAGACTGTAGAATTTTATAAGCAGTTTTATCTGTCCTAAAATGTCCTCCAAATTCAGAATCATGACATTTTTGAATGATCTGTTTAGTTTTTTCATAAGGCACACATCTTCTAATTGTTAGGTCCTTACATTGCTTATATAAATATGGTTCACCCCAAAAATATGTTTTAGCATCATGAATGAATTTTTTCTGTTGTTGCAGAGTTAGCATGGGTGGTAAAATATCACTTACAATATAATTTACTATATCAGCATACCATGGTATTTTCCACTCATTTATATTATAAAGTTGTTCGTCAGGAAAAGTGTCTGTAATTTCATTATCAGTTTCAGATAGTTCACAATATTCTAGTCTTGATAAATGATCTGCAATTTGATTATCAACTCCTTTTCTATTACTTATTTCAAAATCAAAATTTTACATTAATAATATCCATCTGATTAATCGTGGTTTGGTATCCTTCTTTTGCATTAAATATTTAATAGCAGAATGATCAGTATGCATAATACATTTAGTTCCAATTAAATAAGATCTAAATTTATCAAAAGCATATACAATTGCTAATAATTCTTTTTCGTAACTGTATAGTTAATTTCGACATGATTGAGAGTTTTACTAGCATAATATATGACTTTGAAAATTTTATCATATCTTTGTCCAAGAACAGCTCCTACAGCATAATCACTAGCATCACACATAACTTCAAATGGTTTCTCCCAATCAGGTGAAACTATTATAGGTGTTGTGATTAATTTATATTTTAATTATTCAAAAGCTCTTAAACATTCATCAGTAAATTCAAATTTCTTGTCCTTTTCTAAAAGTTGGCATAGAGGTTTAGTAATTTTTGAAAAATCTTTTATATAGCGTCTGTAAAATCCAGCATGTCCAAGAAAACTTCTTACCCCTCTCACTGTAGTAGGAGGTGGTAATTTAGCTATTGCTTGAATTTTTGCAGGGTCTACTTCCATGTCATTTTCTGAAATTTTATGCCCTAATACAATTCCTTCTGCAACCATAAATTGACATTTCTCCCAATTTAGAACTAAGTTAGTTTTTTCCATTATCTCTAAGACTTTTTCAAGATGATTTAAGCATGCATCAAATGATGTTCCAAATACAGAGAAATCATCCATAAATACTTCTATTCCATCATCAATTAATTTACTAAATATAGACATCATACATCTCTGGAATATTGTAGGTGCATTACATAATCCAAAAGACATTCTTCGAAAAGCAAATGTTCCATAAGGACTAGTAAATGTTGTTTCCTCTTGATCCTCAGGAGCAATCAAAATTTGATGATAACCGGTATATCCATCTAAAAAAAAATATTTATGCTTGGCTAGTCTATCTAACATTTGGTCTAGAAATGGTAAAGGAAGTAATCTTTCCTGGTGGCTGAATTTAATTTTCTATAGTCAATACATATACGCCAACCAGTTACTTATCTTATAGGTATGAAATCATTATTTTCATTAGCTTCAACAATCACTCCTCCTTTCTTAGGAACACAATGAATTGGGCTTACTTACCCAAGCACCGTCCGAAATAGGATTGTTGACCTCATTTTTGATGAGGTCTTCTCTTCTTCTCTTTAGTACTTAGGATCTAGCCTTAGGCTTTTCCTTTGACTATCTTAGAGGACTAGAATTGGGACCCACCTTTTAGAAATTCAAACCACTTCTTAACTCCCTGCAAACTCCACAAACTTGACTATAGACCCCTAATCACCTAGAGGGTTGAAATCAAATGTGGAAGTTTAAAGGATGAGTTCCTATAGGACTCTTTGGCCTTAGGACCGCCTCAGGTGGCCTGTGCAGTAAAGGGCTGACTTACACATACACTACACCTATGCACTACACTCTCACACACCTCCTAAAAACACACCTATACCGACTTGACCTCCCGACTCATGTAGGTGATTCACATGGATGGTCCTTAACCCCTAAGCCCCGGCTAAGAGGGTTAGGAACAACATAAGTGAATGCCTCAAATGAGTCCCTTCATGGCTCATGTGGGCTTGATATGGCTTCATGGCTCAACAAAAATGATTTCATTTCACTTACATCCACCCAATCTTCAATTCTCCAAATTTTCAATTTTTGACCCCCAATACCTTCCAAATACCCAAAATACCCTTTTGACCCAAAAATCCAAAAATTCAGAAAATTCCCAGAAAATTTCAGAAAATCCCAAATATTCCCAATTTCATTTTGTTCAACTACACCATGGGCCAATTTTGTCAATTTACCCCACTTTTGTCAAAACCCCCAATTTGACCCATTTTAACCCAAAGTAAACCCAATGTCAAACCAAATCTACCCAATTGACCCCAATTTTGGTCCAATTCAATTCTAAACTTCAATTCAACATCCCCAACACCAATCTAGACCAAATACAAGCCCAATTTGATTGGCATTGGGATCCAATTTCACTTTTGGCCTTAAAGCCCAATTTGGACCTATGACCCAAACCTAACCCAAACTCACCCAATTCAACTCCAATTAACCCCAAATCTTTTCTAAACCTTCCTTGACATCCCCATAAACAAAACACTAACATTATTTGCCTAAAACTTTGATCCAAACCCCACTCAAATTCAACCCAAAATCAAAAAAGCCCAATTTTGACCTAAACCTAAACCTAGCCCAAATGAGCCCAAACCCCAAAATCAAGACCCAACCAAAGCCAAAAACCTCTTTGAAACACTCCCATAAACATTTCCCAACATTAATTTCACATCAACTTCAACTCTAGCCCAACTTTGGCCCATGGTAGCCCATTTTGGCCCACTTTAGCCTCTTTACCAAAAAAGCCCATATCCAACCCAATTCAAACCCAAATCACACCAAATTGACTCCAAACCACTCATGACACATCCCTAAACCAAACTCAACAATTTTTGGCCCAATATCTTTACAAAATTTCTATCCATAAATTCATTTTCAAACCTAAAAGCCCACTTCCCTAAACCTCCCTAAAAGCCCATTTCCACCAAATATAAAAGCCCAAATTTGGCCCTAAAGCCCACATGACACTTCCTTTCATCATCCATTTAATCAAAATCACCCCTAAGTTTCAAAATCATTATTTAAACCATTCCAAATCAAGCTTCATACAAATTTTCACCAAAATGTCCAAAATTCTTAAAACCCATTTTCATGAAATTGACTAAACTTTTCCCTAAGCCAAAGACAAGCCATGCAAGCCATGGACAAGCCACATGAAGCCATGGAGAGTTTGACATGTGATCAAGCCATTAATGGAAAAAGGAGGATCCCCTTTCCTAATCCTTCTTAAGCCTTTTTTACCTTAAGCATGTCACACACTAAACCATGCTTTGCACCTAATCCTTGATGGAGACTCCACCATTCTCTCTTGGCTGACCCAACTGATCCTCTCAGCCCAAAATCAGGCCATGGGGAGGTGCACCCAACCCAAACCAATGGGTTGACCAAATTGAAGCCAAAATGACCTCTTCCCCATTCCATTTTAATTCGGCCACTTTACACATGGCAGCCACCAATTGCCTTCACAAACATCAAGCCCTGACCCACCTGACCCCGAGGGTGACCCATGCACTGCCGGCCAGCCACCCCGGTCGCGGAAAACACCATGGCCGAAAGCTCACATATGAGCCAACATTGGAATTCTCCATTGCCGACTTGTCCCAACCCAAATGGATAGCATGTGCTGTTCTTCCCTTGACCTAAGCAGTGATCCCAACCATTAAACCCCCGGGAGAGCCTCCAGACCATGCCTATTTAAACACCACCCCCTCACGGCCATGAGAAGAGAGTTGCACAAACCTTGCCAAAACTGCGCCAAAATTGTTCCAGACCCCTCCTCATACACAGAGCACTTGATCCCCAGTGAGATCCCCCTGCCATTTCTTCTCTGTGAGCTCAATTTCAGAGTTGAAATCCAAGCCCAAAACCAGGACACTTCCCCACAGTGAACCAATCCCCAAATTGATTGGTCCTACACCTTCACCAGACCAAGGGAAGGTGTCCACCAGCAAAAGCCCCATCTCCAGGCCACCCAGTTGCTCCAGACTCCAAGCTTTGTGATCAGTCGTGGTCGAAGTTCAACCTAGACAATTCACTGGACCAGGAGACTTCATCCGGAGCTTGCCGGGATCCAATCGAAGGTGCAACAACTCTCGGATCGAAGCTTCACTTCTCCGAGCAAAGGTATGAGCTAATTCTTCATCCCGAGCTTCCGGAGATTCTCCATTTCAAATGCCTTAATTTCGATGCATGTTTACCGTATGGATGTGTTCGTCTCTTCAAGACGAATCCATGGAAGCATAAGAACACGAAAATCCATTGAGAATCGAGTGAGTTCTTAGGGTTAGAGTGTGGACGGTCACGGGATCACACCGGTCATGGACGATGAACGGATGCCGTCCATTTAATACACGCGCGGACGGACGGCTCGGATGGCGTCGGACCGGGAGACGGTACGAGAACCGCGGGGCCCGGGCCGCCGACTCGGATGGCGGCGTCGAATGGGAGCGCGACGCGTGTGAGTTCGGAGATGCCGAGGATGCGGCGGCGCCGCGTCACTTAAGTAGATAAATAGGAATATTTTCTATTTATTTAATTCCCGTGAACTTTAAAAATCCATATCTTTGTGTAGAAAAATCACAAAAATAAAATAAAATTACCCTCTTGCTCGGTGAACGGAGGAGAATAATGTGGAAAAGAAATTAATTAATTTTGTCCAGTATTTTATTTTTAATTAATTATTTACTCCCTGCATTGTTTTAATTCTCCATGCATGTATACAATTCACCATGGCATGAGACCTATAGGGCTTTTGAAGCCTCTGAACTTAGGTACATTCCCTGAATTTTCCAAGGTCAGAGGCCATCTCTGTGAAAAGTTATTGATTTTTCAAATGCATGTTGCTATTTTAAGTATTTTAATTTCAAAAATTAGCATGTTGTGAAATAAATTCTAGGAAAATTTGGTGATGTTCCTTATGACCAGAGAACCCTAGGAAAAATAGGATTTGAGTTAATTCATCTGAGATTAACCCTAATTGGCTTAAACACCCAAAATAGATCTCTAATTAATTAGAGTTAACTATAGATCAAATTGACTTGAAATCAATTCTCCACTGACCTTTAGGATCAGAGGAACCCATCATAAAAATTTGAGGTCAATTGGACTTGGTTAGCCCCACTAATTGGGTTGATTAAGCCACTTAGTCATTTTAAACTTTAAAAATTCATAACTTTCAAAATATCTTTCAAAAATTCACCAAATTGGTTTTGGAGTCTCTCTGATATCAGGGGAGTTTAAGAAAATTAAAATTTCAATTTTCTAAAAAAGTTGATTTTTAATATTATTTTAATATTTTTAATAATTAAAAAATAATAAAAATCACAAAAATAATAAAATTCACCAAAATGTCATATTTTGAATTTTAATCACTTAGGAACAAGTCCCATATTTTTCCTAGGTCTATTTAGTGAGATATTAATTTTTAAAGCTCTAGGGTAATTTTAAAATTAAAAAAAAAATGTATTTTCTAGCATTTTCACCAAAATAATTATAATAAATCAAAGAAAAATCAGAAAATTGCAAAGTTTGGTTCTCTGGAATTCTTGATATCAGAGAGAATTTTAAAAATTATAAAATTTATTTTTCAACAGTTATTTTATTTTTTAAATTAATTAATACTCCAGAACTTAAAATAATTCTAATAAATAAAATATAATTCAAAAAATTACCAAATTTGGTCCAAGTGGTCCTCTGGTCATTAGGAATGTCCCCTAATTTTCTTAAGGACAGAAACTTTCCCTTGGTCATATTATTGAATTTTCCTTGAAAATCTCTATTTTCTACTAAAAATAATTATATAAATAAATTAAATGCAGAAAAATCATATTTTCTCTTCTCATGTCTTTGTTGACATATGAGTGAAGTCACATAAAAATTTCAAGTTCATTTGAGTTCAATTTAGTGAGTTATGAAATTATTAGGCTTAAAGGGCAAAATGGTAATTAAAATTTTAATCCTTAATTAAGACTTTAGGTTTAATAAAAAAAATTAACAAGTAAAATATTTGATCCTAATCTATTTGGATGATTGAAATTTAATAATTAAAGGGTAGAAACCCATTAAGCAATTTAAAATGATTAAACTTTAATTAAATAATTAATTGAATTTGGAAGAATAATAAATTGGAATTATTAAAATAGGGATATTATTAGGGAGAGATTTATTCTTTAATTTAAAAATCCCTAAATTAATCATCTCATCAATACTCAACTCTTAATTAAAATGATAACTCAAATTTAAAATATTAAAAGACTTAATCATTAAATAAAAATTAAATCATTAAACTCTTTCAAAAATTTTAAATTAAATTAAATTAAATTAAGATTAAAAGTTGAATTAAATTAAATTAAAATTAAATTAAATTAAATAAACAAATTAAATTAAATTAAATGAATTAAATACATTAAATCAAATAAATAAATAAAATTAAATTAAATTAAATTAAATTAAATTAAATTAAATTAAATTAAATTAAATTAAAATTAAATTAAATTAAATTAAATTTAAGTTAAATTAAATTAAGAAATTAAATCAAATAAATTAAATTGAATTAAATTAAATCAAATCAAATTAAATTAAATAAATTAAATTAAAATAAATTAAATTAAATTAAATTAAGTTAAATTAAATAACCTCACTTAAGACATGAAGAAATAAATCTAAAATAACTCGAACACTATTCGAACTTAAATCATTAATTTGAACTTAAATTTGAATCACAAATCATTAAATATCATTTTGCCCTTAGGAGCCTTAGTTATCATAACTCCTAAATAGAACATTAAAATGAAATGTTACTTCACTTATAGGACATTCAAATATCCTAGTTCACTGAGCAAGTTAACAAAACTTGAAAACCTCGGACGATCGATTCATTTACACAATTAAATTCATTTGGACTTGAAACAATCCTAGAAATATTGAAAAGATGTTTAAGATTTTTCTTAAGCACTTCCTCGATATGATAGGATATTTACAAGAACAATTGAACTTAATTGTTCTTTGATGAAGAAAATCGTCTTCAAACTAAAAACACAAAGAACCTAGACGTCGTAGGAAATGACTAGCTATAGGATTAGGAACTTGGTAGAAAACCATAAACCTTTCCCTTAGCTTTACCTAGGAACTTGCTTAAATATTCTAACTCGTATTTTAAGTGCGACTTGGAATGACGGGAAGATCCTCCGGGTACGCTTTTATTTTATTGCAATTTATTTTATTGTAATTTATTTAATTGCATCGTACTTATTTTTCTTGCATGATAAACAACGAGTTGCATGAAAACCCACACCTTTAGGACGAGAAACCAAAGCCGAAACCCATAACTAAATTAAAAGACACTACAAGATAAAATTCACCTCCACAACATTTCAAAATATAAGACAACTCAAAATTTAATCACAAACGGAACACAAAACTACAACTACAACTAAATTAAAACGTCTCGTTGAATGATCGGGAATACCTCGGATGATGTAACCCACGTGTTGCTTAACGGGATTTCCCACGGTCTAAATGAAAGTGCGGAACTCATTTAGTTGAGTTTAGCAAATTCATACTGGACTAAGTGAATTCGATGAAAATAACGGTGCGGGATGACGGAACCGTGGGATCTTAATCGGTTCGTTTAATCAACTTTAAGATCTATTTTAATTAAAACATAAAGAACACTTGGAAATTAAGACTTCTCTAAACCGGAACACTTCTCTCATCTCTTGATTTATGATTTCTAAAACTAAAACCCCTGCAACAACAAAGAGCTCGGAGCATGGTGGGCAGCACGGCCATCGTCGTCGACGAAAACTTGAACCTACTTCAACAAAACTTTCTTAGAATTAAATAACAAAGCCATAGGACTTCGAGGTAGTTTGCACTAGTGCAACATAAATCCTCAACTTTTCGTTAGGCATTTGCATTGCAAATTAAGCCCTAGCCGGTCTTAGGATTCCGAGGTAGTCGTCCGGTACGACATAAACCCTCATATCTTCTAGGCAATTTGTATGATTCTATCATATAAATATAAGTCCTAATTAATTAAAATTGGCGAAGATTAAAACAAGTAAATAAACATTAGGACTTTCCTAAATTCAAGCCAAACAATAGGATAGTCGGGAGATTACCGAAGTCCGCTTCGAATCCGTAATCTCTCCTACTTTTCTTCCTTTGAATTCCCAAAATAAAAATGTTCCAAATTTGATCCATTCCCTATTGAAATTCCAAAATTCAATCCCTTGAAAACTTAAACTTTGAAATTCTCGAGAGCGAGAATTATTGATTATTATCGAGAGTTTTCTTAGGTGATTCCCATCACTTAAGATGTAATTAACTATAGGGGCTTGCCCTTATAGGGAACTTTAAGAACCCGGAGTAATATAAACCCCGTTTAATAGTTTCATATTAAGCGGGGAATTTGTCGGCTTATAAAATTGGTTCGCGGACCAAACGGATGTCACAAACCTTTCTAGTTTATTTAATCGAGCCCCATTATCAAGCGATGTGTCTATTCTTCGGGATAGATACACGGTTTGTGGTGCGGCGCTCGTTTATATAAACTATTCGGGATGTGAGATCGGTTTGATTTCATATCTTAAAATTTTCAAATTTAAAATTATTTTCAAAATCAAATACTACTTTTCAAACTATTTATTAAATTAAAATTCGCCGACAATTTTTTGTAGGCGACTCTCTTTTCAAAATAAAACACATAACCTAAAAATATGCCGACAAGGATATATAATACCATTGTCTAACCATTTCAATATTTCTTTCTTGACTATTTCTTTCATTATTGGATTTAATCTCCTTTGGGGATCAACTCTTGGTTTATGTTCATTATCTAAAATAATTCTATGCATACAGATTGAAGGACTAATTCTTAATATCTGCTAAAGTCCAACCAAATGTTTTCTTATATTTTTTTAATGTATCCAGAAGTTTTTGCTCTTGCGATTTGTTTAGTTCTACCGATATAATAACCGGTAGGGTTGAAGAGTTACCTAAATAAGCATACTTCAAATGAGTAGGTAAAATTTTTAATTCAAGCTCAGGAGGTTTAATAATCGACGAAACTATATTCTTTTCAGCATTGTCTGTATTGTCCAACATTTCAAATCTTTCTTGTATATAATCTAATTCTTCGTCATATGTTTCTTCAATTAACTATGTATTTTCTATTTCTAGTTTTCTTCAAAGTATTCTTTAAAATGTTCATTTTACAATGTTCAAGAATGTCCATTCGAAAACATTCATCATCTTTTTCTATTGCAGTATATTTCATTGATTTTGCAATGTTAAAAGTTACTTTTTGATCGTTTACTCTCATAGTTAATTTTCCTTTCAGAACATCAATCATAGCTTTTCCAGTAGCTAAGAAGGGTCTTCCTAAAATTATGGGTATTTCTTTATCTTCTTCCATATCTAAAACAATAAAATCCACTGGGAAGATAAATTTATCCACTTTTACTAATACATCTTCAATAACTCCTTTAGGATATGCCACTGAACGATCAGCTAACTGAAGGGTTATTGAAGTAGGTGAAACTTCTCCCAATCCTAATCTTTTAAAAATTGCTAAAGGCATAAGATTTATGCTGGCTCCTAAGTCACATAAAGCTTTTCCATAAAATTTTTCTCCAATAGCGCAAGGTATAGTGAAACTACCAGGATCTTTTAATTTTTCGGGAAGCTTTTTCTGAATAATTACACTACACTCTTCGCTAAGTGCAACAGTTTCATTGTCTGTGAACTTTCTTTTTTTATTTAAAATATCTTTCATGAATTTCACATAATTAGGCATTTGTTCTAATGCTTCTACAAAAGGAATATTTACCGTTAATTTCTTTAGGATTTCAAAAAACTTAGAAAATTGCTTATCTTTTTTATGTTGCTTTAGTCATTGAGGAAATGGTGGTGGTGGTTTTTCTACCAAAATTTTCATAGGTATTAGTGGATATTCTTCATTTTGATCTTGCTGATTCTTCTCTTTTTCAATTTCCACTTCCTCGTTATGGCTTTCCATTTTTTTTTGCATTTTTGTTTCAACTTCTTTACCACTTCTTAACTGTATCGCTTCAATTTGTTCTTTTCCTTGATCTTTAGGATTTATTTCTACATTACTAGGAAAAGCTCCATGAATTTTATTATTAAGTGCAGTAGCGATATGTCCAAGTTGAGTTTCAATATTTTTAATTGCGGCTCGTTGATTTTGTAATTGATTTCCTTGAATTTGTAATTGATTACCTTGATTTTACAGATGTTGCCCCACATTTAATATTAATTCCTCCATAGATAACTTCTTATCCTTAAATTGAGAATTATTAAATCCAAGTGGATAATAAGGTTTATAATTAGAATTTCCTTGGTTAGATGGATTTCCTACTGGGTTTACTGAGTTGTTCATCCATTGCTGATTAGCAGAGTTGTTATTCCAATTAAAATTTGGATGATTCTTCCAACCAGGGTTATAATAATTTGCATAAGGATTATTGGGTCGGTTATTAATAACATTTAAAGTTTCGTATGAAGGTTGAGCGTCTATAAATTGTCCAGACGAATTTTCTTCTATAGTATTAGGAGAATAATTCGTTCCAAAATGATCTAATTTCTTGGATATAGCATCAATTTGAGAAGCTAACATAGATATTGCATCAGAGTCATGTATACTGGCTATTTTTTTGGGATTTAACCTTTTAGAAGGCCATTGAAAATTATTAGTAGCCATTTCTTCAATTAATGAATAAGCCTCATCAAATGGTTTTGACATTAATGATCCTCCAGCAGCAGCATCTATAATAGATCTAAGAGATCCTATCAATCCATTATAAAAAGTTTGTATAATTAACCAATCTGGTAACACATGGTGTGGGCATTTCTTAAGAAGATCTTTAAATCTCTCCCAAGCTTCGTATATTGATTCTTCATCAAACTGACTAAAAGAAGTAATGTCATTTCTAAGTTTTGCAGTTTTTGAAGGAGGAAAACATTTGGATAGAAATTTTTGTGATAATTCTCCCCAAGTTTTAATA
Source organism: Papilionanthe hookeriana x Papilionanthe teres (assembly GCA_022702705.1). Classification (NCBI taxonomy): domain Eukaryota; kingdom Viridiplantae; phylum Streptophyta; class Magnoliopsida; order Asparagales; family Orchidaceae; genus Papilionanthe; species Papilionanthe hookeriana x Papilionanthe teres. Next base: position 145,765,212 of record CM040427.1, read on the forward strand.
GATCCAGGTGCTAACGAATTTAACAACATTTTAGCCTTATCCCTTAAAGAAAAAGGAAAAAGTCTAAGTCTAACAACATCATTAGATACTCCATTATATTTAAAAGTAGCACATAGTTCTAAAAAATTAGCAAGATGTAAATTAGGATCTTCGTTTTGTGAACCACTAAATTGATTATTCTGTACCATTTGGATAATTGCAGGTTTAAGCTCGAATGAATTAGCCGCTACATCAGGGTTTTGGATGGTTAAGTGAATTTCATCTAATGTAGGGTTAGCGTAATCTCTCAAAGGTCTTGGTTGGTTTGTATTTTCAATTGCTGGATTGTTTGTCATTTGAGCTAAACTTATAATTTCTCTTTTCTGTTTTCTAATTCTTTTAATAGTGCACTCTAATTCTGAATCATAAGGGATTAAACCTTTGGTTCCAAATTTACGCATACAATTTTAAATAAAATTTAAAAATAGTCTGTTACTCTAGTAATTATTTTTAATAATTATTTTAGTGATTACCTTAATAATTACTTTTACATCCCCGGAAACGGCGCCAAAAAGTTGATTGCACGGCAGTAATTGTTATAAATATAAGTATTCAGCACGATTACTAAGAGATATAATTCCCTAGTAATAACGCTAAAAACTTGACCGGCTCAGGGGAGAGTAGGCGGAAATTTGAGGGTATATATGTTTTTTAAGCTTTATAAATGTTTTTCAATTAAAATAGTAATTGTACTCCCCCTATTTATCAACGCAAGTATACGTATCACTCAAGTAATAAAGGGCTCTAATGGAGTCCTAGATATCGATCCCACAAGGAAGTTAGAGATTTAAGGACTAAATTCAGCAATTGTAATTACTAATCTAGTATACGAAAATTAAGAACACTTATACTAAAAACTATTACTTAAAGATTAAATAGAAGATTGCAATTTAGAAAAGTATCTTTCTCCTTGTTAAGAAAATCAAGTGAATGAAGAATTAAATGAGTTTAAAATTATATTGTGCCAAATAGGAGCATTCATATTCTTTACCCTTTGGTCCAGGTGCAAAGAATATTGACTAATCCTATGTTTGGTTACTGAATCTGCGGCTAGGATGGGAGGATACCGGCTGCCACTTCGGAGCTCCCACGTTCCCCTCGCCTGAGGGCTAACATCTACACTTCAGCTTCCAAATAATAGGACCGAATTGAATATTTTAGTCTGTCACACTAAAATGTCTAATTCTACGCCCGATAATTAATATTTCCTTATTTATTAGCACCCTCCTTCGAAGGCTTTTGACTTCCCTAAATCTTGGATGTAATCTTTACTATAGTTGATAATTCAACATATTTTAACAATTCAATTGGCCAAATTGAAAGTAAATTAAGATTTAAATAAAAATATTATCACTATCTTTATTTAATATTGTTAGGCACAACTACTTTAATTCTTCATTTCATGAAATCTCATTAACAAGGAGAAAGATAAAGAAAACTACTCAGAATGCATAGGAAGAATAGCACAAAACTTGGATTTCATTTAAAGTTATAAAACAATAAACAAATATACTTATCTCGAACCTTCTTCCCAAGCAGACTCCTTGAAGTTCCTTTGACTCTTCCTTTTTTTGTACAACACACTTCAAATACTCACCAAGACACTCTTAAACACACTACTGACTTTCATATTACACTTAAATGACACTTAACGACACACCTAATGACACAAAAATTGTTTATATATATAGGAGTCATATTTCCAAAGGTTGCTTAAGCACCTCTTCAAAAAGCATCTAGATTCAACGTATTTGGCTTGAATCAACTGTCTCGCAGTTGGCGGGCTCGATCTCGCCGTCGGCGGGCTTCTGGAAGAATGGATAACCACTCATGCACACTGTCGGCGGGCTCGATCTCACCGTCAGCGGTCTCCTTTGAAATATTTTCAAATGCTCTTGGGAAAATCTCGCCGTCGGTGGCCTCTTCCTCGCCGTCGGCGGGATAGTTCAATTTTCATCTATTTTAGTCCTTTTTGTTCCAGATTCGCTCCTTTTTCATCTTTTTGCTCCCATTACCTATAAATCTTCATTCCTGCAATAAAACATAGAAAATACATTTCTTTAAAGTGCAATTTCATATATAATGGGTATGAATTTCTTAATACATTTTCTTGTGGTCAAATACCACCGATTTACAATGAAATTGTTGGAATATATCCTCAATGTGACATTATATAGAATTCCTCGAGCAGACAATGCTCATGCGAAAGCTTTAAAAAAACTTGCTAAATAATTGGCTTGTCCACCTGAAGATTCTATCGACAGTATAGTGCAGGGACGTCAAGCTTTGTCCTAGATCGACCTTGACAGTTTGCACAAGCTTGGAAACGAAGAGATAATAGTCACTATGGCAGATGATACAGAAGATTGGCAGATGATACAAAAGTTATATCTAAAAACATGATGGTTAACAAAAGATAAGTCAGCAGCTCATCAGATTCATAAGAGGGCTTTGTCATACACCTTAATTGACAACGTTCTGTATACATGATCCTTCAGTCAGATGTGGTTAAGGTGTCTGATAAGAGCAAAAGCATGAAATATTGTCTGATAAGTACATGTCAGATTGTGTGGAGCTCAACAGTCGTGGCCGAAGATGAAAATGAAAATCAAACGATTAGGATACTAATGGTCGGCAATGATGACGGATTATATGGACACAACTAAGAAATGTCATCAGTGCTAAGTGTGGGAGTGGTCTTGCACCAACCTTCAAATGTTCTACACCCCACGATTGCCTCGTGGCCATTCGAGTGTTGGGGTACTGACATAGTATGACCTATAGACCCTCCATCTTCAAAGGGATACAGGTATATACTCGCAGCTACCGATTACTTCTCTAAATGGGCAGAGACAATTCTGTTATGAGAAGTTACAATGCAATAGGTGCTACAATTCTTCAAGAATCAAATTATCTACCGCTTTGATGTGTCACATAAGATCGTTTAAGATAATGGGTTCATTTTCAAGAGTACCAAAATCAACAACTTCGTCAGACGACAAGGGATAGATTGGCGGTATTCAACCATCTACTATCCAAAAGCAAATGTCTTGGTAGAAGCCTTCAACAAGATGCTCATGCAAAATTTGAAGAAGATGCTTGATGACAATAAGAGAGGATGGCATGAGAAGTTGCTAGAAGCATTATGGGCATACCAGATGTCAGTCAGAACACCAACGCAGTCTACACCTTACGCACTAGTCTACGCGTCCGAGGCATCCTTTAGAGGTTCAGCTACTGTTGCTTAGAATCGTTGTTGCCAATCAGATTACAATAGAAGATAATGCAGACTTCAACTTGAAGAGTTAGAAAACCTCAAAGGGAAAAGATTGCTCGTGTAGCAAAATTTGAAATTCTATCAAGCGAAGATGATTCAAGCCCATGATAAAATTTTTTTGCGCCCGAGGCTGTTCAAAGTTAGTGACCTTGTGCTCACTCTTAGAAGGATTATTCTTGCATACTGATCCCCGATATATATAAGTGCAACGGTTGCCAAAAACTTGACTCCGCTGGATATAAGTTCGTTGATGATTCAAGATATGAAAATTATGATTTTATAATATGAGATACTACGCAAGTATACATGTTATTTATCAAGTATTATAGGACTTTCTGATTAAGCCCCGAGATATCGAACCAACAGGGAAAAGTTGAAAATCTTTAAAGGAATTTAGAAAATTATCTTTTACTTTCTTTAATTGTTTTTGAAATAGTATGTCTTGATTTTGAAAAGTTTTAGAAAGTTGATTTGTCTTTTTGAAATTTTCTTAATAAAATGCTAAGCAATGAAAGTAAAGGTTTCAATAACTAATAACACTGGATGTAAAAATACTATTAACTAAATATCTTTTTCTTTCCTTTCATGAAGTAGTAATAATTCTTAAAGTATTGTTGTGGAAGTATTTAAATTTTGTTGTGACCGATAGAAGCAAATGTGTTCTTTACCCTTACTTGGTTCTATAAAGAACATAGGTTAATTTGAAATTTATATTATTTTGAACATGGTTAGGTAGGGAAGATACCGATCTCTCACTCTAGAGTTTCCTTGATTCCCACCACACAGGGGCTAACTTCTCATAACAAAACTCAAAACTTTAAACCAAATTAGGGGGTTTTAGCTCCGTCACTCTAAAATCCTCTAATTTTACTCCCTTCTATAAAAATATCTTCTAATATTACATTCACTTATATGGACTACAGTTCTCACCCATATAGTTGCATGTGATTCCTACTAACTTTAATGAGATAATACCGCATTGGATCTTACAAATCTCAAGAAATTTTACAACTTAATAGGCCAAATTAAAAAGTAAACAAAGTTCTTAGAATCAATCTTCACAACTTCTTCCAACTTTTAAACACTGATACTTTCCACAACAATTCTCTTTAAATTAATTACTTCTCCATTTTAAGAAAGAAAAATTAAAGTAAACTACTCAGAATGCATTGGGAAAATATAAAAACACATTGATCTGAAATTGAAAACGATAAGAAAAATAATAAACTAAAGCAAGTATTGATAAACATAATAAAAGTAAACACTTATCTGAAAATCCTTTCCACAAGACTCAGGAAGTTCCTCTGAAACTTTGACTCTTTGCTAAACTACTCCTCAAAGAAAGTCTCCAAACTCCGATGACTCAGAATACAGACTTAGACTTCAATAAAAACTAAACTAAAAGAAAGAAAAGAAGTTGGAGATGAACTCTTAACTCCGACCCTTTTCTCCTTTCTACTCTCTACTCATACTCTAAATAAAAACATAAAATGCAGTGGAAGAATCTCCTAAATTCCTCTCTTCGAAATACAGTGAAGAGCCTCTTCAATTCTTCATTTCTTCAATTCTATAACTCTCTTTAAATAGTGAACCAAAAGGTGCCTTGGTGTCTCTTCAAAATGTGTCCATATTCGATGTATCTACCAAGGAACGCACCCCTTCATTCAAATTTGCCGCCCAAAGGTAGTTATGGACGTTACCACCAAGAGTTGCATCCATTCCCTTTTAAATTTTGTGCCAAATCTAATTAAAGTTCGATTTATAACTGTGGCGGCTAAGCGCCGGCCCAGCGGCGCTTAGCCGCTAGTGCCAAATTTTTGATTTTTCATTTTTTTGTTCTAAATTTGATCCAATTTTGCTCCTTTCATCATGACCATCTATTTTCATCATACCTGCAAGAAAAACACAAAATACCTTCCATTAAAGTGCAATATCATTAAAAATAAGTATAAAAATGTGCATAAAAATACTATATATTTTAGGTGTATCAAAATCCCCCAAACTTAAAATGTTACTTGTCCTCAAGTGACAGTTAATCTCATAAAACATTTTAGCATGCAAATTATGTAATGAGTTTCTTAGGAAGATAACAAAATTTTGTTCTAGAAATGAAATAGTCTAATTTAGAAAAAAATTCAGTAATAAAAACCAACTTAAAGTTTAGAAAGTTCTTAAGTAAAAAAAAATGATAAATATAAGTCTCTATCTATTTTAGAAATATTTGTAGATTTTTCAAAATATAGGATTCAAAAATTTATTTTTCTCACTTAAAAATCTTTATTTGAAAAATAATTTTACTTACTATATTACAACTTTAAGCTTTAGATTTTCTCTGATCTTATATCTTAAACGTTAGGTATGATACCAATTTTTGATTAGGCCCTTAAATCCTCAAGCTTCTCCTCCCTTTTCATATACTATTTTTCACTTTTTCTCTTCTTTTTTTATGTTTTATTTATTTTTTATTTTTTATTTTTTTATAAGGTAATGATTACTATATCTGGATAGGCCTTTAATGATTTTGAATTTCAGCCTTCAATTTATAATAAAGGTCAGATATACACATTTTACTTAAAAATCATAATAATAGTATTTGAAAATTACTCTTCAATAAAATAAATTTAAGCTTTGAAGAATAAAATTCAAATCTTATATTTATCCAAAAATACAAAACTTCTTACAAAATATAGTTTAACTTTATTTAACACCTCTTCATTAAGAAAATTTTAACTTTAAGTTTTTCATGATTATTATAAATTTTAACTAAATTCTTTTATTCATTTCTATATTCAAAATTTTATTCCTTTAATATACCTTCATGTACATAATTGTTCTCAATCAAAAATAAGATTTATTTTAAGTATTCTTGAGAATCAAATAATATTTTAGGTTTTTAAAAATCTTTTTTTTTTAAAATCCCCCCCCAACTTTAAATTTTTAATTAAGATAAAACATTTAAGCATAAGACATGATGTAGGGGTGAAAAATAAAAAACTGACATAACATGCTTGCAGGAATTTTTAATATCCTAATATGTAAGTATAACAATTTAAATAACAAGAGTAACATGAAATCAAATTTAGTTTTACAAATCATTTTTTTTCTTTTTTTTTATAATAAGAAAAGTAAAAATTTCAGAAGACATCTACAGTAGTGGAGGTTTTCAAAGCAAATACACACCAACTAAAATAAAACACTGATACAGATAATAGATAATAGTGGAATTTGAAGAATTTTAAACATGTAGTTTTCCTAAGTAGAAGTTCCTAATTGTGGTTTATAATCTCTTAACAGTTTTTGAATTAAAGTACACACTATTAAAACCTCTGACATAACATACACATAAAAAACATTTACAATTACACACTACCACACAACAACATATAAATCCATAATAAAACAACAACAATACTCGAATATGCATAACAGATAAATAATACAACTACAATCTGCATACTATCAAGGTTTACATCACAATACAATAATCAAACAAAATACTAGATGAAGCATACAAAAACACAACACAACAACACAATAACTAAAATAAACACACATACAACTTTTCTTCATCCTCAACATCATTATCATCTTGCTCGTTCCAATCTCTGGATGGCACATAAGGTATATAAAATGGATGGTGGCATCTCAGCACTCTGATCTCCTCTAATCAGTTTATCCAAATATTGCCGATAATTCTCCTCATATTCATCATGTTTTACAGTATATCTCTCAACATTATCCAACTTACCATCCATATCTCTCACATGCTCTCGAGTAAGACTCACTTTTTTCAAAATCTTTCTTAATAAAACAGTCTGTGAAACAGTAGATGACGAAGCACGTGAAGTAGAAGCACGAGAAGTAGAAGCAACGAAGCGAAGCGGTAGAAGCCCTACCAAATCCTCCTCTCCAACCAAACTCCGAATGTACGATGTAAGCACCAACATTTACACTCGGTAATTAGTCTCGATAGGTCGAAGTTCCTCTTCCCGGGTTTCAAATTTCACCCAGATCTTTCACAAAGTGAATGAATCAAAGAAGGAAATCCCATACCTGTAGCCGTGGTTGATCTAGCACAGTTCAAAACATAATCATAAATTATGCTTCCAATATCAATCGGCTTCCCATGCTGAATACAATGGTTCAACGTCTCTCTTTCTCTCGTCACTTCACTAGTGTGACTTGAAGGTAACAACTTAGATGAGATAAAATAATGCCATGCCTTAGAAATGACATTCAATTTAGAAGCAGGAAAGTTCACTCTTCTATCATTTGTAATTTTCCATAATCTTCTTCCATCAGTCAGAAACTCCATAATCTCATCTAATTCTCCTTCCGAAGGATGATAGTTAGAATAAAAACAAAACATATCAGGAGGTAGTCCATAAAAGGTATTGATTGCACCTGAAGAAAAGTTTACTTCATGCCTCCTAACCATCACCTGATTTTCCTCTGCAGCAGATAATTTGCATAAAATTCTCTTACCACAGAAACAATAGCAACAGCGGAGAGCAACAGTAATTCTGCCAGTTTCTTCTTGCAATCATATCTTCAATCACCTCTCCTGGCATACTAAACACTAGCTCAGGAATCAATTTACGTGATTGCAATGCATCGACGTATCGTTCCTCAGCCCTCAAACTAACAAATTTGTTAGAATCAAACTTCGTCTTATCTCGAGCGCGCTTTGACTTTGGAGCCATCTCTAAAAATTCACGAAAAATTCACCATAAATTCCAAAATCAAACTAAACTTGCTAAATTATCTTCCAAAAGATATTTTCACTAAACCCAAGAAATTTATCAAGCTTTTCCTCAAATTTTCACCATGAATAGTGATTTTAAGATTTTCCATAATGTACTCAAAATACATGGTGAAAATAAAAAATTTTTACTTAGGAATAGTGCTCTTACCTCAAGGAATCCAAATCTAACAATTTTTGTTGAGATCGGCTCTTAAATGATCTACAATATGATACCCTAGGCTCCTCTTTCGCAGCAAAACAAAGGTTGAAGACGATGGGGCATTTGAAAATGACAATTTTCGGGTTTTTAACTTTCAGGAATCAATTTTCGTGAACTGGCGCCTAAGCACGAACTATCGGCGCTTGGCCGCGAAATCTGGCCCCTAAGCGCCGGCAATCTGGCGCTTAGCCGCCAGTACCCAAATTTTTATAATTAAGGTATAAGCACTAAATCACTTTGTTAATTACCCTTAATTAGTCCATAATAATTAATTCCAAATCAAAGTTTAATAACTATTGATTCCACATAAATTTCACAAAACACAAACTTATATTTAAAACAAACATAACATTTAATACAACATTAGAATTTATATCCAAACATAAAGGATAAAATTCTCAAAATACAAGACACTATAATATTAAACTGATCAGTATACATCTCTAAGATGTACCCATCACATCATCAGGCATATATAAAAACACTAAACACATCAAACATGAACTCAAAAGAACACTAACATAACACATTAAGACACTAAACAGATACAAACGAAACACATTTAATTCCACTCTCCATTAGGCGGAATATAACCAGGACCACTATTATTCTCATTTGACCCTTCAAGAATGTAGATTTGATAGAACGGGTGATCATTGTTTATTCTTATATCATCTTCTTCAATCCATTTATTTTTCACAAACATCGCTTTATCTATTTCTTCCACATACCTCAAATGATTGAATTGCATCTTGAGTTGCCATCCCATGTGATCTAGATGTAAGGTAATATCATTGATTTTTGCTTCCATTGAAATGACTTGGGCTTCAATTTTTGCAATCATCTCTGCTATACCTTGAATACTAACAGTCAGATATCCATTAAATAACTCCTTAGCACTATCACTAATGAACTTACTTTTATAGGAATCTTGCTTCTTCTTCATCTCGTTCTCTCAGGAAGACATGGTGCTCTTCAAAATTTTCTTCTTAGACTTCAGAAATGAAATTTGGACTTAGGGTAAGTGTTTTTATCAAGTCTAGTCCTTTTTATAGACTTGGGAGATGCTAGAATATTCCCCTAGACGTTTAGAATCTTCTAAATAACTCCCATAACTTCTCCCCCACACGATCTATGCTTCTAGATCAATATTTTTCACGTTTTTTTATAACTGTGGCACCTAAGTGCCAACTAGTCGGCGCTTAGCTGCCAGTGGACATTTTAGCACAGATCCGCTAAGTGTCTAAATTTTCATTCTGACTTCACTAAACATCAATTAAGGTCGAATAAACTCTACTTAAGTTTAAAAACTCCAAATTACTACCATTAAAAACTTAAAAACAAACCAAACAAAGCAAACAAAACTCACAAAACAATCATAAAGCAATCACACCGATAAATATGGGTTGCCTCCCACAAAGCGCTTGTTTTAACGTCTTCAGCCTGACATACCTAGAGCTCATTCTGAGTGACCCAACATTAAATTCTCATCAGATTTAGATTTATTGACTGAAAAATATGGTTTAAGTCTATGTCCGTTAACTTTAAATATTTTCCCAGTCTTAGGATCTTGAATATCTACAGCTCCATAAGAATAAATTTTTATCACAATAAATGGACCCATCCACCTGGACTTAAGTTTTCTAGAAAATATTCTCAATCTAGCATTATACAACAAAACTTGTTGTCCTGGTACAAGATTTTTGGTAAGAATCTTCCGATCATGCCATAATTTCATCTTTTCCTTATAAATCTTAGCATTTTCATAAGATTCATTACTTATTTCTTCAAGCTCATTCAATTGAAATAATCTCTTTTCAGCAGCATCTTTCAAATTATAATTGAACTCTTTAATAGCCCAATAAGCATTATGCTCAAGTTCAAAAGGTAAATGACAAGCTTTTCCAAAAATCAGCCTATATAGGGACATTCCTTCAGATGTTACGTAAGCGATCCTATAGGCCCACAAAGCATAATCCGAGTTTAATTGACCAATCCTTTCTATTTGGATTAACAGTTTTTTCCAATATTCTTTTAATTTCACAATTGGATAATTCAACCAAACCACTTGTCTGCGAATGATAAGCAGTAGAAATGCGATGATTAATATGATATTTCTTTGCTAACTTCCCAATAATCGCATTTCTAAAATGACTTCCCCATCGATTATGATTACTCTTGGTATTCCAAATCTGCAAAATATATTCTTTTCTAAAAACTTTGCAACACTTTGAGCATCACATCGAGGTAAAGAAATAGCTTCAATCCATTTGGAAACATAATCTACTGCTATCAAAATATACACATTTCTGAAAGATGGTGTAAATAGTCCCATAAAATCTAATCCCAAAACATCAAATATTTCAACTTTCAACATATAATTGAGGTGCATCTCATTTCTTCTAGAAATATTGCCTACACGTTGACATCTATCACAAGTTTTAATATAATCATTCACATCCTTAAAAATTGTAGGCCAATAAAATCCTGATTGTAAAATTTTATATGCAGTTTTATCACTTCCAAAATGCCCCCCATAATCAGAATCATGAAATTTTTGAATAATTTCATAAGTCTCTTCCAATGGTACACATCTTCGAATTATAAGATCTTTTCCTTGTTTATATAAAAATGGGTCATCCCAAAAATAAGTCTTAGCATTAGACAAAAATTTCTTCTTTTCATGATATGTCAAACCATAGGGTAAAATATTACTAACAATAAAGTTTACTATGTCTGCATACCACAAAATATTCCTTTCTTTAACAGTAAACAGTTTTTAAACAGAAAAATGGTCATTAATTTCTTCAATATCACAGAGAGATTTTTCAATTTCAAGCCTGGACAAATGATCAGCAATTTGATTATCAGAACCCTTCCTATCAACTATTTCAAAATCAAATTCTTGCAAAAGAAGAATCCATCTTATAAGTCTCGGTTTTGCATCATTTTTCTTCATTAAGTATTTGATAGCAGAATGATCAGTATGCACAACACATTTAGTTCCAATTAAATATGATCAAAATTTATCAAAGGTAAATACTATAACTAATAACTCTTTCTCAGTAGTGGTATAATTAATTTGAGCTTCATTAAGAATTTTACTAGCATAAATAAATTACTTTAAAAATTTTTACATATTTCTGACCCAAAACAGCACCAATAGCATAATCACTAGCATCACACATTAATTCAAAAGGTTTTTCCCAATTTGGTGAAATTATTACATGTGCAGTGATTAATTTTTCTTTTAATGTTTCAAAGGCTTTACGGCAGTTATCATCAAAATTAAAAATTGCATCTTTTTCCAGTAAACGACATAAAGGTTTTGTAATTTTTGAAAAGTCTTTAATGTAACACCTGTAGAATCCAGCATGTCCTAAAAAACTTCTAATTCCCCTTACATTGGTTGGGCAAGGTAAATTAGATATAATTTAAATTTTTGCAGGATCTACCTCCAAACCTTCTTCTGAAATCCGATGTCCCAAAACAATTCCTCCTGCTACCATAAATTGGCATTTTTCCCAATTAAGGACCAAATTAGTTTCTTCACAGCGTTTTAAAACTTTAGATAGATGTTCTAAACATGATTCAAACAAAATTCCAAACACTGAAAAGTCATCCATAAAAATTTCAATCCCTTTTTCAATTAAATCACAAAAAATAGCCATCATACATCTCTGAAATGTAGCAGGGGGCATTACATAAACCAAAGGGCTTTCTTCTAAAAGCAAACATACCATAAGGACTGGTAAACATAGTTTTCACTTGATCCTCAGGAGCAATTTGAATTTGGTGGTAACCAATATATCCATCCAGAAAACAAAAGTATTTATGCCCAGCCAGTCTATCCAACATTTGATCTAGAAAAGGGAGTGGAAAATGATCTTTCCTTGTGGAAAGGTTTAATTTTCTATAATCAATGCATATTCGCCACCCTGTAACTTATCTTGTTGGTATCATTTCATTCTTTTCATTAACAGTCATAGTTACTCCTCCTTTCTTAGGAACACAGTGAATAGGACTAACCCATGCACTATCTAAAATAGGGTAAATAATTCTAGCATCCAACCACTTTAAAATTTCTTTTTTAATAACTTCTTTCATAATAGGATTTAATCTCCTTTGGGGATCAGCCCACGGTTTACAATTATCTTCCATAAGATTTCTGTGCATACAAATTGAAGAACTGATTCCTTTAATATCAGCAATTATCCATCCAAAGGCTTTCTTGTACTTCTTCAAAATTTCAAGTAAACTCTCTTCTTCTTTTTTAGTTAATTGAGAGGAAATTATAACAAGCAAGGTTGAGGATTCACCTAGAAAAGCATACTTCAAATTTTCAGGAAGCATTTTTAGCTCAAGTTCAGGAGGTTTTTCAATTGATGGACCATAAGATTTATCTTTCTCAGTCATATCCAACAATTCAAAATTTTCATGAACATACTTTAAATCTTCCTCTTGAAAATCTTCAGAATCAAATAACTCCTCTACTTGCTTATATTCAAATTCTTCTCTTTCAACATTCTCTTCATAAGTTGATTTGAAATGACATTCACTTAATTAATCAATAACATCCAACCTATAACACTCATTTTCTTTATCTCTTGCAGGATATTTCATCGATTTTGAAATATTAAATGTAACAGTCTGATCATTAACCCTCATCGTTAATTCCCCTTTTTGCACATCTATCATGGCTCTGCCTGTAGCTAGAAAAGGTCTCCACAAAATTATGGTTATCTCTTTATCTTCCTCCATATCTAACATAATGAAATCCACAGGAAAAATAAATTGATCTACTTTTACCAAAACATCTTCTATAACTCCTTTAGGATATGTGATCGAACGATCTGCTAATTGCAGAGTTACAGTAGTTGGGGTTATTTCTCCTAGTCCCAGCTTTTTGAATATTGATAGAGGCATAAGGTTAATGCTTGCACCCAAATCACATAAAGCTTTTCCACAGAATCTTTCTCCGATTGCACATGGAATTGTGAAACTACCAGGATCTTTAAGTTTTTCAGGAAACTTTTCTGAATTATTGCACTGCACTCCTCACTAAGTGCAACAGTCTCATTTTCTTCAAACTTCCTCTTCTTATTAAGAATATCCTTCATAAATTTCGCATAGCTTGGCATTTGTTCTAGGGCTTCAGCAAATGGAATATTAATGGTAAGCTTCTTTAATATCTCCAAGAATTTTGAAAATTTCTTATCCAACTTTTGTTGAACAAGTTTCTGAGGAAATGGAGGTGGTGGTTTTTCTAAATCAACCTTAGGCAGAGAAATAGGTCTTTCAAAACCTTTTGGAGCGTCCTCTTTAGGTCTTTCAATTTCTTCTTTCTCTACTTCAGTCTCTTTTTGAACTCTACCTTCCAAGTCTTTTCCACTTCTCAGTTGAATCGCTTTCACTTGTTCTTTATTATTTTCTCTTGGATTCACTTGAGTATTACTTGGAAGAATTCCTTGTGATCTATTACTTAAGGCATTTGCAATTTGTCCCAATTGATTTTCAATATTTCTGATGGTTGCTCCTTGAATTTGTAATTGATTTCCTATATGTGATACTACTTCTTCCATAGACAACTTCTTCTCCTTAAATTGTAAAGCATTGTTATATCCTGAAGGATAAGTTAATCTATTATTATTATTACCTTGGTTGTTCCAATTCCCTAATGGGTTTACTTGGGTGTTCCCCCATTGTTGATTAACACCACCCTGATTATTGTTATTCCAGCTAAAATTTGGATGATTCTTACAACCTGGTTTATAATAATTGGAATATTGATTGTTAGGTTTGATTATAGCATTCACAGTTTCTGGTGAAGAATAAGAATCAACCATTTGGCCTAATGATTTTTCTTCATTCATGAGATTTGGATGAGAAAAATTCATCCCAAATTGGTCTGTCTTCCTTGATACAGCAACAACTTGATTTGCTAACATTGTAAAAGCATCACTTTCATAAACACTGGCTACCTTTTTAGGATTTAATCTTTCAGAAGGCCATTGAAAATTATTAGTAGCCATTTCTTCAATTAAAGCATAAGCATCAGTAAATGGTTTAGACATTAATGATCCACCAGCAGCAGCATCGATGATTGATCTAAGAGATCTAATTAATCCATTATAAAAAGTTTGAATTATTAACTCGATACTGGTATCGCATGATGTGGACATTTCCTGAGGAGATCTTTAAATCTTTCACATGCTTCATATATTGATTCCCCTTCAAACTGACAAAAAGATGTTATATCATTTCTCAACTTAGCAGTCTTAGATGGTGGAAAATATTTAGCAAGGAATTTTTGTGACAGTTCACCCCAAGTTCTAATTGATCCGGATGCTAACGAATGTAACCACATTTTAGCTTTATCCCTTAGTGAGAAAGGAAAAATTCTAAGTCTAATAACATCATCCGAAACACCATCATGTTTAAAAGTAGCACACAACTCTATAAAATTAGCAAGATACAAAATATGATCTTCAGTTGTTGCTCCCCCAAACTGATTATTAGACACCATTTGGATTATTGCAAGTTTAAGCTCAAAAGAATTAGCAGCTACACCAGGGTTTTGACTACTAGCATGAAGTTCATCTACTGTAGAGTTAACATAATCTCTTAACGGTCTTAATTCTTGATGGATGCCAACATTTTGATCTTGATGATTTGCCATTTCTTGAATATTTTTTTCTTTTTACGTATTTTTAATTTTTTTTTATTTTTCTGATAGTTCTTTCTAATTCAGAATCGTAAGGCACAAGTCCTTCAGAACCTGAACTACGCATACAATAATAAAACAAAACAAAACATAATACACTAACAAAAACAAAGAAAAGTAAAAATTTTAAATTTCTTAATTCTCTTTAAAATGCAATTTAATTAATTTTCCCCAGAAACGACGCCAAAAACTTGATCCCCGATAGATATATGTGCAACGGTTGCCAAAATCTTGACTCCGCTGGATATAAGTGCGTTGATGATTTAAGATATGAAAATTATGATTTTATAATATGGGATACTATGCAAGTATACATATCGTTTATCAAGTAATATAGGACTTTCTGATTAATCCCCGAGATATCGAACCCACAGGGAAAAGTTGAAAATCTTCAAAGGAATTTAGAAAATTATCTTTTACTTTCTTTAATTGTTTTTGAAATAGTAAGTCTTGATTTTGAAAAGTTTTAGAAAGTTGATTTGTCTTTTTGAAATTTTCTTAATAAAATGCTAAGCAATGAAAGTAAAGGGTTCAATAACTAATAATACTGGATGTAAAAATACTATTAACTAAAATATCTTTTTCTTTCCTTTCATGAAGTAGTAATAATTCTTAAAGTATTGTTGTGGAAGTATTTAAATTTTGTTGTGACAGATAGAAGAAAATATGTTCTTTACCCTTACTTGGTTCTCTAAAGAACATAGGTTAATTTGAAATTTTTATTATTTTGAACATGGTTAGGCAGGGAAGATACCAGTCTCTCACTCTAGAGTTCCCTTGATTCCCTCCACCTGGGGGCTAACTTCTCATAACAAAACTCAAAACTTCAAACCAAATTAGGGGGTTTTAGCCTGTCACTCTAAAATACTCTAATTTTACTCCCTTCTATAAAAATATCTTTTAATATTACATTCACTTATATGGACTACAGTTCTCACCTATATAATTGCATGTGATTCCTACTAACTTTAATGAGATAATACCGCATTGGATCTTACAAATCTCAAGAAATTTTACA
Organism: Papilionanthe hookeriana x Papilionanthe teres; assembly: GCA_022702705.1. Taxonomy (NCBI): domain Eukaryota; kingdom Viridiplantae; phylum Streptophyta; class Magnoliopsida; order Asparagales; family Orchidaceae; genus Papilionanthe; species Papilionanthe hookeriana x Papilionanthe teres. Next base: position 145,781,234 of record CM040427.1, read on the forward strand.
ACTTAACAGGCTAAATTAAGAAGTAAACAAAGTTCTCAGAATCAATCTTCACAACTTCTTCCAACTTTTAAACACTGATACTTTCCACAACAATTCTCTTTAAATTAATTACTTCTCCATTTTAAGAAAGAAAAATTTAAAGTAAACAACTCAGAATGCATTGGGAAAATATAAAAACACATTGATCTGAAATTAAAAACGATAAGAAAAATAATAAACTAAAGCAAGTATTGATAAACAAAATAAAAGTAAACACTTATCTGAAAATCCTTTCCACAACACTAAGGAAGTTCCTCTGAAACTTTGACTCTTCGCTAAACTACTCCTCAGAGCATGTCTCCAAACTCTGATGACTCAGAATACAGACTTCAAACTTCAATAAAAACTAAACTAAAAGAAAGAAAAGAAGTGAGAGAAGAACTCTTAACTCCGACCCTTTTCTCCTTTCTACTCTCTACTCCTACTTTAAATAAAAACTTAAAATGTAGTGGAAGAATCTCCTAAATTCCTCTAATCGAAATACATTGAAGAGCCTCTTCAATTCTTCACTTCTTCACTTCTAAGACTCTATTTAAATAGTGAACCAAAAGGTGCCTTGGTGTCTCTTCAAAATATGTCCAGATTCGATGTATCTACCAAGGAACGCACCCCTTCATTCAAATTTGCCGCCCAAATGAAGTTATGGACGTTACCACCAAGAGTTGCATCCATTCCCTTTTGACTTTGGCGCCAAATCTAATTAAAGTTTGATTTATAACTGTGGCGGGCGCTTAGCCGCCAGTGCCAAATTTTTGATTTTTCATATTTTTGTTCCAAATTTGATCCAATTTTGCTCCTTTCATCATGACCATCTATTTTCATCATACCTGCAAGAAGAACACAAAATACCTTCCATTAAAGTGCAATATCATTAAAAATAGGTATAAAAATGTGCATAAAAATACTATATATTTTAGGTGTATCACATCCCGCCAGATAGGTGGAAAATTTGAACCAATCTGGGAAGGACCATTCGTGGTGGAAAAGGTTTACTCCTGCGGGTCATACCGACTTGTGGATTCTCAAGGGGATAGACCTATGTTGCCTTTAAATGAACATTACCTAAAGAATTACTATGCAACGTGAAGTGATTCTGAAAGGGGGACGATTATTTCGAAATGAGTCATGTGGCCAGTGTCTGTGACTGGGTGCAAATTTTATAAAAAAATAAAATTGAATGAATTAAAATAAACTTTTCTCACAATATAAAATATGCTTGTTAAGTTTCTAATTCAAAATTTTGTAAAATTACATTAAATAAGATAATGACATCAAAGTAATTGCAAAAATCTCTAAAAAAGTAAGTTTGTTATTGTTCTTATTCGTGCAAAATATCAACCATTGACATTTCCCTCTTTTTAATTGTGTAGGAAGTGTAGGCCGTAAGTTGGTATTTGCTTTCAAATACGGCTTGGACATTGTGCTCAGAGGGGGTTGTAAACATGAAATCAAAGTTAAAAATCAGTCGTGAGGAAGCCGGACAGACGTCAGGACACAGAAAAACAAGAGGTTTTGTTGAATCACATCTTCCAACCAGCAGACACAGTCAGATTCCGTCCATGATCACTACTCCAGAGAGTGGTCTTGTCGCCGCTACGGCTGAAAGAGTTCTAGACACACCAGTGGCACACACATAGAGAAGGAATGCAAAACACCGCAAGCTTCGTCTCTTGGACAGGATGGAGAGGAGGTGTGCCTGGAAGTTAGCCGCCGAGCTATCGCCTATTACAGAGCAGTTTTATGAGCCAGAAATGAAAGAAACTGATGACAGCACACCACGTACAGAGACAAAGCCCTACGCCGACATGGGACTCGATGGAAGAAATTTTTACTGGGTGCTCGACTTGTAACTCGAGTCTACCCAAACACCCTTCAGTCACAGGGGCATTTTCAGAATTCCAGCAATGTCATGTCCTATAGTTGGAGGATTACGACACATTCGAGGTGTATTTAGCCACCTAGATGCTTCTCTGGAGTAGGGAGCATCATAACGTAGAGCCCTACATTCCACAGTTAGTTCTACTACCGCTGCAGCGAGGAGTTCTATACAACGTGATGGCTATGATCAGAAGAATCAGGAAGAAAGAATTTCAGCACTACAAGGAAATCAAAGGAAGATTTGTCTATATTTTGGAAGGCCTAGAATTTTACACATGCATATTTCGAGGACTGATCAAGAGAAATTTTTGGACTGTGTTTTCAGTCTTCAAGTCTTGGGCAGAGTAGGTCGTCTGAAGGAGAGGACGTATACAGAGCTGACGAAATGGAAGAGGGGAAAGGGTAGGGTCACCATTCAGTGTGGGTGTTGTTATTACTTTGGGATGGATCGATAGTGAAATCTCCCAAGAATTATATAGCATGATGAGGTGGATTCGATGCCACCGCAAATAAAGAAGATGATAAAGAGAATAGTCGAGTGGCACGTGTTGCCTGTAGACTATATCCTCAACAGCTGCATCATAAACATTTATGAGGATGGGGACTGTATCCCACCTCATATCAACCACCGTGATTTTGTGAAGTCTTTCTTCACAGTCTCATTTATAAGTGAATGCAGTATATTGTTCAGCCAGGAAATCCAAAATGTTGGGCCAGGAGAGTTCCGAGGTTCCTTTGATATCCCTTTACCAGTCGGATCAGTGTTAGTGCTGAAAGGAAATTGGGGCATATCTTGCAAAGCAATGCATCTCAGGAGTCACAAGATAAATATTTTCAGTTACTTTAAAATAATGAATGAAGATAAGACACCATTCTACTACGAGCCAGATCCAGAATTGAAATATTTTTGTACCTTGCCACTGTGATAGCAGTACCTCCGGGTGTTCACAAGGGGACTTTTGTTCCAGAGCGTAGCCTTGGTAGGTTAGCTTGTTCACGGGACGGCCTCAGAAGGTAGAATTCTACTACCTTCTGCACCAGTTCACGTCAGTTGTTACTGTTTCCTTTGATGTACTAGCATGATATGATATGTCAGTTTTGTTTAGATATGTACGTTCGATCTACTTTTTGGATGCTTGTCAGCATGTGATCAGTTGTACAACTACCTTGAGCAAAATTAATGAAGATTTCTGTTTCAGCTCATTGAGTTTTTCAGAAATGTTTCTTCTAGCCCAATGGTCGAAAAGCTGCAGAACCATACGTTCGTCCCAAATTAAAATGAACAAAGAATGATACAAAAGAAAATTAAAAAAGAAAATGATAACAAATGGGAAAGTTAAAATAAAATGATATAAAAAATTTAATCTGAAATTGGGTATTCCCTAAGTGAAATGAAATGAAATGAAGTGAAATGAAATGAAACATATTGAAAGATAAAGATAAATTGAAAACAACTGATAAGCTAACTCTTTCTCTAGACTCCGAGTCCCTGCGCTCATCCCCAGTTTCAACATCTCCAAAAGCACTCCGCGAAATTGGGCACTTTACACAATGTCACTTCTCACAAATCTGAAATGTCACAAAATTCTACAAATCTCGCAATGGTTACAAGTCTTGGTCGAGTTGAAAAATTCTACTTTCTTCGAAAGTCAACATCAAATTTTCTAAAAATCCTTTCCCATGAAATTCTGTGATCAATACCTAACCTTTGTTTCCCTTCCGTCGCCTCTTGGGTTGGATATGAGTCCCTAAGCTTTCCTTCCTAATGTGACACTCTGCTACCTTTAGAGTGGATGTGAGTCCCTGAGCTTTCCTCCTCAATATGGTGAAAAATTCTAGATCCCTAAATTTTCCACATCCTAACTGAGAAATTTTTTACCTTCCAGGAAATTCCAGGGTTGAAGCTCAGTCGTCGAATTTTTTCAAATTCCCTAAATTTCTGCATCCTATTCGAGAAATTTTTTGCCTTCCATAAATTTTCATGGTCAAAGCTCAGTCGTCCGATTCCTTCAAAATTCCTAATTTTCTGCATTATATCTGAGAAATTTAATCATCTGATTCCTTCAAAATCTCTAAATTTTCGCATCCTATCCGAGAAATTTTTTCGTATTCATTGAAATTCTAGGGTCGGAGCTCAGTCATCTGATTTTTTAAAATTTCCTAAATTTCCACATTCTATCCGAGAAATTTTTTGCCTTCCATGAAATTCCAGGATCAGAGCTTAGCCATCTGAATCCTTCAAAATCCCTTAATATTCCACATCCTCTCTGAGAAATTTTTTTGCCTTCAATTAAATTCCAGGATCAGAGCTTAATCATCTGATTCCTTAAAAATCTCTAAATTCCCGCAATCTATCAGAGAAATTTTCGACACCAAGATATTCTGAGGTCGGTACCAAAATTCTGATTCTTAATTCTAAGACTGGTACCTAAATTCCAGTTCTCATTCTTCGGGGCCAGTACCTAAATCCTGATTCTAATTTTTGAGGTCGGTACCTAAATTTTGACTGTCTCCTCTACACTCACTTAAACTCGAAGACTCAAATTTTCAAAATCAAATCAAAATAAAAATTTCACAAATTCAATAAATTTTCATAAATGCCATAAAGTTCAAAATCAAATTTAAACTCAAAATATAAATTAAAATCAAATTCAAATCCAAAATTCAAGTCAAATCTGAATTCTAACCTCCATTCCAATTTCAAATCAAATCAAATCGGACTCCTTTAGAGTTTGGAGGCGTGAAATTCATAGCTTCATAATGAATGTATTCTATTTTCCTTCCCTATTGAGAGTTCCCGGGCTTGAAGGTTCTCTACCTAGATAATACCCAACGGAAACTTCCTCGTTGAACTCTATGTTTTTTCTTGAGTTTTGACTCAAATGGCTGTGTTGGTTTTGTTGATCTCTTCAGTTAACACCAATAAGTTTAGTGTGCTTGCCTAGCACACCACACCTATTGGGGGTCCATTTGTTGACCTCACTTTTGTTGAGGTCTAGTCTCTCTTTAGAATAGCCTAGGTTCTAGCCATAAAACTTTCCTGGTGACTATCTTAGAAGACTAGCAATGGAACCCTAACCCTTATAGAAATTCAAGACACTTCTTTGCTTCACTTAAAGTTTTCAAATGCTTAAATTCTATCCTCTAAATGCTTAGGAGGATGAGACAAAGCTTTAGGAAACTCCAAAGGAGTTCCCTATAGGATGGTCAAGCCTTAGGACTTACCCTGGGTAGTCTGGGTTAGGCTCACACACACACTTGCACATTGCACTCTCACACACTACCCCACAACCCTAAACCAAGCTTCCTTATACTTGATCCCCTACTTTTTTAGAAACTCATGTGGGTGGTTTCCCCGAGCTTTTAGCCATAGGCTACGTTTTGGATAGTACCAGCACATGGAGGATCCAAATGAGGAATTCCCTTGGTCCATGGCTCAAATGGGTTATCAATTCAACTCAACCCCAATTTTACCAAAAATCCTAACTTTTGACCCTTTGTCCCTAAGCTCCACCAAATGACCAAATTACTCCTAAAATCCTAATTTTGTCCAAAATTCCCAAAGTCAACCAAAATTATCAAAATCCCTCAAAAACCACCCCAAAACATTCCTTACTACTCAAAGTACCCAAAACACCACAAATTTACCAAATTTCTCAAGATAGCCCCAAATCCCCAAAATTACCAAATTGCCCCTACCAGCCCAAAAATTCTAAAAATTCCAAACAATTCCCAAAAAACCCTCCAAATATTCCTAATTTCAATTTTTATCCACCACATTGACCCAATTTGACCAAATTTGCCCAATTTCACCAAAGCCCCAAATTGCCCTTTAAGACCCAAAATGCCCAAATTACCCATAATGTTCACCAAATTGACTATAATTCTCCTCAATTCCAAATCCAAACATTAATTCAACATCCATAATACCAACCCAAAATAAATCCAAGCCCAATTTGATCCACATTTGAACCCAATTGCAACTTAAAACAAAAAGCCCAAATTTTGACCATATGACCAAATCTCCCCAAATTAAACCTAATGTCAATCAATTTCCCCAAAATTTGAATTCTAAAACCTTCATGAAATTCTCATAAACTATATTGAACAACCAATTTTCCCAAATTTCCACTCATGCCTCATCCAAATCCAATCTAAGCCAAAATCCCAAAATTAATTAGGCCTAACCAAAACTTGAACCCAACCTAGCCCAACTTGAACCCAAATAGCCCAAATTGAATCCATGACCCAATGTAGCCAAATTAAACTAAATGTGACCAAACCAAACCTTTCATAGCCAACCTTGGGACCCTAAGGACTGCGCTAGATCCACCTAGGCCACGCTAGTGGAGTCTTGGACAAAGATTACCCGAAATTAGGGGATCCACTTCCTTAAATGGGAAATACCCAAGGAGATTTGCAATAAACACTTAGCTACTTAAGTTCATCACCATGATGGCCTGACCTCGTGCTCACCTGACCACTGGATCACTTGACCACTGACCACCACTCCTGGCCTGGCCGACTGGCCTAGTCATCGGAGGAGCCCAAATTGAGAGCCACCCCAAGCCAAACTCAACCCATTTAACCCATCCAATGTGTCAAGCTCTGGTTGCTCAGTAAAGCTGATCTGCCTTCCATCTAAGAAGACAATTCCACTCACTAGCAATCCCCCAGCTCCACCAGGTAGCCATGGCCATAAATAGAGCTCTCTACGGCCAAGAGAGGGTGCTGAAAATTTCTTAAGGGAACTCTGCCAAATTGCTCCCATGACTTCCTTGAGATCTCATAATTGCAATCCCACTGTCTTCTATCCCTAATCCCCATTGTACAGAGCCAATTTCTCCACTGAAATCTCAGTCAAAAGCATGACAATTTCAATTGCATCTCCCTATTGCCTAAAAAGCCATACCAACTGGCTATACATCATCACCATAGTAGGAGAAGAAGTTCCCCCGTCAAAGCCCCATCACAGAGAGCCTCTACCCCATAATTTGATCAACACCTGAAATCAACCTTAGTCAATTTCAGGTCCAGGCATTTCACCACAGTAAGAGGCTTCATCTGGAGGCTCATTACGTTCAGTCAAATCTGCTACAACCATCTGATTGAGGCCTCCCCTCTTAAATAAAGGTATTGAACTCTCTCCCTCTCCCGAGCTATTCTTCGTTCTCCATAAATGTATATTGTATTTCATACTGTATAAGCCATATAGATAGGTTTGTTTTGCTTAGATGAAGCTCTAGGATCAAACCACATGCAATTTGGTTGAGTCTAGTCCAAGATCTTAGGGTTTTGGTGTGAACGACTTACAGGATAGACCAGTTTGGGACAAAAAAGTGTGGCCATTGGATCAAGTGTGTATCAAAAAGACAGTTCTGATGGTGCTGGATGGAGCGTGGTGCAGAAAGCGCATGGTCAAGTCAAACTGCGCCTCCTAAATAGAGCACGCCGTGTAGTCTTTCGACGCCGCTGAGGTTGAGTTGGCACTGACTCATTTAAGTAGAAAATTCAAGATTTTCTATATTTATTTAATTTTTAGAACTTTAAAGATCCATAACTTGGTGTAGAAAAATCATAAAAATAAAAGAGAAATACCCTCTTGCGCAGTGATCAGAGAAGAACAATGTGGAAATGGTTTCAAGTTTATTTGATGCATATTTTATTTTTAGTTAATTAAATACTATTTTGTGTATTTCAATTCTCCATTTGCGTGTATATTTCACCATGGAATGAAACTTAGTTCTTTTGTTCTCTCTGTCAAGGGAGATCTTTCTTGATTTTTCCAATGTCAGGGGAGATCTCTGTGAGGAGATCTCTATTTTTCAAGTTGTAGGTGTCTGTTTTGGTATAAAAATTATAATAATTAAAATATTTATCAAAAAAAAAATCTAAAGAAAAATTTGGTAGGTTCACTGTGACCAGCGGAACATAAAAAATATAAATTGATTTAACTCACTAGGTATAACCCTAATTGTAATTAAGCCCTAAATCTTAAAGAAAATTAAATTGGGTTAAAATATAAATTTAAATAACCTAAAAATCATTCTCCACTGTAAATTAGGTCAGAGAAACTTAAAATAAAAATTTTCGATTCAGTTAGAGTTAATTTAAATACTTAAATGAATCGTCTAAGCTAAATCATATTTTTGACATTTCTATAATCGTAATAATTAAAATACAATTCAAAATATCACCAAATTAATTTTGGGAATTCTCTTTTATCAGAGGAGTATCTTAAAAATTAAATTATGATTGATTTAAAATTTTCATTTTTAAACATTATTTTATTATTTAAATAATTAAAAATTAATAAAAATCATAAGAATAATAAAATGATTGGAAATGTTCTAAATTGCCTCCTAATCACTTAGGAATAATTGAAATAATTTTATCTAACCCTCTAAATAAATATATTAAATTTTAAAGGGTTAAAATAATTTCTAAAGCTTAAAAATGGATTTTTCCTAATTTCTAACTAAAATAATTTTAATAATTAAAATATGAATAAAAAATATATGAAACTTGATTCTTTGGGATCCACGACCTCGGAGAGATTTTTGAAAAATATAAAACTTTATTTCAAAGTAAATAATATTTTATATTTAATTAATACTCCAAAAATTAAAATAATAATAATAATAAAATTAAAACTCAAAAATTATGAAACTTGGACCAAGTGGTCCCCTGGTGTAGATGAACCTCCATTAATTTTCAGAAAAATAAATATTGTGCTTTGATTAAGTTATAAAATTAGCTTTTAAAATCCCTATTTTTGCATTAAAATAATTATATAAATAAAATTAAAATTGAAAAATCACATTTTCTCTATTATTGTTTTAATTGACCCATAAGTGGGGTAACATAAAAAATTTTAAAGTCATTTGAGTTAAGTTTGATTAATTATGAAATATTAAGGCCTTAGGGGCAAAGTTGTAATTTTAAAGAATTTAGCCTTAATTAAAATTTAGCCCTAATTAAAGGTTAAATGAGCAATGATTGACCTTAATAAATATATTGGAATGATTTACACATAGGGGGATAAGTGGTAGAAACCAATCTCACTTTCGTCATATTAAAGGATAAATTGACGATTTTCTGAATTATTTTAATTTGGAAGATAATCAAAATTAAATGATCCTTAAGGTTTGGGGTTGACTTTGGAAGTCAATAAATCACTAATCTAATACCCCTAGTTGGTCTTTAATGATAGTTTCCATATCTTGAAAAGATTCATAATCACATAAGTCATTATTTTCTTCAAATTCCAAATATACCCACTAAAGTCTTAAGGGCTTAGTAGTGAACTGGGCTTAATTAAGTTTGATTAAAGAGGTTTAGAAAAGAAAGCTTAACTAATATTAAACCTTTGTTGAAACACTACAAGCCCAATAAAAGAAAACTGGTTAGAATTCTTAATGAATCAAGTTTGCTCCATAGAGGCCTTTACTCACATAATTCATAAATAAAATATCAAGTGATAGTTACCCCATTTTTTGGGATGATTAAAACATCAATGTTTATTGAGCATAAGGGTATGAAATAGATGAATCATTGAATGAGTATGATAAGTTCAAATGAACTCAAGAAAGATTAAAAGGGTTGTGAAATATATAGGTATCTTCTAGATGTTTTCACATGTCTTCTGGACATCTGGTAGGACGTCTGAGCCTATCATATTTATTAACGGAAAACATCTCTAAAATGAAATAAATAGGACTCACTAAGTTGTGACATAGGATTTTTGTGGGCATGTGATGAACCTATCTATAAGCTTTTACTTTCCTGCAATATATAAATGATTATTGAAAAAGTTGCTTATGTTTCAGGTGGAGGAATGAGAAGACTCGCCAGGTATGCTTTTATAGTTTACAACACCTTCTTCCTTGCATTGCCTTTACTGTACTTTTCTTAGTTGCAAGCATGCATGACTAAACAACAAATGTCAACCTGCATAAAAAACAGAACTTTTAGGATAGCCACTAAACTAAAACCAAAATTAAAATTAAAAGAAAATAAAGATAAAATTCACCACCACAACAATCAAAATATAAAACTACTCAAAATTTAATCACAAACAGAAAAAAATCATAAGAGAAACTAAATTAAAACTTCACTATCGAATGATCAAGAATACCTCGGAGGATGCAACGTACGAATAATAACGAGATTTTTCATGGTCTAAATGAATGTATGGAACTCATATAGTTGAGTTTAGTAAATTCACTTGGACTAAGTGAATCTGAATAAAATGGTGGTGCAGCAATGAGGAAACCTTGGGATCCTAACCAGTGTCACTATAATCAACTTAAATATTCCCCTAATAAGGAATTAATACACCTCAATTTAAACCCTTTATGAAACATGACACTATTTTCATATATTCAATTTGACACTTCTACAACTAAACCTACTATAATGAGGAGCTTAAAGCATGCATAGTGGGCAGCACGACCATCTTTAATAGCAAAATTCCTTAGAAATAAACAAGCCATAGAACTTAGAGGTAGCTAGCTTAGTGCAGTATAAACACTCGCTTTTTCTCTTTAGCCATTTGCATCTTGTGCAATATAAGCCCTAATCCGTCTTAGGTTTCAAGGTTGTCATCGGGTATGACATAAATCCTTCTATCTTCCAGGCTATTCACATGATTGATATAAAGTGAATGTAAGCCCTAGTAAAATAAAATAAGCAGGATGAAATGATAAATAAATATCTCAAATTGAAGCCAAACGATGGGATAGTTTGGGAAAGAACACTAACGTTCTTCCTGGATCTCTGTTTTTCCCCTAGCTTTCTCTTCCTTTGGATTTCTATAACCATTATTCTGAAATTTGAGCCACTCATCTATTGGATTTCATATTATCACACTTTCTTGAAGAATCCTATCTTTTGAAAGTCATGAAAATAATATTTCTTGATCTTTATCAATAGTTTTATTAGGTGACTTTGGTTATCTAAGATGTCATTAACTATAGGGGCTTGCCCTTATAGGAAACTTAAAGGCCCCAGATTAATATAAACCCTATATAATTCCTTCATATTAGATAGAAGAAGTTGTCAGTCAACATAAATGGTTCACAGACCAAACATATATCACATATTCTTTAGTTTATTTGATCAAGCCTCACCACCAAGCAATGTATCCATTGTTCGGGATAGATACATGGCTTGCAGAGAGGTGCTTGATTATTTAAACTATCGCATGTATGAGATCGATTTGATTTCATATTTTCAAACATTAAATATGATTTTTTTCAAAACTATATATTTATTAAATAAAATCTATTTTAAAAAGATAATCCCCAAACCCCTATCTAGTGACCGACAACAAGCCGAATACGAAGCTCTGATTGTCAGCTTATGTTTCATATACGATGTGAGAGCTCGCCACATTCGTGTAAGGTCAGACTCACATCTTTTAGTTAAATAGATAAATGAAAATTTTGAAGCTTAAGAAGTGGTAATGTCGGATACCTCAGTACAACAAATGTGGAGATCGATTGGTTTTAAAACTTATAAATCGAGCACATTGTGTGAGAGGAGAACCTAGTGGCCGACATCTCATAAAAATGCCCTCATTTGAGAATTGGGACACTCCAAAGACTGCTCCAACTAGTCATTGAGGAACTGTTGGCCGTTGAAGATGTTTGATTTAATTTAGTATATATATAATTTAGAAAATAACATTTTAATTTGAAAATGTGAAGTCAAACTGATCTCATATATGCAATAGTTTAAAAAAAAGAGCACAACATTGTAAGCTATGCATCTACCCCGAAGAACATACACATTACTTCATGAAGAGGCTCGTTTAAGGAAACTAAATCTATGACATCCGTTTAGTCTACGAAGCATTTATGTTGACCGACAAGTTCCCCTACCTAATATGAAGGATCATATAGGGTTTATGTTAAGTTGGGTTCTTAAAGTTTCTTATAAGTGCAAGCTTCTATACTTAATTACATCTTAAATGACTAAAGTCACATAAGAAAACTTTTGATTTATATCAGGAAATAATGTTTTCATGAATTCAAAAAGGTTTAGGATTTTCAAGGTCAGACATAGGAAATTCAGATGGGAAATGTGCAAATGCGAACAATTATTGTCGGAATCCAAAGGAGAAAAACTAGGAGATGTCACAGATCCTCAGGAGAACCTCCATGACTTCCCAAACTATCTTATGATTTGAATTCAACTTTGAAGATAAATTATTTAATGTTTCATCCTGCAAATTTTTATTATTTAAAGCTCTGGTGCGAATTTTTTAATTTGCCAAAATTTATGAACTCAGATTTATATATATATCTATATTGATTTAGTTTTACAATGAGTCACACACATAAATGCAAGTATACGTGTTGCTTAAGTAATACAGTGCTCTAGTGGAGTCCTGGATATTGATCCCACAGAGAGGCTTTAGTTTTATGACGTAGCATAGAAATCACTTATTGAATCACAACATAACTGCAAGTACGTTCAATTCTTAAAATAAAGATAAACAGTTGTAGTTACTATTTCTACCAAAGTACGTTTTAAACTTCTAGCAAGTTAAACTAACACAAGACTAAATTTATAACAAAGTACAATTGTAAGAAAGGTTCTTCCTCCTCCCAATTATAATATGTTGATTATTGTGCATAGATCAGTGATGCAAATGTATTGTGCCAAATAGGAGCTTTTCAATTATTTACCCATTTTTCAGTGTATAAACAACATTGGTTAATCCTAAGTTCAGTCCCCAAATCCGTGGTTAGGCTTTAAAGTGAAATATCATCAAAAATAGGTATGAATTGAATAGTAAAAAGCTATCAAAGTTTCAGTGGATCAAGATCCCCCAATCTTAACTATTACTTGTCCTCAAGTAATTTTAGTTAATACAACTTTCTTTCTAGAATACCATAACTGTGATTTAGATAAGTACCATAGTAAGATTTTTAGAAAGAACTTTGAATAATTCAAGTAAATTCGGTAGGTGTAAGACTATATAGTAATCAAGTCTAAGAGTTCTAGCGTTCTATTCATTTCAAAAATTACTGTAGATTGTCCTTTTAAGGCACTTAAAAGGATTACATGAAAAGAAGTTTATGAGTACACTATTAGTAAGGATACTAATCCACACATATAAGTTCAAGAACGTAATTGAGTTTTTCCCTTTAGGTAGGTCCAAGTGAAGCCAATTTTTAATTAGGCATCTCCTCAAGCTTCTCCTCACTTTTCTTTCTTTATTTTTTTTCTTCTTTCATTTTATTTTCTTTTCTTTTCTTTTCTTTTCTTTTAAGTGATGATTACTGTATTTGAATATTCTTTAATAATTTTGACCTTCACCTTTCTCACCCTACATTTAAAACTTACCACATTCCTTCACCTTATATGTATTTCTTTAGCTTATTAATGATTCATCATAGAGTCTCAATCCTTTTCTATCACATAAGGTTTTAAGATTCTTAATATTTCAAACATACAGTTTTTCTTACTTTTAATAGTTGACTATAGTCTTATTCTCTTATACCAAATATCTTAACCTACAAAATTTCTTTTCATTACCAAATACTTTTATTCAACTTTACAAAATACATAAATAAAAGCAAAATACACTTATCTAAAATTGGGTTATATTACAGGAAATCATGTTAATAATTTTGAAAATACTTTTAAATGAGAACAATTAATAGTTAGTTATTTCCCTCCTCCAAACATAGATTTTTGAATACCAATACAATTAACATGGGAAGAAAGAAAAGATTTAAATATATAACTCATACCTTAGTATGTTGTGCTTTACATACATTTGAGTTTAAGTAGATTTTTCTTCATAAAGTAGAACAGTAGGCCTGAAATAATTAAGAGCATTTCTATACACAAACATGGGTTAGAAACTTGTAAGGGAAGAAATTTAAAAACATACAACATAAACTATGCACACAACATTAACATCCAACTTCTACTATCACAGATTAAATTAACAAACCAAACATATGAAAGCTCTACTATCACATACATACATCACAAATCAATATAAAGTCTGCTAAAAGTACAACCAAATACACATGACATCATAAATACTAATCAGATTGAGTTTCAGGTACATCACATATACATCACACATATAGAATGAAAATAAAACTATAAAACTACTAATCTTCATCCTCTGCAGGAGCTCTACCATCATTAGGTTCTTCAGGCTGGTATGGAGTATTCTCAGGGTAAGTAGAAACACAACACTAGTATCTCCCCTGAAAATCTCATCTGTTCGTCATGATAAGCTATCTCATATTATCTCCACCGCACTTGATAATCATCATTTATTTTGTTTCTTACTTCTAGTCCCTCTACTTTGGTGTTCAACCTTTCCAATTGATCCATAACATCATGCAGGGTAGGCTCCCTAGATGTAGACGGTCTCTCATGACTAGAAGAAGGCTCATCAGCTTTCTTACTCCACTTCTATCCTACATGGGCTTGATAAGTTTTTAAATTTAGTTTAGTAATGGGCTTCAGGGGATAGACTACCTCATCATTATCTTCAGTTATTACAGCTGACTCAATACACAAGGCATGAATCAGGCTGGGGTGTCCTATTCCTCCTATAGTCTCTCCTTTTGAGCTTGTCAAAATAATTTTATGAATAATAGCCCCAATATTAATATTCTTCATGTTCTGATTACAATAGTTTAGAACAGCTCTATCTACAGTAACCTCGCTGTGATGGTGGTAGGCAAAAGTCTTGCAGAAATGAAATAGTGCCAGTGTTTTGATACATGATTCAAAGTAGAAAAGGGGAAGTTAACTTTTATTCGTTGTTTAACTTTCCATTCCCCTTTTCTGTCAGTCAAAAAGTTTATAATCGTATCCAATGCTTCATTCGTAATAGGAAAATTTTCTTATTCACATGGAAAAAGCACTCTTAACTGATAAAATACTTTAATGCGAGTAGGGGTGAATTCAACCATTTTTCCTCTAACCAGTATATATTCACTCTCAGAATAATGCAGATTTGCATAAAATTCTCTAACAATTCCCAGCATTGCTTTAGCAGTAAAATAATAGAAAATCTCTCATTAATGATTCGCAATAAGTTTTTCAACTATACCTCCAGGATTTTCAAAGGCTTTCTCTTGAATACATTTCTTATTGCTAAGAAACGTACTAAAATGTGAATAATCCTTGAAATTC
Source organism: Papilionanthe hookeriana x Papilionanthe teres (assembly GCA_022702705.1). NCBI lineage: Eukaryota > Viridiplantae > Streptophyta > Magnoliopsida > Asparagales > Orchidaceae > Papilionanthe > Papilionanthe hookeriana x Papilionanthe teres. Next base: position 145,796,327 of record CM040427.1, read on the forward strand.
ATAAATTTATTTTCATCATACTCAAATTTTCTATTCCCCGTTGAAATTCTTGGAGCCATTTGTCTAAAAATATCAATTATCCAAATCAATTTTAGAAGTTCAATGTAATGGACTCCAAGGTAAATGTAAAAAGATAAGAACTCAAAATCCATGAGAAATCTCCAAAGTTTCTCTAAAATCTTCAAAATTTCAAAACTTCCTAATATAAGAGATTTGCACTGTCAAAATAAAAAATATTTAGGTTAAAGTGTAGCTCTTACCAAGAGAAGATGAAATCCAAACTTTTCTGGCCACAAAATAGCTTCAAATCCAAATGCTAGTGAGCCCTTGGTGTGAAAATAGACCTTGGCTGGAGGTAGAAGATGATGGTTTGGACAAAAATGGCTGGTCCCAGGGTTAAATATAAAAAAAATGGAGTTTCAGGCCTTTTTTCTGGTCTAACACTGTCCGACACTAGCGACAGTGCCGTTCAGCACATTTTTCTGCTCTTATGGCCAAACTCTCTGTCTTTTGGCACGGTCCAACATTGGTAATAGCGCCGTTCAGCTTCTATTAAAAAAATGGGCTTCTGACTTTCTTTTGCAATTTCGATATTTTCAAGCCCGCTCCGACGTCTAATTAGTGTAATTAAGCATTGAATAACATTCTAGAGCCATGTCAAATGATATTTTTTTTAACACAAACAACACAAAACATCACTTTCATATATAAAATTGAAGTTTCAGACACATACACATAACATTACACACTACACATCGTGAAGCCATATAATTCTAAAATTCAGCATCAATCGCAACCATAATACAATAATGCTGAAAACTAAACAAGAAAGCAAGTCCAAATATAATATCCAAGCAAAGCAAAACAATCAAATACACAAACACAGAAATACAATAATCAAGTCTTCATTCTTCCTCAGAACTATGCTCAACTCTAAGATCTCCAATTAATTGGGTGTGAACGAACAAATTATAGAATTGACAAAATGAGAATTTTTTTAGTAGAATCCTCTTCAATCCAAACCTTCCTTTTCATCAACCGTGTCAAGCTTCCTTCAAGAAATCCATAATGATCAAAGTGCTCCTTCATTCTCCAATCCAGATGATCAAAGAAATCAGATAGATTATTGATTGCATTCATCAGGTGTTGTACTTCCTTCTCCAGTTTCTTAATTTTCTTCAAGAAGATCTGTGAACTTTCAGGAAAGTAAGGAGGAATAGGTGTCGACCTCTGAGATGGTTGATCTTCAATAATGCTCATATCATTCATATCACTAACTTCCTGGTTACTATACGCATCTGCTGGGTCTGTAAGCTTCCAAGGTAGAAGTACTCTTTCCTAGTTCTCATATGGCACTTGTGATTGAGTGCAGAGGAGAAATATAGTGGAGGCATGTCCAAGCCCATACTTTGATCCATGAACGATCAATCCCAAAACAGAAAAAGCAATTATCGAACCAACATCAATAGGCATCCTCATTTGAATACAATAATTCAAAATAACACACTCCTTAGTTACTTTACTGATTTTCATTTTTGGGAGCAATTTTGCACATATGAAATAATTTAAGTGTTTCAACGTAAGATTTAGCAGTGTGGTCGAGAAACTTACATACCTGTTATCTCTTATCTCCCATTCATCACTTTAATCCATCAGATATCTGTATATATTTTTCATGTTGTCCTTTGTCGGGGTAAAATTTGAATAGTGGCAGATTGACACATTCTCAATCATGTATAAATTATTAATCTTTGCAGGAGTAAATGTGATAAACCTACCTCGCACATAGACTGATCCTTGGTTGATTCTATGAAGATTTGTATAAAACTCCTTCACAACTGGGACACCTATGGCGGTAGTAGTATAACACAATACTACCCAACGTCTTTGAATAATAATTTCATTAATTCTAATGGTAGGAGAATTTGTACCTCAATTCACAAAGCCTCGCTCCTTAATTAACCTTATTTTCGTGATATTTTTGTTGAATAAGCGTTGCTCTTCGAAACTGACAAACATTCTATGATTAAAAACTTGAAATCTTGAAGTTTCTATAGAGTAGAAATCCATTTGGACGAGATTTGGGATTTTCCTCTTCGTTCCTTTGGTAGTTCCTGCGTCTAGGAGTGGTTTTTAGGAGTTCAAGTGGAAGAATTGCTGCTTAGAACCGCCAAAACTTGAATTTAAAGATGAGAAACTGTTTTCTGAATAGCGGCGCGGTCTGGTGCTGATAAGAGCGCCGTTCGGTGCTAGTGCAAATTTTGCAAACTTCACATTATCCAAATTCTTTCCTAACTTCGGTTCGATTCATTTCTTAAATGTTGTTAATGATAATTAAGGAAGAATAAGACTTAATTAAGTAACAAACTAACACCAATAACACCTGAAACAAAGCAAACACTCAATAATTGTGGGTTCCGTCCCACAAAGCGTTTGGTTTAACTTCGTCAGCCTGACATAACTTCCTGTTATTCAGGTTGATCCAACAATAAAACCTCTTTAAAATTATGTTTATTACCTTCAAAATATGGTTTTAGCTTTTTCCATTAACTTTGAATATTCTTCCAGATTTAGGGTCTTCGATAATCACAGCTCCAAACTGATAGATTTTTATGACAGTGAAAGGTCCTGTCCATCTAGATTTCAGTTTTCCAGGAAATAATTTCAATCTTGTATTATATAATAAAAACTTTTGTCCTGGTTCAATGTCCTTTTTAACAATCATCCGATCATGCCATATTTTTCTTCTCTCCTTGTATATTATATCATTATCATATGATTCATTTCTGATTTCTTCAAATTCATTTAATTGCAACAGTCTCTTCTCACCAACATATTTCAAATTAAAATTCAATTTCTTTATCGCCCAATATGCTTTAAATTCTAATTCAACTGGCAAGTGACAAGTTTTTCTAAAGATTAATTTGTAAGGGTACATTCCTATAAGAGTTTTATAAGCAGTTTTGTATGCCCATAAAGCAGTGTCTAGTCTAGCAGACCAATCTAATTTCTCAGGATTAATGACTTTCTCCAAAATTCATTTAATTTCACGATTAGATACTTCTGCTAAACCATTAGTTTGGGGATGATAAGTTGTAGAGATTCTATGCATAATATTATATTTTTCCACCAATCTCTGAATCAGATTATTCTTAAAATGGGATCCTCCATCAGCGATGATTACTCTAGACATTCCATATCTTGTGAAAATATTTTTCATTAAAAACATCAAAACACTTCTAGCATCACACCTAGGTAAAGCTATTACCTCAATCTATTTTGATACATAATCAACAACAATTAGTATATCTATATATTTCCAAATGAAGGTATAAATGGTTCCATAAAATCTAATCCCCAAGCATAAAAAATTTCAACTTCCAAAGTAAAATTAAGAGGCATTTCAATTCCTCTAGATATATTTCCTATCCTCTGACATCGATCACAAGGTTTGATAAATCTATAAACATCTCTGAAAATTATGTGCCAATAAAATCTAGATTGCAAAATCTTATTTGTAGTTCTATCAATTCTAAAATGTCCTCCAAATTCAAAATCATGACATTCTTGAATAATTCTTTTAGTTTCTTCATAAGGAACACATCTCCTAAAAATAATATCTTTACATTGCTTATACAGATAAGGATCATCCCAGAAATAAAATTTAGCATCATGCTTAAATTTTTTCTGTTGTTGCATTGTCAAGTCAGGTGGTAAAATTTTACTAACGATGTAGTTCACAATATCAGCATATCAAGGTAAATTTTCTTCAATAATATTATATAATTGCTCATCAAAAAAAGTTTCAGTTATTACATTTTCAAAATCATCCAAATTAGGTTGTTCAAGTCTAGATAAATGATCAACTATTTGATTATCGACCCCTTTTCTATTAACGATCTCAAAACCAAATTCTTGCATTAAAAGTATATATCGAATCAATCTTGCTTTTGCATCCTTCTTTTGCATTAATAATTTAATAGAAGAATGATCAGTATGCACTATACATTTAGCTCCAATTAAGTAAGATCTAAAGTTTTTAAAGGCATAAACGATCACTAATAACTCTCTTTCAGAAGTGGTGTAATTAATTTGAGCATCAGTAAGAGTCTTACTGGTGTAGTATATAACTTTAAACATTTTATCATGTCTTTGCCCTAAAGCAACTCCAATAGCATAATCACTAGCATCACACATTAATTCAAATGGTTTCTCCCAGTCAAGTGAAACTATTATAGGTGCAACAATTAATTTTTCCTTTAATAGATCGAAAGCTTTTAAGAATTCATCGTTAAAATTAAACTTTCTCTTTTTCCAAAAGTTGGCATAGAGGCTTAGTAATTTTTAAAAAATCTTTAATATATCTCCTGTAGAATCCTCCATGCCATATTCAGATAATTTATGCCCAAGCACAATTCCTCCTGCAACCATAAATTGACACTTTTCCTAGTTTAGGACTAAATTTGTTCTTTCACATACCTCTAAAAATTTTTCTAAGTTGCATAAGCATGCATCAAATGAATCTCCAAATACTGAGAAATCATCTATAAACACTTCTATTCCTTCATCTATTAATTTGCTAAATATGGATGTAATACATCTTTGAAATGTTGCAGGTGCATTACATAATCCAAAGAGCATTCTTCTAAAAGCAAAAGCTCCATAAGGGCTAGTTAATGTAGTCTTCTCTTGATCCTCAGGAGCAATAGGTATTTGGTGATATCCGGTATATCCAACTAAAAAGCAATAGTACTTTTGTCCAGCAAGTCTATCCAACATTTGGTCTAAAAATGGTAAAGAAATGTGATCTTTTCTGGTGGCGGCGTTTAATTTTCTATAATCAATACATATTCGCCAACCAGTGACTTGTCTTTTCGGTATAATTTTATTTTGATCATTTACGTGAACAGTCACTCTACCTTTCTTAGGAACACAATGAATTGGGCTTACCCAAAAACTATCAAAAATAGGATATATAATTCTAGCATCTAACCACTTTAAAATCTCTTTTTTAACCACTTCTTTCATTATTGGGTTCAGTCTCCTTTGTGGATCAACTCTAGGTTTATGTTGTTCATTCAACAAAATTTTGTGCATACAAATCGATGAACTGATTCCTTTAATATCAGCTATGGACTAACCTAAAGACTTTTTGTATATTTTTAGGGTGTCCAATAATTTTTGTTCTTGATATTCATTTAAATCTGAAGATACAATGTTTGGTAATGTAGATAATTCTCCTAAAAACATATACCTTAAATGATTAGGGAGAATTTTCAGCTCAAGTTCAGGGGGTTTAATGATAGATGGAATTAAACTTTTATCTCCATTTTCCATAGTATCTAATCTTTCAAATATTTCCTAAACAAATTCTAATTTTTCATTCTTCATATTATCCGAATCACTTTCACTTTCATACTCATCCTCACATTCCAGATTTTCTCCAAATACTTCTTTAAAATGATCTTGTCTCAAATAATCGCAGATTTCCATTCGAAAGCACTCATCATCTTTTTCAGTTAAAGGGTATTTTATAGATTTCAGAATGTTGAAAGTTACCTCTTGGTCATTAACTCACATAGTTAACTCTCCTTTTTGAACATCGATCATAGCTCTCCCAGTAGCTAGGAATGGTCTTCCCAAAATAGTTGGATTTTTTTTATCTTCCTCCATATCTAATACAATAAAATCCACAGGAAAGATAAATTTATCCACCTTTACTAATACATCTTCCACAACTCCTTTAGGATAAGTGATATAACGACCAACTAGTTGAAGAGTCACAGATGTAGGTGAAATTTCTCCTATTCCCAATCTTTTGAAAGTCGATAAAGGCATAAGATTAATACTAGCTCCAAGATCACATAAAGCTCTTCCGAAAAATTTCTCACCTATAGCACACGGGATAACAAAACTACCTGGGTCTATAAGTTTTTTAGGAAGCTTCTTCTGAATAATTGCACTACACTCACCACTAAGTGCAACAGTCTCATGGTCTTTGAACTTTCTTTTCTTTTTAAGAATATCCTTCATAAACTTTGCATAATCAGGCATCTGCTCTAATGCTTCAACAAAGGGAATAATAATCGTTAATTTCTTAAGAATTTCCAAAAACTTTGCAGATATATTATCGCTGTTCTGTTTCTTTAGTCTTTGAGGAAAAGGAGGAGGTGGTTTTTCAAAATTTAACTTCATTGATTCTAGTGGATATTCATCAGGATATATCCTATTAGAACCTTTCTCAATATTCACTTCCTCTCCTTCAACTTCGACTTCCTTTTGAACTCTTGGTTCCAATTCTTTTCTACTCCTTAATTGAATAGCCTTAATTTGCTCCTTGTTTTGATCTTTTGGGTTGATCTCAACATTGCTAGGAAGATTTCCATAAGGTCTATTATTAAGATCATTAAAGATATGCTCCAATTGCTTCTCAATGTTCTTCATTGCAATATTTGAGCTTGAATTTGATTACCTATATTCAGAATCATTTCTTCAGTAGACAACTTCTTTTCCTTAAATTGTTGATTACTATTAAAACTAGGAGGATAAGAAGGTCTATAATTGGTATTTCCTTGGTTATTCGGATTTCCAACAGGATTCATAGGATTGTTTCCCCATAGCGGGTTACAGCAGCATTGGTATTATTCAGGTTTACTCTTGCGGGTCATACAAACTGGTGGATTCTTAAGGGGATAGACTCATGTTGCCGTTAAATGAACATTACCTAAAGAAGTACTATGCAACGTGAAGAGATTTTGAAAGGGGGACGATTATTATGAAATGAGTCAAGTGGCTAGTGTCTGTGACTGGGTCCAAATTTTATAATAAAATAAAATTGAATGAATTAAAATAAACTTTTCTCACAATATAAAATATGCTTGTTAAGTTTCTAATTCCAAATTTTGTAAAATTACATTAAATAAGATAATGACATCAAAGTAATTGCAAAAATCTCCAAATAAATAATAATAATAAGTTTGTTATTGTTCTTATTCGTGCAAAATATCAACCATTGACATTTCCCACTTTTTAATTGTGTAGGAAGTGTCGGTCATAAGTTGGTATTTGTTTTCAAATACGGCTTGGACATTGTGCTCAGAGGTGGTTGTAAACATGAAATCAAAGTTAAAAATCAGTCCTAAGGAAGCTCGACAGACGTCAGGACACAGAAACACTGGAGGTTTTGTTGAATCACACATTCCCACCAGCAGACATAGTCAGATTCCATCCATGATCACTACTCTAGAGAGTGGTCTTGTCGCCGCTACAGCGAAAAGAGTTCTAGACGCACCAGTGGCGCGCGCATAGAGAAGGAATGCAAATCACCGCAAACTTCATCTCTTGGACAAGATGGAGAGGAGGTGTGCCTGGGAGTTAGCCGCCGAGCTATCACCTATTACAGAGCAGTTTTATGAGCCAGAAATGAAAGAAACTGATGACAGCACTCCACGTACAGAGATAGAGCCAGAGACCACCGAGGACCCTACGCCGACATGGGACTCTATGGAAGAAATTTTTACTGGGTGCTCGACTTGTAACTCGAGTCTACCCTGATAACCTTCAGTCACTGGGGCATTTTCAGAAATCCAGCAATGTCATGTCTTATAGTTAGAGGATTACGACACGTTCGAGGCGTATGTAGCCACCTAGATGCTGCTCTGGAGTAGGGAGCATCATAATGTAGAGCCCTACATTCCACAGTTCGTTCTACTACTGTTGCAGCGAGAAGTTCCAGACAACGTGATGGCTATGATTAGAAGAATCGAGAAGAAAGAATTCCAGCACTACAAGGAAATCCAAGGAAGAATTGTCAATATTTTGGAAGGCCTAGATTTTTACACATACATATTTTTGAGGACTGATCAAGAGAAATTTACGGAGTCGTGTTTTCGGCCTTCGAGTCTTGGGCAGAGTAGGTCGTCTGAAGAAGAGGACGTATACAAAGCTGATGAAATGGAAGAGGGGAAAGGGTAGAGTCACCATTCAGTGTGGGTGTTGCTATTACTTTGGGATGGATCGATAGAGAAATCTCCCAAGAATTCTACAGCATGATGAGGTGGATTCGATGCCGCCGCAAATAAAGAAGATGATAAAAAGAATAATCGAGTGGCACGTGTTGCCTGTAGACTATATCCTCAACAGCTGCATCATAAACATTTTTGAGGATGGGGACTGTATCCCACCTCATATCGACCACCGCGATTTTTTGAGGTCTTTCTTCACAGTCTCATTTATAAGTGAATGCAGTATATTGTTCAGCCAGGAAATCCAAAATGTTGGGCCATGAGAGTTCCGAGGTTCCTTTGATATTCCTTTACCAGTCGGATCAGAGTTAGTGCTGAAAGGAAATTGGGGCATATCTTGCAAAGCACTGCATCTCAGGAGTCATAAGAAAAATATTTTCAGTCACTTTCAAATAATGAATGAAGATAAGGCACCATTCTACTACGAGCCAGATCCAGAATTGAAAACAATTTTGTACCTTGCCACTGTGACAGCAGTACCTCCGGGTGTTCATAAGGGGACTTTTGTTCCAGAGCGTAGCCTTGGTAGGTTAACTTTTTCACGGGACGGCCTTAGACAGTAGAATTCTACTACCTTCTGCACCAGCTCACGTCAGTTGTTACTATTTCCTTTGATGTACTAGCATGATATGATATGTCAGTTTTGTTTAGATATGTACGTTCGATCTACTTTTTGGATGCTTGTCAGCATGTGATCAGTTGTACTACTACATTGAGCAAAATTAATGAAGATTTCTGTTTCAGCTCACTGAGTTTTTCAGAAATGTTTCTTCTAGCGCAATGGTCGAAAAGCTGCAGAACCATACATTGGTCCCAAATTTAAATGAACAAAGAATGATACAAAAGAAAATTAAAAAAGAAAATGATAACAAATGGGAAAGTTAATATAAAATGATATAAAAAAATTAATCCGAAATCGGGTATTCCCTAAGTGAAATGAAATGAAATGAAGTGAAATGAAATGAAACATATTGAAAGATAAAGATAAATTGAAAACAATTGATAAGCTAAATCTTTCTCTAGACTCCGAGTCCCTGCGCTCATCCCCAGTTTCTATATCTCCAAAAGCACTCCACAAAATTTGGCACTTTACACAATGTCACTTCTCACAAATCTAAAATGTCACAAAATTCTACAAATCTCGCAATGGTTACAAGTCTTGGTCTATTTGCACAATTCTACTTTCTTCGAAAGTCAACATCAAATTTTCTATAAATCCTTTCCCATGAAATTCTGGGATCAATACCTAAACTCTGTTTCCCTTCCGTCGCCTCTTGGGTTGGATATGAGTCCCTAAGCTTTCCTTCCTAATGTGACACTCTGCTACATTTAGAGTTGGATGTGAGTCCCTGAGCTTTCCTCCTCAATATGGTGAAAAATTCTAAATCCCTAAATTTTCCACATCCTAACCGAGAAATTTTTCGCCTTTGAGGAAATTCCAGGGTTGGAGCTCAGTCGTCAGATTCCTTCAAATTCCCTAAATTTATGCATCCTATTCGAGAAATTTTTTGCCTTCCATAAAATTTCAGGGTCGGAGCTCAGTCGTCCGATTCCTTCAAAATTCCTAATTTTCTGCATCATATCTGAGAAATTTAGTCATCTGACCCCTTCAAAATCTCTAAATTTCAGCATCCTATCCGAGAAATTTTTCGTATTCATTGAAATTCTAGGGTCGGAGCTCAGTCGTCTGATTTTTTAAAATTTCCTAAATTTCCACATTCTTTCCGAGAAATTTTTTGCCTTCCATGAAATTCCAGGATCAGAGCTTTGCCATCCGAATCCTTCAAAATCCCTTAATTTTCCACATCCTATCTGAGAAATTTTTTTGCCTTCAACTAAATTCCAGGATCAGAGCTTAATCATCTGATTCCTAAAAAATCTCTAAATTCCTGCAATCTATCCAAGAAATTTTCCACACCCAAGAAATTCTGAGGATGGTACCGAAATTTCGATTCTCAATTCTAAGACTGGTACCTAAATTCCAGTTCTCATTCTTCGGGGCCAGTACCCAAATCCTGATTCTAATTTTCGAGGTCGGTACCTAAATTCTGACTGTCTCCTCTACACTCACTTAAACTTGAAGACTCAAATTTTCAAAATCAAATCAAAATAAAAATTTTACAAATTCAATAAATTTTCAAATTCAAATTCAAACTCAAAATATAAATTAAAATCAAATTCAAATCCGAAATTCAAGTCAAATCTGAATTCTAACCTCCATTCCAATTTCAAATCAAATCAAATCGGACTCCTTTAGAGTTTGGAGGCTTGAAATTCATAGCTCCATAATGAATGTATTCTATTTTCCTTCCCTAGTGAGAGTTCCCGGGCTTGAAGGTTCTCTACCAAGATAATACCCAACGGAAACTTCCTCGTTGAACTCTACCTTTTTTCTTGAGTTTTGACTCAGACAGTTGTGTTGGTTTTGTTGATCTCTTTAGTTAACACCAATAAGTTCAGTGTGCTTGCCGAGCACACCACACCTATTGGAGGTCCATTTGTTGACCTCACTTTTGTTGAGGTCTAGTCTCTCTTTAGAATAGCCTAGGTTCTAGCCATAAAACTTTCCTGGTGACTATCTTAGAAGACTAGCAATGGAACCCTAACACTCATAGAAATTCAAGTCACTTTTTTGCTTCACTTAAAGTTTTCAAATACTTAAATTCTATCCTCTAAATGCTTAGGAGGATGAGACAAAGCTTTAGGAAACTCCAAAGGAGTTCCCTATAGGATGGTCAAGCCTTAGGAATTACCCTGGGTAGTCTGGGTGAGGCTCACACACACACTTGCACATTGCACTCTCACACACTACCCCACAACCCTAAACCAAGCTTCCTTATACTTGATCCCCTACTTTTTTGGAAACTCATGTGGGTGGTTTCCCCGAGCTTTTATCCATAGGCTACATTTTGGATAGTACCAGCACATGGAGGATCCAAATGAGGAATTCCCTTGGTCCATGGCTCAAATGGGTTATCACTTCATCTCAACCCCAATTTTACCAAAAATCTTAAATTTTGACCCTCTTATCCCTAAGCTCCACCAAATGACCAAATTACCCCAAAAATCCTAATTTTGTCCAAAATTCCCAAAATCAACCAAAATTACCAAAATCCCTCAAAAACCACCCCAAAACATTCCTTACTACTCAAAATACCCAAAACACCACAAATTTACCAAATTTCTCAAGATAGCCCCAAATCCACAAAATTACCAAATTGCCCCTACCAGCCCAAAAATTCTAAAAATTCTAAACAATTCCCCAAAAACCCTCAAAATATTCCCAATTTCAATTTTGAACCACCACATTGACCCAATTTAACCAAATTTGCTCAATTTCACCAAAGCCCGAATTGCCCTTTAAGACCCAAAATGCTAAAATCACTCCCAATGTCCACCAAATTGACTATAATTCTCCTCAATTCCAAATCCAAAATTTAATTCAACATCCATAATACCAACCCAAAATAAATCCAAGCCCAATTTGTTCCACATTTGAACCTAATTGCAACTTAAAACAAAAATCCCAAATTTTGACCATATGACTAAATCTCCCCAAATTAAACCTAATGTTAACCAATTTCCCCAAATTTTGAATTCTAAAACCTTCATGAAATTCCCATTAACTATATTGAACAACCAATTTACCCAAATTTCCACTCATGCCTCACCCAAATCCAATCCAAGCCAAAATCCCAAAATTTCCCCCAAATGTGCAACATGTCCAAATGTCACCAAATTGAATGCCCAAATCCTAAAATCTCCACCAAATTCATGTCAAGAACTCTTCAAAACATCACCATAAACCATTTGAATTTTCAATTGAGTCTTAACCCAACTCTAGCCCAACCTAAACCCAAGCTAACCCAAATGTCCCAAATTTACCAAATAGCCAAATTTCCCCAAATACACCTCCTAAATCAACTCAAAACCATTCCAATTTTTTCTAAATGCTTCATGACAATCATACACACATTATTGCTCAATTAATTAGGCCTAACCAAAACTTGAACCCAACCTAGCCTAACTTGAACCCAAATAGCCCAAATTGAACCCATGACCCAATGTAGCCAAATTAAACTAAATGTGACCAAACCAAACCTTCCAGAGCCAGCCTTGGGACCCTAGGGACTGAGCTAGATCCACCTAGGCCATGCTAGTGGAGTCATGGACTAAGAGTACCTGAAATTAGGGGATCCACTTCCTTAAATGGAAACCCAAGGAGATTTGCAATAAAGACTTAGCTACTTAAGTTCATCACCATGATGGCCTGACCTCTGGCTCACCTGACCACTGGCCACCACCCCTAGGCTGGCCGTCTAGTCTAGTCATCGGAGGAGCCCAAATTGAGAGCCACCCCAAGCCAAACTCAATCCATTTAACCCATCCAATGTGTCAAGCTCTGGTTGCTCAGTAAAGTTGATCTGCCTTCCATCTAAGAAGACAATTCCACCCACTAGCAAGCCCCCAGCTCCACAAGGTAACCATGGCCATAAATAGAGCTCTCTACGGCTAAGAGAGGGTGCTGAAAATTTCTTAAGGGAACTTTGCCAAATTGCTCCCATAACTTCCTTGAGATCTCATAATTGCAATCCCACTGTCTTCCAGCCCTAATCCCCATTGCACAGAGCCAATTTCTCCATTGAAATCTCAGCCAAAAGCAGGACAATTTCAATTGCATCTCCCTATTGCCTAATAACCCATACCAACTGGCTATACATCATCACCAGAGTAGGAGAAGAAGTTCCCCCGTCAAGCCCCATCACAGAGAGCCCCTACCCCATACTTTGATCAACACCTGAAATCAGCCTTAGTCAAGTTCAGGTCCAGGCATTTCACCACAGTAAGAGGCTTCATCTGGAGGCTCATTAGGTTCAATCAAAGCTGCTACAACCATCTGAGTGACGCCTCCCCTCTCAGATAAATGTATTGAACTCTCTCCCTCTCCCGAGCTATTCTTCGTTCTCCATAAATGTATATTGTATTTCATACTGTATAAGCCATATAAATAGGTTTGTTTTTCTTAGATGAAGCTCTAGGATCAAACCCCATGCAATTTGGTTGAGTCTAGTCCAAGATCTTAGGGTTTTGGTGTGGACGAATTACAAGATAAGATCAGTTTGGGACAAAAGAGTGTGGCCATTGGATCGAGCATGTATCAAAAAGACAGTTCTGATGGTGCTGGATGGAGCGTGCTGGAGAAAGCACATGGTCGAATCAACTGGTGCCTCCTAACTAGAGTACGCCGCTTAGTCTTTCGACACCGCTGAGGTTGAGTTGGCACTAACTCATTTAAGTAGAAAATTCAAGATTTTCTATATTTATTTAATTATCAGAACTTTTAAGATCCATAACTTGGTGTAGAAAAAACATAAAAATATAAGAAAAATACCCTCTTACTCAGTGAAAAAAGGAGAAAAATGTGGAAATGATTTCAAGTTTATTTGATGCATATTTTATTTTTAATTAATTAAATACTATTTTGTGTATTTCAATTCTCCATTTGCGTGTATATTTCACCATGACATGAGACTTAGTTCTTTTGTTCTCTCTATCAAGGGAGATCTTTCTTGATTTTTTCAATGTCAGGGGATATCTCTGTGAGGAGATCTCTATTTTTCAAGTTGTAGGTGTCTGTTTTGGTATAAAAATTATAATAATTAAAATATTTATCAAAAAAAAAATCTAAGGAAAAATTTGGTAGGTTCACTGTGACCAGCAGAACATAAAAAATACAAATTGATTTAACTCACTAGGTATAATCCTAATTGCAATTAAGCCCTAAATCTTAAAGAAAATTAAATTGGGTTAAAATATAAATTTAAATAACCTAAAAATAATTCTCCACTGTAAATTACGTCAGAGAAACTTAAAATAAAAAATTTCGATTAAGTTAGAGTTAATATAAATACTTAAATGAATCGTCCAAGTTAAATCATATTTTTGACCTTTCTATAATAGTAATAATTAAAATACACTTCAAAATATCACCAAATTAATTTTGGGAATTCTCTTGTATCAGAGGAGTCTCTTAAAAATTAAATTGTGATTGATTTAAAATTTTCATTTTTAAACATTATTTTATTTTTTAAATAATTAAAAATTAATAAAAATCATAAGAATAATAAAATAAATGGAAATGTTCTAAATTGCCTCCTAATCACTTGGGAACAATTGAAATAATTTTTTCTAACCCTCTAAATAAATATATTAAATTTTAAATGGTTAAAATAATTTCTAAACCTTAAAAATGGATTTTTCCTAATTTCTCGCTAAAATAATTTTAATAATTAAAATATGAATAAAAAATATGAAACTTGATTCTTTGGGATCCCTGACCTTAGAGAGATTTTTGAAAAATATAAACTTAATTTTCAAAGTAAATAATTTATTATATTTAATTATTACTCGAAAAATTAAAATAATTATAATAATAAAATTAAAACTCAAAAAATTATGAAACTTGGTCCAAGTGGTCCCCTGGTGTAGATGAACCTCAATTAATTTTCATAAAAATAAATATTGTGCTTTGATTAAGTTATAAAATTAGCTTTTGAAATCCCTATTTTTGCATTAAAATAATTATATAAATTAAATTAAAATTGAAAAATCACATTTTCTTTTTTAATGTTTTAATTGACCCATAAGTGGGGTAACATAAAAAATTTTAAAGTCATTTGAGTTAAGTTTGATTAATTATGAAATATTAAGGCCTTAGGGGCAAAGTTGTAATTTTAAAGATTTTAGCCTTAATTAAAATTTAGCCCTAATTAAAGGGTAAATGGGCAATGAATGACCTTAATAAATATATTGGAATGATTTACACATAGGGGGATAAGTGGTAGAAACCAATCTCACTTTCGTCATATTAAAGGATAAATTGACGATTTTCTGAATTATTTTAATTTGGAAGATAATCAAGATTAAATGATCCTTAAGGTTTGGGGTTGACTTTGGAAGTCAATAAATCACTAATCTAATACCTCTAGTTGGTCTTTAATGATAGTTTCAATATTTTGAAAAAATTCATAATCACGTAAGTCATTATTTTCTTCAAATTCCAAATATACCCACTAAAGTCTTAAGGGCTTAGTAGTGAACTAGGCTTAATTAAGTTTGATTAATGAGGTTTAGAAAAGAATGCTTAACTAATATTAAACCTTTGTGGAAACACTACAAGCCCAATAAAAGAAAACTTGTTAGAATTCTTAATGAATCAAGTTTGCTTCATTGAGGCCTCTACTCACATAATTCATAAATAAAATATCAAGTGATAGTTACCCCACTTTTTGGGATGATTAAAACATCAATGTTTATTGAGCATAAGGGTATGAAATAGATGAATCGTATAATGAGTATGATAAGTTCAAATGAACTCAAGAAAGATCAAAAGGGTTGTGAAATATATAGGTATCTTCTAAATGTTTTCACAAGTCTTCTAGACATCTAAATTTTAAAGCTTAAGAAGAGGTAATGTCGGATACCTCAGTACAACAAATGCGGAGATCAATTAGTTTTAAAACTTATAAATCGAGCACATTGTGCGAGAGGAGAACCTAGTGGCCTGCATCTCATAAAATTGCCTTCATTTGAGAATTGGGACACTCGAAAGACTGCTCCAACTAGTCATTGAGGAACTGTCGGCCGTTGAAGATGTTTGATTTAATTTTGTATATATATATATAATTTAGAAAATAACATTTTAATTTGAAAATGTGAAATCAAACTGATCTCATATATGCAATAGTTTAAAAAAAAGAGCACAACATTGTAAGCTATGCATCTACCCCGTAGAACATACACATTACTTCATGAAGAGGCTCGTTTAAGGAAACTAAATCTATGACATCCGTTTAGTCTACGAAGCATTTATGTTGACCGACAAGTTCCCCTACCTAATATGAAGGATCATATAGGGTTTATATTAAGTTGGGTTCTTAAAATTTCTTATAAGTGCAAGCTTCTATACTTAATTACATCTTAAATGACTAAAGTCACATAAGAAAACTTTTGATTTATATCAGGAAATATTGTTTTCATGAATTCAAAAAGGTTTAGGATTTTCAAGGTCAGACATAGGAAATTCAAATGGGAAATGTGCAAATGCGAACAATTATTGTCGGAATCCAAAGGAGAAAAACTAGGAGATGTCACAGATCCTGAGGAGAACCTCCATGACTTCCCAAACTATCTTATGGTTTGAATTCAACTTTGAAGAGAAATTATTTAATGTTTCGTCCTGCAAATTTTTATTATTTAAAGCTCTGGTGCAAATTTTTTAATTTGCCAAAATTTATGAACTCAGATTTATATATATATCTATATTGATTTAGTTTTACAATGAGTCACACACATAAATGCAAATATACGTGTCGCTTAAGTAATACAGGGCTCTAGTGGAGTCCTGGATATTGATCCCACAGAGAGGCTTTAGTTTTATGACGTAGCATAGAAATCACTTATTGAATCACAACATAACTGCAAGTACGTTCAATTCTTAAAATAAAGATAAACAGTTGTAGTTACTATTTCTACCAAAGTACGTTTTAAACTTCTAGCAAGTTAAACTAACACAAGACTAAATTTATAACAAAGTACAATTGTAAGAAAGGTTCTTCCTCCTCCCAATTATAATATGTTGATTATTGTGACATAGATCAGTGATGCAAATGTATTGTGCCAAATAGGAGCTTTTCAATTATTTACCCATTTTTCAGTGTATAAACAACATTGGTTAATCCTAAGTTCAGTCCCCAAATCCGTGGTTAGGCTGGGAGGATACTGGCTCTAACTCCAAAGCTCCCACTTCCTTCACTTGAAGGCTAACTCTCGCTTTAGTTGCCAAACATTAGGACCAAATTGAGGATTTCAGCCTGTCACTCAGAAATCTCCAATTCTACGCCATCAAAGTATATTTCCCTATTTATTTGCACTTAATCCCCATGAACTACATCTCTCATCGATGGCCATTGAATGTTACCTTCACTTTTGTTGTGGAACTCATAATCCTTTTGAAACATCTGATTCCCAACAAGTTTTAACAATTCAATTGTCCAGATCAAAAAGTAAATGAAGTTCGAAGCGAAAAGGACATCACAAATTCTCCATAATAATCGATACATCATTTCCATATCACAACATCAACACATCACATGAAATGGAGAAAGACAAAGAAATCTACTGAATAATCATGAGGAAAAGATGACAAAACATGGATTTTATATATAAAAACAAAGTCATACAAACAGAGTAAAGAAAAGACAACTTATCTTAAACTCTTCCCCAAGCGAATTTCAAAGAATTCCTTTAACTTCTCTTCTTTCTTCACAACAACCCACAATTCTCTCTTTAGATAAGTAAGGAAGAAGAAATCTCTCACTTTCCCTCTCCTCTTACACTCCTTAGAAGAGAAAACAAAAAACTAAGATTTCCTAAACAAAATGAAAAGACACTCTCTCTAAACTCTCTCTACACTCTTAACTCCCCTTCCCTTCTCTAAACTTGGCTCCAAAGAAGTTTAAATTTGGCCAAAACTGATTTCCTAAGATTTTCCTCAAGCAACTCTCCAAAATCCGGCCAAACACATTGAATCTTGTTTGAAATCGGGATAGGGCGCGGTCCAGCACTAGATAGGGCACCGTTCGGGGCATTATTCCGCCAATCGGTCGCAACTCTCTGTTAAATAGTACGGTCCGATGCTGGTGACAGTGTCGTTCGGCGCTAGTTCAATAAAATGGACTTTTGTCTCTTTTTGCTCCAAATTTGCTCCATTATGCTTCCTTTTGATCCAAAGGCCTAAATTCATTGTACCTGCATGAAATCATGAAAAATACATTTCTTTAAAGTGAAATATCATCAAAAATAGGTATGAATTGAATAGTAAAAAGCTATCAAAGTTTCAGTGGATCAAGATCCCCCAATCTTAACTATTACTTGTCCTCAAGTAAGTTTAGTTAATATAACTTTCTTTCTAGAATACCATAACTGTGATTTAGATAAGTACCATAGTAAGATTTTTAGAAAGAACTTTGAATAATTCAAGTAAATTCAGTAGGTATAAGACTATATAGTAATCAAGTATAAGAGTTCTAGCCTTCTATCCATTTCAAAAATGACTGTAGATTGTCCTATTAAGGCACTTAAAAGGATTACATGAAAATAAGTTTATGAGTACACTATTAGTAAGGATGCTAATCCACACATATAAGTTCAAGAACGTAATTGAGTTTTTCCCTTTAGGTAGGTCCAAGTGAAGCCAATTTTTGATTAGGCATCTCCTCAAGCTTCTCCTCACTTTTCTTTCTTTATTTCTTTTCCTCTTTTATTTTATTTTATTTTATTTTATTTTCTTTTCTTTTAAGTGACGATTACTGTATTCGAATATTCTTTAATAATTTTGAACTTCACCTTTCTCACCCTACATATAAAACTTACCACATTCCTTTACCTTATATGTATTTCCTTAGCTTATTAATGATTCATCATAGAGTCTCAATCCTTTTCTATCACATAAGGTTTTAAGATTCTTAATATTTCAAACATACAGTTTTTCTTACTTTGAATAGTTGACTATAGTCTTATTCTCTTATACCAAATATTTTAACCTACAAAATTGCTTTTCATTACCAAATACTTTTATTCAACTTTACAAAATACATAAATAAAAGAAAAATACACTTATCTAAAATTGGGTTATATTACAGGAAACCATGTTAATAATTTTGAAAATACTTTAAAATGTGAACAATTAATAGTTAGTTATTTCCCTCCTCCAAACATAGATTTTTGAATACCAATACAATTAACATGGGAAGAAAGAAAAGATTTAAACATATAACCCATACCTCAGTATGTTGTGCTTTTCATACATTTGAGTTTAAGTAGGTTTTTCTTCATAAAGTAGAACAGTATGCCTGAAATAATTAAGAGCATTTCTATACACAAACATGGGTTAGAAACTTGTAAGGGAAGAAATTTAAAAACATACCACATAAACTATGCACACAACATTAACATCCAACTGCTACTATCACAGATTAAACTAACAAACCAAACATATGAAAACTCTACTATCACATATATACATCACAAATCAATATAAAGTCTGCTAAAAGTACAACCAAATACACATGACGTCATAAATACTAATCTTCATTCTCTGCAGGAGCTCTACCATCATCAGGTTCTTCAGGCAGGTATGGAGTATACTCAGGGCAAGTAGAAATACAACACTTGTATCTCCCCTAAAAATCTCATCTGTGTGTCATGATAAGCTATCTCATATTATCTCCACCATACTTGAAAATCATCATTTATTTTGTTTCTTACTTCTAATCCCTCTACTTTGGTGTTCATCCTTTCCAACTGATCCATAACATCATGCAGGGTAGGCTCCCTAGATGTAGACGGTCTCTCATGACTAGAAGAAGGCTCGTCAGCTATCTTACTCCACTTCTATCCTACATGGGCTTCATAAGTTTTTAAATTTAGTTTAGTAATGGGCTTCAGGAGATAGACTACCTCATCATTATCTTCAGTTATTACAGCTGACTGAATACACAAGGCATGAATCAGGCTGGGGTGTCTTATTCCTCCTGTAGTCTCTCCTTTTGAGCTTGTCAAAATACTTTTATGAATAATAGCCCCAATATTAGTGTTCTTCATGTTCTGATTACAATAGTTCAGAACAGCTCTATCTACAGTAACCTCGCTGTGATGGTGGTAGGCAAAAGTCTTGCAGAAATGAAATAATGCCAGTCTTTTGATACAGGATTCAATGTAGAAAGGGGGAAGTTAACTTTTATTCTTTGTTTAACTTTCCATTCCCCTTTTCTGTCAGTCAAAAAGTTTATAATCGTATCCAATGCTTCATTCGTAATAGGAAAGTTTTCTTATTCACATGGAAAAGGCACTCTTAACTGATAAAATGCTTTAATGCGAGTAGGGGTGAATTCAACCATTTGTCCTCTAACCAGTATATATTCACTCTCAGAATAATATAGATTTGCATAAAATTTTCTAACAATTCCCATCATCTCTTTAGCAGTGAAATAATAGAAAATCTGCCATTAAAGATTCGCAATAAGTTCTTCAACTATACCTCCAGGATTTTCAAAGGCTTTCTCTTGAATACATTTCTTATTGTTAAGAAACTTACTAAAATGTGAATAAGCCTTGAAATTCACAAATTTATTTTCATCATACTCAAATTTTCTATTCCCCGTTGAAATTCTTGGAGCCATTTGTCTAAAAATATCAAATTTATCCAAATCAATTTTAAAAGTTCAATGTAATGGACTCCAAGGTAAATGTAAAAAGATAAGAACTCAAAATCCATGAGAAATCTCCAAAGTTTCCTAAAATCTTCAAAATTTCAAAACTTCCTAATATAAGAGATTTGCACTGTCAAAATAAAAAATATTTAGGTTAAAGTGTAGCTCTTACCAAGAGAAGATGAAATCCAAACTTTTCTGGCCACAAAATCGCTTCAAATCCAAATTCTAGTGAGCCCTTGGTGTGAAAACAGGCCTTGGCTGGAGGTAGAAGATGATGGTTTGGACAAAAATGGCTGGTCCCAGGGTTAAATCTAAAAAATTTGGAGTTTCAGGCCTTTTTTCTCGTCCAACACTGTCCGACACTAGTGACAGCGCCGTTCAGCACATTTTCTGCTCTTACGGCCAAAGTCTCTGTTTTTTGGCACGGTCCAACACTGGTAACAGCGCCATTCAGCTTCTGTTCAAAAAATGGGCTTCTGACTTTCTTTTGCAATTTCGATATTTTCAAGCCCTCTCCGACGTCTAATTAGTGTAATTAAGCATTGAATAACATTCTAGAGCCATGTCAAATGATATTTTTTTTAACACAAACAACACAAAACATCACTTTCATATATAAAATTGAAGTTTCAGACACATACACATAACATTATACACGACACATCGTGAAGCCATATAATTATAAAATTTAGCATCAATCACAACCACAATACAATAATGCTGAAAACTAAACAAGAAAGCAAGTCCAAATATAATATCCAAGCAAAGCAAAACAATCTAATACACAAACACAGAAATACAATAATCAAGTCTTCATTCTTCCTCAGAACTATGCTCAACTCTAAGATCTAAATATAATTGTGTGTGAACGAACAGATTGTAGAATGGACAAAATGAGAATTTTTTAGTAGAATCCTCTTCAATCCAACCCTTCCTTTTCATCAACCATGTCAAGCTTCCTTCAAGAAATCCATAATGATCAAAGTGCTCCTTCATTCTCCAATCCAGATGATCAAAGAAATCAGATAGATTATTGATTGCATTCATCAGGTGTTGTACTTCCTTCTCCAATTTCTTAATTTTCTTCAAGAAGATCTGTGAACTTTCAGGAAAGTAAGGAGGAATAGGTGTCAACCTCTGAGATGGTTGATCTTCAATAATGCTCATATAATTCATATCACTAACTGCCTGGTTACTATACGCATCTGCTGGTGTTGACCTCAATTTTAGTGAGGTCTTTTGCTTCTCTCTTTAGTACTTAGGATCTAGCCTTAGGCTTTTCCTTTGACTATCTTAGAGAACTAGAAATGGAACCCACCATTTAGAAATTCAAACTACTTCTTAACTCCCTGCAAACCCCACAATCATGATTGTAGACCCCTAATCACCTAAAGGGTTGAAATCAAATGTGGAGGTTTAAAGGATGAGTTCCCTATAAGACTTTTTGGCCTTAGGATACCCTGGATGGCCTGGTCTGGTGAGGCTTGACTTGCACATACACTACACTCTCACACACATTCCAAGTCCTAAAATCACACTCTCACCCAACTTGACTTCCTGACTCATGTAGGTAATTCATATGGATGATCCTTAACCCTTAAGCCCTTGGCTAAGAGGGTTAGGAACAACATAGTGAATGCCTCAAATGAGTCCTCTCCTGGCTCATATGGGCTTAATATGGCTTCATGGCTCAACCAAAGTGATTTCATTTCACTCACACTTGATCAATCTTCCTTTTTTCAAAATTTCAGTTTTTGACCCCCGGGGCCCCAGACTCACCAAACCTACCAAATACCCTTGAAATGACCCAAAATTTGCAAATTACCTAAATTACCCAAGATCCCTCAAAATTAATCCTAAATGCTTCCCACCACTCAAATTGATCATCCATAGCCAAATATACCAAAATTTCTAAAAATACCCCCCAATACCCTCCAAATATCCAAAATGCCCTTCTTAGTCAAAAATTCCATAAATTCCAAAAACTCCCAAAAAATTCCAGAAAATCCCAAATATTCCCAATTTCATTTTTTTTAACTAAACCATAAGCCAATTTTGTCACTTTAACCCACTTTTACCAAAACCCCCAATTTGATCCATTTTAAACCTAAAGTGAGCCCAATGTCAAACCAAACCACCCTAATAGACCTCAATTTTGGTCCAATTCAATTCTAAACTTCAATTAAATATCCCCAATATCAATTTAGACCAAATCCAAGTCCAATTTGATTGACATTTGGGCCTAATTTCAATTTGAAGCCTAAGGTCCAATTTTGGCCCATGACCTAAACCTAGCCCAAACCAACCCAACTCAACCCCAATTGTCCCCAAATCTTTACTAAAACCTTCCTAACATCCCCATAAACAAAACACTAACTTGATTTGCCCAAAATTTGAACCTAAACTCCACCCAAACCTAACCCAAAACCAAAATCCCTTAAATTGACCTAAGCCCAAACCTAACCCAAATAGACCCAAATCCAAAAATTAGAGCCCAAAAAAAGTTGAAAATAATTTGTAACACTCCCATAAACATTTTTCAACATTAATTTTACACTAAATTCAACCTTAGCCCAACCTTGGCCCAAGTTAGCCCAATTTGGCCCACCTTGGCCCCTTTACCAAAAAGGCCCAAATTCAACCCAATTCTACTCCAAATCACACCAAATCTCTTCCGAAATCTTTATGACACATCCCTAAACTAAATGCAACATTTATTTGGTACAATATTTTACAAAATTTTCATCCAAAAATTTATCTTATAATCTAAAAGCCCATTTCATTAAAACATTTTAAAAGCCCGTCCAAAACCATTTCAAAAGCCCAAGTTTTCAATCCAAAGCCCACATGACATTTCTTTCCATCATCCATTTAATCAAAATCACCCCTAAGTTTCAAAACCATCATTAAACCATTCCAAATCAAGCTTCATGAAAATTTTCCACCAAAATGCCAAAATTTCTAAAACCCACTTCCATGAAACTAAGCCAAGCCACCCCTAAGCCAAATGGAGCCATTGAACCATGCACAAGACACATGCAAGCCTTGGGAGCCCCTTTACACATCACCATGCCATTAATTGCAAAAGGAGGGGCCTCTTTTAAACCCCCTTAAAAATTTTTTAACCCTTTTAATGATACACCCTAACTCATGATTAATCTAAATATTCATGGATGGGGACTTCACCACCTTCTCTTGGCTGAAACCACTGATTTCCCTCAGCCCAAAATCAGGCCGTGGGGAGGTGCAATAAGCCTAAAGCATGCATTTGACCCATTTGAACCCAAAATAGCCACTTCCCCCGTTCCATTTGAATCAAGTCCTTTACACATGGCCAATGTTAATTGCTTGTACCTTTGCCAACCCCTGACCCTCCTGATGACAACAGTGACTTGACTGCGGTCGGCCGACCACCACGGCCGCTCGAAACCACTGTGCCGAGAGCACCCATGTGAGCCAAAATTTTCAATTCTTCTTTGCTGAGTTGTCTCGGTCCAATTGAACACCATGATCGTTCTTCTCTTGCATAGAGCGACTCGATCCCAAGCATCAAACCCCCCTGGGATGCCCTCCAGCCATGTCTATTTAAACCTCACCCCCTCTCGGCCAAAAGAGGTGTTGAACCAAACCTTACCAAAACTCTGCCAAAATCACTCCAGATCCCTCTCCAGACATAGAGAACTTGATTCCGACTGAAATCCAGCCCTAAAACCCTCTCTGTGAGTCCAATTTTGGAGTTGAAATTCAAGCCCAAAACCAGGACACTTCACCACAGTGAGCCAATCTTCAAATTGATTGACTCTACACCTTCACCAAACCAAGAGGAGAAGTTCCCCAGCAAAAGCCCCCTCACCAGGCCAACCATTGCTTCTAGCCTCCAAGCTTTGTGATCGGCCTTGGTCACTTTTGTACCTAGGCATTTACCTAGAGCAAGAGACTTCATTTGGAGCTTGCTTGGACTCAATCGAAGGTGACACAACCCTCAGATCGAAGCTTCACTTATCTGAGCAAAGGTATGAACTCACTCTTCCTTCCGAGCTTCTGGAGATTCTCCATTTAGTTTGAGTTGATTTCAATGCACCTTAACCATATAGATGTGTTCGTCTCTTCAAGACGAATCGATAGAGTATAAGAACGCAAAAATCCATGGAGAATCGAGTGAGATCTTAGGGTTTTAGTGTGGACTGTCACGGGTGCACACCAGTCGGAGACGATAACCAGGAGCCGTTGGATCACGTGTGTATCGAGCGGACGGTCGAGATCAAGCCGGACAGCGCAATGGTACGTGAATGGTGGGCCCCCGTAGCGCTGACTTAGGTGGCAGCTCCGAATCATGGAGCGACGCGTTGGCTTTTGATCCGGACAAGGATGACGCGGCGCCGAGTCGGATATGTAGAAAATTAGGATTTTTTTGGATTTATTTAAATACCAGAACTTCAAAAATTCATATCTTTGCATAGAAAAATTAAAAAAATAAAATAAAAATACTCTCTTACTCAGTGAACATAGGAGAATAATGTGGAAAAGAGATCAAGTTAATGGGATGAGTATTTTATTTTTAATAATTTATTTACTATTTCCAATATTTTGATTCTCCATTTGCATAGACAATTCACCATGGCATGAGACCATAGGGATTTTGAAGCCTCTGATCTTGGGAACATTCCCTAAATTTTTCAAGGTCGGAGGCCATCTCTGTTAAAAGTTATTGATTTTTCAAGTTCATGTCACTATTTTAGGTATTTTAATTCCAATAATTAGCATGTTCTAAAATAAATTCTAGGAAAATTTGGTGGTGTTTCTTAGGACCAGTGGACCCTATGAAAAATATATTTTGAGTTAATTCATTCATAATAACCCTAATTGGCCTAAACTCCCAAAATTAAATTTGAATTAATTAGGGTTAACCACACACCAAATTGACTTGAAAACAATTCTCCATTACTCTATAGGGTCAGAGGAACCTTACATAAAATTTTGAAATCAATTAGACTTGATTAACCCCACCAAATGGATTGATTAAGCCTCATAAGCAAAATGGAACTTTAAAAATTCATAACTCCAAAAATACTTTTCAAAAATTCACAAAAATGGTTTTAGAGCTTCTTTGATATCAGGGGAGTTCAAGAAAATTAAAATTAGAATTTTCTAAAAAAGTTGATCTTTCACAATATTTTAATATTTTAAATAATTAAAAATTAATAAAAATCATAAAAATATTAAAAATCACAAAAATGTCACATTTTGACTCCTAATCACTTAGGAATAAACCAAATATTTTTCCTAAGTCCCTAGGATAAGATACTGAATTTTAAAGGCTTAATGTAATTTTTAATATTAAAAAAATGAATTTTCAACCTTTTTCACTAAAACAATTCTAATAAATCAAAGAAAAATCAAAAAATTATAAAATTTGTTTTTCTGGATTCCTTGAAGTCAGAGAAATTAAAAAAAAAATATAAAATCTATTTTTTAATTTTTATTTTATTTTAAAATTTATTAATACTCTAAAACTCAAAATAATTATAATAAATAAAATATAATTCAAAAAATCACAAAAATTGGTCCAAGTGTTCTCTAGTCATTAGGAATATCCCATAGTTTTCTTAAGGACAGAAACTTTACCTTGGTCATGTTGTTGAATTTTCTTTGAAAACCCCTATTTTCTACTAAAAATAATTATATAAATAAATTAAAGTCAGAAAAATCACATTTTCTCCTCTAATGTCTTAATTGACATGTGAGTGAGGTGACAAAAAAATTTCAAATTCATTTGAGCTTAATTTAGTGAGTTATGAAATGAATAAGCCTAAAAGGGCATAAAGGTAATTAAAAATTTTAACCCTTAATTAAAACTTTAGATTTAATCAAAATGGAGGGTAAAATATTTGATTTTAATTTTCTCTTGGATGATTGAAACTTAGGGAAATTAAAAGGGTAGAAACCCATGAAACACTTTGAAAATATCAAAATGAAACTCTAATTAATTAAATAATTTAAATTTTGGAAAGAATATATTTAAAACTTGGATTATTAAAATAGGGATATTATTAAGAGGATATTTATTCTTTAATTTAAAAATCCCTAAAAAAGTCACTTCAATAATATTTAGTTCTTAATTAAAAATTAAAATAATAATCTAAACTAAATAAATTAAAAATAAAAAAAGATAACCCTTAAATGAATTAATGCTTAAAATGTTAAATGGTCCAATAATTAAAATCAAATTTAAAATCTTGGAGTTAAATTAAATTAAATTAAATTAAGTCGAGTCAAAGTTTAAATTAAATTAAATTAACACCTTAACAATTAAATTAAATTAAATTTAAAAAATTGAAACTAAAATTAAATTAAATTAAAATTAAATTTAAACTAAAATTAAATTAAATTAAAATTAAATTTAAACTAAAATTAAATTAAATTAAAATTAAATTAAATTAAATTAATTAAAATTAAAATTAAATTAAAATTAAATTAAAATTAAATTAAAATTAAATTAAAATTAAACTAAAATTAAATTAAATTAAATGAAATTAAATTAAATTAAATTAAAATCAAATTAAATTAAATTAAATTAAATTAAAATCACTTAACAACAAACCTAAATGAAATCATTAAGAGTTAAATCAAAACATATCAATAATTTCAACACCTCTTTCTATCTAAGTAAATTTAAAACATAAACATCAATGTGAAATATTAAGATAATTGAAAGTGTAAAGATTTAAATTAAATCTAAAATAATTTGAACACTATTCCAAACTTAAAATTATTAATTAAAACCTCATAATTAAATTAAATCACTTTAAATCATTAACTCAAACTTTAAATTAAGAATGATTAAAATTCTCAACAACCCAACTTGCCCTTAAAGGCTTTAATTATTATAACACTTAAATAGAGTATTAAGTGAGATGTCACTTCATTCATGAGGTAATCAAATACCCAGGTTCACTAAGCAAGAGACAAAGTTTAACTAAACTCCTGGATGATTAATTCACCTGTGCAACTAAATTTACTTGGACTCAAAAGAATCCCAGAAGTATTGAAAAGATGTTTAGGACTCGTCCTAAGCCCTTCCTCAATAGGACGGGATGTTTTAGAAGACAATTGAATTTAATTGTTCTTTGATGAAGAAAATCATCCTTAAACCAAAACACAAGAACCTAGACGTCATAGGAGATGACTAGCAATAGGACTAGGAATTTGGTAGACAACCAAAACCCTGTCCCTTAGCTTTACCTAGGTATTTATTGAAATATTTAAATGCCTTAACATGTGTTTTAAGTGCAGCTTGGGATGACGGGAAGACCCTCCAGGTACGCTTTTATTTTATTGCAATTTACTTTACTGCAATTTACTTACATGCACTGTACTTTATTTTTTCTTGCATGTTAAACAAGATTGTTGCATGAAAACCAAAACCTTTAGGATAGTCCCTGAACTGAAACCAAAACTAAATTAAAAGTCATTGCAAGATAAAATTCACCGCCACAACATTCCAAAATATAAAACAACTCAAAATTTAATCACAAACAGAACAACAAAACTACAATTGTAACTAAATTAAAACGTCTCATTGAATGATCGGGAATACCTTGGATGATGTAACCTACATGTTGCTAACAGGATTTCCCACGGTCTAAATGAAAGTGCAGAACTCATTCAGTTGAGTTTAGCAAATTTATCTGGACTAAGTGAATTCGATGAAAATAACGGTGCCGGGATGACGGAGCCGTGGGATCTTAATCGGTCTGTTTAAACAACTTTATGATTTGTTTTAATTAAAATATTAAAAACACTTGGATTTTAAGATTTTCTCTAAACCAAAACACTTCTCTCATCTTCTGATTTATGACTTCTAAAACTAAACCTCTACAACAACAAGGAGCTTGGAGCATGGTGGGCAGCACGACCATCGTCATCAGCAAAACTGGAATCTACTTCAGCAAAACATTTCCTAGTTTTAAACAACAAAACCATAGGAGTTCGAGGTAGTTTGCTTAGTGCAACATAAATCCTGATTTTTTTTGTTAGGCATTTGTATAATCATGTTATGCAAATTAAGCCCTAACCGGTCTTAGGACTCCGAGGTGGTCGTTTGGTACGACATAAACCCTCACATCTTCGAGGCTATTTATGTGATTATGTCATACAAATATAAGACCTAAATAAATAAATTGACAAGATTGAAACATTAATTAAATTCCCAAATCTAAGCCAAACAATAGGATAGTTTGGGAAGTTGCCAAGATTCTTCTTGGATCCTCAGCTTCTCCTACTTCTCTTCCTTTGGACTCTTGAAATAAACTTGTTCAAAATTTGAGCTGATCCCTATTGAAATTTCCAAAATCCAATCCTTTGAAAACCTTAAACTTTAAAATTCTTGAGAGCAAAACCACTGATCATTATCGAGAGTTTTCTTAAATGATTCCCGTCATTTAAGATGTAATTAACTATAGGGGCTTGCCCTTATAGGGAACTTTAAGAACCGGGTAATATAAACCCCGCTTAATTCATTTATATTAAGCGAGGGGAACTTGTCGGCTTATAAAGTTGGTTCGCGGACCAAACGGATGTAAAATTTTCTAGTTTATTTAACCGAGCCCCATCATCGAGCGGTGTGTACTATTCTTCGGAATAGATATACGGTTTGTGATGCGGTGCTCGTTTATATAAACTATTTGGGATGTGAGATCTGTTTGATTTCATATCTTAAAATTTTCAAACTTAAAATTATTTTCAAAATAAAATGCTACTTTCTAAAATATATATATATTTAAATTAAATTTAAAATCTAAAATTCGCTGACAATTTCTATAGGCGACCCCCTTTTCAAAACACACAACCTAAAAATATGCCGACAACTTCTGGCGACTCCGCTGGGGACTAGTTCCTCTCTCCATTTTGATTAGATGTTTTTGCTTTCATAAATCGGTAGTGTATCCATGTCCCTAGTGGAGCAAACTACCATTCTTCCATTGGGATACCCCGTTCATTTCTGTCTTGAACGAGTATAGCTAACTTCTCTCGGATTTAGGAGCCACTGTTTAGACACCCTTAAACGGAGAGGTTCCGAGATCCTTTTACCTCTTTTCTGAGGTGGGGTGGACCCCCAATAGGTGTTAGTTTAGGAGCGGTCCTTCGAGTCGAGAAGTCTTGCATAAGACTTTCTCTTCCTTTCCAATTCTAAATCGGGCGCTTCACCTTTTCTATAACCTTTTTCCTTTAATCGTTTTGTTTCTAACAAACTAACCCGCTAATAAAAAAACCTTTTAATAAATAATCTCTTTTAAAAATAACAAATACACTAAGATAAACGAAAATGTATTCAGACTCTTTCTTTTTCGTCCTAAGTTTTGCGACAAAAGGAAGCATAATTCGAGACTAATACTCAGAATGTGCCCTGCTAAAAATGACTGCCCCAAAGTTAATCTTCTCCTTCACCAACAGACTGGAGTTGGCTGTCTACAAGGATGAGCTGCCTGACAATGGGATCATCCGTTTCGGATAAGGATTTGGTAACACAGATATCAAGTTCACCGACGTCACTCTATTCACACTAATGGACAAAGTGTCAGAAATTGAGAAACCCCTGATTGAGTTCAACCTGAAATCGACTCAAGAATTCCCTCCCCTGCAAAGGGTTCCGAGTGAAAGGAGTACTACCGTTCGTAGGAGGACCGTTGTCTCTACCCCCACCGGTCTAGTCATCTCCGCACCTACCCCGACTTCGCAAGCGCGAAGGGGAAGGAAATCCAAGTCTGTGATGAGCCTGTCACCGTGGAGGGTACAGATTTTGCTACAATACCATCTATTTTTGAGATTGGGTCCAGTTCAAGAGTTGCACCCCTAACTCGGACTCAAAGGAGAAATAGAAGCAAAAAGATCACCAAGATCGAGAAAGCCAAAGCTGCTAAAGTTGCTTTTCTAGAAGAAATTCCTGAGGAAAGAGAAGAACTGCCTGAGTATATACCTCTGTTGGAAGGAAGCAGGTTTCACCCTCTCTCTGCCGCATCAGATGAAGAGAATGTCCGTAGGATCGCCGCTGCATTACCCCGACCTGCGTACTACAGCAATTACAAAAGGAAAAGGGATAAGACTATGCCATTTGCTCGAGTGCAAGCTGTGATAGAAAGATTGGCAAAGAAGGAAAGATGCCCTGTGTCAGAAATCTTAAGAAGGATGGGACGGGTGCCAGCTAAATCCTGCCTTGGACCGCGAATAGAGCCCATTCGTCGCCACGAGAGAAACCAAAGAAGAAGATAAAAGCCAGTTCACCCGTTGTTGTATCGGGTCTGCAAATTAGGGAAGATATCACCTTACAACATATAGCCGACAGACCATCAGGTCCTAGGCTTCCGGCTGCAGGAAGGATGGTATGGCGACCTACTACTGGCGAGCTAAGACCAAAATAATGTCCTGAGAAGAAAAGTCTCGTCAGGAGACTTGAATCAGAAGAAAGCGCTACTGCAATAAAGGGGACTCCCGGAAAGGAAGTTCAACAACCGTCACGTGACAACTGCGAGACGGTCCGGAAAAGGCCACTAGAGGATTCCATGGACAAGTTAAGGACCGACATCCGACGGTTAGCAAAAGAAAGAGAAGAAAAAATAGAAAATGAAGTTGATTCATCAGAATTTATGAATGACGAGTATGCTGAAATCAACATGGTTGAGACGCGAGCATCATCAGCTTCACAAGGTGCTCCAACACCTGCAGAAGGAGATGAACCGGAAGTGTTGAGAGCAGGACTTCAAGAGAAGGATGATACAATTTCCCAGATGGCATAGAGGATGGAAGAGATGGCTTCCGCTTTAGCCACTCTCCAGAGTCAGGTACAACCTCACAAAGAAACACCCCTAGAGAGCATCCATATTGCAGATGGAGGAAAAGAGATCACATCCTTCAACGGAGATGAGCCACCAAAGAAGGATTCTGCATAAAGCATGATTCCAGAAAAGGACATTAAAAACATGGTAGAACAGCAGGTGCGAGAAGCCCTAGCACAATCTAAGAGTGGAGCATCTATTCAGACGGGTAGACCTTACCCCGAAGAGTTCGATGCAGTACAATACCCGAAAGGCTTCGTACCACCTCTGTTTAAGACTTTTGATGGAACGGGAAACCCCAGACAGCATGTCGCACATTTTCGTGCTAGTTGCTGCAATGCCGGTGGGAGTGACGCTTTACTCTTCCATCAGTTCGTCAGCAGTTTGTCAGGGATTGCCTTCGACTGGTACGCAGAATTGCCAAATGGTTCAGTTAAAACTTTTGCAGAGTTAGAAAACCTTTTTGATAAGCGGTTTGCCGGGGCTCGGTACCACATCACCATCGGTGATCTAGTGGTGGAACACCAGAAACTAAACGAGACTTTAGTGGATTACATACTTCGATGAAGGAACCTAAGCATGAAGTGTGAACCACAGCTTTAGGAACAACATGCAGTCGACATCTTGCTTAAGAGTATCCATGGCCCGATAGCACTTCTCCTTAAAGGATTTACCATCATGACTTTCGAGAAGCTGCTTAGCAAGGCCGGGAGCTTACAAGAGGAAGCAAAGCAGCTATGTTTCATGGACAAGAACGATAAGCAGAAGCCCGTGAAGACATTTGAAAAGAAATCTGGAATCGTCGCGGCAGTAGATAAGGGCAAGCAGCCGATTCAGATACGACCGGAGCGGCCACAGCCTAGTTACCAACCACCACAACGGACATACCAACAATCACCACAGAGCTATCAGCAACCTCAGCAGGGCTATAGCAACCTCAGCAGAGCTACCAGTAACCTCGTCCGAGCTATCAGTCACCTCAGCATTATCAACAACCTCCTCGTTCATCGCGTACCTTAAGAGAACTTCTAAATAGAGAATATCCATTCAAAACTCAAGCAATAGCGAAGATGTTCCACAGTTTGATGAAGACACCAGATTTTCAGCTACCAGAGCCCAAGAGGTCGGAGGAAGTCAATAAGAAAGATCATCCGAACTATTGCCCTTACCACCAGATGCTCGGACACAAGATAGAGGATTGCATCACTTTCAAGAGTTGGCTTGATGACAATCTCCGGAAAGGGAACATAACGATCCCAAATGAATACATGAAGGAACCCCAGAAAGGAGGTTCCGTCAATGTTATTTCAACGGATCCCATTGTTCCGATAGACCCGTACACGACCAATGATGGATGGAGTACCGTCTGAACAAAGTCTTCAAAGAAAATTTTGGATCACATCCAGACCGCTTCGGTACGCGCTTCAACTCAGAGTTTGAAACCTGTCGAGCCGGCACTATCACTTGCGATTGAAGAACCACCCCAGAAGAAAGAGAAGATCGTAGAAGAGAAGAAGACCGAGGCTCCGAAGGGTAGACTAGGGGCTGCTTATCCTAGGATGGTTGTTTCTGATTCGGGGGAGAAATCCCTCGAACTCCTGACTCTGTATGTTTATCTGCTCGCCCCGGCTGGATCTTATAATGATAAGGGTTATGGCGTTGGCTACGTTTTGACTGTTTCTAACGATTACATAACTAGCGACAACCGGCTTAATCCGGATATCGATTCCAATACAAATAACGATTCTCAAATCATACATAATCTCGATGACCACGACGAAGAAGATGTTCACAAAGGAGGCTACAAAAGCTCGACAAGCAACGAGTCCATTTGTGAATTCCGAGGAGCTCCGATCACTATAGAATTAGAACCATCAGACACCGAAGCAACTTCAGAAGAGCCAGTTGTTCCGATTCAAGAGGAGACACCGGTAAATTTAGAAGAGATAACAGAGGTCAATCTAAGAAGTAGAAAAGTTCTACCCCCGAGAATGGGTCCAAAGGATAAAGAAAAGCAGGTGGTTGCTTAGGAAGAGTCAACCCCAGCAGAGGAACTGCCCATTTGGGAAGAAACCGAGGAACATGGTAATAAAGTGGAATACAACGTGCTAGCCCATCTTAGGAAGCTACCAGCCAAACTAAGCATATACGAAGCTCTAATCCTGTCAAAGGATATGAGGGAGGCTCTGATCAAGGCTTTACTTGATCCAGAGATTTGTTTAGCACAAATGGCCAGTAATTCTTTCAACGAGGTTTGCTCGTTAAGAGAACAACGAGGTGTTACCTTCACGGACAATGATCTATTACTGGGAACAGCTGATCACAACCGACCGTTATACATTTGAGTCACTATTAGAAAGTATACGCTCTCCAGAGTGTTGGTTGATCCGGGAGTATCAATCAAAATAATGAATCTTTGGACCCTAGCATATTTGGAAATTGATGCTCGCGAGCTTGAAGCAGACAAGATGTTACTAAGAGGCTTCAATCAAAAAGGAGAAAGAGCTCTTGGATCGATAACACTACTAATGAAGACCGGTGATTTAGCAAAGACAACCGCAAAATTCCACATAATTGATTTTGAGACATCGTTCAACGCTCTACTGGGTCGACCATGGATCCATGAAAACCGGATGGTACCGTCATCTCTGCACCAGTGCATAAAGTATTACGAAGGAGGGGAACAATGCATCAAAAGTGATTTGCAACAGTTCTTTGTGCATGAAATTGGAATTCATGAAGATGCAGCCTACTACGCGCCTCCGAAGAAAACAATCTTTTCCAGAAATACCATACTAAATGAAGCAAAAGAAATTCGAGATGATGAAGAACCTGAAGTTCTAGTCCAACAGTTACTCACCACTCCCTTACGACGCGATGGTGAAGATTTCTCCAGAACTCGCACCCGAGGTCGAGGCTGGGGACGAGAACGTGGAAGAAACGATGGAACAGTTGGACAGAAGAAACTGATCATCCATGTTGATTGGGAGAACAGTTCCGAAGAAGAAGATGAAATTGAGAAAGAAGCAGCAACAATAAGTCAGAAGGAACCACAATTCAAGATTTCTCTCGAAGATGAAAAAAATGAGGAATATAAATCAATGTATGAGAAGATTAACCATTATGTACATACTATGAACCTGACCCCGATCCATTCTAATAAGATCGAGGGTATGGTGGTCAAGGAAGTGCATGATGGTGGTGCTAAGCCAATCAAGTTCTACCGTGGTGCTTCTTCTTCTAAAACTGAAAGTGATGTACAATTTGAAGATGTTACTTCTTCCAAATTAATGGAACTACCTTTTGAGTGGTACTCTTCCTGTGTTCAAAATTTAATTCGGTGTCTTACCTCGACGATGGACAAAAGGCCGATCACAACACTTTGAAAAATTATGGAATAATGCCGATCAGCCTCCCAATTCAAAACATGGTCTCGGATTCGGCACAGTAGGATCGGTTGATGATACGGGATTTTGCTTGGTTGTCACTCGCGAACCTAATAAAGACTGCTTGGAAGCTTCAAAAGATGTCGAGGATCTACCAATCGGAGACACTCCACCAGAATTCAAAGAAGAAATCAAATCAACAATAGACGAGTTAATGGAAGTTAACTTAGGTACTAGTGAAGAGCCTAGGCCGACCTTTGTTAGCTCCTTACTCAATAAAGAAGACTTCGAAGACATAATCAAGCTATTAATGGAATTCAAGGACTGTTTTGCTTGGAGTTACGATGAAATGCCAGGATTAGCTCCAGAAGTCGCAGTTCACAGGCTAGGATCCTACTTCCGTTCCAGTCAGACAAGCTCCCAGAAGAATGCGTCTAGAAATTGAGCAACAAGTAATAGCTGAAGTTAAGAAGCTAATAGACGCTAAATTTGTCCATGAAGAACAATATCCAACTTGGTTAGCCAACGTGGTACCAGTCAGAAAGAAGAATGGACAGATCAGAATCTGCGTAGACTTCAGAGATTTGAATAAAGCATGTCCAAAGGATGAATTTCCACTACCAATCCCAGAACTGATGATCGACATCGCTTCAACACATGAAATCTTCTCTTTCATGGATGGATCATCAGGATACAATCAGATAAAGATGACACCAGAAGACAAAAAGCTCACGACATTCAGAACGCCGATTGGAGTGTATTGCTACACAGTAATGCCATACGGACTAAAGAACGCAGGAACAACATACCAAAGAGCGATGACGAAGATTTTTGATGATCTCATTCACAACCAAGTTGAGTGCTACGTGGATGATGTGGTCATCAAAAGTAAACTGAAGGAAGATCACTCGTATGATTTGAGAATTGTTTTCGAGCGACTAAGACAATTTAACCTTAAGATGAATCCCTTAAAATGCGCCTTCGGCGTCACCTCCGAGAAATTCTTAGGATTTTTTGTCCGACATCGCGGGATTGAAATCGATCCGGAGAAGATTAAAGCTATTTTAGAAATGCATCCTCCCAAAACTTTGAAACAACTACGATCCTTTCAAGGGAAGTTGGCATATCTTCAACGCTTTATCTCAAACTTGTCAGGTAGGTGTCAGCCCTTCTCGGCATTTGTTAAAAAGGATGCCAAATTCGTTTGGGATGAGAAATGCCAGAGGGCTTTCAAGGACATTAAGCAATATTTAATGACACCTCCTGTCTTAGCAGCCCCAGTCTCAGGTAGGCCGTTGATACTTTATACCACGGCTTTAGACGATTCTCTCGGAGGCCTTCTAGCCCAGGTCAATGACGAGGGAAAAGAAAACGCCCTCTACTACCTAAGCCGTCGTCTAATCTCGACGGAAGTAAAGTATCCTCCGATTGAGAAGCATTATTTGGCCCTGATCTTCGCTGCGCAAAAGCTCAGGCATTACATGCTTTCTCATAAGGTCAACCTTATTTCGAAAGTTAATCCGTTACAATACTTGATGACTCGACCGACACTTTCTGGCAGACTTGCTAGGTGATCGATGATACTATTGCAATTCTACATAACTTCGTTCCTCTTCGGGCCGTAAAGGGACAAGTCCTAGCAGACTTCCTCGCAGCACACCCTTTGCCGGTGGATTCGCCTTTCGACAACGATTTGCCTGACAAGCAGATAATGAGCCTAGAAGACCCTGATGATCGACATTGGGAACTATACTTTGACGGTGCTTCCTCAGTACATAAGGACAAAGAATTACAAACGATAGTGCCCGGTAAGGTAGGAATCAGACTAATCTTTATAACACCGAAGCGGGGGATGTTAAGATACTCCTACCACTTAACAGAACTGTGTACAAACAACGAGACAGAATATGAAGCCCTCATAACCGGATTGGAATTAACCATTCAGATGGGAGAAACAGACATCAACATCTACGGAGATTCTCAGTTGATCATTCAACAGGTCACCAGACAGTTCAGAATTTTAAAGCCAAGACTCGAGCAGTACTTTCAGTATGCCATGCAGTTGTTGGAACAAATTCCGAATGTAACGATCTACAAGATTCCTAGGAAAGAAAATGCTCTTGCCGATGCGTTAGCCTGCCTTGCAAAGGAATTTGCCTGCTTACAGGATGAGTCAGTTGAAGTGTCAGTTCAAGGACGACAGGTCCTATCACAACTCGACATGGATACAATACATAAATCGAAAGAAAAGCGAAGAAACAATTGCAACGAGTGACGTGAAAATACGTAAGATTGGCGGCGGCCATTAATATACTACTTGCGGATAGGAAACCCGCTCGACGATAAGTCGTTAGCCCATCAAATCAAGAAAAGAACTCCGTCTTACGCATTAATAAACAATACATTATACGGAAGGTCTTTTGATCAGATGTGGCTAAGATGCCTGAGCGGGTCCGAGGCTCGTGAAATCGTTAAAGAAGTACATTCAAGACTTTGTGGCGCTCATCAGTCGGGTCCGAAAATGAAAATGAAGATTAAAAGACTAGGGTACTACTGGCCCTCAATGATGACCGACTGTATGAAAGTTGCCAAAAGTTGTCACCAGTGCCAAGTGCACGGAGTGGTTATACACCAACCTCCAAATGTGCTACATCCGACAATCGCGTCGTGCCATTTGAGTGTTGGGGCACAGATATAGTGGGTCCGATGGTACTGCCTTCTTCAAGAGGACATCGCTTCATTCTTGCAGCTACATACTACTTTTCTAAATGGGCAGAAGCTATACCACTCAGAGAAGTGAAGGCACACCACGTTCTACAGTTTTTCAAGAACCAAGTTGTCTACCATTTTGGGGTACCACGCAGGATCATTTCAGATAATGGGTCTGCATTCAAAAGTACAAAGATCAACAATTTTGTCAGAAGACGCGAGATCGATTGGCGATACTCAACGATCTACTACCTAAGAACAAACGGCTTGGCCGAGGCTTTTAATAAAACTCTCGTTTAAATTTTAAAGAAAACTTTGGACAACAATAAGAGAAATTGGCACGAGAAGTTGTTAGAAGCCTTATGGGCCTACGGGACGACTTTTAGGACTCCTACTCGACCTACGCCTTACGCTTTAGTGTACGGGTCCGAGGCTGTCTTGTCCCTGGAAGTTCAGCTTCTGTCACTCCGAATTGCAGTTGCAGAAAAGATCACTACAGAAGAAAATGCCAGACTACGACTGGAAGAGTTGGATAGCTTGGAAGGGAAAAGACTTTCCGCGTAGCAGAATTTGGAACTGTTTCAAGCCAAGATGATCTAGGCCCATGAAAAATTAGTCCGTCCCAGGACATTCAAAGTCGGTGACTTGGTTTTGGTTCTCAGAAGACCTATTCTTGCACATCGCAAGATAGGTGGTAAATTTGAACCAACATGGGAAGGGCCGTTTGTGGTCGAGACAGTCTACTCAGGAGGTTCCTACCAACTGGTGAATTGCCGTGGAGAATGACCCATGCTTCCAATCAATGGATGATATTTAAAGAAGTATTACACAACCTGATGTTTCGAAGGGTGGCCTCTAAAGTAGAATCTTATCCCTAGAAACACGGGTGAAGTAATCACTTTGTGACTGGGTCCGAACCCAAAAAAAAAATAAAATGGATGATAAAAAAAATCTCATCAACGAAAATGTTTAAAAGAAATCATGGGAAATCGTAATAATAAAATGTCAATCTATCCTTTTAAATCCATTCATTCCTGATATTTTCTCATCTCTTCCTACTTCCTTTAAATTTAAAAGAAGTGAATAAGAATTTTTTTAAGTGTTTTTTCTTATTGTTCTTGTTCTTAGTACAGCCCCTGATCCTTTCCTTGTTTTTTCGCGAGGAAATGTCGAACAGGCAGTTGGTTCTAAACTTTAGAAATGGCGTGAGTCTAGCACTTGATGAAAAGAGGGTGAGGGATGGAGCAGTGATAGAAATTGACTTAGAATTTACACCAGCCGACTTACAATACGAAGAAAATGATTGGATCCCAGTTGATCGAGAAGAACATCACAGCCAGACACTGATGAAAATGGGTGGCCCGAGCCACCAATCCAGCAGCAAGAAAAGAAAAAGCGAACGCCGCTCATGCAACTGGAGAAGATAAGAAAGTTAAGTCCGTGGTTGCCACAGCAGAGGGTAGGCTTGTAGCGCCGCGCCCGCAGAAATTCAAGGGGTAAGAAGAGCTAATCTCACTGCTACCCAGCGAAGAAATAAGAATCGTCGCATTCGCAAAATGTTGACCAAGTTAGCAAAAGATCAACATAAACAGACAGTGGATACCGTTAGTGCAAATGCTCCAAGGAGACCGGTTTGTCAGGAACCAGAAAGAAGAAAGTCAACTCCAAGAAAGTCAGAACAGATAAAAGAAGTACCAAGAAAAGCAAAAATAGAGTCAGTACCTCGATGCCGAGCAGATGTACCAGATCCGAAGAGTCTTGTTGCAAAAGCAACCCTGAAGGATGTCCCTACAGAGACTATCCCCGAGGAGCCGAGACATGCAGAAGAACGTGCTGGGGTTGAGCCACACATCCCGCAGTATGTTACTAGACACCGAGGACTTCAGATAATCCCGGAATATAAGCTGGAGAAAATGCAACTAGTTGAGAAGAAAACCTTTAAATACTTTGAAAGAATTGGAGACAAGAGGGTCAACATCTTGGAAGGCCTCGAGCTGCATACAGATGAATTCTCAGATTATGAGCAACAACAAATTGTAGACTGCATCCTCGAATTACGAGAAAATGGGCCGAGCCGGCCGCCCGAGAGAAAAGACCTATTCGAACCCCCGAAGATGGATGCCAAGAAAAGGAAGAGTTACAATCCAATGCGGATGTTGCTACAATTTTTCCATAGACAGAAAAGGAAATCCACAAGGGATACTCCGTCGCAGTGAGGTGGATCCAACGCCAAGAATCATTAAGAGAATGGTGAAAAGGATGATAACATGGAGGGTATTGCCTGCAGATTGCATACCCAACATCTGCATTATTAACATCTACAAGGAAGGCGACTGCATACCTCCACATATAGACCATCATGACTTTGTTAGACCCTTCTGCACAGTGTCATTCGTCAACCAGTGCAACATCATGTTCGGATCTAACCTCCGGATTGCAGGCCCCGGTGAGTTCCGAGGGCCGGTGGAGATACCACTACCGGTAGGTTCCGTCCTGGTGTTAAAAGGAAACGGAGCGAGACGTTGCAAAGCATTGCATTCCGGGAGTGCCTGTGGAGCAGATCTGAGTAACTTTTAGAAGAATGGACGACAGAAAAATGCCTTACCACTTTCAGCCAGATCCAGAATTGGAGAGACTCCAGCCCTACGAGCTGTGAGTTACATGGGAAATAACACACCTCCAATACACATCCATGCGACATTCCTGCCAAGGGTGGCTTGGAAGGTGATGTTATTGCCCATGTTTCTTACTATTCAGACATGGATTTTTGACAGATGCTTTTGGATGGATCAACAGGAATCTTACACAATCCATTTTGGATTTACATGGATTGTATGAGACATTAAATTTCTGAGGAAAATGTTATCATGATTAGATCAAGTTGTATGATGTATTTTCAGCAAGTTGGAATGAAAATGACTACGTCATATTTTGCCTTCACCTCTTTTTGTGAAAATTGACTGGGAAACACCATTAGAGTTAAATGAACTTTGAACGAAGAACAAAAAAAGAAAAGAAAATAAATGAGAACTTTTCCTAAAAATCTGAATATTAAAATGAACTTCAAATTCACATGAACACTAAATAAACAACAAAAAATAAAATGGGATCGTTAAAGGACAAACAAAATGAATCTAAATCTCAAATTGAATTTCGATCTCAAACCTCTGATTCAAACCTTTCAGTTCTTTCCTCCATCGAAATCTGTTGGAAACTCTTTTGAAATTTGAATATTCCCTTCGACTTGTCATTAAGTCAAGTCTTTTCAGCTTGGTACACTTACCAGCTCCTTTCAATTCTCTTTCTTCTGTGTCTTAGAGGATCGACTAGTTCTATTGACACGGAGCCACGAACTTTGTTCGATTTGGTTCTGATGGCATAAGACTGGGTCCCTCTTCATACAAATAAATTTCCGAGACTGGTACCAAATTCCAGTTCTCTTCCTTCGAGGTCGGTACCAAATTTCGACTCTCTTTTGAATTGATACCAAATTTCAATTCTAAATTCCCGAGACTGGTACCAAATTCCAGTTCTCTTCCTTCGAGGTCGGTACCAAATTCCGACTCTCTTTTGAATTGATACCTAAATTTCAATTCTAAATTTCCGAGACTGGTACCAAATTCTAGTTCTCTTCCTTCGAGGTTGGTACCAAATTCCGACTCTCTTTCGAATTGATACCTAAATTTCAATTCTAAATTTCCGAGATTAGTACCAAATTCCAGTTCTCTTCCTTCGAGGTCGGTACCAAATTCTGACTCTCTTTTGAATTGATACCAAATTTCAATTCTAAATTCCCGAGACTGGTACCAAATTCCAGTTCTCTTCCTTCGAGGTCGGTACCAAATTCCGATTCTCTTTCGAATTGATACCTAAATTTCAATTCTAAATTTTTGAGACTGGTACCAAATTCCAGTTCTCTTCCTTCGAGGTCGATACCAAATTCCGACTCTCTTTCAAATTGATACCTAAATTTCAATTCTAAATTCCCGAGACTGGTACCAAATTTCAGTTCTCTTCCTTCGAGGTCGGTACCAAATTCCGATTCTCTTTCAAATTGATACCAAATTTCAATTCTAAATTCCCGAGACTGGTACCAAATTCCAGTTCTCTTCCTTCGAGGCCGATACCAAATTCTGACTCTCATTCGAATTGATACCTAAATTTCGATTTACAACATTCGAGGCTGGTACCTAAATTCTGGTTCTCATTTCGAGGTCGGTACTTAAATTCCGACTCTCTTTCCAAGATCGATACCTAAATTTCGATTCTCTTTCAGGATTGATACTTAAATTTCAAGTCTCACTCTCTCGAGATCAGTACCTAAATTCTGATTCTCATCCTTTTTCCATCGATACTTAAACTCTGATTCTCACTCTGAGGCTGGTACCTAAATTCCAGTTCTCTTCGCAATCCCGAGGTTGAAACCTGGGTTTCAATTCTCATTTCAAATCCAAATTTCAAATTCAAAATTTCCGTAAATTGATTTTAAATTAAACTTCAATTGAAATGGAAACTCAGAACAAATCAAAATCTAAACTCACACATTGAAACTTGAAATTTAAAAGTAAAATGAAATCTAAATCGAATTCCCCAGATCTTGTGATTTGGAGTTCACCTCCATTTCCATTCCCCAGCGAGAGTTCAGGAATCTCCAGTCTTGGAAATATACCTGATACTCCCCAGCGGAAATTCTTCTACTTCGTCCTAAGTTTGTCACTTGGACATCTGTGTTGGTTTCGTTGATCTCTTCGGTCAACGCCAATACGCGCGGTGTGCTTCGTTAGCACACCACACCTATTGGGGGTCCATTTGTTGACCTCAATTTTGGTGAGGTCTTTTGCTTCTCTCTTTAGTACTTAGGATCTAGCCTTAGGCTTTTCCTTTGACTATCTTAGAGAACTAGAAATGGAACCCACCATTTAGAAATTCAAACTACTTCTTAACTCCCTGCAAACCCCACAAGCTTGATTGTAGACCCCTAATCACCTAGAGGGTTGAAATCAAATGTGGAGGTTTAAAGGATGAGTTCCCTATAGGACTTTTTGGCCTTAGGAATACCCTAGATGGCATTTTTCTGGTGAGGGTTGACTTGCACATACACTACACTCTCACACACATTCCAAGTCCTAAAACCACACTCTCACCCAACTTGACTTCCTGACTCATGTAGGTAATTTATATGGATGGTCCTTAACCCCTAAACCCTTGGCTAAGAGGGTTAGGAACAACATAGTGAATGCTTCAAATGAGTCCTCTCATGGCTCATATGGGCTTAATATGGCTTCATGGCTCAACCAAAGTGATTTCATTTCACTCACACTTGATCAATCTTCCTTTTTTCAAAATTTCAGTTTTTGACCCCTGAGGCCCTGGACCCACCAAACCTACCAAATACCCTTGAAATGACCCAAAATTTGCAAAATTACCTAAATTACCCAAGATCCCTCAAAATTAATCCTAAACACTTCCCACCACTCAAATTGATCATCTATAGCCAAATATTCCAAAATTTCCAAAAATACCCCCCAATACCCTCCAAATATCCAAAATGCCCTTCTTAACAAAAAATTCCATAAATTCCAAAAATTCCCAAAAAATTCCAGAAAATCCCAAATATTCCCAATTTCATTTTTTTAACTAAAACATAAGCCAATTTTGTCACTTTAACTCACTTTTACCAAAACCCCCAATTTGATCCATTTTAAACCTAAAGTGAGCACAATGTCAAACCAAACCACCCCAATTGACCTCAATTTTGGTCCAATTCAATTCTAAACTTCAATTAAATATCCCCAATATCAATTTAGACCAAATCCAAGTCCAATTTGATTGACATTTGGGCCTAATTTCAATTTGAAGCCTAAGGCCCAATTTTGGCCCATGACCTAAACCTAGCCCAAACCAACCCAACTCAACCCAAATTGGCCCAAAATCTTTTCTAAAACCTTCCTAACATCCCCATAAACAAAACACTAACTTGATTTGCCCAAAATTTGAACCTAAACTCCACCCAAACCTAACCCAAAACCAAAATCCCTTAAATTGACCTAAGCCCAAACCTCCCAAATCCCAAAATTAGAGCCCAACCAAAGTTGAAAACTATTTGTAACACTCCCATAAACATTTTTCAACATTAATTTTACACAAAATTCAACCTTAGCCCAACCTTAGCCCAAGTTAGCCCAATTTGGCCCACCTTGGCTCCTTTACCAAAAAAGCCCAAATTCAACCCAATTCTACTCGAAACCACACCAAATCTCTTCCAAAATCTTCATGACACATCCTTAAACTAAATGCAACATTTATTTGGTACAATCTTTTACAAAATTTTCATCCAAAAATTTATCTTAAAATCTAAAAGCCCATTTCATTAAAACATTTTAAAAGCCCATCCAAAACCATTTCAAAAGCCCAAGTTTTCAATCCAAAGTCCACATGACATTTCTTTCCATCATCCATTTAATCAAAATCACCCCTAAGTTTCAAAACCATCATTAAACCATTCCAAATCAAGCTTCATGAAAATTTTCCACCAAAATGCCAAAATTTCTAAAACCCACTTCCATGAAACTAAGCCAAGCCTCCCCTAAGCCAAATGGAGCCATTGAACCATGCACAAGCCACATGCAAGCCTTGGGAGCCCCTTTACACATCACCATGCCATTAATTGCAATAGGAGGAGCCTCTTTTAAACCCCCTTAAAAAAGTTTTAACCCTTTTAATGATACACCCTAACCCAAGATTAATCTAAATATTCATGGATGGGGACTTCACCACCTTCTCTTGGCTGAACCCACTGATTTCTCTCAGCCCAAAATCAGGCCTTGGGGAGGTGCACCAAGCCTAAAGCATGCATTTGACCCATTTGAACCCAAAATAGCCACTTCCCCCGTTCCATTTGAATCAAGTCCTTTACATATGGCCAATGCTAATTGCTTGCACCTTTGCCAACCCCTGACCC
The DNA here is from genome assembly GCA_022702705.1 of Papilionanthe hookeriana x Papilionanthe teres. NCBI lineage: Eukaryota > Viridiplantae > Streptophyta > Magnoliopsida > Asparagales > Orchidaceae > Papilionanthe > Papilionanthe hookeriana x Papilionanthe teres. The sequence goes on from CM040427.1 coordinate 145,840,514, forward strand.
TCCTGATGACAACAGTGACTTAACCCTGGCCGGCAAGCCACCACAGCTGCCGGAAACCACCAGGCCGAGAGCACCTATGTGAGCCAAAATTTTCAATTCTTCCTTGCTGAGCTGTCCCAGTCCAATTGAACACCATGGCTGTTCTTCTCTTGCATAGAGCAGCTGATCCAAAGCATCAAACCCCACTGGGAAGCCCTCCAGCCATGTCTATTTAAACCTCACCCCCTCTCGGCCAAAAGAGGTGTTGAACCAAACCTTACCAAAACTCTGCTAAAATCACTCCAGATCCCTCTCCAGACATAGAGAACTTGATCCCCACTGAAATCCAGCCCTAAAACCCTCTCTGTGAGTCCAATTTTGGAGTTGAAATTCAAGCCCAAAACCAGGACACTTCACCACAGTGAGCCAATCTTCAAATTGATTGACTCTACACCTTCACCAGACCAAGAGGAGAAGTTCCCCAGCAAAAGCCCCCTCACCAGGCCAGCCATTGCTTCTAGCCTCCAAGCTTTGTGATTGGTCTTGGTCACTTTTGTACCTAGGCATTTCCCCAGAGCAGGAGACTTCATCTGGAGCTTGCTTGGACTCAATCGAAGGTGACACAACCCTCAGATCAAAGCTTCACTTCTCTGAGCAAAGGTATGAACTCACTCTTCCTCCCGAGCTCCTGAAGATTCTCCATTTAGTTTGAGTTGATTTCAATGCACCTTAACCATATAGATGTGTTCGTCTCTTCAAGATGAATCGATAGAGTATAAGAACGCAAAAATCCATGGAGAATCGAGTGAGATCTTAGGGTTTTAGTGTGGACGGTCACGGGTGCACACCAGTCGGAGACGATAACCAGGAGCCGTTGGATCGCACGTGTATCGAGCGGACGGTCGAGATCAAGCGGGACAGCGTAATGGTACGTGAATGGCAGGCCCTGGCAGCGCTGACTCAGGTGGCGGCACTGAATCATGGAGCGACGCGTGGGCTTTTGATCCGGACGAGGATGACGCGGCGCCGAGTTGGATAAGTAGAAAATTAGGATTTTTTTGGATTTATTTAAATACCAGAACTTCAAAAATTCATATCTTTGGATAGAAAAATCACAAAAATAAAATAAAAATACCCTCTTGCTCAGTGAACAGAGGAGAATAATTTGGAAAAGAAATCAAGTTAATTGGATGGGTATTTTATTTTTAATAATTTATTTACTGTTTCCAATGTTTTGATTCTCCATTTGCACAGACAATTCACCATGGCATGAGACCATAGGGCTTTTGAAGCCTCTGATCTTGGGAACATTCCCTGAATTTTTCAAAGTCAGAGGCCATCTCTGTGAAGAGTTATTGATTTTTCAAGTTCATGTCACTGTTTTATGTATTTTAATTCCAATAATTAGCATGTTGTAAAATAAATTCTAGGAAAATTTGGTGGTGTTTCTTAGGACCAGGGGACCCTATGAAAAATATATTTTGAGTTAATTCATTCATAATAACCCTAATTAGCCTAAACTCCCAAAATTGAATTTGAATTAATTAGGGTTAACCACACACCAAATTGACCTGAAAACAATTCTCCATTGTTCTTTAGGGTCAGAGGAACCTTACATAAAATTTTGAAATCAATTGGACTTGATTAACCCCACCAAATGGATTGATTAAGCCTCGTAAGCAAAATGGAACTTTAAAAATTCATAACTCGAAAAATACTTTTAAAAAATTCACAAAAATGGTTTTGGAGCTTCTCTGATAACAGGGGAGTTCAGGAAAATTAAAATTGGAATTTTCTAAAAAAGTTGACTTTTCACAATATTTTAATATTTTAAATATTTAAAAATTAATAAAAATCATAAAAATATTAAAAATCTCAAAAATGTCACATTTTGACTCCTAATCACTTAGGAACAAACCAAATAATTTCTTAAGTCCCTAGGATAAGATATTGAATTTTAAAGGCTTAATGTAATTTTTAATATTAAAAAATGTATTTTCAACCTTTTTCACTAAAACAATTCTAATAAATCAAAAAAAAATCAAAAAATTATAAAATTTGTTTCTCTGAACTCCTTGAGGTCAGAGAAATTTAAGAAAAATATAAAATCTATTTTTCAATTTTTATTTTATTTTAAAATTAATTAATACTCTAAAATTCAAAATAATTATAATAAATAAAATATAATTAAAAAAATCACAAATATTGGTCCAAGTGATTCTCTGGTCATTAGGAACATCCCATAATTTTCTTAAGGACAAAAACTTTATCTTAGTCATATTGTTGAATTTTCTTTGAAAACCCCTATTTTCTACTAAAAATAATTATATAAATAAATCAAAGTCAGAAAAATCACATTTTCTCCTCTAATGTCTTAATTGACATGTGAGTGAGGTGACATAAAAATTTCAAATTCATTTAAGCTCAATTTAGTGAGTTATGAAATGAATAAGCCTAAAAGGGCATAAAGGTAAAAATTTTAACCCTTAATTAAAACTTTAGATTTAATCAAAATGAAGGGTAAAATATTTGATTTTAATTTTCTCTTGGATGATTGAAACTTAAGGAAATTAAATGGGTAGAAACCCATTAAACACTTTGAAAATATCAAAATGAAACTCTAATTAATTAAATAATTTAAATTTTGGAAAGAATATATTTAAAACTTGGATTATTAAAATAGGGATATTATTAAGAGGATATTTATTCTTTAATTTAAAAATCCTTAAATAAGTCACTTCAATAATATTTAGTTCTTAATTAAAAATTAAAATAATAATACAAACTAAATAAATTAAAAATTAAAAAAAGATAACCCTGTAATGAATTAATTCTTAAAATGTTAAATGGTCCAATAATTAAAATCAAATTTAAAATCTTGGAGTTAAATTAAATTAAATTAAATTAAGTTAAGTCAAAGTTTAAATTAAATTAAATTTAAAATATTGAAACTAAAATTAAATTAAATTAAAATTAAAATTAAATTAAAACTAAAATTAAACTAAATTAAAATTAAATTAAAATTAAAATTAAAATAAATTAAAATAAAATAAATTAAAATTAAAATTAAATTAAAATTAAATTAAAATTAAATTAAAATTAAAGTAAAATTAAATTAAATTAAATGAAATTAAATTAAATTAAATTAAAATCAAATTAAATTAAATTAAATTAAATTAAAATCACTTAACAACAAACCTAAATGAAATCATTAAGAGTTAAATAAAAATATATCAATAATTTCAACACCTCTTTCTATCTAAGTAAATTTAAAACATAAACATCAATCTGAAATATTAAGATAATTGAAAGTGTAAAGATTTAAATTAAATCTAAAATAATTTGAACACTATTCCAAACTTAAAATTATTAATTAAAACCTCATAATTAAATTAAATCACTTTAAATCATTAACTCAAACATTAAATTAAGAATGATTAAAATTCTCAACAACCCAACTTGCCCTTAAAGGCTTTAATTATTATAACTCTTAAATAGAGTATTAAGTGAGATGTCACTTCATTCATCAGGTAATCAAATACCCAGGTTCACTGAGCAAGATACAAAGTTTAACTAAACTCCTGGATGATTAATTCACCTGTGAAACTAAATTTACTTGGACTTAAAATAATCCCAGAAGTATTGAAAAGATGTTTAGGACTCGTCCTAAGCACTTCCTCAATACGACGGGATGTTTTAGAAGAACAATTGAATTTAATTGTTCTTTGATGAAGAAAATCATCCTTAAACCAAAACACAAGAACCTAGATGTCATAGGAGATGATTAGCAATAGGACTAGGAATTTGGTAGACAACTAAAACCCTGTCCCTTAGCTTTACCTAGGTATTTATCGAAATATTTAAATGCCTTAACATGTGTTTTAAGTGCAGCTTGGGATGATGGGAAGACCCTCCAGGTACGCTTTTATTTTATTGCAATTTACTTTATTGCAATTTACTTACATGCACTGTACTTTACTTTTTCTTGCATGTTAAACAAGATTGTTGCATGAAAACCAAAACCTTTAGGATAGTCCCTAAACTGAAACCAAAACTAAATTAAAAGTCATTGCAAGATAAAATTCACCGCCACAACATTCCAAAATATAAAACAACTCAAAATTTAATCACAAACAGAACAACAAAACTACAATTGTAACTAAATTAAAACGTCTCGTTGAATGATCGGGAATACCTCGGATGATGTAACCCACGTGTTGCTAACGGGATTTCCCACGGTCTAAATGAAAGTGTGGAACTCATTCAGTTGAGATTAGCAAATTCATCTGGACTAAGTGAATTCGATGAAAATAACGGTGCCGGGATGACGGAACCGTGGGATCTTAATCGGTTCTGTTTAAACAACTTTAAGATTTGTTTTAATTAAAATATTAAAAACACTTGGATTTTAAGATTTTCTCTAAACCAAAACAATTCTCTCATCTCCTGATTTATGACTTCTAAAACTAAACCTCTACAACAACAAGGAGCTTGTAGCATGGTGGGCAGCACGGCCATCGTCATCAGCAAAACTGGAATCTACTTCAGCAAAACATTTCCTAGTTTTAAACAACAAAACCATAGGACATCGAGGTAGTTTGCTTAGTGCAACATAAATCCTCATTTTTTTTGTTAGGCATTTGTATAATCATGTTATGCAAATTAAGCCCTAACCGGTCTTAGGACTCCGAGGTGGTCGTTTGGTACGACATAAACCCTCACATCTTCGAGGCTATTTGTGTGATTATGTCATACAAATATAAGACCTAAATAAATTAAATTGACAAGATTGAAACATTAAGTAAATTCCCAAATCTAAACCAAACAATAGGATAGTTTGGGAAGTTGCCAAGATTCTTCTTGGATCCTCAGCTTCTCCTACTTCTCTTCCTTTGGACTCTTGAAATAAACTTGTTCAAAATTTGAGTTGATCCCTATTGAAATTTCCAAAATCCAATCCTTTGAAAACCTTAAACTTTGAGATTCTTGAGAGCAAAACCACTGATCATTATCGAAAGTTTTCTTAAATGATTCCCGTCATTTAAGATGTAATTAACTATAGGGGCTTGCCCTTATAGGGAACTTTAAGAACCCGAGAAATATAAACCCTGCTTAATTCATTTATATTAAGCAGAGGAACTTGTCGGCTTATAAAGTTGGTTCGCAGACCAAACATATGTCACAAATATTCTAGTTTATTTAACCGAGCCCCATCATCAAGCAGTGTGTCTATTCTTCGGAATAGATATACGGTTTGTGATGCGGTGCTCGTTTATATAAACTATTTGGGATGTGAGATCTGTTTGATTTCATATCTTAAAATTTTCAAAATTAAAATTATTTTCAAAATAAAATGCTACTTTCTAAATTATATATATATATTTAAATTAAATTTAAAATCTAAAATTCACCAATAATTTCTATAGGCGACCCCCTTTTCAAAACACACAACCTAAAAATATGCCGACAGCTGGGTCTGTAAGCTTCCAAGGTAGAAGTACTCTTTCCTAGTTCTCATATGGCACTTGTGATTGAGTGCAGAGGAGAAATATAGTGGAGGCATGTGCAAGCCCATACTTTGATCCATGAACGATCAATCCCAAAATAGAGAAAATAATTATCGAACCAACATCAATAGACATCCCCATTTGAATACAATAATTCAAAATAGCACACTCCTTAGTTACTTTACTGATTTTCATTTTTGGGAGCAATTTTGCACATATGAAATAATTTAAGTGTTTCAACGTAAGATTTAGCAGTGTGGTCAAGAAACTTACATACCTGTTATCTCTTATCTCCCATTCATCACTTTAATCCATCAGATATCTGTATATATTTTTCATGTTGTCCTTTGTCGGGGTAAAATTTGAATAGTGGCAGATTGACACATTCTCAATCATGTATAAATCATTAATCTTTGCAGGAGTAAATATGATAAACCTACCTCGCACATAGACTGATCCTTGGTTGATTCTATGAAGATTTGTATAAAACTCCTTCACAACTGGGACACCCATGGCGGTAGTATTATAACACAATACTACCCAACATCTTTGAATAATAATTTCATTAATTCTAGTGGTAGGAGAATTTGTACCTCGATTCACAAAGCCTCGCTCCTTAATTAACCTTATTTTCGAGATATTTTTGTTGAATAAGCATTGCTCTTCGAAACTGACAAACATTCTATGATTAAAAACTTGAAATCTTGAAGTTTCTATTGAGTAGAAATCCATTTAGACGAGATTTGGGATTTTCCTCATCGTTCCTTTGGTAGTTCCTGCGTCTAGGAGTGGTTTTTAGGATTTCAAGTGGAAGAATTGCCGCTTAGAACCTCCAAAACTTGAATTTAAAGATGAGAAACTATTTTCTGAATAGCGGCGTAGTCTGGCGCTGATAACAGCGCCGTTCGGTGCTAGTGCAAATTTTGTCAAACTTCACAATATCCAAATTCTTTCCAAACTTCGGTTCGATTCATTTCTTAAATGTTGTTAATGATAATTAAGGAAGAATAAGACTTAATTAAGTAACAAAAAAACACCAATAACACATAAAACAAAGCAAACACTCAATAACTGTGGGTTCCCTCCCACAAAGCGCTTGGTTTAACGTCGTCAGCCCGACATAACTTCCTGTTATTTAGGTTGATCCAACATTAAAACCTCTTTAAAATTAGGTTTATTACCTTCAAAATATGGTTTTAGCTTTGTCCATTAACTTTGAATATTCTTCCAGATTTAGGGTCTTCGATAATCACAGCTCCAAACTGATAGATTTTTATGACAGTGAAAGGTCCTGTCCATCTAGATTTCAGTTTCCCAGGAAATAATTTCAATCTTGTATTATATAATAAAAACTTTTATCCTGGTTCAATGTCCTTTTTAACAATCATCCGATCATGCCATATTTTTCTTCTCTCCTTGTATATTATATCATTATCATATGATTCATTTCTGATTTCTTCAAATTCATTCAATTGCAACAGTCTCTTCTCACCAGCATCTTTCAAATTAAAATTCAATTTCTTTATCGCCCAATATGCTTTAAATTCTAATTCAACTGGCAAGTGACAAGTTTTTCTAAAGATTAATTTATAAGGGGACATTCCTATAAGAATTTTATAAGCAGTTATGTATGCCCATAAAACAGTGTCTAGTCTAGCAGACCAATCTAATTTCTCAGGATTAATGACTTTCTCCAAAATTCATTTAATTTCACGATTAGATACCTCTGCTAAACCATTAGTTTAGGGATGATAAGTTGTAGAGATTCTATGCATAATATTATATTTTTCCACCAATCTCTGAATCAGATTATTCTTAAAATGAGATCCTCCATCAGTGATGATTACTCTAGGCATTCCATATCTTGTGAAAACATTTTTCATTAAAAACCTCAAAACACTTCTAGCATCACACCTAGGTAAAGCTATTACCTCAATCTATTTTGATACATAATCAACAACAATTAGTATATCTATATATTTCCATATGAAGGTATAAATGGTTCCATAAAATCTAATCCCCAAGCATAAAAAATTTCAACTTCCAAAGTAAAATTAAGAGGCATTTCAATTCCTCAAGATATATTTCCTATCCTCTGACATCGATCACAAGGTTTGATAAATCTATAAACATCTCTGAAAGTTATAGGCTAATAAAATCCAGATTGTAAAATCTTATGTGAAGTTCTATCAATTCCAAAATGTCCTCCAAATTAAGAATCATGACATTCTTGAATAATTCTTTCAGTTTCTTCATAAGGCACACATCTCCTAAAAATAATATCTTTACATTGCTTATACAGATAAGGATCATCCCAGAAACAAAATTTAGCATCATGCTTAAATTTTTTCTGTTGTTGCATTGTCAAGTCAGGTGGTAAATATTACTAACGATGTAGTTCACAATATTAGTATATCACGGTAAATTTTCTTCAATAATATTATATAATTGCTCATCAGAAAAAGTTTCAGTTATTTCATTTTCAAAATCATCCAAATTAGGTTGTTCAAGTCTAGATAATTGATCAGCTATTTGATTATCGACCCCTTTTCTATTAACGATCTCAAAACCAAATTCTTGCATTAAAATTATATATCGAATCAATCTTGCTTTTGCATCCTTCTTTTGCATTAATAATTTAATAGAAGAATGATCAATATGCACTATACATTTAGCCCCAATTAAGTAAGATCTAAATTTTTCAAAGGCATAAACGATCACTAATAACTCTCTTTCAGAAGTGGTGTAATTAATTTGAGCATCAGTAATAGTCTTACTGGTGTAGTATATAACTTTAAACATTTTATCATGTCTTTGCCCAAAAGCAACTCCAATAGCATAATCACTAGCATCACACATTAATTCAAATGGTTTCTCCCAGTCAAGTGAAACTATTATAGGTGTAGCGATTAATTTTTCCTTTAATAGATCGAAAGCTTTTAATAATTGATCGTTAAAATCAAACTTTCTCTTTTTCCAAAAGTTACCATAGAGGCTTAGTAATTTTTAAAAAGTCTTTAATATATCTCCTATAGAATCCTACATGTCCCAAAAAGCTTCTAACCCCTCTCACAGTTGTTGGAGGTTGTAATTTTTCTGTAATTTGAATTTTTGCAGGATCCACTTCCATGCCATATTCAGATAATTTATGCCCAAGCACAATTCCTCGTGCAACCATAAATTGACACTTTTCCCAGTTTAGGACTAAATTTGTTCTTGCACATACCTCTAAAAATTTTTCTAAGTTTCGTAAGCATGCATCAAATGAATCTCCAAATATTGAGAAATCATCTATAAACACTTCTATTCCTTCATCTATTAATTTGCTAAATATGGATGTCATACATCTTTGAAATGTTGCAGGTGCATTACATAATCCAAAGGGCATTCTTCTAAAAGAAAAAGATCTATAAGGGCTAGTAATTGTAGTCTTCTCTTGATCCTCAGGAGCAATAGGTATTTGGTGATATCTGATATATCCAACTAAAAACGCAATAGTACTTTTGTCCAGCAAGTCTATCCAACATTTGGTCTAAAAATGGTAAAGGAAAGTGATCTTTTCTGGTGGCGGTGTTTAATTTTCTAAAATCAATACATATTCGCCAACCAGTGACTTGTCTTGTCGGTATAATTTTATTTTGATCATTTACGTCAACAGTCACTCTACCTTTCTTAGGAACACAATGAATTGGGCTTACCCAAAAACTTTCAAAAATAGGATATATAATTCTAGCATCTAACCACTTTAAAATCTCTTTTTTAACCACTTCTTTCATTATTGGGTTCAGTCTCCTTTGTGGATCAACTCTAGGTTCATGTTGTTCATTCAACAAAATTTTGTGCATACAAATCATAAACTGATTCCTTTAATATCAGCTATGGACTAACCTAAAGCCTTTTTGTATATTTTTAGGGTGTCCAATAATTTTTGTTCTTGATATTCATTTAAATCTGAAGATACAATGACTGGTAAATTAGATGATTCTCCTAAAAACATATACCTTAAATGATTAGGGAGAATTTTCAGCTCAAGTTCAGGGGGTTTAATGATAGATGGAATTAAACTTTTATCTCCATTTTCCATAGTATCTAACCTTTCAAATCTTTCCTGAACAAATTCTAATTTTTCATTCTTCATATCATCCGAATTACTTTCACTTTCATATTCATCCTCACATTCCAGATTTTCTCCAAATACTTCTTTAAAATGATCTTGTCTCAAATAATCGCAGATTTCCATTCGAAAGCACTCATCATCTTTTTCAGTTGAAGGGTATTTCATAGATTTCAGAATGTTGAAAGTTACCTCTTGGTCATTAACTCACATAGTTAACTCTCCTTTTTGAACATCGATCATAACTCTCCCAGTAGCAAGGAATGGTCTTCCCAAAATAGTTGGAATTTTTTTATCTTCCTCCATATCTAATACAATAAAGTCCACAGGAAAGATAAATTTATCCACCTTTACTAATACATCTTCCACAACTCCTTTAGGATAAGTGATATAACGATCAACTAGTTGAAAAGTCACAGATGTAGGTGAAATTTCTCCTATTCCCAATCTTTTGAAAGTTGATAAAGGCATAAGATTAATACTAGCTCCAAGATCACATAAAGCTCTTCCGAAAAATTTCTCACCTATAGCACTCGAGATAGCAAAACTACCTGGGTCTATAAGTTTTTTAGGAAGCTTCTTCTGAATAATTGCACTACACTCACTGTTAAGTGCAACAGTCTCATGGTCTTTGAACTTTCTTTTCTTTTTAAGAATATCCTTCATAAACATTGCATAATCAGGCATCTGCTCTAATGCTTCAACAAAGGGAATATTAATTATTAATTTCTTAAGAATTTCCAAAAACTTTGCAGATCTATTATCGCTGTTCTGTTTCTTTAGTCTTTGAGGAAATGGAGGAGGTGGTTTTTCAAAATTTAACTTCATTGATTCTAGTGGATATTCATCAGGATATATCCTATTAGAACCTTTCTCAACATTCACTTCCTCTCCTTCAACTTCGACTTCTTTTTGAACTCTTGGTTCCAATTCTTTTCTACTCCTTAATTGAATAGCCTTAATTTGCTCCTTGTTTTGATCTTTTGGGTTGATCTCAACATTGCTAGGAAGATTTCCAGAAGGTCTATTATTAAGATCAGTAAAGATATGCTCCAATTAATTCTTAATGTTCTTCATTGCAATATTTGAGCTTGAATTTGATTACCCATATTCAGAATCATTTCTTCAGTAGACAACTTCTTTTCCTTAAATTGTTGATTACTATTAAAACTAGGAGGATAAGAAGGTCTATAATTGGTATTTCCTTGGTTATTCAAATTTCTAACTGGATTCATAGGATTATTTCCCCATAGCGGGTTACAACAGCATTGGTATTATTCAGGTTTACTCCTGTGGGTCATACAAACTGGTGGATTCTTAAGGGGATAGACCCATGTTGCCGTTAAATGAACATTACCTAAAGAAGTACTATGCAACGTGAAGAGATTCTGAAAGGGGGACGATTATTCTTAAATGAGTCATGTGCCCAGTGTCTGTGACTGGGTCCAAATTTTATAATAAAATAAAATTGAATGAATTAAAATAAACTTTTCTCACAATATAAAATATGCTTGTTAAGTTTCTAATTCCAAATTTTGTAAAATTACATTAAATAAAATAATGACATCAAAGTAATTGCAAAAATCTCTAAATAAATAATAATAATAAGTTTGTTATTGTTCTTATTCATGCAAAATATCAACCATTGACATTTCCCACTTTTTAATTGTGTAGGAAGTGTCGGTCATAAGTTGGTTATTGCTTTCAAACACGGCTTGGACATTGTGCTCAGAGGGGGTTGTAAACATGAAATCAAAGTTAAAAATCAGTCGTAAGGAAGCCGGACAGACGTCAGGACACAGAAATACTGGAGGTTTTGTTGAATCACACATTCCCACCAGCAGACACAGTCAGATTCCGTCCATGATCACTACTCCAGAGAGTGGTCTTGTCGCCGCTACAGCGGAAAGAGTTCTAGACGCACCGGTGGGGCGCGCATAGAGAAGGAATGCAAATCACCGCAAGCTTCATCTCTTGGACAGGATGGAGAGGAGGTGTGCCTGGGAGTTAGCCGCCAAGCTATCGCCTATTACAGAGCAGTTTTATGAGCCAGAAATGAAAGAAACTGATGACATCACACCACGTATAGAGATAGGGCCAGAGACCACCAAGGACCCTACGCCGACATGGGACTCGATGGAAGAAATTTTTACTGGGTGCTCGACTTGTAACTCGAGTCTACCCAGATAGCCTTCAGTCACAGGGGCATTTTCAGAAATTTAGCTATGTCATGTCCTATAGTTGAAGGATTACGACACGTTCGAGGCGTATGTAGCCACCTAGATGCTTCATAATGTAGAGCCCTACGTTCCACAGTTCGTTCTACTACTGCTGCAGCGAGGAGTTCCAGACAACGTGATGGCTATGATCAGAAGAATTGGGAAGAAAGAATTCCAGCACTACAAGGAAATTTAAGCAAGATTTGTCAATATTTTGGAAGGCCTAGATTTTTACACATACATATTTTCGAGGACTGATCAAGAGAAATTTCTGGACTGTGTTTTCAGCCTTCAAGTCTTGGGCAGAGTAGGTCGTCTGAAGGAGAGGACGTATACAAAGCTGATGAAATGGAAGAGGGGAAAGGGTAGAGTCACCATTCAGTGTGGGTGTTGCTATTACTTTGGGATGGATCAATAGAGAAATCTCCCAAGAATTCTACAGCATGATGAGGTGGATTTGATGCCGCCGCAAATAAAGAAGATGATAAAGAGAATAATCGAGTGGCACGTGTTGCCTGTAGACTATATCCTCAACAGCTGCATCATAAACATTTTTGAGGATGGGGACTGTATCCCACCTCATATCGACCACCACGATTTTGTGAGGTCTTTCTTCATAGTCTCATTTATAAGTGAATGCAGTATATTGTTCAGCCAGGAAATCCAAAATGTTGGGTCAGAAGAGTTCCGAGGTTCCTTTGATATTCCTTTACCAGTTGGATCAGTGTTAGTGCTGAAAGGAAATTGGGGCATATCTTGCAAAGCACTGCATCTCAGGAGTCACAAGAAAAATATTTTCAGTCACTTTCAAATAATGAATGAAGATAAGGCACCATTCTACTACGAGCCAGATCCAGAATTGAAAAATTTTTGTACCTTGCCACTGTGACAGCAGTACCTCCAGGTGTTCACAAGGGGACTTTTGTTCCAGAGCGTAGCCTTTGTAGGTTAGCTTTTTCACGGGACGACCTCAGACGGTAGAATTCTACTACCTTCTGCACCAGCTCATGACAGTTGTTACTATTTCCTTTGATGTACTAGCATGATATGATATGTCAATTTTGTTCAAATATGTACGTTCGATCTACTTTTTGGATGCTTGTCCGCATGTGATCAGTTGTACTACTACCTTGAGCAAAATTAATGAAGATTTCTGTTTCAGTTCACAGAGTTTTTCAGAAATGTTTCTTCTAGCGCAATGGTCGAAAAGCTGCAGAACCATACGTTGGTCCCAAATTAAAATGAACAAAGAATGATACAAAAGAAAATTAAAAAGAAAATGATAACAAATGGGTAAGTTAAAATAAAATGATATAAAAAATTTAATCCGAAATCGGGTATTCCCTAAGTGAAATTAAATGAAATGAAGTGAAATGAAATGAAACATATTGAAAGATAAAGATAAATTGAAAACAATTGATAAGCTAACTCTTTCTCTAGACTCTAAGTCCCTATGCTCATCCCCAGTTTCTACATCTCCAAATGCACTCCGCGAAATTTGGCACTTTACACAATGTCACTTCTCACAAATCTGAAATGTCACAAAATTCTTCAAATCTCGCAATGGTTACAAGTCTTGGTCTATTTGCACAATTCTACTTTCTTCGAAAGTCAACATCAAATTTTCTATAAATCCTTTCCCATGAAATTCTGGGATCAATACCTAAACTCTGTTTCCCTTCCGTCGCCTCTTCGGTTGGATATGAGTCCCTAAGCTTTCCTTCCTAATGTGACACTTTGCTACATTTAGAGTTGGATGTGAGTCTCTGAGCTTTCCTCCTCAATATGGTGAAAAATTCTAAATCACTAAATTTTCCACATCCTAACCGAGAAATTTTTCACCTTCCAAGAAATTCCAGGGTTGGAGCTCAGTCGTCGGATTCCTTCAAATTCCCTAAATTTATGCATCCTATTCGAGAAATTTTTTGCCTTCCATAAAATTTCAGGGTCGGAGCTCAGTCGTCTGATTCCTTCAAAATTCCTAATTTTCTGCATCATATCTGAGAAATTTAGTCATCTGATCCGTTCAAAATCTCTAAATTTCCGCATCCTATCCTAGAAATTTTTCGTATTCATTGAAATTCTAGGGTCGGAGCTCAGTCGTCTGATTTTTTCAAATTTCCTAAATTTCCACATTCTATCCGAGAAATTTTTTGCCTTCCATGAAATTCCGGGATCAGAGCTTAGCCATTCGAATCCTTCAAAATCCCTTAATTTTCCACATCCTATCCGAGAAATTTTTTTGCCTTCAACTAAATTCCAGGATTAGAGCTTAATCATCTGATTCCTTAAAAATCTCTAAATTCCCGCAATCTATCCAAGAAATTTTCCACACCCAAGAAATTCTGAGGTCGGTACCAAAATTTCGATTCTCAATTCTAAGATTGGTACCTAAATTCCAGTTCTCATTCTTCGGGGCCAGTATCTAAATCCTGATTCTAATTTTCGAGGTCGGTACCTAAATTCTGACTGTCTCCTCTTCACTCACTTAAACTTGAAGACTCAAATTTTCAAAATCAAATCAAAATAAAAATTTCACAAATTCAATAAATTTTCATAAATACCATAAAGTACAAATTCAAATTCAAACTCAAAATATAAATTAAAATCAAATTCAAATCCGAAATTCAAGTCAAATCTGAATTATAACCTCCATTCCAATTTCAAATCAAATTAAATCAGACTCCTTTAGAGTTTGGAGGCTTGAAATTCATAGCTCCATAATGAATGTATTCTATTTTCCTTCCCTAGTGAGAGTTCCCAGGCTTAAAGGTTCTCTACCTAGATAATACCCAACGGAAACTTCCTCGTTGAACTCTATGTTTTTTCTTGAGTTTTGCTCAGACGGTTGTGTTGGTTTTGTTGATCTCTTTAGTTAACACCAATAAGTTCAGTGTGCTTGCCTAGCACACCACACCAATTGGGGGTCCATTTGTTGACCTCACTTTTGTTGAGGTCTAGTCTCTCTTTAGAATAGCCTAGGTTCTAGCCATAGAACTTTCCTGGTGACTATCTTAGAAGATTAGCAATGGAACCCTAACCCTCATAGAAATTCAAGACACTTTTTTGCTTCACTTAAAGTTTTCAAATGCTTAAACTCTATCCTCTAAATGCTTAGGAGGATGAGACAAAGCTTTAGGAAACTCCAAAGGAGTTCCCTATAGGATGGTCAAGCCTTAGGACTTACCCTGGGTAGTCTGGGTGAGGCTCACACACACACTTGCACATTGCACTCTCACACACTACCCCACAACCCTAAACAGCTTCCTTATACTTGATCCCCTACTTTTTTGGAAACTCATGTGGGTGGTTTATCCGAGCTTTTATCCATAGGCTACGTTTTGGATAGTACCAGCACATGGAGGATCCAAATGAGGAATTCCCTTGGTCCATGACTCAAATGGGTTATTAATTCATCTCAACCCCAATTTTACCAAAAATCCTAATTTTTGATCCTCTTATCCCTAAGCTCCACCAAATGACCAAATTACCCCTAAAATCCTAATTTTGTCCAAAATTTCCAAAATCAACCAAAATTACCAAAATCCCTCAAAAACCACCCCAAAACATTCCTTACTACTCAAAAGACCCAAAACACCACAAATTTACCAATTTTCTCAAGATAGCCCCAAATCCCCAAAATTACCAAATTGCCCCTACCAGCCCAAAAATTCTAAAAATTCCAAACAATTCCAAAAAAACCCTCCAAACATTCCCAATTTCAATTTTGAACCACCACATTAACCCAATTTGACCAAATTTGCCCAATTTCACCAAAGCCCCAAATTGCCCTTTAAGACCTAAAAAGCTCAAATCACCCCCAATGTCCACCAAATTGACTATAATTCTCCTCAGTTCCAAATCCAAAATTTAATTCAACATCCATAATACCAACCCAAAATAAATCCAAGCCCAATTTGATCCACATTTGAACCCAATTGCAACTTAAAACAAAAAGCCCAAATTTTGACCATATGACTAAATCTCCCCAAATTAAACCTTATGTCAATCAATTTCCCCAAATTTTGAATTCTAAAACCTTCATGAAATTCCCATAAACTATATTGAACAACCAATTTACCCAAATTTCCACTCATGCCTCACCCAAATCCAATCCAAGCCAGAATCCCAAAATTTCCCCTAAATGTGCCACATGTCCAAATGTCACCAAATTGAATGCCCTAATCCTAAAATCTCCACCAAATTCATGTCAAGAACTCTTCAAAACATCCCCATAAACCATTTGAATTTTAAATTGAGTCTTAACCTCACTCTAGCCCAACATCAACCCACGCTAACCCAAATGTCCCAAATTGACCAAATAGCCAAATTTCCCCAAATACACCTCCTAAATCAACTCAAAGCCGTTCCAATTTTTTCTAAATGCTTCATGACAATCATACAGACATTATTGCTCAATTAATTAGGCCTAACCAAAACTTGAACCCAACCTTGCCCAACTTGAACCCAAATAGCCCAAATTGAACCCATGACTCAATGTAGCCAAATTAAATTAAATGTGACCAAACCAAACCTTCCAGAGCCAGCCTTGGGACCCTAGGGACTGCGCTAAATCCACCTAGGCCACGCTAGTGGAGTCATGGACTAAGAGTACCTAAAATTAGGGGATCCACTTCCTTCAATGGGAAAAACCCAAGGAGATTTGGAATAAACACTTAGCTACTTAAGTTCATCACCGTGATGGCCTGACCTCTGGCTCACCTGAACACTGGCCACCACCCATGGGCTGGCCGTCTAGTCTAGTCATCGGAGGAGCCCAAATTGAGAGCCACGCCAAGTCAAACTCAACCCATTTAACCCATCCAATGTGTCAAGCTCTGGTTGCTCAGTAAAGTTGATCTGCCTTCCATCTAAGAAGACAATTCCACCCACTAGCAAGCCCCCGCTCCACAAGGTAGCCATGGCCATAAATAGAGCTCTCTAAGGCCAAGAGAGGGTGCTGAAAATTTCTTAAGGGAACTCTGCCAAATTGCTCCCATAACTTCCTTGAGATCTCATAATTGCAATCCCACTGTCTTCCAGCCCTAATCCCCATTGTACAGAGCCAATTTCTCCATTGAAATCTCAGCCAAAAGCAGGACAATTTCAATTGCATCTCCCTATTGCCTAATAACCCACCAACTGGCTATACATCATCACTAGGGTAGGAGAAGAAGTTCCTCCGTCAAAGCCCCATCACAAAGAGCCTCTACCTCATACTTTGATCAACACCTGAAATCAGCCTTAGTCAATTTCAGGTCCAGGCATTTCACCACAGTAAGAGGCTTCATCTGGAGGCTCATTAGGTTCAATCAAAGCTGCTACAACCATCTGATTGATGCCTCCCCTCTCAGATAAACGTATTGAACTCTCTCCCTCTCCCAAGCTATTCTTCGTTCTCCATAAATGTATATTGTATTTCATACCTTATAAGCCGTATAGATAGGTTTGTTTTGCTTAGATGAAGCTCTAGGATCAAACCCCATGCAATTTGGTTGAGTCTACTCCAAGATCTTAGGGTTTTGGTGTGGACGACATAAAGTATAGACCAGTTTGGGACAAAAAAGTGTGGCCATTGAATCAAGCGTGTATCAATAAGACAGTTCTAATGGTGCTGGATAGAGCGTGCTGCAGAAAGCGCATGGTCGAATTATTTGGCCCCTCCTAACTAGAGCATGCCGCTTAGTCTTTCGACGCCGCTGAGGTTGAGTTGGCACTAACTCATTTAAGTAGAAAATTCAAGATTTTCTATATTTATTTAATTTTCAGAACTTTAAAGATCTATAACTTGGTGTAGAAAAATCATAAAAATAAAAGAGAAATACCCTCTTGCGCAGTGATCAGAGGAGCATAATGTGGAAATGGTTTCAAGTTTATTTGATGCATATTTTATTTTTAATTAATTAAATACTATTTTGTGTATTTCAATTCTCCATTTGCGTGTATATTTCACCATGACATGAAACTTAGTTCTTTTGTTCTCTCCGTCGAGGAGATCTTTCTTGATTTTTCCAATGTCAGGGGATATCTCTGTGAGGAGATCTCTATTTTTCAATTTGTAGGTGTCTGTTTTGGTATAAAAATTATAATAATAAAAATATTTATCAAAAAAAAATCTAAAGAAAAATTTGGTAGGTTCACTGTGACCAGCAGAACATAAAAAATACAAATTGATTTAACTCACTAGGTATAATCCTAATTGCAATTAAGCCCTAAATATTAAAGAAAATTAAACTGGGTTGACTTTGGAAGTCAATAAATCACTAATCTAATACCCCTAGTTGTTCTTTAATGCTAGTTTCAATATCTTGAAAAGATTCATAATCACATAAGTCATTATTTTCTTTAAATTCCAAATATACCCACTAAAGTCTTAAGGGCTTAGTAGTGAACTAGGCTTAATTAAGTTTGATTAATGAGGTTTATAAAAGAATGCTTAACAAATATTAAACCTTTGTGGAAACATTACAAGCCCAATAAAAGAAAATTGGTTAGAATTCTTAATGAATCAAGTTTGCTCCATAGAGGCCTCTACTCACATAATTCATAAATAAAATATCAAGTGATAGTTACCCCACTTTTTGGGATGATTAAAACATCAATGTTTATTGAGCATAAGGGTATGAAATTGATGAATCGTTTAATGAGTATGATAAGTTCAAATGAACTCAAGAAAGATCAAAAGGGTTGTGAAATATATAGGTATCTTCTACATGTTTTCACAAGTCTTCTGGACATCTGGTAGGACGTCTGAGCCTATCATACTTATTAACGGAAAACATCTCTAAAATGAAATAAATAGGACTCACTAAGTTGTGACATACGATTTTTGTAGGCATGTGATGAACCTATCTATAAGCTTTTACTTTCCTGCAAATTATAAATGATTATTGAAAAAGATGCTAATGTTTCAGGTGGAGGAATGAGAAGACTCGCCAGGTATGCTTTTATAATTTACAACACCTTCTTTCGCTGCATTGCCTTTACTGTACTTTTCTTGCTTGCAAGCTTGCATGACTAAACAACAATTGTCACCCTGCATAAAAACCAGAACTTTTAGGATAGCCACTAAACTGAAACCAAAATCAAAATTAAAACAAAATAAAGATAAAATTCACCGCCACAACAATCAAAATATAAAACAATTCAAAATTTAATCACAAACAGAACAAAATCACAAGAGAAACTAAATTAAAACTTCACTATCGGATGATCAGGAATACCTTGGAGGATGCAACGTACGACTAATAATGAGATTTTTCATGGTCTAAATGAAAGTATGGAACTCATTTAGTTGAGTTTAGTAAATTCATTTGGACTAAGTGAATCCGAATAAAATGGTGGTGCCGCAATGAGGAAACCATGGGATCCTAACCGGTGTCACTATAATCAACTTAAATATTCCCCTAATAAGGCATTAAGACACCTCAATTTAAACCCTTTATGAAACATGAAACTATTTTCATCTATTCAATTTTACACTTCTACAACTAAACCTACTACGACGAGGAGCTTAAAGCATGCATAGTGGGCAGCACGACCATCTTTAATAGCAAAACACCTTAGAAATAAACAACAAGCCATAGAACTTAGAGGTAGCTAGCTTAGTGCAGTATAAACACTCACTTTTTCTCTTTAGCCATTTGCATCTTGTGGAATATAAGCCCCAACTCTTCTTAGGTTCCGAGGTTGTCATCGAGTATGACATAAATCCTTCTATCTTCCAGGCTATTCACATGATTGATATAAAGTGAATATATGCCCTAATTAAATAAAATAAGCAGGATGAAATGATAAATAAATATCTCAAATTGAAGCCAAACGATGGGATAGTTTGGGAAAGAACACTAAGGTTCTTCCTGGATCTCTGTCTTTCCCCTATCTTTCTCTTCCTTTGGATTTTTATAACCATTATTCTGAAATTTGAGCCCCTCACCTATTGGTTTTCATTTCTTCACACTTTATTGAAGAATCCTATCTTTTGAAAGTCATGAAAATAATTTTTCTTGATCTTTATCAATAGTTTTATTAGGTGACTTTGGTTATCTAAGATGTCATTAACTATAAGGGGCTTGCCCTTATAGGAAACTTAAAGGCCCCAGATTAATATAAACCCTATATAATTCCTTCATATTAGATAGAAGAAGTTGCCGGTCAACATAAATGGTTCACAGACCAAACATATGTCACAAATTCTTCAGTTTATTTGATCAAGCCTCACCACCAAGCAATGTATCCATTCTTCGGGATAGATACTTGGCTTGCGGTGAAGTGCTTGATTATTTAAACTATCACATGTATGAGATCGGTTTGATTTCATATTTTCAAACATTAAATATGATTTTTTTTCAAAACTATATATTTATTAAATAAAATCTATTTTAAAAAGATAATCCCCAAACCCCTATCTAGAGACCAACAACTGACCGAATACGAAGCTCTGATTGTCAGCTTATGTTTCATATATGATCTGAGAGCTCGCCACATTCGTGTAAGGTCAGACTCACATCTTTTAGTTAACTTGATAAATGAAAATTTTGAAGCTTAAGAAGAGGTAATGTCGGATACCTCAGTACAACAAATGTGGAGATCGATTGGTTTTAAAACTTATAAATCGAGCACATTGTGCGAGAGGAGAACCTAGTGGCCGACATCTCAGAAAAATTCCTTCATTTGAGAATTGGGACACTCCAAAGACTGCTCCAACTAGTCATTGAGGAACTGTCGACCGTTGAAGATGTTTGATTTAATTTAGTATATATATATAATTTATAAAATAACATTTTAATTTGAAAATGTGAAATCAAACTGATCTCATATATGCAATAGTTAAAAAAAGAGCACAACATTGTAAGCTATGCATCTACCCTGAAGAACATACACATTACTTCATGAAGAGGCTTATTTAAGGAAACTAAATCTATGACATCCGTTTAGTCTACAAAGCATTTATGTTGACCGACAAGTTCCCCTACCTAATATGAAGGATCATATAGGATTTATATTAAGTTGGGTTCTTAAAATTTCTTATAAGTGCAAGCTTCTATACTTAATTACATCTTAAATGACTAAAGTCACAGAAAACTTTTGATTTATATCAGGAAATATTATTTTCATGAATTCAAAAAGGTTTAGGATTTTCAAGGTCAGACATAGGAAATTCAAATGGGAAATGTGCAAATGCGAACAATTATTGTCGGAATCCAAAGGAGAAAAACTAGGAGATGTCACAGATCCTGAGGAGAACCTCCATGACTTCCCAAACTATCTTATGGTTTGAATTCAACTTTGAAGAGAAATTAGTTAAGGTTTCATCCTGCAAATTTTTATTATTTAATGCTCTGGTGCGAATTTTTTAATTTTACCAAAATTTATGAACTCAGATTTATATATATATCTATATTGATTTAGTTTTACAATGAGTCACACAATTAAATGCAAGTATACGTATCGCTTAAGTAATACAGGGCTCTAGTGGAGTCCTGGATATTGATCCGACAGAGAGGCTTTAATTTTATGACGTAGCATAGAGATCACTTATTGAATCACAACATAATTGCAAGTACGTTCAATTCTTAAAATAAAGATAAACTCAGTTGTAGTTACTATTTCTACCAAAGTACGTTCTAAACTTCTAGCATGTTAAACTAACACAAGACTAAATTTATAACAAAGTACAGTTGTAAGAAAGGTTCTTCCACCTCTCCAATTATAATATGTTGATTATTGTGACATAGATCAGTGATGCAAATGTATTGTGCCAAATAGGAGCATTCCTATTCTTTACCCATTTTTCAGTGTATAAAGAACATTGGTTAATCCTAAGTTCAGTCCCCAAATCCTTGGTTAGGCTGGGAGGATACTGGCTCTAACTCCAAAGCTCCCACTTCCCTTCGCTTGGAGGCTAACTCTCGCTTTAGTTTCCAAACATTAGGACCAAATTGAGGATTTAATCCTGTCACTCTGAAATCTCCAATTCTATGCCCATCAAAGTATATTTCCCTATTTATTTGTGCTCAATCCCCATGAACTACATCTCTCATCCATGGACATTGAATGTTACCTTCACTTTTGTTGTGGAACTCATAATCCTTTTGGAACATATGATTCCCAACATGTTTTAACAATTCAATTGGCCAGATCAAAAAGTAAATGAAGTTCGAAGCGAAAAGGTCATCACAAATTATCCATAATAATCGACACATCATTTCCATATCACAACATCAACACATCACATGAAATGGAGAAAGACAAAGAAATCTACTGAAGAATCATGAGGAAAAGATGAAAAAACATGGATTTTATATATAAAAACAAAGTCATACAAACAGAGTAAAGAAAATACAACATATCTTAAACTCTTCCCCAAGTGAATTTCAAAGAATTCCTTTGACTTCTCTTCTTTCTTCACAACAACACACAATTCTCTCTTTAGATAAGTAAGGAAGAAGAAATCTCTCACTTTTCCTCTCCTCTTACACTTCTTAGAAGAAAAAACACAAAACTAAGATTTCCTAAATAAAATGAAAAGACACTCTCTCTAAACTCTCTCTACACTCTTAACTCCCCCTCCCTTCTCTAAACTTGGCTCCAAAAAAGTTTAAATTTGGCCAAAACTGAATTCCCAAGATTTTCCTCAAGCAACTCTCCAAAATCCGGCTAAACACATTGAATCTAGTTTGAAATTGGGATAGGGCGAGGTCCAGCACTAGATCGGGCACGGTTCTGGGCATTATTTAGCCAATCGTTCACAACTCTCTGTAAAATAGCGCGGTCTGATGCTGGTGACAGTGTCATTCGGCGCTAGTTCAATAAAATGCACTTTTGTCTCTTTTTGCTCCAAATTTGCTCCATTATGCTTCCTTTTGCTCCAAAGGCCTAATTTCATTGTACCTGCATGAAATCATGAAAAATACCTTTCTTTAAAGTGAAATATCATCAAAAATAGGTATGAATTGAATAGTAAAAGCTATTAAAGTTTCAGTGGATCAAGATCCCCCAATCTTAACTATTACTTGTCCTCAAGTAATTTTAGTTAATACAACTTTCTTTCTAGAATACCATAATTGTGATTTAGATAAGTACCATAGTAAGATTTTTAGAAAGAACTTTGAATAATTCAAGTAAATTTGGTAGGTGTAAGACTATATAGTAATCAAGTCTAAGAGTTATAGCCTTCTATTCATTTCAAAAATGACTGTAGATTGTCCTATTAAGGCACTTAAAAGGATTACATGAAAAGAAGTTTATGAGTACACTATTAGTAAGGATGCTAATCCACACATATAAGTTCAAGAAAGTAATTGAGTT
Source organism: Papilionanthe hookeriana x Papilionanthe teres (assembly GCA_022702705.1). NCBI lineage: Eukaryota > Viridiplantae > Streptophyta > Magnoliopsida > Asparagales > Orchidaceae > Papilionanthe > Papilionanthe hookeriana x Papilionanthe teres. Next base: position 145,863,643 of record CM040427.1, read on the forward strand.
TTTCCCTTTAGGTAGGTCCAAGTGAAGCCAATTTTTGATTAGTTATCTCCTTAAGCTTCTCCTCACTTTTCTTTCTTTATTTTTTTCCTCTTTTATTTTCTTTTATTTTCTTTTCTTTTAAGTGAGGATTACTGTATTTGAATATCCTTTAATAATTTTGAACTTCACCCTTCTCACCCTACATTTGAAACTTACCACATTCCCTTACCATATATGTATTTCTTTAGCTTAATAATGATTCATCATAGAGTCTCAATCCTTTTCTATCACATAAGGTTTTAAGATTCTTAATATTTCAAACATATAGTTTTTCTTACTTTGACTAGTTGACTATAGTCTTATTCTCTAATACCAAATATCTTAACCTACAAAATTGCTTTTCATTACCAAATAATTTTATTCAACTTTACAAAATACATAAATAGAAGCAAAATACAGTTATCTAAAATTGAGTTATATTACAGGAAATCATCTTAATAATTTTGAAAATACTTTTAAATGAGAACAATTAAGAGTTAGTTCTTTCCCTCCTCCAAACATTTATTTTTTAATACCAATACAATTAACATGGGAAGAAAGAAAAGATTTAAACATATAACTCATACCTCAATATGTTGTGCTTTTCATACATTTGAGTTTAAGCAGGTTTTTCTTCATAAAGTAGAATAGTAGGCCTGAAATAATTAAGAGCATTTTTATACACAAAAATGGGTCAGAAACTTGTAAGGGAAGAAATTTAAAAATATACAACATAAACTATGCACACAACATTAACATCCAACTGCTAGTATCACAGATTAAACTAACAAACCAAACATATGAAAACTCTACTATCACATACATACATCACAAATCAAGATAAAGTCTGGCAAAAGTACAACCAAATACACATGACATCATAAATACTAATTAGACAGAGTTTTAGGTACATCACATATACATCACACATATAGAATGAAAATAAAACTATAAAACTACTAATCTTTATCCTCTGCAGAAGCTCTACCATCATCAGGTTCTTCAGGCTGGTATGGAGTATACTCAGGGTAAGTAGGAAATACAACACTAGTATCTCCCCTGAAAATCTCATCTGTGCGTCATGATAAGCTATCTCATATTATCTCCACCACACTTGATAATCATCATTTATTTTGTTTCTTACTTCTAGTCCCTTTACTTTGGTGTTCAACCTTTCCAACTGATCCATAACATCATGCAGGGTAGGCTCCCTAGATGTAGACAGTCTCTCATGACTAGAAGAAGGCTCATCAGCTTTCTTACTCCACTTCTATCCTACATGGGCTTCATAAGTTTTTAAATTTAGTTTAGTAATGGGCTTCAGGGGATAGACTACCTCATCATTATCTTCAGTTATTACAGCTGACTGAATACACAAGGCATGAATCAGGCTGGGGTGTCCTATTCCTTCTGTAGTCTCTCCTTTTGAGCTTGTCAAAATACTTTTATGAATAATAGCCCCAATATTAATATTCTTCATGTTCTGATTACAATAGTTTAGAACAGCTCTATCTACAGTAACCTCGCTGTGATGGTGTTAGGCAAAAGTCTTGCAGAAATGAAATAGTGCCAGTCTTTTGATACAGGATTCAAAGTAGAAAGGGGGAAGTTAATTTTTATTCTTTGTTTAACTTTCCTTTCCCCTTTTCCGTCAGTCAAAAAGTTTAAAATCGTATCTGATGCTTCATTCGTAACAGGAAAATTTTCTTATTCACATGGAAAAGGCGCTCTTAACTGATAAAATGCATTAATGCGAGTCGGGGTGAATTCAACCATTTGTCCTCTAACCAGTATATATTCACTCTCAGAATAATACAGATTTGTATAAAATTCTCTAACAATTCCCAACATCACTTTAGCAGTGAAATAATAGAAAATCTCCCATTAATGATTCACAATAAGTTCTTCAACTATACCTCCAGGGTTTTCAAAGGTTTTCTCTTGAATACATTTCTTATTTCTAAGAAATGTACTAAATGTGAATAAGCCTTGAAATTCACAAATTTATTTTCATCATAATCAAATTTTCTATTCCCCATTGAAATTCTTGGAGCCATTTGTCTAAAAATATCAAATTTATCCAAATCAATTTTAAAATTTCAATGTAATGGACTCTAAGGTAAATGTAAAAAGATAAGAATGCAAAATCCATGAGAAATCTCCACAGTTTCTTTAAAAACTTCAAAATTTCAAATCTTCCTAATATAAGAGATTTGCACTGTCAAAATAAAAAATATTTAGGTTAAAGTGTAGCTCTTACCAAGAGAAAATGAAATCCAAACTTTTCTGGCCACAAAATCGCTTCAAATCCAAATGCTAGTGAGCCCTAGGTGTGAAAATAGGCCTTGGCTGAAGGTAGAAGATGATGGTTTGGACAAAAATGGCTGGTCCCAGGGTTAAATCTCAGAAATTTAGAGTTTCAGGCCTTTTTTCTGGTCTAACGCTGTCCGACACTAGCGACAACGCCGTTCAGCGCATTTTTCTGCTCTTATGGCCAAAGTTTCTATCTTTTGCCACGGTCCAACACTGGTAATAGTGCCGTTCAGCTTCTGTTCAAAAAATGGGCTTCTGACTTTCTTTTGCAATTTCGATAATTTCAAGCCCGCTCCGATGTCTAATTAGTCTAATTAAGCATTGAATAACATTCTAGAGCCATGTCAAATGATATTTTTTTAACACAAACAACACAAAACATCACTTTCATATATAAAATTGAAGTTTCAGACACATACACATAACATTACACACTACACATCGTGAAGCCATATAATTATAAAATTCAGCATCAATCACAACCACAATACAATAATGCTGAAAACTAAACAAGAAAGCAAGTTCGAATATAATATCCACGCAAAGCAAAATAATCAAATACACAAACACAGAAATACAATAATCAAGTCTTCATTCTTCCGCAGAACTATGATCAACTCTAAGATCTCCAATTAATTGGGCGTGAACGAACAGATTGTAGAATGGACAAAATGAGAATTTTTAGTAGAATCCTCTTCAATCTAACCCTTCCTTTTCATCAACCATGTCAAACTTCCTTCAAGAAATCCATAATGATCAAAGTGCTCCTTGATTCTCCAATCCAGATGATCAAATAAATCAGATGATTGTTGATTGCATTCATCAGGTGTTGTACTTCCTTCTCCAATTTCTTAATTTTCTTCAAGAAGATCTGTGAACTTTCAGGAAAATAAGGAGGAATAGGAGTCGACCTCTGAGATGGTTGATCTTCAATAATGCTCATATCATTCATATCACTAACTGCCTAGTTACTATACGCAACTGCTGGGTCTGTAAGCTTCCAAGGTAGAAGTACTCTTTCCTAGTTCTCATATGGCACTTGTGATTGAGTGCAGAGGAGAAATATAGTGGAGGCATGTCCAAGTCCATACTTTGATCCATGAACGATCAATCCCAAAATAGAAAAAACAATTATCGAACCAACATCAATAGGCATCCCCATTTGAATACAATAATTCAAAATAGCACACTCCTTAGTTACTTTACTGATTTTCATTTTTGGGAGCAATTTTGCACATATGAAATAATTTAAGGGTTTCAACGTAAGATTTAGCAGTGTGGTCGAGAAATTTACATACCTTTTATCTCTTATCTCCCATTCATCACTTTAATCCATCAGATATCTGTATATATTTTTCATGTTGTCCTTTGTTGGGGTAAAATTTGAATAGTGGCAGATTGACACATTCTCAATCATGTATACATCATTAATCTTTGCAGGAGTAAATGTGATAAACCTACCTCATACATAGACTGATCCTTGGTTGATCCTATGAAGATTTGTATAAAACTCCTTCATAACTGGGACAACTACGGCTGTAGTAGTATAACACAATACTACCCAATGTCTTTAAATAATAATTTCATTAATTCTAGTGGTAGGAGAATTTGTACCTCGATTCACAAAGCCTCGCTCCTTAATTAACCATATTTCTGATATATTTTTTTTGAATAAGTGTTCCTCTTCGAAACTGACAAACAATCTATGATTAAAAACTTGAAATTTTGAAGTTTCTATCGAGTAGGAATCCATATGGACGAGATTTGGGATTTTCCTCTTCGTTCCTTTGGTAGTTCCTGCGTCTAGGAGTGGTTTTTAGGAGTTCAAGTGGAAGAATTGCCGCTTAGAACCTCCAAAACATGAATTTAAAGATGAGAAACTATTTTCTGAATAGCGGCATGGTCTGGCGCTGATAACAGCGCTGTTCAGCGCTAGTGCAAATTTTGTCAAACTTCACATTATCCAAATTCTTTCCAAACTTCGGTTCGATTCATTTCTTAAATGTTGTTAATGATAATTAAGGAAGAATAAGACTTAATTAAGTAAAAAACAAACACCAATAACACATCAAACAAAGCAAACACTCAATAACTGTGGGTTGCCTCCCACAAAGCACTTGGTTTAACGTCGTCAGCTCGACATAACTTCCTGTTATTCAGGTTGATCCAACATTAAAACCTCTTTAAAATTAGGTTTATTACCTTCAAAATATGGTTTTAGCTTTGTCCATTAACTTTGAATATTCTTCTAGATTTAGGGTCTTCGATAATCACAGCTCCAAACTGATAGATTTTTATGACAGTGAAAGGTCCTGTCCATCTAGATTTCAGTTTCCCAGGAAATAATTTCAATCTTGTATTATATAATAAAAACTTTTTTCCTGGTTTAATGTCCTTTTTAACAATCTTCCAATCATGCCATATTTTTCTTCTCTCCTTGTATATTATATCATTATCATATGATTCATTTCTGATTTCTTCGAATTCATTCAATTGCAACAGTCTCTTCTCACCAGCATCTTTCAAATTAAAATTCAATTTCTTTATCGCCCAATATGCTTTATATTCTAATTCCACTGGCAAGTGACAAGATTTTCTAAAGATTAATTTGTAAGGGGACATTCCTATAGGAGTTTTATAAGCAGTTCTGTATGCCCATAAAGCAGTGTCTAGTCTAGCAGACCAATCTAATTTCTCAAGATTAATGACTTTCTCCAAAATTCATTTAATTTCACGATTAGATGCCTCTGCTAAACCATTAGTTTGGGGATGATAAGTTGTAGAGATTCTATGCATAATATTATATTTTTCCACCAATCTCTGAATCAGATTATTCTTAAAATGGGATCCTCCATCAGTGATGATTACTCTAGGCATTCCATATCTTGTGAAAATATTTTTCATTAAAAACCTCAAAACACTTCTAGCATCACACCTAGGTAAAGCTATTACCTCAATCTATTTTGATACATAATCAACAACAATTAGTATATATATATATTTCCAAATGAAGGTATAAATGGTTCCATAAAATCTAATCCCCAAGCATAAAAAATTTCAACTTCCAAAGTATAATTAAGAGGCATTTCAATTCCTTTAGATATATTTCCTATCCTCTGACATCGATCACAAGGTTTGATAAATCTATAAACATCTCTGAAAATTATAGGCCAATAAAATCCAGATTGCAAAATCTTATGTGTAGTTCTATCAATTCCAAATGTCCTCCAAATTCAAAATCATGACATTCTTGAATAATTCTTTCAGTTTCTTCATAAGGCACACATCTCCTAATAATAATATCTTTACATTGCTTATACAGATAAGGATCATCCCAGAAATAAAATTTAGCATCATGCTTAAATTTTTTCTGTTGTTGCATTGTCAAGTCAGGTGGTAAAATATTACTAACGATGTAGTTTACAATATCAGCATATCACGGTAAATTTTCTTCAATAATATTATATAATTTCTCATCAGAAAAAGTGTCAGTTATTTCCTTTTCAAAATCATCCAAATTAGGTTGTTCAAGTCTAGATAAATGATCAGCTATTTGATTATCGACCCCTTTTCTATTAACGATCTCAAAACCATATTCTTGCATTAAAACTATATATCGAATCAATCTTGCTTTTGCATCCTTCTTTTGCATTAATAATTTAATAGAAGAATGATTAGTATGCACTATACATTTAGCTCCAATTAGTAAGATCAAAATTTTTCAAAGGCATAAACGATCACTAATAACTCTCTTGCAGAAGTGGAGTAATTAATTTGAGCATTTGTAAGAGTCTTACTAGTGTAGTATATAACTTTAAACCTTTATCATGTCTTTGCCCTAAAACAACTCCAATAGCATAATCACTAGCATCACACATTAATTCAAATGGTTTCTCCCAGTCAAGTGAAACTATTAAAGGTGCATCAATTAATTTTTCCTTTAATAGATCGAAAGCTTTTATGAATTCATTGTTAAAATCAAACTTTCTCTTTTTCCAAAAGTTGGCATAGAGGCTTAGTAATTTTTAAAAAGTCTTTAATATATCTCCTGTAGAATCCTACATGTCCCAAAAAGCTTCTTACCCCTCTCACAGTTGTTGGAGGTGGTAATTTTTCTGTAATTTAAATTTTTGCAGGATCCACTTCCATGCCATATTCAGATAATTTATGTCCAAGCAAAATTCCTCCTGCAATCATAAATTGACACTTTTCCCAGTTTAGAACTAAATTTGTTCTTTCACATACCTCTAAAATTTTTTCTAAGTTGCATAAGCATGCATCAAATGAATCTCCAAATACTGAGAAATCATCTTTAAACACTTCTATTCCTTCATCTATTAATTTTCTAAATATGGATGTCATACATCTTTGAAATGTTGCAGGTGCATTACATAATCCAAAGGGCATTCTTCTAAATGCAAAAGCTCCATAAGGGCTAGTAAATGTAGTCTTCTCTTGATCCTCAGGAGCAATAGGTATTTGGTGATATCCGATATATCCAAATAAAAAATAATAGTACTTTTGTCCAGCAAGTCTGTCCAGCATTTGGTCTAAAAATGGTAAAGGAAAGTGATCTTTTCTGGTGGTGGCGTTTAATTTTCTATAATCAATACATATTCGCCAACCAGTGACTCGTCTTGTCGGTATAATTTTATTTTGATCATTTACGTCAACAGTCACTCTACCTTTCTTAGGAGCACAATGAATTGGGCTTACCCAAAAACTATCAAAAATAGGATATATAATTCTAGCATCTAACTACTTTAACATCTCTTTTTTAAATACTTCTTTCATTATTGGGTTCAGTCTCCTTTGTGGATCAACTCTAGGTTCATGTTGTTCATTCAACAAAATTTTGTGCATACAAATCGATGAACTGATTCCTTTAATATCAGCTATTGACTAACCTAAAGCCTTTTTGTATATTTTTAGGGTGTCCAATAATTTTTGTTCTTGATATTCATTTAAATCTGAAGATACAATGACTGGTAAAGTAGATGATTCTCCTAAAAACATATACCTTAAATGATTAGGGCGAATTTTCAGCTCAAGTTCAGGGGGTTTAATGATAGATGGAATTAAACTTTTATCTCCATTTTCCATAGTATCTAATCTTTCAAATCTTTCCTGAACAAATTCTAACTTTCAATTCTTCATATCATCCGAATAACTTTCACTTTCATATTTATCCTCACATTCCAGATTTTCTCCAAATACTTCTTTAAAATGATCTTGTCTCAAATAATCGCAGATTTCCATTCGAAAGCACTCATCATCTTTTTCAGTTGAAGGGTATTTCATAGATTTCAGAATGTTGAAAGTTACCTCTTGGTCATTAACTCACATAGTTAACTCTCCTTTTTGAACATCGATCATAGCTCTCCCAGTAGCAAGGAATGGTCTTCCCAAAATAGTTAGAATTTTTTTATCTTCCTCCATATCTAATACAATAAAGTCCACAGGAAAGATAAATTTATCCACCTTTACTAATACATCTTCCACAACTCCTTTAGGATAAGTGATATAACGATCAACTAGCTGAAGAGTCACAGATGTAGGTAAAATTTCTCCTATTCCTAATCTTTTGAAAGTTGATAAAGGCATAAGATTAATACTAGCTCCAAGATCACATAAAGCTCTTCCGAAAAATTTCTCACCTATAGCACACGGGATAGTGAAACTACCTGGGTCTTTAAGTTTTTTAGGAAGCTTCTTCTGAATAATTGCACTACACTCACCGCTAAGTGCAACAGTCTCATGGTCTTTGAACTTTCTTTTCTTTTTAAGAATATCCTTCATAAACTTTGCATAATTAGGCATCTGCTCTAATGCTTCAATAAAGGGAATATTAATCGTTAATTTCTTAAGAATTTCCAAAAACTTTGCAAATCTATTATCCCTGTTCTGTTTCTTTAGTATTTGAGGAAAAGGAGGAGGTGGGTTTTCAAAATTTAACTTCATTGATTATAGTGGATATTCATCAGGATAAATCCTATTAGAACCTTTCTCAATATTCACTTCCTCTCCTTCAACTTCGACTTCTTTTTGGACTCTTGGTTCCAATTCTTTTCCACTCCTTAATTGAATAGCCTTAATTTAATCCTTGTTTTGATCTTTTGGGTTGATCTCAACATTGCTAGGAAGATTTCCAGAAGGTCTATTATTAAGCTCAGTAAAGATATGCTCCAATTGATTCTCAATGTTCTTCATTGCAATATTTGAGCTTGAATTTGATTACCCATATTCAGAGTCATTTCTTCAGTAGATAACTTTTTTTCCTTAAATTGTTGATTACTATTAAAACTAGGAGGATAAGAAGGTCTATAATTGGTATTTCCTTGGTTCTTCAGATTTCCAACTGGATTCATATGATTGTTTCCCCATAGCGGGTTACAACAACATTGGTATTATTCAAGTTGAAGTTTGGGTGATTCCTCCAACTAGGATTATAATAATTTGAATAAGGATTATTGACTTTGTTATTTATGGCATTCAATGTTTCATAAGACATTTGAGAGTCTATCATCTGTCCTGATGAATTTTCTTCTAACACTGGGGGTGTTGGAGAATAATTCATTCCATATTGATCTATTTTCTTAGAAAGTGCAAAAATTTGAGAGACTATCATAGAAAGTGCAGAATCATGAATACTAGCTACTCTCTTAGGATTTACCTGCTCAGAAGGCCATTGAAAAGTATTAGTAGTCATTTCTTCAATTAACGAATATGTTTCATGAAAAGGTTTAGACATTAATGATCCACCAGCAACAACATCAATAATCTATCTTAAAGATCCCACTAATCCATTATAAAAGGTTTGAATTATTAACCAGTCTGGTAAAGCATGGTGTTGACACTTTCTCAGAAGATCTTTGAATTTTTCTCAAGCTTCATATATGGATTCTCCATCAAACTGACTAAAATATATGATATCATTCCTCAGCTTAGCAGTTTTGGAAGGAGAAAAATATTTTGACAGAAACCTTTATAAAACCTCTCCCCAAGTTCTGATAGATCTAGGTGCTAACGAATTTAACCACGCTTTAGCCTTATCCCTTAACGAAAAAGGAAAAAGGCTAAGCCTAACAACAGCATTTGACACTCCATCATATTTAAAAGTAGCACATAGCTCTATAAAACTACCGAGATTTAAGTTAGGATCCTCATTAAGTGTTCCTCCAAATTGATTATTCTGTACAATTTGGATAATAGCAGGTTTAAGCTCAAATGAATTAGCAGTAACATTAGGGTTTTGGATAGTTAAGTGAATTTCATCTACTGTGGGATTAGCATAATCTCATAATGGTCTTGGTATATTTTTATTTTGATTGTTTAAGTTGTTTTCCATTTTATGAGGATTTGCAGATTGTTTTTGTTGTTTTTGAATTTTTCTATTAGTACGCTCTAATTCAGAATTGTAAAGCATTAAACCTATAGATCTGATACTACGCATACAAATGCAATAAGTACATTAACAATAGACAAACACACACAATTATGACTTGTAATTCAAATATAAGATTTCAAATATTACAAAATTAAATTTTAGCAGTTACCATTTTTCACCGCACCTCCCCAGCAACGGTGCCAAAAACTTAGTGCGACTTTTTTGATTTGCCAAATTATATGAACTCAGATATATATATATATATATATATATATATATATATATATATATATATTGATTTAGTTTTACAATGAGTCACACAATTAAACGCAAGTATACGTATCACTCAAGTAATACAGGCTCTAGTGGAGTCCTGGATATCGATCCCATAGGGAGGCTTTAATTTTATGACTTAGCACAAAAATCACTTATCGAATCACATCACAATTGCAAGTACTTTCAATGCTTAAAATAAAGAAAACGATTGTAGTTTTTATTTCTACCAATGTACGTTCTAAACTTCTAGTAAGTTAAACTAACACAAGACTAAATTTATAACAAAGTATAGTTGTAAGAAAGAGTCTTCCTCCTCTCCAATTATAATATGTTTATTATTATGACATAGATCAGTGATGAAAATATATTGTGTCAAATAGGGGCATTTCTATTCTTTACCCATTTTTCAACGTATAAAGAACATTGGCTAATCCTAAGTTCAGTCCCCAAATTTGTGGTTAGGCTGGGAGGATACTAGCTCTCACTCCAGAGCTCCCACTTCCCTTTGCCTGAAGGCTAACTCTCGCTTTAGTTTCCAAACATTAGGACCAAATTGAGGATTTCAGCCTGTCATTCTGAAATCTCCAATTCTACACACATCAAAGTATATTTCCCTATTTATTTGCGCTCAATCCCCATGAACTACATCTCTCATTCATGGACATTGAATGTGACCTTCACTTTTATTGTGGAACTCATAATCCTTTCAGAACATATGATTCCCAACAAGTTTAGACAATTCAATTGGCCAGATCAAAAAATAAATGAATTTCGAAGTGAAAAAGCCATCACAAATTCTCTATAATAAATTGGCACATCATTTCCATATCACAACATCAACACATCACATGAAAAGGAGAAACACAAAAAAATCTACTCAAGACTCATGAGGAAAAGATGACAAAACATGGATTATATATATAAAAACAAAGTTATACAAACAGAGTAAAGAAAAGACAACTTATCTCAATCTCTTCCCCAAGCAAATCTCAAGGAATTCCTTTGACTCCTCTTCTTTCTTCATAATAACACACAATTCTCTCTTTAGATAAGTAAGGAAGAAGAAATCTCTCACTTTCCCTCCCCTCTTACACTCCTTAGAAGAGAAAATACGAAACCTAGATTTCCTAAACAAAATGAAAAGACACTCTCTCTAAGATCTTTCTACACTCTAAACTCCCCCTTCCGTCTCTAAACTTGGCTCCAAAGAAGTTTAAATTAGGCAAAAACTGATTTCCCAAAAGTTTCCTCAAGCTACCCTCCAAAATCTGGCAAAATACATTGAATCGTGTTTGAAATCGGGATTGGACGGGGTCCAGTGTTGGATAGAGCGCCGTTTGACGCATTATTCTGCCAATTGGTTGGAACTCTCTGTAAAATAGCATGGTCCAGCGCTGGTGACGTGCCTTTCTGTGCTAGTTCAATAAAATGCACTTTTGTCCCTTTTTGCTCCAAATTTGCTCCTCTTTGCTTCCTTTTATTTGAAAGGCCTAAAATCATTTTACCTGCATGAAACCATGAAAAATACTTTTATTTAAAGTGCAATATCATCAAAAATAGGTATGAAATGAATAGTAAAAAGCTATCAAATTTTTAGTGGATCAGGCTCACATCTGTATGATACTGATCATAGAAATAGTCTGGAAGATAGGAGTTTTTATGTTATATTGAATGATGACCTTAGATTCCTAAGATGAGTTAGGGCTTATATTGTACAATAAGGTTGTACAAAGGCCTAAAAGATCAATTGAGGATTTATTTCGATCTAGGCAGATGACCTCGATGTTTTGTGGCTTGTTGTATCATTCTTGGAAAAGATTTGCTATTGTAGATTCCTTTGCTCTCTCAAAAAGGCTCTTCTGTACGTCCTCATTGTGCTGCCATGGTGCATGCTTCAAGCTCCTTCTTATAGAAGGTTCTAAGTTAGAAGTGTAAGGTTCGAATGTTCAAAGAAGTTCCAAGAGGTTTATAGAAGCTTTAAGATGTTTTGTTCAGTGTATTTGTCAGGATTTGTTGTTTGCAATTGTTGTTGTCTTTTTAGATGTCTTTTGGGGGGAGTTTAAGTTGATTAAGTGATACCAGTTAGGATCCTATGGTTCCCTCATTCCGAGCCCACTATTTTCTTCGGACTCACTTAGTCTTTGTTAAATTCATCCAAACCTAGGAAATATTGTTAGCAGCCGTAGGTTGCCTACTCGGAGGAATTCTCGATCATCCAAAGAGGGTGTATAGATTTAATTATGTTTTTTTTTTATTTTGAAAATGTTGTTTAATTTTGAAAAAAAAAATTTCTTTATTTTGGTTTTGTTTTGAGTGTCAGTTTCAGTTTTGGTCTTGTTTTGCCTGAGAAGTGAAGTGAATTGTGGAAAATAAATAGTACTAGTAAGTAAAGCGCAATAAAGTAACATGTTATAAAAAACTGTAAAAGGCGCACCAGTCATCTTCTCACACTCCAGCTGAAATATTAGCCTTTTCCATATATATATAATTTTGCATAAAAACTTAAATTAATTCCCAGAAAGGAAAGCAAGAAAAGCGGTTCAATGTGTATGCTTATCGAGTCTAAGTTATAACCTGGTGGTTCCTATTCATTTATTTAAAACACAATTTTCTTGAGCAAATACATAATTGGTTAAGTTGTCCTCTAAGATATCCAAACAGAGTGTGGGGCATAACCTTACACCTCTATTAATATCCTTTGGAATGTCTTGAGTTCTTATAAATATATAATGTATCTAAAATCATTCATCCATTATAGTTTAATGGTGTTTTAACCTTGTGCTCAATGAAGCTTGATGTCTTAATCATCCCTATGAGTGGGATAACTATCACCTGATATTTCAATTATGAATTATATGAGTGAAGGCCCTTAAGGGCTAATTGATTTGCTAAGGAACTTAGCCAATTTAAATTTAGATTTGGTCTAGTATTATTTTTAAAGTATTTGTGATTAATTATATTGTCGTCTCTAAGACTCATTAAACAAACTCGGATTATGCATAGTTCACTACTAAGCATTTAAGAATGCATGCGTAGACTCGTAATTTTAGGAATGTTAAATTTGGTGAGCTTAATCCTGATCAACTATTGTGTTATAATCTAACCATTAGCTAGGGGTCTTTGATTACTAAATTGTGTCCTTCCAAAATCATACCCCTCACCTTAGGATTACTCAATTTAATCAACTTCCAAACTATGATAACTAGGAGAAAATTATAATTATGCCCTTGTTAAGAAAGAGTGATGAGTTGATTTTTACCTCTTAATCCTTTGTGTTTCAACCTCCTATAAAATTTAATTACGATCATACATTACCCATTTACCCTTTTGATTAAGCCTAAATACTATTTAAGGCCTAAATTCTATAGTTATCATTTTGCCCTTTAAGGCCTTATCATATCATAATTTTTTAGATTTAACTCAAATGAATTTGAAATTTTTATTTTACCCCACACATGGGTTAATTAAAATATCATAGCAGAAAATGTGATTTTTTGTAATTTTGTTTTTATAATTATTTTTAATGCAAAAAAGAGGTATTTTTCAAGTTAATTCATTAATTCATCAAAAGTACATTATCTATCCTTAAGAAAATTATAGAAGGTTTACCTAGGTCATTAGACCACTTGGACAAATTTTCATAATTTTTTAAATTTTATTTTAATTATTTTAATTATTTGTTTGTTTTAGTAATAAGTAAATATAAACTAATATTTAAGTTGAAATTTACTTTTTATATTTTATAAAAGTCTCTCTATGTCCAGGGAACTTAGAGAAGCAAGTTTCATATTTTTGTAATTATAATTTTATTTATTACAATTATTTTAGTGCAAAATTAGGGAAAATTCATTTTTAGCCTTTTAAGAAAAAATTATAACTTCATTTGGAAAAATGGAAAAAAATATCATAATTGCTCCCTAGTAATCATGTGACAATTTGGAGCATTTTAGTGTGTTTTGACATGTCTGTGATTCTATGATTTTTAATTATTTTTTAATTATTTAAAATTTTAAAATATGCCTTAAAAATGAAATATTTATTTTAACTTCAAATTTATTTTCCTTAAGCTCCTCTAATCACAAGGAGCTCCCAAAATGATTATTATAATTTTCTTAATTAAAATTTAATTATTATAATTATTTTAATGTAAAAATCTTATTTTACTTACAAAATCAAATTTGTTGATCAATATACCTCAAATGGTTTTCAAATTTTTACATTGAGTTAATATAGTTATTACTTACAGTGTGGGTTCATTTTTGTGATTTTTATATTTATATTTTAATTATTTAATTTTTTAAGGGTTTAATGAGATAATTACATAAAATATTATTTTTAATTAATTAAATCCATTTTATATTTTTCCTAAGATCCTCTGACCACAATAAACCTACCAAAAAAATTTTTATATTTTAAATATTAGAATATTTAATAGAAACAAAGGTAGTTAATATTAAAAATTAGGGCTTTCACGTTAGGGATGCTCTCTAACTTTAGAAAAATTAGAGAGCACTCCTAAAAATGGAGCAAACAAGCCCTCAAAGTTTCAGGCCACGGTGATTTATATTTATTTTAATATAATGAAAACATAGTTTGGAATATTTAATTAATTAAAAATGAAATACATGCAAGTAATTTTTATTTTAGTTCCACATTTTTCTCTTTTATTCACTAAGCAACATGATATTTTATTTTATTTTTATGATTTTTCTACACCAAGTTATGCATCTTCTAAGATGACTGAATTAAATAAATCCAAATAAATACTATTTTCCTACTTAACCACACGACGCACCAACTCATCCTATGGCGCTCTAAAAGACCACTCGATGCATCGTTATTTGACGCTGCCATCCACGTAGCCACCTAGTCTGCATGCGCTTTATGCTTCTTCAGCTTGTTTGACGTGATCATGGCTATCCACTCGATACATGCTCGATCCAATGGCTCTGGGTCTTTGTTCTCAATTGGTGTAAACAGAGAACCGTCCACACTAAAACCTTATGATTTCACTCTACTCTTAATCAAATCACATGAAGTTTGTTCCTACACCTTCATCTAGTCAAGATAAACACATTCATATGGATAACCAAGCATGGTATTAAAAATTTCTTCACAAAAGACCAATCCGAGCTCAATTTATGGAAAGTGGTCTATACCTGAGCCCAAGATGTGAGCCCTCGATTGGTATGGTTCCTGACATTCTTTGTGACCTTGTGAAGCTCCTCTGAGTGACAATTTGAGCTCTCCTTGGACCTGTTTAAGAACTCGATCAGATGGTGGTTCGGGCTTGGTCTTGAAGTGGATAGGGTGCTCTAGAGATGGCTTTTATTGGGGAACTTGCTCTCTTGCTCTGGTGAAGGTGAGGAGAAAGTTAATTTGAGCATTAAAGGAGTTCTTAAGAGTTTCATGTTTCTGGCTGATATTTTGGTGATGAAATTAACTTCAGGTAGTGAAAGAAATGGCTTGAAAATGGTTGGAATGAACTCAGGTGGTCTTGGAGATGCTCTGGAAACTATTTGACAGAGTTTTCCCATGGTTTAGTGCACTCTATGGTTTTATCATTGGAGGTGGTGGTTGTATAGTCAGGGAAAGGGTGGCCACCAGAGCTTCAATCTGAGTGAGCTCTACTGCTTAGGTGGAGGCAAGAAATGTGCAAGTGGCCAATGGGGGTGAGCCAGCTCAGGGAGTTTCAATTTTGGGTTTAATTCTTGGGGTGACTCTCGGTTTTTATATTTTAGAGTGATTAGGATGGCGGCCAGGCCAGGGCTGGTGGCTAGGTGGTTCAGGTGAGCTAAGGGAGTTTAATGGTGATGGACTTTGAGTGGTTTGATGCTGGTGGCAAAGATCGCCTTAGCTTAGCCATTTATGGAAAGAAATCCCCCAAATCAAGTGTCACTTGGTCCATGGCTCAACTAGGTTGAGCTTGGTTGATCTAGCTTGGTTCCTAGGGCTCAAATGTTGGTTGTGGTGACCATGGCTTGGTCAATTTCAACAGGTTTGGTTAAATTCAGGGTTTGGGTTCAAAAATGTGCTTTTGGTTTGAACTTAGGTCTCGGTTGGGTTTGGGCTAAGACTTGGGTCAATTGATTGATCAAATTAGTCTAATAGATTGTGAGGAAGGGGTTTGGGTATCAATTGGGTTGAAATTATGGAATTATGGAGTTCAATTTGGTGACATTTGGGTTTTCAACAAAAATTGGAGGTTTTAATTTGGGCTTGGAATTGGAATTAAGATTGGGTTCAATTGTGTTTAAAATGAGTTTCAATTGGGATTTGATATGATGAATTCTAGTTTAGAATTGAAATTGGGTAGGTTTGGAATCAAATTGGTGGGAATTGGCGGTGATTTGGAGATTTTAGGTCATTAGGGGAAATTTGGGGATTTTGGTCAAAATAGGTCAATTAGGTCAAATTGGGCTCAATGGAGTGGTTTGAATTGACTTTGGGACCATTTGGTCTGATTTTAGAGATTTTGGAAATTTTTAAAATTTTTGGGGCATGAAGGGTATTTAGGTAATTTTGGGTATTTAAGTGGCATTTTGGGAGTTTTGGGAGGTTTGAAATATGTTGGGCAATTTGAGTGATTTTGAATGGTTTGATATAATTTTTTAAAAGAATTTGAGAATTTGGACAATTTTGGGAAATTTGGGAAAATTTAGGGTTTCAGGGGTATATTGGTAATTTTGGGAAAGTTAGGGCCGAGAAGGGTCAAACTTGTGTATTTTGAAAAATTGGGATTAATTGGGAATGCTAATCATGGATGTCGGCATATTTTTTAGGTTTGTGTGTTGTATTTTAAAAAGGGGTCGCCTACAGAAGTTGTCGGCGAATTTTAGGTTTTAAATTTAATTTAAATATATATAATTTAGAAAGTAGTATTTGATTTTGAAAATAATTTTTAAATTTGAAAGTTTTAAGATATGAAATCAAACCGATCTCACATCCCGAATAGTTTATATAAACGAGCACCGCATCACAAACCGTGTATCTATCCCAAAGAATGGACACACTGCTTGATGATGGGGCTCGATTAAATAAACTATAAGATTTGTGACATCCGTTTGGACTACGAACCAACTTTATAAGCTGACAATTTCCCCTGCTTAATATAAAGGAATTAAGCAGGGTTTATATTACCTGGGTTCTTAAAGTTCTCTATAAGGGAAAGCCCCTATAGTTAATCACATCTTAAATGACGGGAATTATTTAAGAAAACTCTCGATAATGATCAGTGGTTTTGCTTCCAAGAATTTCAAAGTTTAAGGTTTTCAAAGGATTGAATTTTGATAATTTCAATAGGGAATGGATCAAATTTGGAATAGTTATTTTCAGGAGTCTAAAGGAAGAGAAGTAGGAGAAGGTGAGGATCCAAGAAGAATCTTGGCAACTTCCCAAACTATCCTATTGTTTGGTTTGAATTTGAGAATATCATTTAATGTTTCAATCCTGCCCATTTTAATTAATTAGGACTTATATTCGTATGACATGATCATACAAATAGCCTCGAAGATGTGAGGGTTTATGTCGTACCAAACGACTACCTCGGACTCCTAAGACCGGTTAGGGTTTAATTTGCATAACATGATTATGCAAATGCCTAACGAAGAGTTGAGGATTTATGTTGCACTAGGCAAACTACCTCGAAGTCCTATGGCTTGGTTGTTTAATTCTAAGAAAGTTTTGCTGAAGTAGATCCGAGTTTTGCTGATGACGATGGCCGTGCTGCCCACTATGCTCCAAGCTCCTTGTTGTTGCAGAGGTCTAGTTTTAGAAGTCATAAATCAGGAGATGAGATAAGTGTTTTGGTTTAGAGAAAATCTGAAAATTCAAGTGTTTTTTTAATATTTAATTAAAACAAATCTTAAAGTTGTTTAAACAGAACCGATTAAGATCCCACGGTTCCGTCATCCCGGCACCATTATTTTCATCGAATTCACTTAGTCCAGATGAATTTGCTAAACTCAACTGAATGAGTTCCACACTTTCATTTAGATCGTGGGAAATCCCGTTAGCAACACGTGGGTTACATCATTCGAGGTATTCCCGATCATTCAATGAGACGTTTTAATTTAGTTGTGATTGTAATTTTGTTGTTCTGTTTGTCATTAAATCTTGAGTTATTTTATAATTTGGAATGTTGTAGCGGTGAATTTTATCTTGCAATGACTTTTATTTTAGTTTTGGTTTCAGTTCAGGGACTATCCTAAAGGTTTTGGTTTTCATGCAACAATCTTGTTTATCATGCAAGAAAAAGTAAAGTACAGTGCATGTAAGTAAATTTCAATAAAATAAAAGCGTACCTGGAGGGTCTTCCCGTCATCCCAAGCTGCACTTGAAACACATGTTAAGGCATTTAAATATTTTGCAAGAAATACCTAGGTAAAGCTAAGGGAAAGGGTTTGGGTTGTCTACTAAGTTACTAATCCTTTAACTAGTCATCTCCTATGACGTCTAGGTTCTTGGTTTGGTTTAAGGATGATTTTCTTCATCAAAGAACAACTAGATTCAATTGTTCTTCTAAAACATCCCGTCATATTGAGGAAGTGCTTAGGACGAGTCCTAAACATCTTTTCAATATTTCTGGGATTGTTTTGAGTCCAAGTAAATTTAGTTGCACAGGTGAATTAATCATCCAGGGGTTTAAGTTTTGTTCTCTTGCTCAGTGAACTAGGACATTTGAATATCCTATAAGTGAAGTAACACTTCACTTGATACTTCATTTAAGAGTTATAATAATAAGAGCTTTAAAAAGGGCAAATCAACTTATTAAGTATTTTAATGATTTAAACTTAATGATTTAATTTTAATTTTGACTTAATTATAAAAAATTAGTTTAAGTTTGGAATAGTGTTCAAGTCATTTTTTTTAGATTTAATTTAAATCTTTACGTTTTAAGTGATGTTATACCTTAGATTTAACCTTTATGTTTTAAGTTTACTTTAAGTGTTTGGTTTAACTCTTAATGATTTCATTTAGGTGTGTTGTTAAATGATTTTAATTCAATTTAATTTAAGTTTAATTTAAGTTTAATTTAATTTAATTTGATTTGATTTAATTTAATTTAATTTAATTTAATTTAATTTAATTTAATTTAATTTAATTTAATTTTAATTTAATTTGGTTTAATTTAATTTAATTTAATTTTAAATTTTAATTTAATTTAATTTTAATTCAACTTAATTTGATTTAATTTATTTTGATTTAATTTTAATTTTTATCTTAATATATTAAATATGATTTAATTTAATTGTTAAGGTGTTAACTTGATTTAGATTTTGATTTTAATTTAATCTTAACATCTTGAATTTAATTTAATT
Source organism: Papilionanthe hookeriana x Papilionanthe teres (assembly GCA_022702705.1). Classification (NCBI taxonomy): domain Eukaryota; kingdom Viridiplantae; phylum Streptophyta; class Magnoliopsida; order Asparagales; family Orchidaceae; genus Papilionanthe; species Papilionanthe hookeriana x Papilionanthe teres. Next base: position 145,882,957 of record CM040427.1, read on the forward strand.
TAATTGTTAAATTGTTTAGCATTTTAAATTTTAAGTTAGGATTATCCTTTTAGTTAAGAATTAAATATTATTGAAGTGATTAATTTAGGGATTCATAAATTAAAGAATAAATATCCTCTTAATAATATCCCTACTTTAATAATTCCAATTTCTATTATTCTTCCGAAATTTCAATTAATTAATTAATTAAAGTTTTATTTTAATTATATTTGAAATGGTTAGTAGGTTTCCACCCTCAATCATTTAAGTTTCAATCATCCAAAATCAGTTTAAAATCAAATATTTTACCCTCCACTTTTTGATTAATCCTAAAATTTTAATTAAGGGTTGAAATTTTTAATTACCCTTTTGCCCTTCAAGCTTAATAATTCTATTACTCACTAAACTAAGCTCAAGTGAACTTGAAATTTTTATGTAACCTTACTCACATGTTAATTAAGACATTAGAGGGGAAAATGTGATTTTTCTGTATTTAATTTATTTATGTAATTATTTTTAATGGAAAATAGGGGTTTTCAAGGAAAATTCAATAACATGACCAAGGAAATGTTTCTGTCCTTAAGAAAATTATGAGATGTTCCTAATGACTAGAGGATAATTTGAGCCAATTTTGGTGATTTTTTGAATTATATTTTGTTTATTAGAATTATTTTGAGCTTTGGAGTATTAATTAATTTAAAAAGAAATAAAAATTAAAAAAAGGATTTTATATTTTTCAAAAATCTCTCTGACCTCAAGGAAATCAAAGAACCAAATTTTATATTTTTCTGATTTTTCTTTGATTTATTAGAATTATTTTAGTGGAAATATTCAAGAAAATCATTTTTTAACTCAAAAATTGTTTTAAGCCTTTAAAATTCATTATCTTACCCTAGAGACTTAGGAAAAATATTTGGTTTGTTCCTAGGTGATTAGAATTCAAAATGTGACACTATGGTGATTTTTAATATTTTTATGATTTTTATTATTTTTTAACTATTAAAAATATTAAAATAATGATAAAAATTAACTTTTTTAGAAAATTACAATTTTAATTTTCCTAAATTTCCTAAATTAACTTTTTAAAATATTGATAAAAATTAATTTTTTAAGAAAATTACCATTTTTGTGAATTTTAGAAAAGTATTTTGTGAGTTATGAATTTTTAGAGTTTAACTTTGGTTATGTGAATTAATTAATCCATTTAGTGGGGTTAAATATTTCCACTTGATTTCAAATTTTTATGTGATGTTCTTCTGATCCTAAAGGTCAGTGGAGAATTGTTTTCAAGTTAATTTGATGTGTAATTAACCCTAATTAATTAAAGTTCAATTTTGTGTGTTTAGGCCAATTAGGGTTGTTCCATGTGAATTAACTCAAAACTATTTTTCTTAAGTTCCTCCGGTCATAAGAAACATCACCAAATTTTCCTAGAATTTATTTCTCGACATGCTAATTGTTGGAATTAAAATATTCAAAACGAGTAACATGAACTTGGAAAATCAATAACTTCTCATAGGGATGGCCTCGACCTTGGAAAATTCGGGGAATGTTCCCGAGTTCGAGGCTTCAAAACACTATGGTCTCAAGCCATGGTGAATTGCCTATGTAAATGAAGAATTAAAACAATGCAGAGAGTAAATAAATCATTAAAAATAAAATACTTGATGAAATGACTTGATTTCTTTTCCACATTATTCTCCTTTGTTCACTGAGCAAGAGGATATTTTTATTTTATTTTTGTGATTTATCTATGCAAAGATATGGATTTTTGAAGTTCTGGTAATTAAATAAATAGAAAATAGCCCTAATTTCCTACTTATCCACGCGGCGCCACGCCATCCTCGGCAGCTCCGAAAGGCCACGCGACGCGCTCTGATTCGGCGCCGCCATCTGAGTCAGCGATGTGGGGGCCCGCCATTCATGTATCATCTCCCGGTCCGACGCCATCTGAGCCGTCCGTCCAATACACGTGCGAATGGACGGCATCCGTTCATCGTCCCCGATCGACTTCACCCGAGAGTCGTCCATCTTCCAGGCTTGATATCTCTCTCGATTCTTAACTGATTTCTACGTTCTTATACTCTATGGATTCGTCTTGAAGAGACGAACACATCCATACGGTTTATGTGGCATGAAATTAACCCAATCAAAATAGAGAATGTTCGAAGCTCGGGAAGAAGAGAGAGCTCATACCTTTGCTCGGAGAAGTGTGGCTTCGATGCGAGAGTTGTGTCACCTTCGATTGGACCTAAGCAAGCTCCGGATGAAGTCTCGACCCCGAGGAATTGCCTAGACACTGATTTCCACCAGACCCGATTTCAACCTTTGGAGAGCTAGGACAAATGCGTGGCATGGAGAGGGGGCTTTCACTGGGGAACTCCTTCTCTTGGTCTTGTGCAGGTGTGGGTGAGTTTAATTTGATTTTGGTGGAGGATTTGAGAGTGTCCTGTTCTGGCCTGAGAATTGAGCTCCAAAATTGAGCTCAATCAGTGGGAGTTAGGGCAGGAGAACAGTGGGGATGGATTGCTCTTGGCTAGGGGAAGCTTTGTGAGGAGTTTGGAGGGATTCTGTGAAGGTTTGGTTCAGCCAACCTTTTGGCCGAGAGGGGTTGGTTGGCTTAAATAGCCATGGCCATGGCTTCCCAGGGGGAGTTAGGGGCTTGGATCAACTGCTTAGGGTAAGGGAAGAACAGCTGCAATGGCCATTGGGCATGGGGCGGCTCGGCGGTGGGAATTCCAAACTTTGGCTCATCCCGAGGTTTCGGCCATGGCATTTTCCGGCGACTCGGGTGGTGGCCGGCGGGAGTCGAGTCCTCGTTGTCATCGGGGAGGTCGGTGCTTGAGGTTTGTGAGTTCGATTGAGTAGTGCCAAGTGTAAAGGAGTTGAATCGAAGTACAAGGAGGAGGGATCATTTTGGGTTTCATTTGGTCGACCCATTGTTTAGGGCTTGGTGCACTCTCCGAGGGACTTTGGGTGTTGTGGGGAATCGGAGTAAGTCAGCTTGGTTTTGAGTGGAGAAGTCCCCATCCAAACATATTTGGATTAATTTTGGATTAAGGGTAATCATGGTTAAGGTTAATGACCTTAAGGGAATCTAGAAAGAGCTTCCTCCATTTGGCCAACGTGGTATGGTCACATGTCAAACCTTTCATGGCTCCACATGGTGCTTAAGGATGGCTTCATGGCTCTTATATGGCTTGGGAAAAGTTGGCTTGGTCTCATGGAAGTAGGTTTTAGGAATTTTGGTATTTTGCTGTGAAATTTGGATGGTTTGTCATATTGCTTAGTTTAGAAAAGTTTGATTGTTGATTTAGAACTTATGGATGATTTTAATTGAGTAAGGATGAGATGAGATTGTAATGTGGGCCTTAGGATGGGTTTGGGCTTTTAAAATTTGGTAAAGGTGGGCTTTTAAAATGGTTTAAGGGAATGGGCTTTTATGTTTCAAAATGGGCTTTTAGATGAAAAATTTTGCGAAGGGCCATGCTAAATAAATGTTGGGTTTGGTTTAGGGATGTGTCATGAGTGATTTGAGACAAATTTGAGGTGATTTGGAATTGAATTGAGTCTAATTTGGGTCCCCTTGGTGATAGGGTCAAAATAGGTCAAAATGGACTAACTTGGGCTAAGGTTGGGCTAATGTTGAAATTGATGTAAAATTAATGTTGAGAAATGTTCATGGGAGTGTCACAAAGAGTTTTCAACCTTGGTTGGGCTTTAATTTTTGGATTTGGGCCTATTTGGGTTCATTGTGGATTTAGGCCTATTTAGGGAATTTTGGGTTTGGGTTGAATTTGAGTAAGGTTTGGGTCCAAATTTTAGGCAAATCAAGTTAGTGTTTTGTTTGTGGAGAAGTTAGGGAAGATTTAGAAAAGGTTTGGGGTTCATTGGGGTTGAATTGGGTTGGTTTGGGCTAAATTTGGGTTATGGGTCAAAATTGGGCTTTAAGCTTAAAAATGAAATTGGATTCAAATGTCAATCAAATTGGGCTTGGATTTGGTCTAGATTGATATTGGGGATATTGAATTGAAGCTTAGAATTGAATTGGACCAGAATTGAGATCAATTGGGGTGGTTTGGTTTGACATTGGGTTCACTTGGGTTTAAAATGGGTCAAATTGGGGGTTTTGGTAAAAATGGGGTAAATTGGCAAAAGTGGCCCATGGTGTAGTTGAACAAAATGAAATTGGGAATATTTGAGATTTTCTGGAATTTTTTGGGAATTTTTGGAATTTTTGAATTTTTGGGTTAAGAGGGGCATTTTGGTAATTTGGAGGGCATTTGGGGTATTTTGGTGGGTTTAAGAGGTGAAAATTGTTTCAAAATATTTTTTAGGATTTTTAGGAATTTTGGGTAAATTTTGAGAAATATTGGAGAGTTTTGGGTTGTAGGGGCAATTTGGGCAATTTGGGGTAGGTTTGGTTGGTTTAGGGTCTAGAATGTGTGTGAGAGTGTGGTGTGTGCAAGCTTACCCTCACCAAGACCTGGCCACCTAGGGTAGGCCTAAGGCGACGAGTCCTATAGGAAGCTCATCCTTTAAACCTCCACATATTGATTTTAACCCTCCAAGTGGTTTAGGGGTTTATAATCAAACATGTGGGGTTTGAAGGGAGTTAAGAAGTGGTTTGAGTTTCTAAGTGGTGGGTCCCATTTCTAGTCCTCTAGGATAGTCAAGGGAAAACCTATGGCTAGATCCTAAGTACTAAGGAGAGAGAAGAGAAAAGACCTCATCAAAAATAAGGTCAACAAATGGACCCCCAATAGGTGTGGTGTGCTGACGGAGCACACCGCACGTATTGGCGATGACCGAAGAGATCAACAAAACCAACACAGACGTCTAAGTGACACAGTTAGAACAGAGTAGAGAAAAATTTCCACTGGGGAGTGTCAGGCAGATCTTTAAGACTGAAGATCCCTGAACTCTCGCTGGGGAAGGAGGAGGTGAATTCCAAATTACAAGACTTGGAGAGATTAGATTTTAGATTTGTTTCATTTTCTGTTTCAAGTTTTAATGTGTGAGTTTGAACTTTGGTTTGAGTTTCAATTTTGGTCGAAATTCAATTTAAGATTGATTTCAAGGTGGATTTCGTGAAAATTCTGGATTTGAAGTGAGAACTGGAACCTAGGTTCCAACCTCGAAACTTAAAAGAGAACTAGAATTTAGGCTCTAGTCTCGAAGAAGAAAGTTAGAATTTATGCTCTAACCTCGGACAGAAAATCATAATTTAGGTACTGATTGAAAGGGGATGAGGACTGGAATTTAAGTACCAGCCTTGGAGAGAGAATCAAAATTTAGGTACCGACCTCACAAAGGATGAGAATCAGAATTTAGGTACTGATCTCGAAGAGAGAGTCGGAATTTAGGTACCGACCTCACAAAGAGAGAATCGGAATTTAGGTATCGATCTCGAAGAGAAGTCGGAATTTAGGTACTTACCTCGCAAAGGATGAGAATCGGAATTTAGGTATCGATCTTGATGGGAGAGTCGAATTTAGGTACCGAGCCTCACGAAAGGAGAGAATCGAATTTAGGTATCGATCTCGAAGAGAGTCAGAATTTAGGTACCGACCTCACAAAGGAGAGAACTGGAATTTATGTACCAGTCTCGAAAGAGAATCAAAATTTATGTATCAATCTCAGAAAGAGAGTCAGAATTTAAGTACCGACCTCAAAAGGAGAGAACTTGAATTTAGGTACCAGTCTCGGAAATTTAGAATTAAAATTTAGGTATCAATTCGGATGAGAATCTAAATTTAAGTATCGATCTCGAAATAAGAACTGGAATGTAGGTACCAGTCTCGGAAATTTTGAATTGAAATTTAGGTATCAATTCAGATGAGAATCAAAATTTAAGTATCGGTCTCGGAATGAGAACTGGAATGTAGGTACCAGTCTCGGAAAGAAGAGAACTGGAATTTAGGTACCAGTCTCGGAATTTAGAATTGAAATTTAGGTATTAATTTGAAAAGAGAATCGAAATTTAGGTATCGATCTCGAAATGAGAATCTGGAATTTAGGTACCGACCTCGGAAGTGTAGAATTGAAATGTAGGTATCAATTCGGATGAGAATCGAAATTTAAGTATCGATCTCGAAAAGAGAGTCAGAATTTAGGTACCAACCTCGAAAGGAGAGAACTGGAATTTAGGTACCAGCCTCGAAAGTGTAGAATTGAAATGTAGGTATCAATTCGGATGAGAATCAAAATTTAGGTATCGATCTCAAAATGAGGACTGAAATTTAGGTACCAGCCTCAGAAGTGTAGAATTGAAATGTAGGTATCAATTCAGATGAAAATCGAAATTTAAGTATCGATCTCAGAAAGAGAACTGGAATGTAGGTACCAGCCTCGGAAGTTTAGAATTGAAATTTAGGTATGAATTCGAATGAGAATCAAAATTTAGGTATCGATCTCGAAAAGAGAGTTGGAATTTAGGTACCGACCTCGAAAGGAGAGAATTGGAATTTAGGTACCAGTCTCGGAAGGAGAGAACTGGAATTTAGGTACCAGTCTCGAAAGTAATGGGAATCAGAATTTAGGTACTGATCTCGAAAGGAGAGTTTCAAAGGAATTTTAAATGGATTTCGATTTGAAGACGAATTGCAAGGTTTGAAACAGTGGATTTAGATTGGAATCCAATTTGAGATTTAGATTCGTTTTGTTTGTCCTTTAACGATCCCATTTTTTTTATTTGTTGTTTATTTAGTGTTCATGTGAATTTGAAGTTCATTTTACTATTTAGATTTTTAGAAAAGTTCTCATTTATTTTATTTTCTCTTTTGTTTCTTCGTTCAAAGTTCATTTAACTCTAATGGCGTTTCCCGGTCGATTTGCACAAAAAGAGGTGAAGGCGAGATATGACATAGTCGTTTTCATTCCAACTTGCTGAAAGTACATCATACAACCTGATCTAGTCATGATGACATTTTTCTCAGAAATTTAATGTCTCATACAATCCCTGTAACTCCAAAACGAACTGTATAAACTTCTTGCTGATCCATTCAAAAGTGTCTATCAAAAATCCATGTCTGAATAGTAAGAAACATGGGCAATAACATCACCTTCCAAGCCACCCTTGGCAGGAATGCCGCATGGATGTGCATTGGAGGTGTGCTATTTTCCATGTAGCTCACAGCTCGTAGGGCCGGAGACTCTCCAATTCTGGATCTGGCTGGAAGTGGTAAGGTGCCTTTCTGTCGTCCATCCTTCTAAAAGTAGCGGAGATCCGCTCCACTGGCACTCCCAATATACAATGTTTTGCGACGTCTGCTCCATTTCCTTTTAATATCATGACGGAACCTACCGGAAGTGGTATCTCCACCGGCCCTCGGAACTTACCCGGGCCTGCTATCCAGAGGTCAGATCCGAACAAGGTATTGCATTGGTTGATGAACGAAACTGTGCAGAAAGGTCTGACAAAGTCGTGGTGGTCTATGTGTGGAGGTATGCAGTCGCCCTTGTGGTAAATGTTGATGATGCAACTGTTGGGTATGCAGTCTGCTGGCAGTACCCTCCACGTTATCATTCTTTTCACCATTCTTTTAATTATCCTCGGCATTGGATCCACCTCACTGCGATGGAGTATCCCTGGTGGATTTCCTTTTCTATCCTCTACAAAGTTATAGCAACATCCGCATTGTATTGTGACTCTTCCTTTCCCTGGCATCCATCTCTGGGGTTCTGAATAAGTCTTTTCCCTCAGACGGCCTACTCGGCCCATCTTCTGAAGCTCTAAGATGCAGTCCACAATCTGCTGCTGCTCGTACTCTGAGATTACATCTGTGTGTAACTCGAGGCCTTCCAAAATATTGATTCTCTTGCCTCTAATCCTTTCAAAGTATTCGAAAGTCTTCTTCTCAACATTTTGCATTCTTTCTAGTTCATATTCTGGGATGATCTACAAGTGACAAGGTCTAGTAATGTATTGCGGGATGTATGGCTCAATCACGTCACATTCTCCTGCATAACTTGGCTCCTCGGGGATTGTCTCTGTCGGGACATCCTCCGGGGTTGCTTCCACAACAAGGTTTTTTACCACTGGTGGCTCTGTCTGGCGTCGTGGTAGCCTCTCTGCCTCTGATCTTCTTGGAGTTTCCCTTATATTTTCTGTTGTTCTTGGAGCTGGTTTACTCTTTTTAGGTTCCTGATGAACAGGTATCTTTGAAATGTGTGTGTCAGCGGTAGCGGCTGTCTCTTCGTGTTGATCTGCTGCTAGTTTAGTCAACATCTTGCGGATACGGCGATTTTTATTTCTTCGCTGGGTAGTAGTGAGAGTAGCTCTCCTTACCCCTTGAATTTCTGCAGGCTCCACGCTGACGAGCCTGCCCTCTGTCGTGGCAACTATTGACTTGATTTTCTTGTTCTCCTCGGTGTTTGTTTTTCTCTTTTTGTTGTTGGATTGGTGGCTTGGGCCACCCATCTTCATCATTGTCTGGCTGTGAAGCTCTTCTCGATCGACTAGGATCCAATCATTTTCTTCGTACTGTAGGCTGGCTGGTGTGAAGTCAGAATCAATTTCTATCACTGCTCCATCCTTCACCCTCTTTTCATCGAGTGCGAGACTCACGCCATTTCTAAAGTTTAGGACCAACCGCTCGTTCAACATTTCCTGCGAAAAAAAACAAGGAAAGGATCGGAGGTACGTACTTAAGAACAAGAACATGAAGAAAATATTTATTAATGAAAAGTTTTTTTTTATTCTTATTTTCTTTTAAAATTTAAACAGGAGTAGGAAAAGGAGTGAGAAAAGATCAGGAACAAGACTTGATTTGAAAGGAATGATTTGATATTTTATTATTATGGTTTCCCATGTTTTCTTTTTAACATTTTTGTTGATGAGAGATTTTTTTTTATATCATCCATTTTATTTTGTTTTGGGTTCGGACCTAGTCGCAAAGTGATTACTTCACCCGTGTTTCTAGGGGTAAAATTTTACTTTAGAGGCCACCCTTCAAAACATCAGGTTGCGTAATACTTCTTTAAATACCACCCATTGATTGGAAGCATGGGTTGTTCTCCACGGCAATTCACCAGTTGGTAGGAACCTCCTGAGTAGACTGTCTCGACCACGAACGGCCCTTCCCATGTTGGTTCAAATTTACCACCTATCTTGCGATGTGCAAGAATAAGTCTTCTGAGAACAAGAACTAAGTCACCGATTTTGAAAGTTCTTGGGCGGACCAGTTTATCATGGGTCTGGATCATCTTGGCTTGATACAGTTCCAAATTCTGCTGTGCGGAAAGTCTTTTCCCTTCCAAGCTTTCCAATTCTTCCAGTCGTAGTACGGCATTTTCTTACATAGTGATCTTGTTCGCAAGCTGCGATTCGAGTGATGGAAGCTGAACTTCGAGGGCAAGACGGCCTCGGACCCGTACACTAAAACGTAAGGTGTGGGCGGGTAGGAGTCCTAAAAGTCGTCTTGTAGGCCCATAAGGCTTCTAACAACTTCTCGTGCCAATTTCTCTTGTTGTCGTCCAAAGTTTTCTTTAAAATTTGAACGAGAGTTTTATTAAAAGCCTCGGCACGAGCCGTTTGCTCTTGGGTAGTAGATCGTTGAGTATCGCCGATCGATCCCGTGTCTTCGACAAAATTGTTGATCTTTATACTTTTGAATGCAGACCCATTATCTGAAATGATCCTGCGCGGTACCACGAAACGGTAGACGACTTGGTTCTTGAAAAACTGTAGCACGTGGTGTGCCTTTACTTCCCTGAGTGGTATAGCTTCTGCCCATTTAGAAAATTAGTATGTAGCTGCAAGGATGAAGTGATGTCCTCTTGAAGAAGGCGGTTCGATCGAACCCACTATATCTGTGCCCCAACACTCAAATGGCCACGACGCGATTGTCGGATGTAGACATTTGGATGTTGATGTAAAATCACTCCGTGCACTTGGCACTGGTGAAAACTTTTGGTAACTTTCATACAGTCGGTCATCATTGAGGGCCAGTAGTACCCTAGTCTTTTAATTTTAATTTTCATTTTCGGACCCGACTGATGAGCGCCACAAAGTCCTGAATGCACTTCTTTAACGATTTCACGAGCCTCGGACCCGCTCGGGCATCTTAGCCACATCGATCAAAAGACCTTACGTATAATGTATTGTTTATTAATGCGTAAGACGAGTTCTTTTCTTGATTTGATGGGCTAATCGACTTATCGTCCGGTAAGTTTCTTGTCCGCAAGTAGTCAGTAGTGGCTGCCTCCGATCTTACGTATCTTACATCCTTCTTCTGCGATTGTTTCTTCTGCTTTCTTTCCGATTTGTGTATTGTATCCATGTCGAGTCGTGATAGGACTCGTCGTCCTTGAGCCGACACTTCAGTCGACTCATCTTGCAAGCGAGGCAAATTCCTTTGCAAGGCGGGCTAGCGCATCGGCGAGAGCATTTTCTTTTGCAGGAATCTTGTAGATTGTTACGTTTGGAATTTGTTCCAACAATTTCATGGCGTCTTGAAAATCTTGCTCGAGTCTTGGCTTTAAAATTCTGTACTGTCCGGCGACCTGTTGAATGATCAACTGAGAATCTCCATAGATGTTGATGTCTGTTATTCTCATCTGAATGGTTAATTCCAGTCCGGTTATAAGGGCTTCGTATTCTGCCTCGTTGTTTGTGCATGGTTCTGTTAAGTGGTAGGAGTATCTTAACATCCCCGCTCCGGTGTTATAAAGATTAGTCCGATTCATGCCTTACCGGGCACTATCGTTTGCAATTCTTTGTTCTTCTGTGTTGAGGACGCACTGTCGAGTATAGCTCCCAACGTCGATCATCGGTGTCTTCTAGGCTCATTATGCTGCTCGTCGAGCAAATCGTCGTTGAGAGGCGAATTTGCCGGTAAAGGGTGTCTTGCGAGGAAGTCGGCTAGGACTTGTCCCTTTACGGCGCGAAGAGGAACGAAAGTTATGCTCGAATTGCAATAGTATCATCGACCACACGGCAAGTACGCGGAGAGCGTCGGTCGGGTCATCGAAGTATTGTAGCAGATTAACTCTCGAAATAAGGTTGACCTTATGAGAAAGCATGTAATGCCGAGCTTACGTGCGGCGAAGATCGGGGCCGAACAATGCTTCTCAATAGGAGGATACTTTACTTCCATCGGGATTAGACGACGACTTAAGTAGTAGAGAGCATTTTCTTTTCCCTCATCATTGACTCAGGCTAGTAGGGCTCCGAGGAGTCGTCTAAAGCCGCGGTATAAAGTATCAACGGTCTACATCGGTAAGGGCTACTTAAGACAGGAGTTGTCATTAAGTATTATTTCATGTCATCGAAGGCATGTTGACATTTGGAGTCCCAAGTAAACTTGGCATCCTTCTTAATCAAAGCATAAAAAGGTTGACACCTTCCTGATAAATTCGATATAAAGCATCGAAGATATGCCAACTTTCCTTGAAAGGATCGTAGCTGTTTCAAGGTTTTAGGAGATGGCATTTCTAAGATAGCTTTAATCTTTTCCGGATCAATTTCAATCCCGCGATGTTGGACAACAAATCCTAAGAATTTCTCGGAGGTGACGCCGAAGGCTCATTTAAGGGATTCATCTTAAGGTTGTATTGTCTTAGTCGCTCGAAAACAATTCTCAAATCATACGAGTGATCTTCTTTCGGTTTGCTTTTGATGACCACATCATCCACGTAGCACTCAACTTGGTTGTGAATGAGATCATCAAAAATCTTCGTCATCGCTCTTTGGTATGTTGCTCCTGCGTTCTTTGAGTCCGAATGGCATTACTTTGTAGCAATACACTCCGATCGGCGTTACGAATGCCGTGAGCTTTTCGTCTTACGGTGTTATCTTTATCCGGTTGTATCTGATGATCCATCCATGAATGAAAATATTTCTTGTGTTGAAGCGATATCGATCATCGGTTCGGGATTGGTAGTGGAAATTCGTCCTTTGGAGATGCTTTATTTAAATCTGCGAAGTCACATACGATTACGATCGACCATTCTTCTTTACTTGGTACCACATTGGCTAACCAAGTAGGGTATTGTTCTTCACGGACAAATTTAGCGTCTATTAGCTTCTTAACTTCGGTATTACTTGTTACTCAATTTCTAGACGCATTCTTACGGGATCTTGTCGATTCGGAACAGAAGTAGGATCTACTCCTAATTTGTGAACTGCGACTTCTGGAGCTAATCCTGGCATTTCATCGTAACTCCAAGCAAAACAGTCCTTGAATTCCATTAGTAGCTTAATTATTTCCTCGGAATCTTCTTTATTGAGTAAGGAGATAACGAAGGTAGGCCTAGGCTCTTCGCTAGTACCTAAGTTAACTTCTATTAACTCGTCTATTGTAGATTTGATTTCTTCTTCAAATTCTGGTGGAGCATCTCCGATTGGTAGATCTTCGAGATCTTCTGAAGCTTCCAAGCAGTCTTTATCAGGTTCGCAAGTGACAACCAAGCAAAATCCCGTATCATCGGCTGATCTCTCGTGCCGAATCCGAGACCATGTTTTGAATTGGGAGGCCGATCGGCATTATTCCATAATTTTTCAAAGTGTTGTGATCGGCCTTTTGTCCATTGTCGAGGTAAGACACCACGTTGAATTAAATTTTGAACACAGGGAGAGTACCACTCAAAAGGTAGTTCCATTAATTCGGAAGAAGTAACATCTTGAGTGTACATCTTTTTCAGTATTGGAGGAAGAAGCACCACGGTAAAACTTGATAGGCTTGGTACCACCACCATGCACTTCCTTGACCACCATACCCTCGATCTTATAAGAATGGATCGGGGTCAGGGTCATAGCATGAACATGATGGTTAATCTTCTCGTACATTAATTTATATTCTTCATTCTTTTCATCTTCGAGAAAGATCTTGAACTGGGGTTTCTTTTGACTTATTGTCACTGCTTCTTTCTTGATTTCTTCTTCTTCTTCGGAAGTGTTCTCCCAATCAACATCGATGACCGGTTTCTTACGTCCGACTTGTTCCAACATTTCTTCCACGTCCTCGTCCCCGGCCTCGACCTCGGGTGCGAGTTCTGGAGAAATCTCATCATCTCGCCATAAGGGAGTGGTGAGTAACTGTTGGACTAGAACTTCAGGTTCTTTATCGTCTCGAATTTCTTTTGCTTCATTCGGTATGGTATTTCTAGAAAAGATTGTTTTCTTCGGGGGCGCGTAGTAGGCCGCATCTTCATGAATTCCAATTTCATGCACGGAGATCGGTTGCAAATCACCTTTGATGCACTGTTCCCCTCCTTCGTAATACTTTATGCCTTCGGTGCAGAGACGACGGTACCATCCGGTTTTCATGGATCCATGGTCGACCCAGTAGAGCGTTGAACGATGTCTCAGAATCAATTATGTGGAATTTTGCGGTTATCTTTGCTAAATCACTGGTCTTCATTAGTAGTGTTATCGATCCAAGAGCTCTTTCTCCTTCTTGATTGAAGCCTCTTAAAAACATCTTGTCTGCTTCAAGCTCACGAGCATCAATTTCCAAATATGCTAGCGTCCGAAGATTCATTATGTTGATTGATGCTCCCGGATCAACCAACACTCTAGAGAGCATAAACTTTCCAATAGTGACTGAAATGTACAACGGTCGGTTGTGATCAGCTGTTCCCAGTAATAGATCATTGTCCGTGAAGGTAACACCTAGCTGTTCTTTTAACGAGCAAACCTCGTCGAAGGAATTACCGGCCATTTGAGCTAAAAAAATTTCTGTATTAAGTAAAGCCTTGATCAGAGCCTCTCTCATCTCCTTTGACAGGATCAGAGCGTCGTATATGCATAGTTTGGCTGGTAGCTTCCTAAGATGGCCTAGCACGTTGTAGTCCACTTTATTACCATGTTCCTAGGTTTCTTCCCGAATGGGCGGTTCTCTGTCGGGGTTGGCTCTTCTCGAGCGACCACCGCTTTCCTTTATCCTTTGGACCCATTCTCGGAGGTAAAACTTTTCCACTTCTTAAATTTACTTCGGTTATTTCTTCGAATTTGGTGTTGAATGCTGTCGGTGTATCCTCTTGAATTGGATCCATCGGCTCTTCGAAGTTGCTTCGGTGTACGATGGTTCTAATTCTATCGTGATTGGAGCTCCTCGGAATTCATAAATGGACTCGTTGCTTGTCGAGCTTTCGTAGCCTCCTTTGTGAACATCTTCTTCGTCGTGGTCGTCGAGGTTGTTTATGATTTGAGAATCGTTATTCGTATTGGAATCGAGATCCGGATTAAGCCGGTTGTCGCTAGTTACGTAATCGTCAGAAACAGATCGAAAACGTAGCCAACGCCAAAACCCTTATCATTATAAGATCCCGCCGGAGCGAGCAGATAATCATACAGAGTCAGGAGTTCGAGGGATTTCTCCCCCGAGTCGGAAATAACCATCCTAGGATAAGCAGCCCCTAGTCTACCCTTTGGAGCCTCGATCTTCTTTTCTTCCACGATCTTCTCCTCCTTCTGGGCGGTTCTTCGATCGCAAGTGATAGTGTCGGCTCGACGGGTTTCAAACTTTGAGTTGAAGCGCGTACCGAAGCGGTTTGGATGTGATCCAAAATTTTCTTTGATGACATTGTCCAGACGGTACTCCATCCATCATCGATCGTGTACGGGTTTATCGGAACAATGGGATCCGTTGAAATAATGTTGATGGAACCTCCCTTCTAGGGTTCCTTCATGTATTCCTTTGGGATCGTTATGTTCCCTCTCCGGAGATTGTCATCAAGCCAACTCTTGAAAGTGATGCAATCCTCTATTTTGTGTCCAAGCATCTGATGGTAAGGGCAATAGTTCGGATGATCTTTCTTTTTGACTTCCTCCGGCTTCTTGGGCTCTGGGAACTGAAAATTCGGTGTCTTCATTAAGCTGTGGAACATCTTCTCTACTGCTTCAGTTTTGAATGGGTATTCTCTATTTAGAAGTTCTCTTAGGGTATGCGATGAACGAGGCAGTTGTTCATAATGCTTAGGCGACTAATAGCTCGGACGAGGCTGCTGATAACCCTGCTGAGGCTGCTGATAGCCTTGCTGAGGTTGTTGGTATGTTCGTTGCGGTGGTTGGTAACTAGACTGTGGCCGCTCTGACTGTATCTGTATTGGCTGCTTGCCCTTATCTACTGCCGCGACGATTCCAGATTTCTTCTCGAATGTTTTCACAGGCTTCTGCTTATCGTTCTTATCCGCGAAACTTAAATGTTTTGCCTCTTCTTGCAAGCTCCCGGCCTTGCTAAGCAACTTCTCGAAAGTCTTGATTGTAAATCATTTAAGGAGGAGTGCTATCGGGCCATGGATACTTTTAAGTAGGATACCGACTGCATGTTGTTCTTGAAGCTGTGGTTCACACTTCATGCTTAAGTTTCTCCATCAAAGTATGTAATCTACTAAAGTCTCATTCGGCTTTTGTTGCTCCACCACTAGATCATTAATAGTGATGTGGTGCTGAGCCCCGACAAATCGTTTAACGAAGAGATTCTCCGGTTACGAAAAGGTCTTTGCTGAGCCGTTCGGCAATTCGCGTACTGAGTCGAAGGCAATCACGACAAGCTGGCGACGAGCGGCGGAAGAGTAAATCGTCACTCCCACCGGCATTGCGGCAACTAGCACGAAAATGTGCGACATGCTTGCCGAGGGTTTCCTGTTCCATCAAAAGTCTTAAACAGAGGTGGTACGAAGCCTTTCGGGTATTGGACGGCATCGAACTCTTCGGGGTAAGGTCTACCCGTCTGAATAGATGCTCGACTCTTGGATTGTGCTAAAGCTTCTCGCACCTGCTGTTCTACCATATTTTTAATATCCTTTTCTGGAATCATGCTTTGTGTAGAATCCTTCCTTGGTGGTTCGTCTCCGTTGACGGATGTGATCTCTTTTCCTCCATCTGCAATATGGATAATTTCTGGGGGTGTCTTTTTCGGAGGTTGGGCCTGACTCTAGAGAGTGGCTAAGGCACCAGCCATCTCTTCCATCCTCTTTGCCATCTAGGAAATCATATCATCTCTTTCCCGAAGTTGTGCTCTCAACACTTCAGGTTCATCTCTTTCCGCAGCTGCCGGAGCACCTTGCGAAGCTGACGATGCTCGTGTCTCAACCATGTTGATCTCGGCATACTCGTCATTCATAAATTCTGATGAGTCGATTTCATCTCCTAGTTTTTCTTCCCTTTCTTTTGCTAACCGTCGGATGACGGTCCTTAACTTGTCCATGGCATCCTATAGTGGCCCTTTTCGCACGGTCTCGCAGTTGTCTCGTGACAGTTATTGAACTTCCTTCCCGGGAGTCCCCTTTATTGCAGTTGCACTTTCTTCTAATTCAAGTCTCCTGACGAGACTTTTCTTCTCAGGACATTGTTTTGGTCTTAGCTCGCCGGTGGTAGGTCGCCATACCATCCTTCTTACAGCCCGAAGCCTGGGACCGGATGGTCTATCGGCTATATACTGGAAGGTGGTATCCTCCCTAATTTGTAAATCTGATACAACAACTGGTGTACTGGCTTTTATCTTCTTCTTTGATTTCTCTGTGGCAGCAACAGGCTCTATTCGCGGTCCGAGGCGGGATTTAGCTGGTATCCGTCCTATCGTTCTTAAGATTTCTGACACACGACATCTTTCTTTCTTTGCCAATCTCTCTATCACAGCTTGCAGTCAGGCAAATGGCGTAGTCTTATCCCTTTTCCTCTTGTAATTGTTGTAGTATGCAGGTCGGGGTAATGCGGTGGCGATCCTACGAACATCCTCTTCATCTGATGCGGCAGAGAGGGGGAGAAACCTGCTCCCTTCCAATAGAGGTATATACTCAGGCAGTTCTTCTCTTTCTTCAAGTATTTCTTCTAGAAAAGCAACTTCAGCAGCTCTAGCTTTCTTGGTGATCTTCCTGGTTCTATTTCTTCTTTGAGTCCGAGTTAGGGGTGCAACTCTTGAGCTGGACCCAATCTAAAAACGAGATGTTATTGTAGCGAAATCGTACCCTCCACGGTGACGGGCTCATCACGGACTTGGATTTCCTTCCCCTTCGGTTTGGCGAGAAGTCGGGGTAGGTGCGGAGATGACTAGGCGGGTGGGGGTAGAGAAAACGGTCCTCGTACGAACGGTAGTACTCCTCTCGAGCTGGAACCCTTTGCGAGGGAGGGAATTCTTGAGCCGACTTCGAGTTAAACTCGATCACGGGCTTTTCAGTTTCTGACACTTTGTCCATTAGTGTGAAGAGAGTGACGTCAGCGAACTTGACATCTGTGTTGCCGAATCCTTGTCTGAAACGGATGATCCCATTGTCGGGCAGCTCATCCTTGTAAACGGCGAAGTCCATTCCATTGGTGAAGGAAAAGATTAACTTTGGCGCAGTCATTTTCTGCAAGGTAGATTCCGAGCATTAGTCCTGAATTATGCTTCCTTTTGTTGCAAAACTTAGGATGAAAAAGAAAGAGTCCGAACACATTTTCGTTTATCTTAGTGTACTTGTGATTTATATAAGAGGTTGTTTATTAGGAGGTTCGTTTGTTAGAAACAAAACAAATAAGGAAAAAGGTTATAGAAAAGGTAAAGGGCCCGATTTAGAATTTGAAAGGAAAAGAAAGTCTTATGCAAGACTTCTCGACTCGAAGGACCGCTCCTAAACTAACACCTATTGGGGGTCCACCCCACCTCGAGAAAAGAGGTCGAAGGATCTCGGAACCTCTCTGTTTAGGGGTGTCTAAACAGTGGCTCCTAAATCCGAGAGGAGTTGGTTATACTCGTTCAAGACAAAAATGAACGAGGTATTCCAACGGAAGAATGGTAGTTTGGTCCACTAGGGGCATGAACTCACTATCGATTTATGAAAGCAAAACCATCTAATCAAAAATGGAGAGAGGACCTATTCCCCAGCGGAGTCGCCAGAAGTTGTCAGCATATTCTTTAGGTTTGTGTGTTGTATTTTAAAAAGGGGTCGCCTACAGAAGTTGTCGGTGAATTTTAGGTTTTAAATTTAATTTAAATATATATAATTTAGAAAGTAGTATTTGATTTTGAAAATAATTTTTAAATTTGAAAGTTTTAAGATATGAAATCAAACCGATCTCACATCCCGAATAGTTTATATAAACGAGCACCGCATCACAAACCATGTATCTATCCCAAAGAATGGACACACTGCTTGATGATGGGGCTCGATTAAATAAACTAAAAGATTTATGACATCCGTTTGGTGCAGCGAACCAACTTTATAAGCCGACAAGTTCCTACTGCTTAATATAAAGGAATTAAGCGGGGTTTATATTCACAGGTTCTTAAAGTTCCCTATAAGGGAAAGCCCCTATAGTTAATCACATCTTAAATGACGGGAATCATTTAAGAAAACTCTCGATAATGATCAGTGGTTTTGCTTCCAAGAATTTCAAAGTTTAAGGTTTTCAAAGGATTGAATTTTGAAGATTTTAATAGGGAATAGATCAAAATTGGAACTGTTATTTTCAGGAGTCCAAAGGAGGAGAAGTAGGAGAAGCTGAGGATCCAAGAAGAATCTTGGCAACTTCCCAAACTATCCTATTGTTTGGTTTGATTTTGAGAATATCATTTAATGTTTCAATCCTGCCCATTTTAATTAATTAGGACTTATATTCGTATGACATGATCATACAAATAGTCTCGAAGATGTGAGGGTTTATGTCGTACCAAAAGACTACCTCGGACTCCTAAGACCGGTTAGGGCTTAATTTGCATAACATGATTAGGTAAATGCCTAACGAAGAGTGAAGGATTTATGTTGCACTAGGCAAACTACCTTGAAGTCCTATGGCTTGGTTGTTTAATTCTAAGAAAGTTTTGTTGAAGTAGATCCGAGTTTCTGCGATGATGATGGTCGTGCTTGCCCACTATGCTCCAAGCTCCTTGTTGTTGTAGAGGTCTAGTTTTAGAAGTCATAAATCAGGAGATGAGAGAAGTGTTTTGGTTTAGAGAAAATCTTAAAATTCAAGTGTTTTTTTAATATTTAATTAAAACAAATCTTAAAGTTGTTTAAAGAGAATCGATTAAGATCCCACGGTTCCGTCATCCTGGCACCGTTATTTTCATTGAATTCACTTAGTCCAGATGAATTTGCTAAACTCGATTGAATGAGTTCTACACTTTCATTTAGGCTGTGGGAAATTCCGTTGGCAACACGTGGGTTACATCATCCGAGGTATTCCCGATCATTCAATGAGACGTTTTAATTTAGTTGTGATTGTAGTTTTGTTGTTCTGTTAGTGATTAAATCTTGAGTTATTTTATATTTTGGAATGTTGTGGCGGTGAATTTTATCTTGCAATGACTTTTATTTTATTTTTGGTTTCAGTTCAGGGACTATCCTAAATGTTTTGGTTTTCATGCAACAGTCTTGTTTATCATGCAAGAAAAAGTAAAGTATAGTGCATGTAGGTAAATTGCAATAAAATAAAAGCGTACCTGGAGGGTCTTCCCGTCATCCCAAGCTGCACTTGAAACACATGTTAAGGCATTTAAATATTTTGCAAGAAATACCTAGGTAAAGCTAAGGGAAAGGGTTTGGGTTGTCTACTAAGTTCCTAATCCTTTAACTAGTCATCTCTTATGACGTCTAGGTTCTTGGTTTGGTTTAAGGATGATTTTATTCATCGAAGAACAACTAGATTCAATTGTTCTTATAAAACATCCCGTCATATTGAGGAAGTGCTTAGGACGAGTCCTAAACATCTTTCGATATTTACGGGATTGTTTTGAGTCAAGTAAATTTAGTTGCACGGTGAATTAATCATCCAGGGGTTTGAGTTTTGTTCTCTTGCTCAGTGAACTAGGACATTTGAATATCCTATAAGTGAAGTAACACTTCACTTGATACTTCATTTAAGAGTTATAATAATAAGAGCTTTAAAAAGGGCAAATCAACTTATTAAGTATTTTAATGATTTAAACTTAATGATTTAATTTTAATTTTGACTTAATTATAAAAAATTAGTTTAAGTTTGGAATAGTGTTCAAGTCATTTTTTTTTTAGATTTAATTTAAATCTTTACGTTTTAAATGATGTTATACCTTAGATTTAACCTTTATGTTTTAAGTTTTCTTTGAGTGTTTGGTTTAACTCTTAATGATTTCATTTAGGTGTGTTGTTAAATGATTTTAATTCAATTTAATTTAAGTTTAATTTAAGTTTAATTTAATTTAATTTAATTTAATTTGATTTGATTTAATATAATTTAATATAATTTAATTTAATTTGATTTAATTTAATTTTAATTTAATTTGGTTTAATTTAATTTAATTTTAATTTTAATTTAATTTAATTTTAATTCAACTTAATTTGATTTAATTTATTTTGATTTAATTTTAATTTTTATCTTAA
Source organism: Papilionanthe hookeriana x Papilionanthe teres (assembly GCA_022702705.1). Taxonomy (NCBI): domain Eukaryota; kingdom Viridiplantae; phylum Streptophyta; class Magnoliopsida; order Asparagales; family Orchidaceae; genus Papilionanthe; species Papilionanthe hookeriana x Papilionanthe teres. Next base: position 145,903,219 of record CM040427.1, read on the forward strand.
TATATTAAATATGATTTAATTTAAATGTTAAGGTGTTAACTTGATTTAGATTTTGATTTTAATTTAATCTTAACATCTTGAATTTAATTTAATTTAATTGTTAAATTGTTTAGCATTTTAAATTTTAAGTTAGGATTATCCTTTTAGTTAAGAATTAAATATTATTGAAGTGATTAATTTAGGGATTCATAAATTAAAGAATAAATATCCTCTTAATAATATCCCTACTTTAATAATTCCAATTTCTATTATTCTTCCAAAATTTCAATTAATTAATTAATTAAAGTTTTATTTTAATTATATTTGAAATGGTTAGTAGGTTTCCACCCTCAATCATTTAAGTTTCAATCATCCAAAATCAGTTTAAAATCATATATTTTACCCTCCACTTTTTGATTAATCCTAAAATTTTAATTAAGGGTTGAAATTTTTAATTACCCTTTTGCCCTTCAAGCTTAATAATTCTATTACTCACTAAACTAAGCTCAAGTGAACTTGAAATTTTTATGTAGCCTTACTCACATGTCAATTAAGACATTAGAGGGGAAAATGTGATTTTTCTGTATTTAATTTATTTATGTAATTATTTTTAATGGAAAATAGGGGTTTTCAAGGAAAATTCAATAACATGACCAAGGAAATGTTTCTGTCCTTAAGAAAATTATGAGACATTCCTAATGACCAGAGGACAATTTGGGCCAATTTTGGTGATTTTTTTAATTATATTTTATTTATTAGAATTATTTTGAGCTTTGGAGTATTAATTAATTTAAAAAGAAATAAAAATTGAAAAAAAGGATTTTATATTTTTCAAAAATCTCTCTGATCTCAGGGAAATCAAAGAAGCAAATTTTTTATTTTTCTGATTTTTCTTTGATTTATTAGAATTATTTTAGTGGAAATGTTAAAGAAAATCATTTTTTAATTCAAAAATTGTTTTAAGCCTTTAAAATTCAATATCTTACCCTAGAGACTTAGGAAAAATATTTGGTTTGTTCCTAGGTGATTAGAATTCAAAATGTGACACTATGGTGATTTTTAATATTTTTATAATTTTTATTATTTTTTAACTATTAAAAATATTAAAATAATGATAAAAATTAACTTTTTTAGAAAATTACAATTTTAATTTTCCTAAATTCCTCTGATATCAGAGAAACCCCAAAACCATTTTTGTGAATTTTTGAAAAGTATTTTGTGAGTTATGAATTTTTAGAGTTTAATTTTGGTTATGTGACTTAATTAATCCATTTAGTGGGGTTAAATATTTCCAATTGATTTCAAATTTTTATGTGATGTTCCTCTGATCCTAAAGATCAGTGGAGAATTGTTTCAAGTTAATTTGATGTGTAATTAACCCTAATTAATTAAAGTTCAATTTTGTGTGTTTAGGCCGATTAGGGTTGTTCCATGTGAATTAACTCAAAACTTATTTTCCTAGGTTCCTACGAGTCATAAGAAACATTACCAAATTTTTCTAGAATTTATTTCTCAACATGCTAATTGTTGGAATTAAAATATTCAAAACGAGTAACATGAACTTGGAAAATCAATAACTTCTCATAGGGATGGCCTCGACCTTGGAAAATTCGGGGAATGTTCCCGAGTTCGGAGGCTTCAAAAGCCCTATGGTCTCGTACCATGGTGAATTGCCTATGCAAATGAAGAATTAAAACAATGCGAGAGAGTAAATAAATCATTAAAAATAAAATACTTGATGAAATGACTTGATTTCTTTTCCACATTATTCTCCTTTGTTCACTGAGCAAGAGGATATTTTTATTTTATTTTTTTGATTTATCTATGCAAAGATATGGATTTTTGAAGTTCTGGTAATTAAATAAATAGAAAATAGCCCTAATTTCCTACTTATCCACGTGGCGCCACGCCATCCTCGGCAGCTCCGAAAGGCCTCTGAGTCAGCGCTGCGGGGGCCCACCATTCATGTATCATCTCCCGGTCCGACGCCATCTGAGCCGTCCGTCCAATACACACGCGAATGGACGGCATTCGTTCATCGTCCCCGATCGACTTCACCCGAGAGCCGTCCATCTTCCAAGCTTGATATCTCTCTCGATTCTTAACTGATTTCTACGTTCTTATACTCTATGGATTCATCCTGAAGAGACGAACACATCAATACGATTTATGTGGCATGAAAATAACCCAATCAAAATAGAGAATGTTCAGAAGCTTGGGAAGAAGAGAGAGCTCATACCTTTGCTCAGAGAAGTGTGGCTTCGATCTGAGAGTTGTGTCACCTTTGATTGGACCTAAGCAAGCTCCGGATGAAGTCTGCGGCCCGAGGAATTGCCTAGACCTGATTTCCACTGAGACCCGATTTCAACCTTTGGAGGCTAGAACAAATGGGTGGCACGGAGAGGGGGCTTTCCTCTGGGGAACTCCTTCTCTTGGTCTTGTGCGGGTGAGGGTGAGTTTAATTTGATTTTGGTGGAGAATTTGATAGTGTCATGTTCGGCCTGAGAGCCGAGCTCCAAGATTGAGCTCGATCGAGTGGGAGTTAGGGCGGGGAGAACATTGGGGATGGATTGCTCTTGGCTAGGGAAGCTTTGTGAGGAGTTTGGAGGGATTCTATGAAGGTTTGGTTCAGCCGACCTTTTGGCCGAGAGGGGTTGGTGGCTTAAATAGCCATGGCCATGGCTTCCGGGGGAGTTAGGGGCTTGGATCAGTTGCTCGCGGCGAGGAAGAACAGCTGCAATGGCCATTGGGCATGGGGCGGCTCGGCGGTGGGAACTCCGAACTTTGGCTCATCCCGAGGTTTCGGCCATGGCATTTTCCGGCGACTCGTGCTGTGGCCGACGGGGGTCGAGTCACTATTGTCATCGGGTAGGTCGGTGCTTGAGGTTTGTGAGTTCGATTAGCAAGTGCCAAGTGTAAAGGAGTTGAATCGAAGTAGAAGGGGGAGGGATCATTTTGGGTTTCAATTTGGTCGACCCATTATTTAGGGCTTGGTGCACCCTCTAAGGGACTTTGAGTGCTGTGGGGAATCAGGTAAGTCAGCTGGTTTTGAGTGGAGAAGTCCCCATCCAAACAGATTTGGATTAATTTTGGGTAAAGGGTTATCATGGTTAAGGTTAGTGACCTTAAGGGAATCTAGAAAGAGCTTTCTCCATTTGCCCAATGTGGTATGGTCACATTTCAAACCTTTCATGGCTCCACATGGGGCTTAAGGATGGCTTCATGGCTCTTATATGGCTTGGGAAAAGTTGGCTTGGTTTCATGGAAGTAGGTTTTAGGAATTTTGGTATTTTCGTGTGAAATTTGGATGGTTTTTCATATGGCTTAGTTTAGAAAAGTTTGATTGTTGATTTTGAACTTAGGGATGATTTTAATTGAGTAAGGATGAGATGAGATTGTAATGTGGGCCTTAGGATGGGTTTGGGCTTTTAAAATTTGGTAAAGGTGGGCTTTTAAAACGGTTTAAGGGAATGGGCTTTTATGTTTCAAAATGGGCTTTTAGATGAAAAATTTTACAAAGGGCCATGCTAAATAAATGTTGGGTTTGGTTTAGGGATGTGTCATGAGTGATTTGAGACAAATTTGAGGTGATTTGGGATTGAATTGAGTCTTATTTGGGTCCCCTTGGTGATAGGGTCAAAATAGGTCAAAATGGACTAACTTGGGCTAAGGTTGGGCTAATGTTGAAATTGATGTAAAATTAATGTTGAGAAATGTTCATGGGAGTGTCACAAAGAGTTTTCAACCTTGGTTGGGCTTTAATTTTAGGATTTGAGCCTATTTGGGTTCATGGTGGATTTAGGCCTATTTAGGGAATTTTGGGTTTGGGTTGAATTTGAGTAAGGTTTGGGTCCAAATTTTAGGCAAATCAAGTTAGTTTTTTGTTTGTGAAGATGTTAGGGAAGATTTAGAAAAGGTTTGGGGTTAATTGGAGTTGAATTGGGTTGGTTTGGGCTAAATTTGGGTTATGGGTCAAAATTGGGCTTTAAGCTTAAAAATGAAATTGGATTCAAATGTCAATCAAATTGGGCTTGGATTTGGTTTAGATTGATATTGGGGATATTTAATTGAATCTTAGAATTGAATTGGACCATAATTGAGATCAATTGGGGTGGTTTGGTTTGACATTGGGTTCACTTGGGTTTAAAATGGGTCAAATTGGGGGTTTTGGTAAAAGTGGGGTAAATTGGCAAAATTAGCCCATGGTGTAGTTGAACAAAATGAAATTGGGAATATTTTGGATTTTCTGAAATTTTTTGGGAATTTTTAGAATTTTTGAATTTTTGGGTCAAGAGGGGCATTTTGGTAATTTGGAGGGCATTTGGGGTATTTTGGTGGGTTTAAGAGGTGAAAATTGTTTCAAAATATTTTTTAGGATTTTTGGGAATTTTGGGTAAATTTTGAGAAATTTTGGAGAATTTTGGGTTGTAGGGGCAATTTGGGCAATTTGGGCAATTTGGTGGGTTTAGGGTCTAGAATGTGTGTGAGAGTGTGGTGTGTGCAAGCTTACCCTCACCAAGATCAGGCCACCCAGGGTAGTCCTAAGGCCATGAGTCCTATAGGAAGCTCATCCTTTAAACCTCCACATATTGATTTTAACCCTCCAAGTGGTTTAGGGGTTTATAATCAAACATGTGGGGTTTGAAGGGAGTTAAGAAGTGATTTGAGTTTCTAAGTGGTGGGTCCCATTTCTAGTCCTCTAGGATAGTCAAGGGAAAACCTATGGATAGATCCTAAGTACTAAGGAGAGAGAAGAGAAAAGACCTCATCAAAAATAAGGTCAACAATGAAATTACCTCTATTTGAACCATGAACCAAGGGAAGTCCTATTTTAGATCCTCCATGTGTTGATATTAGCCAAACCCTAGCCTATGGCTAATGGCTTGGGAACCACCCGCATGAGTTTCCAAAAGAAGTAGGGAAACGGGTTGAGCATGTTTTGTTTTAGGGTTAGAGTTAGTGAGTGCAAGTGAAAGGTCTATGCGTGTAAACTATCCCAAGGCTAGATCACCCAGGATTGACTTTAAGGCTAGGCAATCCTATATGAGTCCCTTCCTAAGCTCCTTCACATTTTGCTCCAACCTATTAAGTACTAGAGGTTAGAAATCAAACATGTGGAACTCCAAAAAGAGAAGAAAGGTTTTTAGAATTTCTAAAGGGGGTGGGGTTCCATCTCTATTTCTCTAGGATAGTCAACAGAGAAGTCTTATGGCTAGATCCTAGGCTTCTAGGAAAGACATACTAGACCTCAACAAAAGTGAGGTCAATAGGACCATAGGTGATGGATGCATTGACTGAGAAACCAAAAACTTTGATGAATCCCTACATCCACTTCCCTCAAAATAGAGGATCAAATGAATGAAGTCACCAACCCAAAAACATTTTAAGATCAAAGCTGTCAATACTAAATGATAGAAGGAAATTACTTTAGGAGATCAATTGCCTCATAATATTTAAGGTGCCTTAGCGAGGATGACACTAAAAGCATCCTCCATGTTGTACATTCAGATGAGTGCGAGAGACATCCACAAGGGAAAACCTTGGCCCATCAAATAGACTAATTGATGGAGTCAAGCTTGCATTCGATCTTGTTGAAGAAATATGTACTGACTTGACCTTCATCAAGAAGAGATTAAGAAGTGTAGTGATCGATACTTCAATAAACAGGTGAGTGTTGACCTCATTTTTGGTTGAGGTCTAGTCTTTCTTTAGAATAGCCTAGGGTCTAGCCATAGGACTCTTCTGGTGACTTTCTTAGAAGACTAGTCTTAGAACCCTCCCCCTTAGAAATTCAAATTTTTCTCACTTCACTGGGAGTTTTCATATGCTTATAGCCTAACCTCCAGTTCTTGGGAGGAAGAAACCAAGCATAAGTAATCCCAGGGGAAGTCTCCTATAGGTGGTTAGACCCTAGGATATACTCTAGGAGGTATGGGGCTTACATGCACTTTACGCTGACAAACCTAAGCAAAGCACATCCCACCTTGGCCTCCTAACTCTTTGGAAACTCATGTGGGTGGTCCAGCTCTAAGCCTATGTCCAAAGAGGCAAAAACCAACACATAGGGGACCAAATGAGGGTTACCTTCGGTCCATGGCTCAACCTAAACAATTCTATACTACTCACCTCTAACAAACCTCACTTTTTCTAAAATTTCAATTTTTGACCCCTTGCCCCTAAATCTACCCAAAATACCCCTAAACCCTAAAGTCCTCCACAACTCCCAAAATTACCCAAATTATCCATTTCTCTCTAAAAATCATTTAAAAATATTTCCCACCACTCAAATTGACCAAAATCACCTAAATTTAGCAAAATTCCTAAAATACCCCCAAAATACCCAAAATCACCAAAATGCCCATCTTAGCCCGAAAATCCAAAAAATCCTAAAATTTTCAAAACCTCCCAATTATTCCCAATTTTATTTTTTCGAACTACCACATGACCCAATTTGACCAATTTATCCCAATTTAACTAAAAGCCTCAATTTGACCCATTTAACCTAAAAGTGCCCAAATTAAACCCAATGTCCACCTAATTGGCCCAAATCATGCCCAAATTCAATCCCAAACCAAAATTTAATATCCCCAATACCAATCAAAACCAAATCCAAGCCCAAATTGACTCATATTTGAGTTCAATTTCACTTAAAATCCAAAATCCCCAATTTTGGCCAAGTGACCTAAATTCCCCAAATTGACCTAATGCCAACCAATTTCTCTCCAATTTGAATTCTAAACCCTTCATAACACTCCCACAAACAAAATTGAATCATCAATTACCTCCAATTTGAACCTAAGCCTCATCCAAACCCATGTGAGCCAAATGCCCCCAATTTTGACCAAAATATGCTACATGCCCAAAATTCCCCAAATTAAATGCCATAACTATAAAATTTCCACCCAATTAATGTTGGGAACCCTTTATGACATCCCCCTAGACCATTTAGAACCTTTAATTGGCCTTGACCTAACTCTAGCGCAATTTAAATCCAAAATAGCCCAAATGACCCAAATTAAACCAAATGGCCAAACGGAACCCCCAAACCAATTCAAAACCCCTCCAATGCCTTCCCAAACTCTTTGTGAAAATCATACACATCATTTTGCTCAATCATTTGAGATTAACCCAAGATCAAACCCAAGATAACCCAACTTGAGCCCAAAGTGCCTAAAATTGAACCTATGACCCAATTCACCCAAAGTTAGCCAAATTGACCAAGTTGGCTCCATGACAGCCAAGCTTAGGACCCCAAGGACCAGCCAAGACCAACCAATCCCAACCCAAATGAGCCATGTACCAATGGTCCTTAGCCAAAGTCAACTTTGCCTCACCTTTTAGTTAGACCCATTTACTGATGCAAGCCTCATTAAACTAGGCAATTAATGGCATTGAGCTCCTCCCTTACATCCCCTCAGTCTTCCAGCCACCATGCTTGTCCTTGTCGGCCACTCTAGCCGCCGAAACAGGCACGCCCGAGCGCCCCCATACCCCGTTGAGCTCAAAATTGAGCCTTGTCAGTGAGGCATTCCCTCATTACTCAATGACACTGCTCTGCCCTCACCTTAAGCAACCAAGAGCACCCACATTGGCACCCTAAGTTCCAACCTCCGGCCATGGCTATAAAAACCACCCCTTACGGACAAATTCCAAGTGCTAAAAATTTCCTAAGGAAACTCTGCCAAAACCTCACCAGAGCTTCTCCAGACCTTCCTAAGCTCATTCCAACCATTTTCCCCTCTGGTTCCCTTTGCCTGAGAGCAATTTCTCCACTGAAATCTCAGCCGGAACCAGGACACATTTCACCACAGCTCCACAGTGCACCAAACCCAAATTAATTGCACCCACACCTTCACAGCATCGAAAGAAGAAGATCACCCATCAAAGACCCATCACAGAGAGCCTCTGCGCCAGACTTTGATCAACACCTGAAATCAGCTCTAGTCGATTTTGGGTCTAGACAATTCACCAAGGCAAAAGGCTCCATCTGGAGGTTTGTTAGGACCAATTAAAGCTGCCACAACCATCTGATTGAGGCCTCCCCTCTCAGACAAAGGTATTAAAATTACTCTTCCTCCCGAGCTATTCTTCATCCCCCACATGTGTAGACTGTATTTCATACCTTATAAACTGTATGGATAGGTTCGTCTAGGTTAGATGAAGCTCTAAGAATAAAGCCAATGCGATTTGGTTGAGTCTAGCTCGAGTTCTTAGGTCTAGAAGGTGGATGGTTCACAAGTTAGACCAGGTGAAGATGATGAATGGGCACCGTTCGATCGTGTGTGTAATGCTTGGACGACCAAGAATGTGTCGGATAAAATCTTGGTGCATAAAGCACGCGGTGACTCAGATGGCGGGGCCCAACCAAAAAAGGACGAGTTGTCTTTCGGAGCGATCAAGGATCTAGTCAGCGCCGTGCTAGATAAGTGTGAAAATAGGAATTATTTGATTTATTTAATTCAGTCCAACTTTCAAATCCATAACTTGGTGTAGAAAAATCATAAATATAAAAGAAAAATATCCTAGTGCTCATTAAACAGAGGAGAATAATTTGGAAATGGTTTGAAGTTTATTTGATGCATGTTTTATTTTTAATTAATTAAATATTCTCTGGAGTTTTTTGATTCTACATTGGCTTAAAAATTTCACCATAACTTAAGATTTTGGTATGTTGTTGCCTCTATCCTAGGGGACCTTTCCTGATTTTTTCAAATTTAGAGGATACCTCTAGATATAGATATCTGATTTTCAACTTATCATGCCTGTTTTGGTAAAACAATTATAATAAATAAAGTATTAATCAGAAAAATGTAAAATAAATTTTGTAGGTTACTTATGACCAAGGACCTTAGGAAAAATAAAAACTTGGTTTAACTCATTAAATACAACTCTAATGGTAATTAAGATCTAAACATTAAATAAAAATAAATTGGACTAAATATAAATGAAAATAGCTTGATTTTTATTCTCCACTTTAATTTAAAGTCAGAGGAACTCCCCATAAAAATTTTAAATCAATTAGAGTTAATTTAAATACCTGAATGAACTTTTCAAGTTAAATCACATTTTTTATAATTAAATAATTATAACAATTAAAATACACTTAAAAAATTCATCAAATTAATTTTGAGATTTCTCTGAGATTAGAGGATTATTTTAAAAATAAAATTTGAATTAAAATAAAAAGTTCTTTTTTAAGCATTATTTTAATATTTAAATAATTAAAAATTCACAAAAATCATAAAATTAATAAAATCTATGGAAATGTTTCAAATGACCTCTTAAGAAATTAGGAACAATTGGGATGTTTTTCTAAGATTTCTAAATAAAGATATTAATTTTTAAAGGCTTAAACTAATTTTTAAAGGCTAGAATAGAATTTCCTTAAGTTTTCACTAAAATATTTTTTTTAAAATAAGAAAAATATGAAATTTGGTTCTATGAGTTCCCTGACCTCAGAGGTATTTTTAAAAAAATATTGTTAAGCTCAATTTTGGTTGAGGTCTAGTCTTTCTTTAGAATAGCCTGGGGTCTAGCCATAAGACTCTCCTGGTGATTTTTTTAGAAGAGTAGTCATAGTACCCCTCTTCATAGAAATTCAAACTTTTCTCGCTTCACTGAGAGTTTTCATATGCTTAAGGACTAACCTCTAGTTTTTGTGAGGAAGAGACCAAGCATAAGGAAGCCCAGGGGAAGTCTTCTATAGGTGGTCAGACTTTAGGATCTACCTTGGGAGGTCTGGAGCTTACACCACACTTACACTACACACTCACAACCCTAAACAAGGCACATCGCATTTGATCCCCTAACTTTTTGGAAACTCATGTAAGTGGTTTTCCCAAGCTATTAGCCTTAGGCTAGGGTTTGGCTAATACCAACACATAGAAGACCAAATGAGGGTGACCATTGGTCCATGGCTCAACCTAAACAATTCCAGACTACTCATCTCCAACCAACCTCAATTTTTCTAAAATATCAATTTTTGACCCCTTGCCTCTAAACCTACCCAAAATACCCCTAAAACCTAAAGTCCTCCAAAACTCCCAAAATTACCCAAATTACCCATTTTTCTCCAAAAGCTATTTCAAAATATTCCCTACCACTCAAATTAACCAAAATCACACAAATTTACCAAAAATTCAAAAATAGCCCCAAAATTTGCAAAATGACCAAATTGCCCCTCTTAGCCCAAAAAAATCCAAAAATTCCAATAAATTCCCAAAACCTCCCAAATATTGCCATTTTTATTTCTCTCAACTACCACATGACCCAATTGGCCAATTTAACCCAATTTAACCAAAAACCCCAAGTTGACCCATTTAACCCAAAAGTGCCCAAATTAAACCCAATGTCTACCCAATTGATCCCAATGTTGCCCAATTTCAATTCCAAACTTTAATTCAACATCTTCAATGTCAATCTAAACCAAATCCAAGCCCAATTTGACCCACATTTGAGTTCAATTTCACTTAAAATTCAAAGTCCTCAATTTTACCTAAGTGACCCAAATCCACAAAATTGACCTAATGCCAATAAATTTCTCCAAAATTTAAATTCTAAACTTCTTATGACACTCCCCTAAACTGAATTGAACCATAAATTGCCCCTAATGTGAGCCCAAGTCTCACCCAAACTCACTTAAAGTCCAAAAACCTAAATTTTGACCCAGACATTCCATATGCCCAAAATCTCCCAAATTGATTGCTCTACTCCTAAACTTTCTACCCAATTGATGTTGGGAACTCTTTATGGCATCCCCCTAGACCATTTGGAGCCTTCAATTGGCCTTGGACCTCTAGCTTAACCTAAACCAAAGTTAACCCAACTTACCCCAAAGTGATCAAAATCCCAAATCAAGCCAAATTAATCTCCTAAACTAATCCAAAACCACTCCAATCCTTCTCTAAACCATTTATGACAATCATATACACAATTTTGCTCAATAATTTGGGCTCAACCCAAGCTCAAACCTAAGTTAGCCTAATGTGAACTAAAGTGAACCAAATGAGCCCATGACCCAATTTAATCAAATTAAATCAAATGTGACCAAACCAACTCCTCCACATCCATAAAGTTGACCCTAGGGACTGGGCTAGACCCACCTAGCCCACCTTAGTAGAGCCATGGACCAAATGTCCCCCAAATTAGGGGATCTATTCTCTTGAATGGTTAAACTTAAAGGATGTTTGCCATAATGCCTTAGCCATTAAAGTCTCATGGCCTACCCACTAGCTCACTTGACCCACTGGCCACCACCCCTGGCCTGGCCGATCGGCCTAGTCACCGGAGGAGCCCAAACTGAGAGCCACCTCACACTTGGCCAAACCCAAACTCCACCTTATGGCCAAGTCAGCCTAAAATTTCTATTGGAGCTCCTCTGCACTCCACCTAGGCAGCTCTTTGCACCTTAATTGAAGCCCTGGCAGCCACCCCAGCCACGACTATTGAAGCCACCACCCTTCATGGCCAAAAGTTCAGGCTGAACCAGACCTTAAGAAAACACTAACAAAATCACTCTAAAACACCACAGAACAGAGAAGCTAATCCCCACTGCATTCCTTCCCTAAAACCCATTGACCCAGCTCAATTTTGAAGTCCAATTTGAGGACAAAAATAGGACATCTCCTTAAACTCCACCAAAGTCAAATTAAACTCACCCACACCATCCCCACTGCAAGAGAAGAAGTTCCCCACTGAAAGCCCCATCACTAGGCCACTCCAACAGAGACTTCCATCAAAGCTCCAAATCGGGTCTGGTCACTTTCATACCTGGGCAATTCACCAAGGCATGAGGCTTCATCCCTGAGTTCCTGAGATTCCAACGAAGGTGTAGAGCATCTCTGGTCGAAGCTTCACTTCTCAGAGCAAAGGTATTGACCTCTCCTTCTTCCCGAGATTCTCTAAATTCTCCAAGTAATTAGAGTTAATTTAAATCATGATTAGCCATATGGATTTGTTCGCCATGCTTAGACAAGTCGGTAGGATCAAATCTGAAGTGATTTGGTTAAGTCTAGGCTAAGAAATTAGGGTTTTAGTGTTGACGGTCACCGGTTCATACCAGACGGGGATGAGTACGGGCAGCCGTTGGATCACGCGTGATTTCATTGGACGGCTTCGATCGCGCCGGACGAGGATATGAAACAGAACTGTGGCTCGTGTGACATCCCAGTCTGCTAGCGTCGCTGAATAGAAGCGCACTGCGTGGGGCTTCGATCCACCGTAAGTTGACGCGGTGGTGAGCTGGTTAAGTAGGAAAATATGGAATTTCTAATTTATTTAAATTACCTGAATTTTAAAAATCCATATCTTGGCCTAGAAAAATCAAAAAAATAAAAGAAAAATACCCACTTGGTCAGTGAACAGAGGAGAATAATATGGAAATGGTTTGAAAATTATTTGATGCATGTATGCTTTTTAATTAATTAAATACCCTCTGTAGTCTTTTAATTCTCCATGTGTATAGACATTTCACCATGACTTGCCATTTTAACATGTTATAGCCTCTATCATGGGAATCTTCCTTGATATTTGCAAAGTTAGAGGAGACCTCTATGAAGAGTTCTATATTTTCCAAGTTTTTGCATCTGTTTTCATAAATTAATTCCAAAAATTAGCATGATGGTTATAAAAATCCAGAAAAATCATGGTAGGTTTCTTATGACCAGAGAACCCTAGGATAAAATTTTCATGGGTTAAATCATTAAGAAATCACCCAATTATCAACTTGGTTAAAAAATAAATTTAAATTAATGTGAATCCATTAATATGAAAATCACTCAAAAACAATTCTCCGCTATATTTTCAAGGTCATAGAACTCGCCATAAAAATTTCATGACCTTTGGAATTCATTTAGTCGCTTAAATGAATTTTCTAAGTGAAATGATAATTTTTAACATTAAACAAATTTTAATAATTAAAATACAACTCAAAAAGTTCTAAAATTGGTTTTGAGAGTTTTTACGTAATCAGAAGATTTTTCTAAAAATAAAATTGAGATTTTTACAAACTTTTCATTTTTAATCATATCTTAAATATTTAAATAATTAAAATAATAAAAATCACAAAAATATTAAAAATTACCAAATTATCACATTTGGTCTCCTAATCACTTAGGGATCATCCCCATAATTTTCTTGAACCTCAAAATCAAAATATTAATTTTTAAAGGCTTAAATTAATTTTTTTTAAAGGGTAAAAAAGAATTTCCTTAATTTTCCACTAAAATGATTCTAATAATTAAACTAAAAATCAGAAAATTTGTTTCTCTAGGTTTCTTGACCTCAGAGGGACTTAAAAAAAATATAAAATTGAATTTTCAACTGTTAAAAAAATTTTATAATTAATTAAAAATCCAAAACTTAAAATAATTTTAATAAATAAACTAAAACTCAAAAAATTTTGAAATGTAGTCCAAGTGGTCCTCTGGTCTAGGTCTACCTCCCATAAAATTTCAAAGTCATATATTTTGCATTGAACAAGTTGTTGAATTTTCATTAAAACCCCCCTATTTTGCATTAAAATAAATATATAAATTAAATTAAAATTTCAAAAATCACATTTTCTCCTCTAGTGTTTTAATTAACCCATAAGTGCACATAAAAATTTCAAAGTCATTGGGGCTAATTTTAATGAATTATGAAGTGATAAAGGCCTTTAAGGGTAAAATTCTAATTTTGGAAAAAGTTAGCCTTAATCAATATTTAGGCTTAATCAAAATGGGAAAAGGGCAATAAATGACCTTAATTATTATGTTGAATGATTGAAACATTAAGGGATAAATAATAGAAACCCATTTCAATTTTGTCACATCCAAATTAAATATTTAAATTTCATTAATTATCATATTTTGGAAGAAAATCAAACTAAAAAGAGTCTTAAGGTTAGGGGTTGATTTTAGAAGTTAATATTCCACTTATTTAATACCCCTTTATTTGATGTATAAATTATAAATCAATATTTTGATAAGGATCATAATCATGAATGTCATAAAATTTCCTTTTCTGAAGACATAAAAATATCCACTAAAATCTTAAGGGCTTAGTAATGAGCTAGGCTTAATCAAAAGAATTAATTAACAATAATTAGAAAAGAAAACATAATTAATCTTAGACTAAGTTTTAAAACATTACAAGCCCATTAAAATTTGATAAATTCTTCCACAAGTAAAATTTTGCCTCTAAAGGCCCACTCACATAATTCCTAAATAAAGCATCAAATGATAATTACCCCGCCTTTCAGGATGACTAAAACATTGGCTCACTAAGCATAAGGGTATGTGACTGATAAATCATTTAATGACTATGATAAGTCCAAAAGGACCTCAAGGAAGTTCAAAAGTACTGTGAAATATCTGGGTTTCCCCTAGACCGTTTCACAAGTCTTCTGGACACCTTGTAGGACTACTATACCTATCATATTTATTAAATGAAGAAATCTCGTAAATGAATAGAATTATTAGGGTTATGATCTAGGACTTTTTAAGCTCATGATGAACATATCCATAGGTTCTACTTTCCTGCAAATTATAAATGTTTATTGCAAGAATACTAAAGTTTCAGGTGGAGATGACGGGAAGACCTACCACGTATGCTTTTATTTTAATGCAATTTACTTATCTGCACTTTATTGTACTTTCTTTTCTTGCAAACTTGCATGCTAAACAACAATGCCACCCTGCATGAAAACTGAAACCTTTAGGATAATCATAAAAAGGAGACCAAAGTCAAAAATTAAAAGTCAAAATAAGATAAAATTCACCGCCACAACATTCAAAGTTTAAAACAACTCAAAATTTAATCACAAACAAAACAAAAATCATAATTTCAACTAAATTAAAATGTCTCGTTGGATGATCAGAAATTCCTTAGAGGAGGTAACCTACGTGTTGCTAACTAGGTTTCCCACTATCTAAATGAAAGTATGGAACTCATTAAGTTGAGTTTAGTAAATTCATTTGGACTAAGTGAATCTGATGAAAATAGCGATGTCGGGATGATGGAACCATGGGATCTTAACAGGTGTTAATATAATCAATTTTAATGTTCACCTAATAAAATATTAAGACACCTTAATCTAATTATTTTCAAAACATGACATTTCTAATATTTCTTCAATTTCTACTTCATTAAACTAAACTTGCTACGACGAGGAGCTTAGAGCATGCATAGTGGGCAGCACGACCATCTTCAACAGCAAAACTCCTTAGAAATTTAAACAAAAAGCCATAGGACTTCGAGGTAGCCCGCTTACTGTAGCATAAATCCTCACCTTTTCCTTAGGCTCTTTCATAACAATGTTGCGCAACCTAAGCCCTAACTCATCTTAGGATTCCAAGGTTGACATCGGGTATGACATAAATCCTCCTATCTCCCAGACCATTCACATGATCAGTATCGAGTGAATGTAAGTCCTATATAATAAAATTGATAAGATAAAACACCAAATAAATAACCTAAATCAAAGCCAAACCGTAGGATATTTTTGGAAGACATCAAGTTTTTCCTTGAACCTATTTTCTTCCCCTATTCTTCTCTCTTTTGGATTCTTATAAAATGAAATGTTCTAAAGCTTGAGCCATTCACCTATTGAATTTCCGACTATCACATTTTCCTTGGAAACCTTACCTTTGAAAGCCATGAATATAACATTTCCTAATCTATATCAAAAGTTTTCTTAGGTGACTTTAGTTATCTATGATTTAATTAATGAAAGGGGCTTGCCCTTATAGGAAACTTAAAGACCCCAGATTAATATAAACCCTATCTAATTCTTTCATATTATATAAATAAATATGTCAGTCAAAAATGGTTTGCATATCAAATGAATGTCATGAATTCTTTTGTTTGTTTGATCAAGCCTCATCTTAAGTCATATGTCTATTCTTCGGGATAGATACATGTCTTGTGATGAAGCGCTTGATTATTTAAACTAACGTTTGCATGAAATCAGTTTGATGTCACATCCGCCAAAATACAAATATTATTTTTAAAAATCCATATATATATTAAATTAAATCAATTTTCTATTTTCTTAGGAAACTATACTTTAAACCTTTTCAAAAATATCAGCCTCACCAAACAAAAAGGAAGATTTTAACGCCCGACAAATACAAAACTTAATTTTCAACTTAAATAATATTTTAGATTTAATTAATACTCTAAAAATCAAAATAATTATTTTAATTAAACTAAAAATAAAAAAATCATGAAATTTGGTCTAAGTGATCCTCTGGTCTAGGTCTACCTCCAATAAAAATTTCAAAGTTAAAGGTCTTATTTTGGACAAGTTGTTAAATTTTCATTGTAAATCCCTATTTTTACATTGAAGTAAATGTATAAATTAAATTAAAATTTGAAAAAAAAATCACATTTTCTCATCTGATGTTTTAATCAACCCATGAGTGGAGTCACATAAAAATTTTGAAATCATTTGAGTTGAACTTAATGAATTATGAAATGATAAAAGCCTTTAGGAGTAAAATTGTAATTTTGAAAGAATTTAGCCTTAATCAATATTTAGGCTTAATTAAAATGGAAAAAGGGCAATAAATGACCTTAATCATTATGTTTGAATGATTGAAATATAAAAGGGTAAATGGTAGAAACCCATCTCATTTTTGTCACATTAAAGGATAAAATTTATGGTTTATTTAATCATTATAATTTGGAAGAAAACTAAATTAAACGATTCTTAAGGTTAGGGGTTGATTTTGGAATTTAATATTCCACCAATTTAACACCCCTATTTGATATAATAATTCAAAATTTTGATAAGAATCATAATCATGAAAAGTCAACTTAACTTTCCTTTCTAAAGACATAAATACACCTAATTGAAAATTGACTAATGAGGATTAGAAAAGGAAACACAATTAATCTCAAACCACTTTTGAAACATTACAAGCCCATCAAAATTGATAATTTTTTCCATGAATTAAGTTTGCCTCTAAAGGCCCCACTTACATAATTCCTAAGTAAAATACCAAATGATAATTACCCCGCCTTTCGGGATGACTAAAACATTGGCTCACTGAGCACAAGGACAAAAAGAAAGAGGATGAATCATTTAATAATTATGATAAGTTCAAATGAACTCAAGAAATCTCAAAAGAATTGTGAATTGTCTAGGTACCTCCTAGACCCATTTCACAAATCTTCTGGACACCTTGTAGGACAATTGGACCTATCAAATTCATTAAATGAAGAAAATCTCTTAAATAAGTGAATATGACCCACCAAGTTACGACAAAGGGTTTGATAGGCCTGTGACGAACCTATTCATAGGTTTTACTTCCCTGCAAAAATATAAATGATTATTGCAAAAATACTAAAGTCTTAGGTGGAGGAATGAGAAGACTCGCAAGGTACACTTTTACAAGTTTACCGTTTTCTTTTCCAGACTTTCCTTACCTTTTCTTGCTTGTGAGCTTGAATGTTAAACAATAATGTTACCCTGCATGAAAACCAAAACTATTAGGATAGCCAAAAAACCAAAAGCAAAAATCAAAATTAAAAAATTAAAACAAGATAAAATTCACCGCCACAACAGTCAAAAATATAATACAACTTAAAGTTTAATCACAAATAAAAAAAATCATAATTGCAATTAAATTAAAATGTCTCGTTGGGTAATTAGGATTGCCTCAAAGGAGGTCCTATGTGTTACTAATGGGGTTTCCCACGGTCTAATGAAAGTATGGAACTCATTAAGTTGAGTTTAGTAAATTAATTTGAACAAAGTGAATCTGATGAAAATAGTGGTGCAGGGATGACGGAACCGTGGGATTTTAATCGGTGTCGCTGTAATCAACTTTAATGTTCCCCTAATAAAATATTAAGACACCTCAATTTAAATATTTTCAAAATGTGACACTTCTCTTCTCTCTTACAATTGACACTTCATTAAACTAAACTGCTATGACAAGGAGCTTGGATCATACGTGGTGGGCAGCACGGCCATCTTCAACAGTAAAACTCCTTAGAAATTAAAAAAACAAGTCATAGGACTTCAAGGTGGTTTGGTTAGCACAACATAAACCCTCACTGTATCTCTTTAGACCCTTGCATAACCATGTTGCACAACATAAGTCCTAACTCGTCTTAGGATTCCGAGGTTGTCATCGGATATGACATAAACCCTCCTATATTTCAGGTTATTCACATGATCAGTGTCAAGTGAACATAAGTCCTAAATAATAAAATTGGCAGGATGAAACACCAAATAATCATCTCAGATTGAAGCCAAACCATAGGATAGTTCTGGAAGACACTGAGATTCTTCTTAGATATTTGTCTTTCCCCTAGTCTTTCCTTCCTTTGGATTTCTATAAAAAAATTGTTCCAAGATTTGAGCCACTCACAAATTGGATTTCCTGTTACCACATTTTCTTAAAGAACCTTACCCTTTTGGAAGTCATGAATATAAATATTTTCTGATCTATATCAAGAGTTTTCTTAGGTGACTTCGATTATCTAAGATGTAATTAACTATAGGGGCTTGCCCTTATAGGAAACTTAAAGACCCCAGATTAATATAAACCCTATCTAATTCCTTCATTTTATATAGGGGAAATTATCGATCAATAATGGTTCACAGACCAAACAGATATCATGAATTCTTTAGTTTATTTGACCAAGCCTCTCCCAAAGAAATGTATTTATTCTTCATGATAGATACATGTCTTTTGGTGAAGTACTTGATTATTTAAACTATTACTTATATGAGATCAGTTTTATTTCGTATTTTTCAAACTTTAAAATATTATTTTCAAAAATCCATATAGATTAAATTAAATTAAATCCCTATTTCATAAAACAATATATATATTTTTTAAATCATGATCACGAACAATGCTTTCTCGACCGACAGTGAGAGAATAAACCTTCGCTCTAAGGGACCACATCTAGAAAAAAGCCAATCCAATTGATTGAGGACAAACAATCGACAAGCTTGAACAAATGTTGATAGACCCGTGCATCATCAATTAAAAAGCCACCCCGGGACCTTTCCAACTCAAGAAATACATAGGAGACCACATACCTAGAACCTGGAGCAGAGATGATAAAAAAACAATACTTTTCTTAAAGGAAAACTTCTTGTACCAACTTGAGCAACTATAATTAAAAGTTTTAATGTACCTTTTTATTTTATTTAATTTTCAATATTCAAGTTGCAAGAAAGTTCAAAACCTAATGACTTCCCTCAGGGGTGAATAGCCTAATGATACTCCTCTACGGTGAGCAACTTAAATACTCCCCTCCAAGGCCAACAGCTTAAAGACTGCCATCCAGGGCAAATAACCTAAGGACTACCCTCCAAGTGGAGAAACCTAAACACTCCCCTCTTGACGATCAACATAAAGAATCCTCTCCAAGGTGAACAACCTAAAAACTCCTACTTGATAAAAATGAGTTGAAGACTTATCCTCGAAACATACTTATGGTATCCAAACAAAAGAAGACACTTTACAAGAAAAAGAAGAAAAAACATATACATAGAACGAGAATGAATAAAGTTTATATTTCATTAAGCTTAGATCAAGAAAAGCATGGTCATGCATTATAAAAGGAACCCCACTTTTTCATTACAAATCTCAAGGATGAGAAGATAAGGATCTACCTTCTTTGGCCGACTTCTTCTATGATACTTTAACAGACTTCTTGGTCAGAGGCAAAGGAACAAGTAAGAGTTAGCAAACTTGCCAAGTTATTGTATTTCACATCGATCATTCCCAATTTTATGAAATGGTTGTTTGTAAATTCAGTGTAGAGACTAAATTTTTTCGTACGATCTTTGAAAAGCATCTCAGTTGTGATTGATGAGGTTACTCTCACAGAAAATTCTTCATTCTCTTTAAGCACAATTGAGATCTATTCCAAAGCCATTGTTAGGTGACCTAATTTAAAATTAACCATTTTTGTGGATAAAATATTCTTATGTTTTTAAGTATATTATGCTTTAATGAAAGGTATTTTCATGTTTTTGGTTGCAAGTATAAAAATATAAGTTTAAGAATTAAAATAAATAAAAAGGAGCAAAATTGGGGCTTAATGAAGAAAAATTAACAAATTATGTCTGGCGCCTAGACGCTTGAACTGGCGCTAGGCGCCAGAGATGGTTAGAGTAGTTAATTTTTAGAATTTTGGCAGTTCCAAAGTATTCTAGAAGGCCCCAGATGATAATGCACATTTCAAATTAAGTATACAATGAATCTAGACACATTTGAAAGAATGGATGTGTCCCTTAAAGCAAGAAGCTCTCAGATGAATTATTTTAATTGGGTTGAATGAGTTTTGAAGTGACGTCTGAAGCAACCCTTGGTCATTTTTGAAGCTCTATAAATAGGAATTAATTCTACAGTAGAGGAGAGTCATTTTAGAGTCATTCTCAATTAATAATTAGTTTCTTTCACTTTAGGTTCATATTTGTAAGTGTTTTTGTGAGTGTTAGTGATTCCGTGAAGTTTAAAGTTCTGTAAGAATGTGAAAGAGTCAGAAAAGTCAGAGAACTTCAATAGATTACTTTGGTGAACAATCTAGATATGTATTTATAACTTAACTCTTAACTTGTGTGCTTTAGTTTTAATAATTATGAATAAGTTTTTTGTGTTAATCCAATGCTTTCCGAGTAGTTTCCTTCTCTTTCTCCTCACAAATATATTATAATTAAGTCAAAAGGTTTTGATTTTTGTTAAAGAACTTTTTCTTTTTCTTACCTAATATTGAGATGATATTTTACATAAACTTCTTTTCTTTATAACTTGGCTAATTGTATTGTAAAAACCTGTGATGAAGTCTTATAGACCTCACTGTGGGCTAAAAATTCTTAACTTGTAAGTATCACATTTCACTTTGGAAGATCAGAAGTTTTCATCTGAATGGGAGTGCAAATAGATAGGGAGATAATATTTGATAGGCGTATAAGTGAATGTTTTTAGAGTGACAGGCTAAATTCTATCAATTTGGTTTAAAGTGAGGAAAAAGGATCACTGGTGGGTCCTATAGAGAGGGCACAGTGGGTAATCTAGAAGTCAAGAGCCTAGAATCTACTTAGCACTACTAATAACACATCCTGCACCAACCTTTAGACTAGCCAATGTTCTTTATGTCTGGACCAAAGGGTAAAGAATATTTATGCTCTTATTTGTCACAATACAACATCTTTAAGTTCTAAAAAAATTGAATTCCTCTACTTATTACTAAATATTTGTAAGGAGAAAGTATCTTTAAATTAAGAATTTTATTCATTTGCTTAAATACTTTATTGCATAATTTAGAAAATCTAGTAAGTTTGTTTTTACTCTTGATTAGTTTTAAAGTAAAATTAAAACTTAGCATTCACTTTTATTTTGGTATAATTAAATTTTTTTTTTAATTCATACTTATTTTCCTGTGGGATTGATATCTGGGGTTTTAAAAAGAAAATCTTATATTACTTGAAATGATACGTATACTTGTGTAGTACCCATAGTGTGTTTATTATTATTTAAAAATTATTTAAATCTTGCACACTAGCCGCTTATTTTAGGGTCAACTTTACCTATCTTTTATAAGTTTAATTATCTACGTCAGGCCTTTGTTTCATCTGCTCAGCTAGGAGCCTTCTTCAGGCGGGCTTTGGTGAGCTTTACTTTCTTTTTAAAGCACCTAGATTCTATTGTAGTGTCTAGATATAGTCTAGAAAAGTAGGAAGCCAACACTGCCCTCAACAACTGATATTTGTGGACTATACTACTTAGTTCACGAGGAATAAGACTATCTAGATTTTCCTTGAAGTTCTCCTACCATAATATATCTGTAAGCTCTATTTCATGAGACTTCACCCTCGGGCCACAATTAAATAAATCCTTTTGTAGGTTGCATAATATGGGAATCTCTCGAGACATTGGACTTGGGCCCCGCTTCATAGATCAGTAATCATTTATCACTACCCCCAGGGGTTGACAAGGAATGCTAGTCTACATCGTTTACTTTATGATTTTTTATTTTCCTTGATGAGGCTCTTTTAAGGAATGGGGGAGAGACTTTAGAGTTAGACCCAACACCTACCTCAACTTGATTGATCCTAGCACATAAAATCACCAACGTCGGGTTGAGACCTACCTCTCTTTGATTAGTACTCTGGTTGGGATCTTACTCTTCTCCTCCGTTGGGTCCAAAGATTTTTGGCTTGCTTTTCCCCTTTCTATAAAGTCAGGAAAGCTATATGCATAAAGATGGGGATCCTTTTGACCTACGACCGATTGTCCCTCTAGAGAGGTATTGGTGTCAGATCTCAAAATAGGAATCTTAGTGTCGTCACCCCCACATAACCTACTGTCGGCATATTTTTAGGTTTGTGTATTGAAAAGGTGTTACCTACGAAATTGTTGGCGAATTTTTAGATTTTAAGTTTAATATATATATATATATATATATATATATATATATATATATATATATATATATATATATATATAGTTTGAAAATTAGCATTTGATTTTTGAAAATAATTTTAAGTTTGAAAATTTTAAGATATGAAATCAAACCGATCTCGAATCCCAAATAGTTTATATAAACAAGCGCCGCACCACAAACGTGTATCTATCCCGAAGAATAGACGCACTTGTTTGATGATGGAGCTCGATTAAATAAACTAGAAGATTTGTGACATCCATTTGGTCGTGAACCAATTTTATAAGCTGACAAGTTCCCCTGCTTAATATAAAGGAATTAAACGGGGTTTATATTACTCAGGTTCTTAAAGTTCCTTATAAGGGCGAAGCCCCTATAGTTAATTACATCTTAAATGTCCGAAGACACTCAAGAAAACTCTCGATAATGATCAGTGGTTTTGCTCTCAAGAATTTCAAAGTTTAAGGTTTTCAAACTATTGGACTTTGGAGATTTCAATAGGGAATAGCTCAAATTTAGAACAATTTATTTTGGAAATCCAATGGAGAAGTAGGGGATGCCACGTATCCGAAGTGAACTTCGTTGACTTCCCGACTATCCTATTGTTTGGCTTCAATTTGAGAGAATTATTTAGTGTTTCAATCCTGCCAATTTTAATTAATTAGAACTTATACTTGTATGACATAATCACATAAATAGCCTCAAAGATGTGAGGGATTATGTCATACCAAAGGACTACCTCGGAGTCCTAAGACCGGTTAGTGCTTAATTTGCATAATATGATTATGCAAATGCCTAACATAAATTTGAGGATTTATGTTGCACTAGGCAGACTACCTCAAAATCCTATGGCTTGCTTATTTAATTCTAAGAAAGGTTTTGCTGATGTAGATCCAAGTTTTGCTGATGAAGATGGTCGTGCTGCCCACTACCCTCCAAGCTCCTTGTTGTTGCAGAGGTTTAGTTTAAGAAGGTGAAAATCAGGAGATGAGAGAAGTGTTTTGGTTTAGAAGAATCTTAAGGTTCAAATGTCTTAATGCTTTAATTAAAACAAATCTTAAAGTTGATTAAGCAGGACCGATTAAGATCCCACGGTTCCGTCATCCCGACACCGCTATTTTCATCGGATTCACTTAGTCCAAATGAATTTGATAAACTTAACTGAATGAGTTCCATACTTTCATTTAGACCGTGAGAAATC
Organism: Papilionanthe hookeriana x Papilionanthe teres; assembly: GCA_022702705.1. Classification (NCBI taxonomy): domain Eukaryota; kingdom Viridiplantae; phylum Streptophyta; class Magnoliopsida; order Asparagales; family Orchidaceae; genus Papilionanthe; species Papilionanthe hookeriana x Papilionanthe teres. Next base: position 145,926,791 of record CM040427.1, read on the forward strand.
TCGTTAGCAACACGTGGGTTACATCATCCGAGGGATTCTCGATCATCCAACGAGAAGATTTAATTTAATTATAGTTGTAGTTTTGTTGTTCTGTTTGTGATTAAAATTTGAGTTATTTTATATTTTGAATGTTGTGGTGGTAAATTTAATCTTGTATTGATTTTTAATTTGGTTTTGGGTTTTAGTTTTGTGGCTATCCTAAAGGTTTCAGTTTTCATGCAGGGTGACATTCTTGTTTAACATGCAAAGTTTACAAGAAAGAAAGTACGACGCAGGTAAATAAATTGCAATAAAATAAAAGCGTATCTGGCGGGTCTTCTCGTCATTCCAGGCTGCACTTAAAACACACGTCAGGACATTCAAATATTTGCAAGAAATACGTACGTAAAGCTAAGGAAAGGTTATGGTTGTCTACCAAGATCTTAATCATATTGCTAGTTAATTTCTATGACGTCTAGGTTCTTGTGTTTTGTTAAGGATGATTTTCTTCACTAAAGAACAATTAAGTGCAATTGTTCTTCTAAAACATCTCATCATAGTGAGAAAGAGCTTAAGATGAGTCCTAAACATCTTTTCAATGCTTCTAGGATTATTTCGAGTCCAAATGAGTTTTATTGTACAGGTGAGTTAATCATCCAAGAATTTAATTAAGTTTGTTTCTTGCTCAGTGAACTCGGACATTTGATTATCCGATAAGTAGAGTGACATTTCGCTTGAACTCGGGCAAATTAGTTTATTAATGAATTTAACCGTTAAAATTGGGTTGATGATTTAAAACAATACAATTTAATAGTAAGGTTTCAGATTGATTCTTAGATGTTTTAAAATCATTTAGGTTGAAAGAAGTGTTTAAATCATATAATTTCATTAAATTTTGATAATTTGATTTGAATTAATTATAGTACTTTAGGTTGGCTTTAATTGGTTTAATTTTCACATTTTTAATTATGAATTGTTTCAGGATTTTTTAATGTTTCAAATTTGTTTTAAGTTTGTGCATAAATGTTTTCAAATTAGTTTTAAATGTTTTAAATTTATTTTAATTTGATTATTAAATCATTTAATGTTTTCAGCTTTAATTTAAATAGAGATTATTTCATTTTTAATTATTAATTTCAATCATCATCATTTGAATTAATTAAGGATTGAATACCATTGAATTAATTCAATTAGGGAATTTAAATTAAAGAATGGGTATCTTCTTAGGTCATATCCCTAATCTTCATAATCCAAAATTTTAATTACTCTTCCAAAATTTAAATGATTTAATTAATTAAAGTTTCATTTTGATTTTTGAAAATGATTAATGGGTTTCTACCCCTTTATTCCCTAAATTTCATTCATCAAAGAGAAAATTAAGATCAAATATTTTACCCTCCCTTTGATTAGGCCTGAAATATTAATTAGGGTTAAAATCCCTTAATTACCTTTATGCCCTATTAAGCACATTCCCTTCATAACTCACTAAATTGAGCTCAAATGAACTTGAAATTTTTATGTCACCTTATTCACATGTCAATTAAGACATTAGAGGAGAAAATATGATTTTTCTATTTTTAATTTAATTTATATAATTATCTAAATGAAAAATAAGGTTTTTCAATGAAAATTTAACAACATGACCAAGGTAAGGTTTCTATCCTTAGGAAAATTATGGGAGTTCCTACTGACCAGAGGACCACTTAGACCAATTTTGGTGATTTTTTGAATTATATTTTATTTATTATAATAATCTCAATTTTTAGGGTATTAATTAATTATAAAATAAAATTTAGAGTTAAAAATTAAGTTTTATATTTTAAAAAAATCTCTATAAGTCAGGGAACCCAGAGAAGCAAATTTTAGATTTTTCTGATTTTTGTTTGATTTATTGGAATTATTTTAATGAAAAGTTAAGAAAATCCATTTTTTAAATATTAAAAATTATTCTAAGCCTTTAAAAATTAATATCTTAACTTAGAGACTTAGAAAAATTAGGGGAATGGTTCCTAAGTGATTAGGAGACCAAATGTGACATTTTTATGATTTTTAATATTTTTGTGATTTTTATAATTTTTTAATTATTAAAATATTCAAGAATTAGTTAAAAATGAAAAATTTTGAAAAATTTCAATTTTAAATTTCTTAGACTTCTCTAATATCAAAGAGGCCTCAAAATTGATTTGGTGGATTTTTTAGGTGTATTTTGGATTTTCTGAATTTTTTAATTTCAAAAATGGCCATGTAACTTAAATAATTCATTTAGTGGGTTAGATTATCTCCAATTGACTTGAAATTTTTATGTGGTGTTCCCCTGACCCTAAAGGTCAGTAAAAATTGTTTTCATGAAAATTTGATGTTTGGTTATTTCAAATTAATTTGATTTCATTTTTGAGGTTTTAGCCAATTTAGAGTTTGTATGAATGAATTAAATTAAGTTACAATTTTCTTAGGGTCCTCTGGTCTAGAGGTACTTCCCCTAATTTTTCTAGATTTTTATAATCAACATGCTAATTTTCACAATCAATTTTCAAGAACATGTTTGTGAACTTAGAAAATAGATAACTTCACATAGACATAGCCTCTGGTCTTGAAAAATTTTGGGAATGTTCTCAAGGTCAAAGGCTACAAAAGCCATATAGTCTCACGCCATGGTGAATTAAGTATGCAAATCGAGAATTAAAACATCACAAAGATTATTTAAATCATTAAAAATCATAGACTCAACAAATTAAATTAATTTTTTTCAATATTATTCTCCTCTGTTCACTGAGCAAGAGGGTATTTTTATTTTTATTTTATGATTTTTTTATGCAAAGATATGAATTTTTGAAGTTCTAGCTATTTAATAAATTCAGAAAATCCCTATTTATCTACATAAACACGTCGGCGCCGTGTCATCCTCGTCTGGGTTGAAGCTCCACGCGGCGCACTCTTATTTAACGCCGCCATCCAACTCGGCAGCCACGCGTCCCGCGGTTCATGCTCCATCTCTTCGTCCGATGCCATCTGAGCCGTCTGTTGAAAACACGCGCAATCAAATGGTCCATGGTCATCATCTTTGTCTGGTGCGTCCCAAGAGCCGTCCACCCTAGAACCTTAAGATCTCACTCATTTCTCAACCAAATTACACAAAACTTGATCATCTAAACGAGAGCTACAAATCCATATGGCTAATAGGCCTTAAAATCAAGTAAACCAAAATAGGGAATCGTTGGAAGCTCGGGCTAAGGAGAAGCCTCCGTACCTTGGTCCAAGAGGTGAAGCCTCGATTGGATGTGCTCGGCACGTTCGCTGGAGTCCAAGGAGTCTACGGATTGAGCCTCTGGTCCTGGTGAATTGCCTAGGTATGATTTCCACCAAACTTGATTTCAAGCTTTGGTCTCCAGCACAAATGGGTGGCCTGGTAAGGGGGCTTCCACTGGGAAACTTCCTCTCTTGGTCCGAGTGAAGGTGTGGGTGAGTTTAATTTGGTTTACGTGGAGGTTTGGTGAATGACCTATTTCGACCTGAGAATTGAGCCCTGAAATTGAGCTCAATCATTGGGGATGAGGGCAGGAGAATAGTGGGGAACTTCTTCTCTGTGTTAGGGGGAGAGTTTAGGCCACTTGTATGAAGGTTTTGAGAGACTTAATTTCAGCCAACATTTTGGCCGTGGAGGATGGCTATTTAAATAGCCATGGTTAGAGAGCCTCCCAGAGCCAATTGAGGGTTGAGATCAGCTGCCTAGGGGAGGAGAGGAAGAGCTCCAGTGACCATTGAGCATGGAACAGCTCAACAAGGGAGTTTTAAATTTTTAAATCAAATTGGTGCTCACGGGTGTGGTGTTTTCCAGCGACCCAGGTGGCTGGCCGGCAGGCATGGGTCACCATCTTGACTAGTGAGGTCAGGGATGGGGTTTGTTGAGTTCAATTGGCTTTGAACATGTGTCAAAGGTTTGATTTAAATGGAATGGGGGAAGGGTGAATTTTGAGCTTAATTGGGTTTAAACATGGTTTGGGTTAGGTTGATCCTCCCAAGGTTTAGTTTAGGTTGAGGGAAATTCATTTGGTTCAGCTTGATTAATGGGGTCAAGTCACAATCCAAGTACAACTAAGCTTAAACATGGGTTAGGGGAAGCATGGGAATGTTTAATCACTTTAAGAGAATCAAGAAAGAGGCTCCTCCTTTTGCCCAAGATGGTATGGTGACATGGGCACAACTCACATGGCTTACATGTGGCTTAAACATGGCTCCAAGGCTTGCTTATGGCTTAGGAATGGCTTGGCTCACTTGCATGAGAAAGGGATTTTGGTATTTTTAACATTTAGGGGTAATTTGGCATGAGGCTTGATTTATAATTATTTGATGATGAAATTGGAACTTAGGGAATGATTTTAATGAAATAAATGATGGAAAGAGATGTCATGTGGGCTTGGATTGAAAACTTGGGCTTTTGAAATTGTTTTGGATGGGCTTTTAAAATGTTTTAAGGAGATGGGGCTTTTAGGTTTTAAAAAAAACTTTTGGATCAAAATTTGGTTAAAGGTTGTGCCAAATAATTATTGCATTTGGTTTAGGGATGTGCCATGAATGATTTGGAACAAGTTTGGGGTAATTTGGAGTTGAATTAGGTTTAATTTGGGTCTTTTAGTAATAGGACCAAAGTGGGTCAAATTGGGCTAACATGGGCTAAATTTGGGCTAATATTGGGTTTGATGTAAAATTAATGTTGCAAAATGTTCATGGAGGTGTGAAGACGAGTTTTCAATTTTGGTTGAATCTTGATTTTGGGATTTGAGCTTGTTTGGGTTCATGATTGGTTTAGGCCAATTTGGGGAATTTTGGTTTGAGTTAGGCTTGGGTGGATTTTGGGTCCAAATATTGGGTAAATTAAGTTAGAGTGTTGCTTGTGTGGATGTTAGGAAGGTTTCAAAACAAATTTGGGGAAAATTGGGTGACATTTGGGTTCAATTTGGGATGGATTGGGTTAATTGATCACTTTGGGCCTTGTGGGCCCATTTGGCATTTTTTGATCAAATTTGGTTAAACTGACAACATTGAGGTAGGTGCCAGTTGAAGAAAATGATGTGGATAATGTGTTGAAATTTTTGGGATTTTTTGAGAATTTTTGGAATTTTTGGAATTTTAGGCTATTTAGGGTTCAAGGAGAGTACAAGAAGGGTATTGGGGGCTATTTTTGGAAATTTTGGTATATTTGGTCATGAATGATCAATTTGAGTGGTGGGGAATGTTTAGGATTGATTTTGAGGAATTTTGGGTAATTTAGGCAATTTTGGAAGTTTTGTGCAATTTCAAGAGTATTTGGTAGGTTTGGTGGGTTCAGGGCCCCGGGGGTCAAAAATTGAAATTTGGGAAAAATGAAGATTGATTAAATGTGAGTAAAATGAAACCATTTAGTTTGAGCCAAGAAGACATGTTAAGCTCACAAGAGCAATGAGAGGAATCATCTTAGGCACTCAATATGTTGTTCCTAACCCTCTTAGCCAGGGGCTTAGGGGTAGAGGCCCATCCATATGAGTTACCTACATGAGTCAGGGAGTTGAATTGGGTGAGAGTAGTTTTAGGGTTTAGAATGTATGTGAGAGTGTAGTTGAGCAAGCTGATCCTCACCAAGACCAGGCCACCCAGGGTAATCCTAAGGCCAAAGAATTCTATTGGAAGTCATCCTTGAACCTCCACTTTTAACTTTTAACCTTCCAAAGAGGCTTGGAGGTTTAAGGTCATCTGTATGGGGTTCAAGAAGAGTTAAAAGGTGTTTGAATTTCTAAGTGGTGTGCTCCATTTCTAATCCTCTAGGATAGTCAAAGGGAAAACCTTTGGCTAGATCCTAAGCACTAAGAGGAAAGGGAAGACCTCACCAAAAATGAGGTCAACAAATGGACCCCCAATAAGTGTGGTGTGCTAAAGGAGCACACCGTGCGTACTGGCGTTGACTGAAGTGACAAAAAAACCAACACAGACATCTAAGTGACACACTTAGAACGAAACGTAGAAAATATTCGTTGGGGAGTATAAGGTAAATCTCCAAGACTGAAGATTCAAGAACTCTCGCTGGGGAAAAAGGAGGTGAATTTCAAATCACAAGATTTCAAGAGAGTGAATTTTAGAGTCGTTTCATTTTTATCTCAAGTTTTAATTTTGAGTTTAAATTTTTATCTGATCAGAGTTTTTATTTAAATTTGATTTGAGATTAATTTCAAGATTGCTTCCATGGAAATTCTGGATTTGGAATGATAATTGGAACCTAGGTCCCAACCTCGGGATTGCAAAGAGAACTAGAATTTAGGCTCTAGCCTCAAGAAGAGAGATGGAAGTTAGGTACTAGCCTCGAAAGAGAGTCGAAATTTAGGTACGGACCTCGAAAAGGATGAGAATTAGAATTTAGGTACTGATCTCGAAATAAGAACTGTAATTTAGGTACCAGCCTCGGAAGGGATGAGAATCAGAATTTTGGTACTGATCTCGAAATGAGAATTAGAATTTAGGTACCAGCCTCGGAAGAGAGTCAGAATTTAGGTACTAACCTCGAAAAGGATGAGAATTAGAATTTAGGTGCTGATCTCGAAATGAGAACTGAAATTTTGGTACCAGCCTCGGAAGAGAGTCAGAATTTAGGTACCGACCTTGAAAAGGATGAGAATCAGAATTTAGGTATTGATCTCGAAACGAAAACTGGAATTTAGGTACCAGCCTCGGAAGAGAGTTGGAATTTAGGTACCGACCTCGAAAGGATGAGAATCAAAATTTAGGTACTGATCTCGAAATGAGAACTGGAAATTAGGTACCAACCTCGGAAGAGAGTCGGAATTTAAGTACTGACCTCGAAAAGGATGAGAATCAGAATTTAGGTACAGATCTCGAAGTGAGAACTGGAATTTAGGTACCAGCCTCGGAAGAGAGTCAGAATTTAGGTACCGACCTCAAAAGGAAGAGAACTGGAATTTACGTACCAGCCTCGGAAGAGAGTCAGAATTTAGGTATCGACCTCGAAAAGGATGAGAATCAGAATTTAGGTACTGGTCTCAAAATGAGAACTGGAATTTTGGTACCAGCCTCTGAAGAGAGTCAGAATTTAGGTACCGACCTCAAAAAGGATGAGAATCATAATTTAGGTACTGATCTCGAAAAGAGAGAACTAGAATTTAGGTACCAGTCTCGAAAGAGAGAATTGAAATTTAGGTATCAATCTCAGAAAAAGAGTCAGAATTTAGGTACCGACCTCAAGAGGAAGAGAACTGGATATTAGGTACCAGTCTCGAAAGAGAGAAATTTAGGTATCAATCTTAGAAAGAGAGTCGAAATTTAGGTACCGACCTCGAAAAGGAGAGAATTTGAATTTAGGTACCAGCCTCGAAGGTGATGGGAATCAGAATTTAGGTACTGATCCTGAAAGTAGAGTGTCAGAATTTAGGTACTGACCTCGGAAGAAAGTCGGAATTTAAGTACCAACCTTGAAAAGGATGAGAATCATAATTTAGGTACTGATCTCGAAATGAGAACTGGAATTTAGGCACCATCCTTGAAGGGGATGGGAATCAGAATTTAGGTTCTGATCCCGAAAGTTAACATTTGATTTGATTTTAAAGATTCTGCGGAGAATTTAGTGTAGTAACAGGTTGAGACAGAATGTGAGAGTGCTTCACATCCTACGAGAGTTGATGAAAGTTTAATTGTTTGGCAAAGGATATGAATCCATGCCATCAGAACCAAATCAAAAATCTCATGGTTCTGTGTCAGTAGACTCAGTCAACCTCCTCAAAAGAGGGAAGAAATCGTGGGGAGTCAAAAAGGTTTCGAGAATAGCCTGAGGCTGGGGATTTCAGATTCGAGAACTCATTTTCGTTGTTTGTTTAGTTTTAGTGATTTGATTTTGTTTTGATTTTCAAGTTTCATTTTGATTGAAATTTCATTTTGATTCAGGTTTTCATTCATTTATTTGGTTTACAATTTGAGGTTTTAGATTCATTTTGTTCGTTTTAGTGATTCGATTTCATTTTTGTTCAATTAGAGTTCACGTTATTTTTTTTTTGAATTCGTTTTAACATTTAGATTCTTAAAAGAGTTCTCATTCATTTTCCTCTTTCTTTTCTTTCATTTTCTTTTCTTTTTTTTCTCTTTTCTTTTTTTTTTTGTTGTTTTATGTTCATTTTGTTTTGAACTTCAAAATTTTGTTAACTCAAGAAGGGAGGAAAGATTCAAGAGATATAGTGAAAATCTGTGAAGGTTTGCTAAGTTTCGTAGGATGTTGGAATCGTAAAAAGTTTGAATTTTGGAATTTGAACTTCGGATTTCCCACTGGAAAGAATCAGTTTAAAAGAGGGTATGAGGGTGTCTCGCATCCAACTCGAAGAGCTAATTAAAAAAAGTAGTTTCTATGAGAAAGGGTGTGGCTCCACGCCAACAGAACCTACGATACCTCGTGGCTCCATGTCAATAGAACCAGCTGATCCTCTCTCACACGAATAAAATTGAAAGGGAATTGAGAACAGCCCTAGGCTGATGAAGCTCAACTTACTATCGAGTCAGGAGAGGAATTCAAATTTCTTATTTGTTGTTTTTGTCTTTTCTTGTATTTTTTTTAATGATTTTGATTTTATTTTGATTTAAATTTTTGTTTTGATTTGAATTTTGTTTCACTTTGGTTTGAATTTCATTTTGATTTGTATACACATTTTTATTTTGTTTAATTTTGGTGAATTCATTATTTTTTTTGTTATTCATTTATTTGTTATTTCATTCATTGAGAAATTTATCGTTGTTTATTCGTTGTGAAATTTTATTGTATTTATTTTTTTATAACTTTCTTTTTCTTTTGTATTTTTATTATGATTTGGACCCAGTTACGAGCAAGTGCAGCATCTGTGCTTCGTAGAACGAGGCTGTCTTTGAAACATCATGATGCTCAGACTTCTTGAGGTATCGTCCACTTACTAAAGCCACATTTAGAAAATAACCCATTCTTCAATGTACTATCGATTTTTTTTAGTACCTACAAAGAGGTGTTACTTCTACAGACATCATAGCGGGAAATGTTGTAACTTTGTAGCTCTGTCGCAATGATCGTCATTTCTTGACACTGATTTGTAAGGATTGTACAAGTTGTCTTTAAGAAGTCGCTCGAACGCTGTTCGAATTGATGTTGGAATTGTATTTGCTGGGTACTGAATGATATGACTTCAGGGTTGAATTCCATCAATTGCTAATAACAGGGCCCTTTAACTTCAATTCTTTCTTTCTAGGCCTAAGCAGATTCAAAATTTATGCTCATGTGATCAGAATATTTTTTACTGTCCAAAGATATTTTCGAACCAATTAATGACCGACCAAAAGACATAAAATCACTTGACTTTCTTCAAAACATAATATCAGAGGAAACTTCTTAAGGTAGCCTTTCAAGTTTTATTAATCGGGGGAGGATTAAGATACCAATTTTTGATTATATGCTTCGCTCAAGCTTCTTCTCAGGGAGTCTTCTTATTTCCTTTTTTTTTAGCTTTTCGCTTCTTTTTTTATTGAGGATTACTATATCTGGTGGAACACATGTTAAAGATTTTGAATGCCTGAATTGAGACACCAATTTTTGATTTTGTGCTCACTCAAGCTTCTCCTCAGTTGAATCTTCACAGAAAAGTTTTCCTCTCTTTTTTTTCTTTTTTTTTCTTTTGTTTTCTGAGAATTACTGTATCTGACAAGACATATTTCTGTTAAAGATTATTAATGTCAAAATTCCCCTAATTAATAATTCTGAAATGTTTCTTAACATGAATTCTGGGATATTATAACTCATCCAAAAGTCTGGACCCAGTAACATGGCAGAAAATTAAAACTCCCTTGATATCTCGAATCAATTACTCGTATTTCAATTACACTGCTTCATTTTTAAATCTACTTAGGACCCAGTCTAAATTATTTAAAGTGAAGGACCCAGTCATTCAGACATTAATTTCATTCTCCCCTAAAGTCCTATTCTTATTAAAATGCTAAAGTTTCATCGTGTCTCACCCCTTTTTGTTTGTATTTCTGCTAAACTTTGAACGTCCTTGAGCATATTATTTTTTTATTTTGGTTGTGGTGGGATGGTTGGGACCCACGATCCATCATCAAGTTGTTGTCTCTTTTAACTGTTCTGTGGTGGAGGGTCGGGACCCACAACCCATCATCAAGTTGGTGTCTCTTTTAACTGTTTTGTGGTGGGAGGGTTGGGACCCACGACCCATCATCTAGTTGTTATCTCTTTTGATTGTTTTGTGGTGGGAGGGTCGGGACCCACTACCCATTATCCTTCTATCCATTTTGATTGTTAATCCATGGCATTTGAACTTGTTTGCAGCTTCGTCGTAGGACAATCCTTGGGTGGATGTGTAGAGCATCTTTTGAAGAACATTCAGAAGTCAGTAACGTCCTTTGCCTTGTAAATTCAGCGGTAATACTCAAGTTAACGCACTTGTCCTGTAAATTGTGCATACTTTTAAAATTTATTCATGTGAATTTTTTTTATTTAAAAATTCTGCATTTTGTTTTATTATTATGTATTCGATGGGTTTTGAGAATATTATTTTGAATTGAAATTTTAACAAAATTTTATTTTGTTTAGAGTTTATTGGAAGGTTGTTAGAGCAAAATTTCAGTTTGACATGTTTACAATAAGTCAAACCTAAAGAGGAATGAAGTATCAGACCCAGTCTGGGATTTAGAGGAGGATGAATTCGCATCGAACTCACTTCGATAGAGCGCCCTATTCTAACACACCTATTGGGGGTCTACCTCGCCACTTTGGTGAGGTGGGAGGATTCCGGAACCTCTCTGTTTAGGGGTGTCTAAACAGTGGCTCTAGAATCCAAAAAGAGTTGACTTTACCTGTTGAAGACAGAAATGAACGTGGCGTGCCAACGAAAAGAATGGTAGTTTGGTCCACTAGGGGCATGGACTCACTATCGATTTATGAAAGCAAAACTATCCGATCAAAATGGAGAGAGGAACTAGTTCCCAGCTGATTCACCGGAAATTGTGCGGCTTATTTATTAGGTTTGTGTTTTGAAAAGGGGTCGCCTACAGAAATTGTCGGCAAATTTTTAGATTTTAAGTTTAATATATATATATATATATATATATATATACATATATATACATATATAGTTTGTAAAGTAGCATTTCATTTTTAAAAATAATTTTATGTTTGAAAATTTTAAGATATGAAATCAAACCGATCTCACATCCCAAATAGTTTATATAAACGAGCACCACACCACAAACTGTGTGTCTATCCCAAAGAATATACGCACTATTTGATGATGGGGCTCGATTAAATAAATTAGAAGGTTTGTGACATTCGTTTGGTCTGTGAACCAATTTTATAAGCCGACAAGTTCCCCTGCTTAATATAAAAAACTTAAACAGGGTTTATATTACCTGGGTTCTTAAAGTTCCCTATAAGGGCAAGCCCCTATAGTTAATAACATCTTAAATGTCCGAAAACACTCAAGAAAACTCTCGATAATGATCAGTGGTTTTGCTCTCAAGAATTTTAAAGTTTAAGGTTTTCAAACAATTGGACTTTGGAGATTTCAATAGGGAATAACTCTAATTTAGAACAATTTGTTTTGGGAATCCAATGAAGGAGAAGTAGGGGATGCCACGGATCCGAAGTGAACTTCGGTGACTTCCTGACTATCCTATTGTTTGGCTTCAATTTGAGAGAATTATTTAGTGTTTCAATCCTGCCAATTTTAATTAATTAGGACTTATACTTGTAAGACATAATCACACAAATAGCCTCAAAGATGTGAGGGTTTATGTCATACCAAAGGACACCTCGGAGTCCTAAGACCGGTTAGGGCTTAATTTGCATAATATGATTATGCAAATGCCTAACGGAAAGTTGAGGATTTATGTTGCACTAGGCAGACAACCTCGAAATCGTATGGCTTAGTTATTAATTCTAAGAAAGGTTTTGCTGATGTAGATCCAAGTTTTGCTGATGAAGATGACCGTGCTGCTCACTACGATCCAAGCTCCTTGTTGTTGCAGAGGTTCTGTTTTAGAAGGTGAAAGTCAAGAGATGAGAGAAGTGTTTTGGATTAGAAAAGTCTTAAGGTTCAAATGTCTTAATGTTTTAATTAAAACAAATCTTAAAGTTGATTAAGCAGGACCGATTAAGATCCCACGGTTCGGTCATCCCGGTATTGCTATTTTCATCGGATTCACTTAGTCCAAATAAATTTGCTAAACTCAACTGCATGGGTTCACCACTTTCATTTAGACAGTGGGAAATCTCGTTAGCAACACGCGGGTTACATCATCCGAGGGATTCCCGATCATCCAATGAGACGTTTTAATTTAATTGTAGTTGTAGTTTTGTTGTTCTGTTTGTGATTAAATTTTGAGTTGTTTTATATTTTGAATATTGTTGCGGTGAATTTTATCTTGTATTGATTTTTAATTTAGTTTTGGGTTTCAGTTTTGTTACTATCCTAAAGGTTTCAGTTTTCATGCAGGGTGACATTCTTGTTTAACATGCAAATTTTACAAGAAAGAAAGTAAGGCGCAGGTAAATAAATTGCAATAAAATAAAAGCGTACATGGTGGGTCTTCTCGTCATTCCAGGCTTCACTTAAAACACACGTCAGGGCATTCAAATATTTGCAAGAAATACCAAGGTAAAACTAAGGAAAGGTTCTGGTTGTCTACCATGATCCTAATCCTATTGCTAGTCAATTCCTATGACGTCTAGGTTCTTGTGTTTCGTTAAGGATGATTTTCTTCACCAAAGAACAATTAAGTTCAATTGTTCTTCTAAAACATCCCATCATATTGAGAAAGTGCTTAGGACGAGTCCTAAACATCTTTTCAATGCTTTTGGGAATATTTCGAGTCCAAATGAGTTTTATTGTACATGTGAGTTAATCATCCAAGAATTTATTTAAGTTTGTTTCTTGCTCAGTGAACTCGGACATTTGATTATCCGATGTGTAGAGTGACATTTCACTTGATACTTTATTTAAAGGTTATAAATGTGGGAGCCTTCAGGGGCAAATTAGTTTATTAAGGAATTTAACCGTTAAAGTTGAGTTGATGATTTAAAACAATCCAATTTAATAGTAGGTTTCAAGTTGATTCTTAGATGTTTTAAAATCATTTAGGTTGAAAGAAGTGCTTCAATAATTTAATTTCATTAAATTTTGATAATTTGATTTGAATTAATTATAGTACTTTAGGTTGGCTATAATTGGTTTAATTTTCACATTTTTAATTATGAATTGTTTCAAGATTATTTAATGTTTCAAATTTGTTTTAAGTTTGTGCTTAAGTGTTTTCAAATTAGTTTTAAATGTTTTAAATTTATTTTAATTTGATTATTAAATCATTTAATGTTTTAAGCTTTAATTTAATTAGAGATTATTTCCTTTTTAATTATTAATTTCAATCATCATCATTTGAATTAATTAAGGATTGAATACCATTGAATTAATTCAATTAGGGACTTTAAATTAAAGAATGGGTATCTTCTTAGGTCATATCCCTAATCTTCATAATAAAAAATTTTAACTACTCTTCCAAAATTTAAATGATTTAATTAATTAAAGTTTCATTTTTATATTTTCAAAGTGATTATTGGGTTTCTACCCTTTTATTCCCTAAATTTTAATCATCCAAGAGAAAATAAAGATCAAATATTTTACCCTCCCTTTGATTAGGCCTAAAATATTAATTAGGGTTAAATCCCTTAATTACCTTTATGCCCTCTTAAGCACATTCCCTTCATAACTCACTAAATTGAGCTCAAATGAACTTGACATTTTTATGTCACTTTAATCACATGTCAATTAAGACATTAGAGTAGAAAATATGATTTTTCTGTTTTTAATTTAATTTATATAATTATCTTAATGAAAAATAAGGGGTTTCAATGAAAATTCAACAACATGACCAAGGTAAGGTTTTTGTCCTTAGGAAAATTATGGGATGTTCCTACTGACCAGAGGACCACTTGGATCACTTTTGGTGATTTTTTGAATTATATTTTATTTATTATAATTTTTTCAAGTTTTAGGGTATTAATTAATTATAAAATAAAAATTAGAGTTGAAAATTAAGTTTCATTTTTTTCAAAAATCTCTCTAAGGTCAGGTAACCCAGAGAAGTAAATTTTATATTTTTTTGATTTTTGGTTGATTTATTGGAATTATTTTAGTGAAAAGTTAAGAAAAATCCATTTTTTAAATATTAAAAATTATCCTAAGCCTTTAAAAATTATTATCTTAACTTAGAGAGTTAGAAAAATAATGGGAATGGTTCCTAAGTGATTAGGAGATCAAATGTGACATTTTTATGATTTTTAATATTTTTTATGATTTTTATAATTTTTTAATTATTAAAATATTCAAAAATGAGTTAAAAATGAAAAATTTTGAAAAATTCCAATTTTAATTTTCTTAGTCTTCTCTAAAATCAGAGAGGCATCAAAATTGATTTCGTGGATTTTTTAGCTGTATTTTGGATTTTATGAATTTTTTAATTTCAAAAATGGCCATGTAACTTGAATAATTCATTTAGTGGGCTAGATTGTTTCCAATTGACTTGAAATTTTTATGTGGGGTTCCTCTGACCCTAAAGGTCAGTGATGAATTATTTTCATGTAAATTTGATGTGTGGTTATTTCAAATTAATTTGATTTCATCTTTGAGGTTTTAGCCAAATTAGAGTTTGTATGAATGAATTATATCAAGTTACAATTTTCCTAGGGTCCTCTGGTCTAGAGGTACTTCCCCTAATTTTTCTATATTTTTATAATCAACATGCTAATTTTCACAATTAATTTTCAAGAACATGTTTGTGAACTTAGAAAATAGATAACTTCACATAGACATAGCCTCTGGTCTTGAGAAATTCAGGGAATGTTTCTAAAGTCGGAGGCTACAAAAGCCCTATGGTCTCATGCTATGGTGAATTATGTATGCAAATGGAGAATTAAAACATCACAGAGAGTATTTAAATCATTAAAAATCATAGACTCAACAAATTAACTTAATTATTTTTCCACATTATTCTACTCTGTTCACTGAGCAAGAGGGTATTTTTATTTTATTTTTTTGATTTTTCTATGCAAATATATGAATTTTTGAAGTTTTGGCTATTTAATAAATTCAGAAAATCCCTATTAATCTACTTAAACACGTCGGTGCCGCGTCATCCACGTCCGGATTGAAGATCCACGCGGCGCACTCCTATTTGACGCCGCCATCTGACTCGAAAGCCATACGTCCTGCGGTTCACACTCCGTCTCTTCGTCCGACGCCATCTGAGCCGTCTGCTGAAAACACACGCAATCGAACGGTCCATGGTCATCGTCTTCGTCTGGTGCATCCCGAGAGCCGTGCACCCTCGAACCTTAAGATCTCGCTCATTTCTCAACCAAATTACATGAAATTTGATCCTATGTGTTTGTCTAAACAAGAGCTACAAATCCATATGGTAGGCCTTAAAATCACGTAAAGAAAAATAGGGAATTACTGGAAGCTCGGGCTAAGGAGAAGTATCCATACCTTGGTCCAATAGGTGAAGCCTCGATTGGACATGCTCAGCACGTTCGCTGGAGTCTAAGGAGTCTACGGATTGAGCCTCTAGTCCTGATGAATTGCCTAGGTATGATTTCCACCAAACCCGATTTCAAGCTTTGATCTTCAGCACAAATGGGTGGCCTGGTGAGGGGACTTCCACTGGAGAACTTCCTCTCTTGATCTGGTGAAGGTGTGGGTGAGTTTAATTTGGTTTCTGTGGAGGTTTGGTGAATGTCCTGTTTCAGCCTGAGAATTGAGCCCTGAAATTGAGCTCAATCAATGGGGATGAGGGTAGGAGAACAGTGGGGAAATTATTCTCGGTGTTGGGGGAGAGTTTAGGCCACTTGAATGGAGGTAGAGACTTGATTTCAGCCAACCTTTTGGCCGTGGAGGATGACTGTTTAAATAGCCAAGCTTGGAGAGCCTCCCAGAGCCAATTGAGGGTTGGGATCAGCTGCCTAGGGGAGGAGAAGAAGAGCTCCAGTGACCATTGGCCATGGGACAACTCAGCAAGGGAGTTTTGAATTTTTGAATTTTTGAATCAAATGCGTGCTCACGGGTGTGGTGTTTTCTGGCGACCCAGGTGGCTGGCCGGCAGGCATGGGTCACCATCTTGACCAGTGAGGTGAGGGCTGGGGTTTGGTGAGTTTAATTGGCTTTAAACATGTTTCAAAGGTTTGATTTAAATGGAATGGGGGAAGGGTGAATTTTGAGCTTAATTGGGTTTAAACATGGTTTGGGTTAGGTTGATCCTCCCAAGGTTTAGTTTAGGCTGAGGGAAAGTCATTTGGTTCAGCTTGATTAGTGGGGTCAAGTCACAATCCAAGTACAATTAGGCTTAAACATGGGTTAGGGGAAGCATGAGAATGCTTAATCACTTTAAGGGAATCAAAAAAGAGGCTCCTCCTTTCGCCCAAGATGGTATGGTGACATAGGCACAACTCACATGGCTTACATATGGCTTAAACATGGCTCCAAGGCTTGCTCATGGCATGGGAATGGCTTAGCTCACTTGCATGAGAAAAGGATTTTGGTATTTTTGACATTTAGGGGTAATTTGGCATGAGGCTTGATTTAGAATTATTTGATGATGAAATTGGAACTTAGGGAATGATTTTAATGAAATGGATGATGGAAAGAGATGTCATGTGGGCTTGGATTGAAAACTTGGGCTTTTGAAATTATTTTGGATGGGCTTTTAAAATGTTTTAAGGAGATGGGCCTTTTAGGTTTTAAAATAAACTTTTGGATAAAAATTTGGTGAAAGGTTGTGCCATGAATGATTTGGAACAAGTTTGGGGTAATTTGGAGTTGAATTAGGTTTAATTTGGGTCTTTTAGTAATAGGACCAAAGTGAGTCAAATTGGGCTAACTTGGGCTAAAGATGGGCGAATGTTGGGTTTGATGTAAAATTAATGTTGCAAAATTTTCATGGAGGTGTGAATAAGAGTTTTAAAGTTTGGTTGAATCTTGATTTTAGGATTTGGGCTTGTTTGGGTTCATGATTGGTTTAGGCCAATTTGGGGAATTTTTGTTTGAGTTAGGCTTGGGTGGAGTTTGGGTCCAAATATTGGGTAAATTAAGTTAGAGTGTTGCTTGTGGGGATTTTAGGAAGGTTTCAAAACAAATTGGAGGAATATTGGGTGACATTTGGGTTCAATTTGGGATGGATTGGGTTAATTGGTCACTTTGGGCCTTACGGGCCCATTTGGAATTTTTTGATCAAATTGGGTTAAACTGACACAATTGGAATATGTGGCAGTTGAATAAAATGATGTTGATTATATGTTGGAATATGTGGGATTTTTTGAGAATTGTTTGAATTTTTGGAATTTTAGGCTATTTAGGGTACAAGGTGAGTACAAGAAGGGTATTGGGGGCTATTTTTGGAAATTTTGGTATATTTGGTCATGAATGATCAATATTAGTGGTGGGGAATGTTTAGGATTGATTTTAAGGAATTTTTGGTAATTTAGGCAATTTTGGAAGTTTTGGGCAATTTCAAGGGTATTTGGTAGGTTTGGTGGTTCAGGGCCCTAGGGTCAAAAATTGAAATTTGGGAAAAATGAAGATTGATTAAATGTGAGTAAAATGAAACCATTTAGGTTGAGCCAAGAAGCCATGTTAAGCTCACAAGAGCGATGAGAGGACTCATCTTAGGCACTCAATATGTTGTTCCTAACCCTCTTAGCCAGGGGCTTAGGGGTTGAGGCCCATCCATATGAGGTACCTACATGAGTCAGGGAGTTGAGTTGGGTGAGAGTGGTTTTATGGTTTAGAATGTATGTGAGAGTGTAGTTTGTACAAGCTGACCCTCACCAAGACCAGGCCACCCAGGATAATCCTAAGGCCAAAGAATCCTATTGGAACTCATCCTTGAACCTCCACATTTGACTTTTAACTTTCCAAAGGGGCTTGGAGGTTTTATGGTCATCTGTGTGGGGTTCAAGAAGAGTTAAGAGGTGTTTGAATTTCTAAGTGGTGGGCTCCATTTCTAATCCTCTAGGATAGTCGAAGGGAAAACCTATAGCTAGATCCTAAGCACTAAGAGAAAGGAAAGACCTCACCAAAAATGAGGTCAACACCTGCCAGAATAGAAAGTTTTTTTTTATATAATATTATTATTTAAGTTAGTTTGTAGGATGGAACATGCTAAATAATGACATTCATATGAGAAGTAGAAATAAGGATATTCGAGCTTGTGGCCTTTCCAAAAACTTCCTTTTCTCTTTCCTATAGCGGCTTCTTCTCTCTCGACTCCTTAAAGGCGGTCTTGCCCGACTTATTGAGACGTCGCTTTATCTCCTCAACATTGGACACCTGCCCATAGTTCCTTGATCATCTTGCCATACATGCTCAGATTTAAGACCTTGTTTAATATCTCCTCACAGGTATACTGAAGTACCAATAATCTTTTTTTCTTCATGCTCGATGCCAAGCCAAGAAGCTGGGAAGAATTCTTCTATCTTTTGTATAGTTCACCTGACGGATGAGTGAGGACTCCCCAATCCATCGCAGGTGCCAAAATAAGGTGACATTTCAAAATTTTGACCTTATTTTCAAGATTGATTAGCCAGATCTTCCAAGTTTAAGAAAAGCCCACATTATCATCTGAGTTGACTCTGAAAGAACACAAGTGGGAAAACAGTTCAAGCAACCAAGGGATCTCCATCCTGTAATGATAAATTTCATAACTACCATAATACAATTCACCTTTAGTTGGGTGGGTATAACATATAATAATCCATAATGGACCGAAAGGGAAGATGAAGTCCCTGGACAGATCGACCACAACGTAGCACAAGACACCCTCCATAGTCATCCATCACATGGTCATTTGGGGTTAGCGCCTCTAACAAACGTCGTCATCGTAGAAATACAACCTTTGGAGATTTGAGTCCTCAACAGAAGACGGTATGGAGTGCTCTGATGCCAGCATTATCTTGAAATTTTAGGGCTAGTGTTTAGAAGCCATGTGAACAATAGAGAGAGATAAAGGAGGAAAGATGAATAAGAGTAAGAAAGTAAAATGAAGTTATAATGTGTGGCCTAAACCCTATATATTTATATAGGACACGAAGAAAAATTGAAACAACGCTGGCCATACCTCCGGAAAATAGATCTCATGTTATGTCATTCACGAAAAAATGAGAATTCACATAAATAAAAAGGAGGGATAATATTGAAGAAAGAAAAAAAATATGATTATTCAGACATGAAAAATTTTATAGCCCTCTCGTTGGCCACCTATAGCAAGACGAACTCTTGGCTCAAAAATTCCATATATAAAACTTGACCTCAAGTTTAAATTTATCAGTACTATTGTCGGCATATTTTTAGGTTGTGTGTTGAAAAGTGGGTCGCCTATAGAAATTGTCGGCGAATTTTAGATTTTTTAAACTTAATTTAAATATATATATATATATATATATATATATATATATATAATTTAGAAAGTAGCATTTGATTTTGAAAATAATTTTAAGTTTGAAAAATTTTAAGATATGAAATCAAACCGATCTCACATCCCAAATAGTTTATATAAACTAGCACCACACCACAAACCGTGTATCTATCCTGAAGAATAGACACACTGCTTGATGATGGGGCTCGGTTAAATAAACTAGAAGATTTGTGACATCTGTTTGGTCTGCCAACCAATTTTATAAGCCGACAAGTTCCCCTGCTTAATATAAAGGAATTAAACAGGGTTTATATTACCTGGGTTCTTAAAGTTCCCTATAAGGCAAGCCCCTATGGTTAATTACATCTTAAATGGCGGGAATCATTTAAGAAAACTCTCGATAATGATCAGTAGTTTTGCTCTCAAGAATTTCAAAGTTTAAGGTTTTCGAAGGATTGAGTTTTGGAATTTTCAATTGGGAATGGATCAAATTTGGAACCGTTTGTTTTGGAATCAAAAGGAAGAGATGTAGGAGAAGTTGAGGATCCAAGAGGAATCTTGGCAACTTCCCGACTATCCTATTGTTTGGCTTCAATTTAGGAAGAACTATTTAGTATTTCGATCTTGTCAATTTTAATTATTTAGGACTTATATTCGTATGACATGATCATACAAACAACCTCGAAGATGTGAGGGTTTATGTCGTACCAAACAACTACCTCGGAATCCTAAGACCGGTTAGGGCTTAATTTACATAATATGATTATGCAAATGCCTAACAAAAGGGTTGAGGATTTATGTTGCACTAAGCAAACTACCTCAAAATCGTATGGCTTGGTTGTTTAAAACTAGGAAAGGTTTTGCTAAAGTAGACTCAGGTTTTGCTGATGACGATGGCCGTGCTGCCCACCACGCTCCGAGCTCCTTGTTGTTGCAGAGGTTTAGTTTTAGAAGTCATAAATCAGGAGATGAGAGAAGTGTTTTGGTTTTTAGAGAGAATCTTAAAATCCAAGTGTTTTTAATATTTTAATTAAAACAAATCTTAAAGTTGTTTAAACAGAACCGATTAAGATCCCACGGTTCTGTCATCCCGGCACTGTTATTTTCATCGAATTCACTTAGTCCAGATGAATTTGCTAAACTCAACTGAATGAGTTCCACACTTTCATTTAGACTGTGGGAAATCTCGTTAGCAACACGTGGGTTACATCATCCGAGGTATTCCCGATCATTCAACGAGACGTTTTAATTTAGTTGCAATTGTAGTTTTGTTGTTATGTTTGTGATTAAATTTTGAGTTGTTTTATATTTTGAAATGTTGTGGCGGTGATTTTTATCTTGTAATGAATTTTAATTTAGTTTTGGTTTCGGTTCGGGGACTATCCTAAAGGTTTTGGTTTTCATGCAACGGTTTTATTTAACATGCAAGAAAGGTAAAGTGCATTACGATAAAGTAAGTTGCAATAAAATAAAAGCGTACTCGGAGGGTCTTTCCGTCATCCAAAGCTGCACTTAAAACACATCTTAAGGCATTTAAATATTTCAACAAGTACACAGGTAAAGGCTAAGGGAAAGGTTTTGGTTGTCTACCAAAGTCCTAATCCTATAGCTAATCATCTCCTATGACGTCTAGGTTCTTGTGTTTTGGTTTAAGGATGACTTTCTTCACCCAAGAACAATTAAATTCAGTTGTTCTTATAAACATCCTATCATACTAAGGAAGTGATTAAGATGAGTCTTAAACATCTTTTCAATACCTCTAGGATTGTTTTAAGTCCAAGAGAATTTAATTATACAGGTGAATTAATCATCAAGGAGTTTAAGTTTTGTTCTCTTGCTCAGTGAACTAGGATATTTGAATATCCTATAAGTGAAGTAACACTTCACTTGACATCTCATTTAAGAGTTATAATAATAAGAGCTTTAAAAGGGCAAATCAACTTATTAAGTATTTTAATGATTTAAACTTAATGATTTAATTTTAATTTTGACTTAATTATAAAAAATTAGTTTAAATTTGGAATAGTGTTCAAGTTATTTTAGATTTAATTCTTAATGATTTCATTTAGGTTTGTTGTTAAATGATTTTAATTTAATCTAATTCAATTTAATTTTAATTCAATTTAATTTGATTTTAATTTAATTTTATTTGATTTAATTTTAATTTAATTTAATTTAATTTAACTTAATTTAATTTTAATTTAATTTCAATTTAATTTTAATTTAATTTCAATTTAATTTTAATTTAATTTAGTTTTAATTTAATTTTAATTTTAATTTAACTTAATTTTAGTTTAGTTTTAATCTTAATTTGATTTAATTTTAGTTTAATTTTAATCCGGATTATTATTTTAATTTTTTGTTAATTAAGAATTAAGTATTATTGAAGTGGTTTATTTAGGGATTTTTAAATTAAAGAATAAATATCCTCTTAATAATATCCCTACTTTAATAATTCAAATTTCTATTATTCTCCCAAAATTTCGATTAATTAATTAATTAAAGTTTTATTTTAATTATTTTTGAAATGGTTAGTAGGTTTCTACCCTCAATTATTTAAGTTTCAATCATCCGAAATCAGTTTAGAATCAAATATTTTACCCTCCCCTTTTGATTAATCCTAAAATTTTAATTAAAGGTTGAAATTTTTAATTACCATTTTGCCCTTCAAGCTTAATAATCCTATAACTCACTAAATTAAGCTCAAATGAACTTGAAACTTTTATTTAACCTCACTTACATGTCAATTAAGACTTTAGAGGAGAAAATGTGATTTTTCTGTTTTTAATTTATTTATGTAATTATTTTTAATGAAAAATAGGGGTTTTCAAGGAAAATTCAATAACATGACCAAGGAAATGTTTCTGTCTTTAAGAAAATTATGGGACATTCCTAATGACCAGAGGACCATTTGGACCAATTTTGGTGATTTTTTGGATTATATTTTATTTATTAGAATTATTTTGAGTTTAGGAGTATTAATTGGTTTTAAAATAAAATTAAAGTTGAAAAATGGATTTTATATTTTTCTTAAATCTCTCTAACCTCAAGGAGTTCAGAGAAACAAATTTTACATTTATCTAATTTTTCTTTGATTTATTAGAATTATTTTAGTTAAAAGATTGAAAAATACATTTTTTAATATTAAAAATTACATTAAGCCTTTAAAATTTAATATCTTATCCTAGGGACTTAAGAAAAATATTTGGTTTGTTCCTAAGTAATTAGAATTCAAAATGTGACATTTTGGTAATTTTTAATATTTTTATGATTTTTATTATTTTTTAATTATTAAAAATATTAAAATATTGATAAAAATCAACTTTTTTAGAAAATTACAATTTTAATTTTCCTAAGTTCCTCTGATATCAGAGAAGCTCGAAAACCATTTTTGTGAATTTTTTAAAGGTATTTTGTGAGTTATGAATTTTTAAAGTTTAATTTTATCCATTTTTGCTTAAGAGGCTTAATCAACCCATTTGGTGGGGTTAATCAAGTTCAATTGGTTTCAAATTTTTATGTGAGACTCTCCTGACCCTAAAGGACAGTGGAGAATTGTTTTCAAGTTAATTTGATGTGTAATTAACCCTAATTAATTAAAGTTCAATTTTGGGTGTTTAGACCAATTAGAGTTATTCCAAGTGAACTAACTCAAAACCTATTTTTCCTAGGTTCCTCTGGTCATAAGAAACATCACCAAATTTTTTAGAATTTATTTCTCAACATGCTAATTATTGGAATTAAAATACTCAAAACAGTAACATGCAATTGAAAAATCAATAACTTCTTATAGGGATGGCCTCTGACCTTGGAAAATTCGGGGAATGTTCCCGAGTTCGGAGGCTTCAAAAGCTCCTATGGTCTCATGCCATGGTGAATTGCCTATGCAAATGGAGAATTAAAACAATGCAGGGAGTAAATAAATCATTAAAAATAAAATATTCAATGAAATTATTTGATTTCTTTTCCACATTATTCTCCTCTGTTCACTGAGCAAGATAGTATTTTTATTTTATTTTTAGGATTTTTCTACATAAAGTTATGGATTTTCTAAGTTCTGGTAATTAAATAAATAAGAAAAATCCCTATTTTTCTATTTATCCGAATCGGCGCCGCGTCGACCTTAGCATCTCCGAACAGCCGCGCGGCGCTTTGCGGTTCGAAGCCACCATCAGACTCAGCGCTCCAGGGGCCCGCGGTTCATGTACCATCGCGCTGTCCGGCTCGATCCCGACCGTCCGCTCGATACACGCTCGATCCGATGGCTCCAAGTCATCGTCTACGACTGGTGTGAACCCGTGACCGTCCACACTAAAACCCTAAGATCTCGCTCAATACTTAACGGATTTTTGTGTTCTTGTGCTCTATGGATTCGTCTTGAAGAGACGAATACATCTATACTGTGATCATGCATTGAAATTGAGGCATTTGAAATAGAGAATGTTCAGAAGCTCGGGAAGAAGAAAGAGCTCATACCTTTGCTCAGAAAGGTGAAGCTTCAATCTGAGAGTTGTGTCACGTTCGATTGGGTCCAAGCAAGCTCCAGATGAAGTCCCTTGGCCTGGTGAATTGCCTAGGTACAAAAGTGACCACAGCCGATCACAAAGCTTGGAGGCTGGAGCAACTGGGTGGCCTGGAGAGGGGGCTTTCACTGGGAAACTTCTCCTCTTGGTCTGGTGAAGGTGTAGGACCAATCAATTTGGAGATTGGCTCACTGTGGTGAAGTGTCCTGGTTTTGGGCTTGAATTTCAACTCCGAAATTGAGCTCGCGAGAGGAAATGGCGGGGGGATTTCGGTGGGGATCAAGTTCTCCAGGTGTGGGGAAGAGTCTGGAATGATTTTGGCAGATTTTCTGTGTGTTTTTGTTTCAGCACCTCCTCCATGGCCGAGAGAGGTGGTGTTTAAATAGGCATGGCTGGAGGGCCTCCCAGGGGGAGTTAGGGGTTGGGATCAGCTGCTCTGGTGAGGAGAAGAACAGCTGCAATGGCCATTTGGAGTGGGGCAGCTCAGCAAGGTGGAATTCCAAAACTTGGCTCCTCCTAAGGTCTCTGCCATGGTGTTTTCCGGCGGCTCAGGTGGCTGGCCGGTAGGCAAGGGTCACCCTCAAGTTCAGGTGGGTCAGGGCTAGGGTTTTGTGTAGGCAATTGAGCTTTGCCATGTGTCAAAAGCTTGATTTAAAATGGAATAGGGGAAGGCCAATTTTGGCTTAATTTGGCCAAGTCTACCTTTTCGGCTTGGTTCACCCTTCAAGGTGGCTTTGGGTGTTGTGGGGAGTCAAAGGAATCAGCTGGTTTGGCATGGAGAAGTCCTTATCCAAATATATTTGGATTAAATTTGGGTTAAGGTGAAACATGTTTAAGGTTAATGACTTTTAGGAGGTGCTTAAAGGACCTCCTCCTTTTGCCATTTAAGGAGGGTTGACAAATTAGAGATTCTCATGGCTTGCCAATGGCTTACATGTGGCTTCATGGCTCCATATGGCTTGGGAAAAGATTTGGTCAATTTCATAAAAAAGATTTTGTGAATTTTGGCATTTTGATGGGAATTGTTATGAGGCTTGATTTGGAATTGTTTAATTGATAAATTAGGACTTTAGGAATGATTTTAAATTGAATGTGTGATGAGGGAAAGTGTCATGTGGGCTTTAGATTGATTTGGGCTTTTGAATTTGGTGGAAGTGGGCTTTTAGGAAGGTTTAGGGGAGTGGGCCTTTATGTTTAACAATGGGCTTTTAGATGAAAAATTTTGCAAAGGTTCATGCCAAATAAATGTTGAGTTTAGTTTAAGGATGTGTCTTGAATGATTTGAAGCAAATTTGAGGTAGTTTGGAATTAAATTGGGTTGAATTTGGGTTCATTTGGTAAATGGGCCAATGTAGGTCAAATTGGGCTAATTTGGGCCTAGGGTTGAAATTGATGTAAAATTAATGTTAGGAAATGTTTATGGGAGTGTTTCAAAGAGGTTTCAACTTTGGTTGGGTTTTGGTTTTGGGACATGGGCTTATTTGGGTTAGGTTTGGGTGTAGGCCCATTTAGGGAATTTTGTGTTTGGGTTGAATTTGACTAAGGTTTGGGTCCAAATTTTGGGCAAATCATGTTAGTGTTTTGTTTGTGGGGATGCTAAGAAGGTTTTAGAAAAGATTTGGGTCAAATTGGGATTGAATTGAGTTGGTTTGAGGTAGGTTTAGGTCATGGGTCAAAATTGGGCCTTAAGCTTAAAAATGAAATTGGATTCAAATGTCAATCAAATTGGGCTTGAATTTGGTCTAGATTGATATTGGGGATATTTAATTGAAGATTAGAATTGAATTGGACCAAAATTGAGACTAATTGGGGTGATTTGGTTTGACATTGGGTTCATTTGGGTTTAAAATGGGCTAAATTGAGGGTTTTGGTAAAAGTAGGGTAAATTGACAAAAGTGGCCCATGGTGTAGTTGGACAAAATGAAATTGGGAATATTTGGGATTTTCTGGAATTTTCTGGGAATTTTCTGAATTTTTGGATTTTTGGGTCAAGAGGGGCATTTTGGGTTTTTGGGTCAAGAGGGGCATTTTTGGGTAAAAGTAGGGGCATTTTGGATTTTTGGGTCAAGAGGGGCATTTTTGGGTCAAGAGGGTCAAGAGGGGCATTATTAACTTGCATACTTAGTTCCCCTTTTTGCACATCTATCACCGCTCTACCTGTGGCTAGGAAAGGTCTCCCTAAAATTATGGGTATCTCTTTATCTTCCTCCATATCCAATACAGTGAAATCAACAGGAAAAATAAATTGATCCACTTTCACCAAAACACCCTCTATAACTCCTTTAGGATATGTGCTCAAACGATCAGCTAATTGCAAAGTTACAGTGGTAGGGGTTATTTCTTCTAATCCCAGTCTTTTGAATATTGATAATGACATAAGGTTAATGCTTGCACCCAAATCACATAAAACTTTTCTAATAAATCTGTCTCTAATTGGACATGGAATTGTGAAACTTCTAGGATCTTTAAGCTTTTCAGGAAGCTTTTTCTGAATTTTTGCACTGCACTCTTTACTAAGGGTAACAGTCTCATTATCTTCAAACTTGGTCTTTTTTTGTTGAGAATGTACTTCATAAATTTCACATAGCTTAGCATTTGTTCTAAGGCTTCGGCAAATGGAATGTTGATTGTAATCTTCTTAAATATCTCCAAGGATTTTGAAAATTGCTTATCTAATTTTAGTTGTCGAATTCTCTGAGGAAATGGAGGTGGTGGCTTTTATAAATCAACCTTAGGTTGAGAAATAGGTTTTTCCAAACCTTTCGGAGCGTCCTCTTTTCATTTTTTAATTTCTTCTTTCTCTACTTCAGTCTCTTTTTGAACTCTACCTTCCAACTCTCTCCCACTTCTCAACTAAATAACTTGTATTTGGTATTTAGTTTTGTTTCTTGGATTTACTTCAGTATTACTAGGAAGTGTTCCTTGGGATCTATTACTTAATAAACTGGCAATCTATCCCAATTGATTCTCAATATTTCTGATTGTAGCTCCTTGACTTTGTAATTGATTTCCCATTTGTAACACCACTTCTTCAAAAGACAACTTCTTCTCCTTAAAGTGTGAATTATTGTTAAAACTTGGAGGATAGTTTGGTTTATAATTATTACACCCTTGGTTGTTCCAGTTTTCCAATGGGTTTACTTGGTTGTTCCCTCAATGTTGATTACTACCACCCTGATTATTGGTATTCCAGTTAAAGTTTGGATGGTTTTTCTAACCTGGGTTTTAATAATTGGAATATGGGTTATTAGACTTACTTATAACATTCAAAGTTTCTAGTGAAGTTTGAGAATCAACTATTTGGCCTAATGAATTTTTTTCAGTTATGGAAGTTGACTGAGAAAAATTCATTCCAAATTGGTCTATCTTTCTTGAAATTACAACAACTTGATTTTTTAGCATTGCAAATGCATCATTTTTCATGAATGTTGGCTACCTTTTTAGGATTTAACCTTTTAGAAGGCCATTGAAAATTATTGGTAGCCATTTCTTCATTTAAATCATAATCATCAGCAAACTATTTAGACATCAATGAACCACTAGCAGTGGCATCGATAATAGATCTAAGAGATCTAACTAATCCATTATAAAAGGTCTGAATTATTAACGAATCTAGTATTGAATGATGGGGACACTTCCTTAAGAGATCTTTAAAACATTCCCATGCTTCATATATGGATTCCCTATCAAACTGACGAAAATATGTGATATCATTTCTAAGCTTAGCAGTCTTCGATGGTAGAAAATATATAGCAAGGAATTTTTATGCTAAATCACCCAAAGTTCTAATAGATCTAGATGCTAACAAATTTAACCAAATCTTAGCTTTATCCCTCAGTGAAAAAGGAAAAAGTCTAAGTCTAATAGCATCATCTGATATACCATCGGATTTAAAAGTACCACACAATTTTAGAAAATTGGCAAGATAAATTATGATCTTCAGTTAGTGCTCCTCCAAACTGATTATTAGATACCATATGGATAAAAACATGTTTAAGTTCAAATGAATTAGCAGCTACAGCAGGGTGTTGAATACTACCATGAAGTTCATCTATTGTAGGGTTAACATAATCTCTTAAAGGTCTAAATTCTTGATGGAAGTGAACATTTTGATGATCTTGATTTTTCATTTCTTGAATATTTTTATCTTTTTCTATATTTTTAATTTTTTCGATATTTCTTATAGTTCTCTCTAATTCAAAATCGTAAGGCACAAGTCCTTAAGAACCTGAACTACACATTCACAATTAACAAAATAAAATAAAACACATTAACAAAAATAATGAAAAGTAAAAACTTAATTTTTTTTAAATTTTCTTTAAATCAATTTTTAATTAATTTCCCCGGGCAACGACGCCAAAAACTTGATCCCAAAATATTTATGCTTAAGATTTTCACATTATATTATCTCTTTCCCGAGAACGGATGCCAAAAACCTGACTCCGCCAAATTTTATGCTTATGATTTAGATAGGAAATTATACTTTAATTATTTATAAAATGGGATACTATGCAAGTATATGTATCTTTTATCAAGTAATATAGGACCTTTTAATTAAACTCTGAGATATCGAACCCACAGGGAAATGTCTAAAAATTTGAAGAAATAAGAAAAATAAATTTTTACTTTTGAAAATGATTTTGTAAAGTATGTTTTAATATATAAAGTTTTTCAAATTTATTTTTGGTATTTTCTGAATAAAAAGTAAAGAAAACAACTAAAGTTAACACAACTTTAAAATAGTATGAAAGCAAATGAGAACAAAATATATGTATCCTCTTTCAATGAATCAGAAATAATTATAGAATTTCGTTGTGGAAGTATCTAAAATGTGTTGTGTCAAATAGAAGAAATTATATTCTTTACCCTTATTTTGTTCTATAAAAAACATTTGTTAATTTGATGATTTGAAATCTTGTAGATGGGTTTGGCAGGAAAGATACTAGCTCTATCTCTAGAGTTCCCTCGATTCCTCCACCTGGGGGCTAACATCTCATAATAAAATTTTTCACATCAAACTAAATTAGGAAGCTTTAGTCTGTCACTATAAAATCCTCTAATTTTACTCCCCATTATAAGCATTTCTTCCTATTTATTTGCACCCAATCATATGGACCACAATTCTCATCCATATAATTGAGTGTGATTCTTTCCAATTGTTGATTGAGACAATACCGCAATGGATCTTATATAATCTCACAACAAATTTTAACATCTTAATTGGCCAAATCAAGAAGTAAATGAAGTGCAAGGTAGTGAATCATCACAACTTCTTCCAACATTGATATCCTATACTTCACACAACTTCCTTTCATAATTTAATTACTTCATCATTTAAAAGGAAAAAGATAAAGAAAACTACTCAAAATCCATGGAGAAAACACAATCATAACTTGATTTGAAAGTAGAAATCATAGTGAAAACACAACATGTTTTACTTAAAAACCAAATGTAAAATAAAGTTAAACACTTATTTGAAAATTCTCTCCACAAGAATCGTGAAGTTTCTTTGAAACTTTGCTTTCCCCTTACAAGACAAAATAGAGGTTGGTGCCCAACTCTGTTAACTCCATATCTCGATTCTACTCTTAAGAAAAACTAGATACAATTGATAATAAAAGTGGTGAAGTGGAAATGTGTACTCTCTCGAACTCTCTAACATAAACTTGACTCTTAATACTAATTACACCCTCCAACAACAAACCTTTTTTCTGATCTTCAGGTCTTCTTTTTTAAATTTTCCAAAAGGTGCCTAGGTGTCTCTTTAAAAAGTGTCCAGATTCAATGTATCCACCAAAAATGCATCCATCCGTTCAAATTTTAAATGAATTTTGGCGCTGCTGGGAAGTTAGTGAAGTTTAAACCAAATGATGTTTTAAATAAATTTGTCACTTTAACTGTGGCGCCTATGCGCCAGCCATCCGGCGCTTAGGCTCCAGAGGTCAATTTTTCACATCTTTTAATTTTTGCTCCAAATTTGATCATCTTTTGCTGCTTTTATCATAATCACTCATTTTAATCATACATGAAAGAAAAACATAAAAACTTCCATTAAAGTGAAATATCATCAAAAATAGGTATAAAAATATGCTTAAAAATACTATATATTTTAGGTATATGAGTGATGAAACTCCAACTATTCCTCAGATGTTTCCTTCATTCCGACCACCATATTCGGTCAATGCTCTGGGAAAAGAAATGGATGGGTGCTTGTTTCAATTTCAATACAACGTACAGGAAACATCATCGATAAAATTCTCCCAATCATGCACTCATCCATTTGCCTCCATTTAAAAGCTAATTCTTTCACTCGTCTCTTCTTGGTAGGTTTACTCCCCTCGAAATGCTTTCTCTTCTCACTGATCGATTCTCCCTCAAGCGGATGACTTCGCACAAAAAAGGTCGAACGAATCTTCTCAGCTAACAATCCAAAAAAACATCATTAGAATGTCATCAGGCGGCTCACTAACTCAGATTTTCTTGCAGCTCGCCTTGAAAGTGCCCTTAACAAAAAATGACTCAAGCTTTGAATGGAAGAAAGTGCAGATGTAAAGATCTTCAGTAACAGTTTATTTATATGACACGAACACACAAAAGTTTGGGAGTTCAATTCTGGCAAAATAAATGAATCAAATGTAGTATTTAATACCCTTATTTTTATCATAACCGTTGCTTTCAAAATATAAGAGAATTAGGGAACTATGTATGAGAAGAACATGTTAGCATGAATCTCAGAGTGAAAGAGCGATACACGACAAAATAAGTGCGACCCATTGTCAAAGAGCAAGGATCTGGTCAAAAAGTAGCTCAACTTATTGGAGTGAAGATAATTGTTGAATCAAAAGAAAAGCATCTCATAACTTGGGAGTCCCCTTTTTTGTGTATGAGTGCTACTTCGTGTAATTGGCCGAATGTAAGAAACAACTCTTTTTGGGCGAAGAAGAAGGACAGATCGAAGATTGAAGCTGTGCTATAAGTTTGTTCTTTTGCTGAAGAACCTCTATACGCTTCTCACGTCGTTCGGCCCGCCAGTGCCGAACAAATTGATATACTTGTAAACAGGGCGAACGCCTTTATGAATGGCCAACCAATCTATTTTTAAATGTATTTACAAATTTAAATTGTATAAACGACTTTAATTCTCTTTTGACCCTCCAGAAATAAGGGTCTTAATTGTAATTGTACGTTTCAGATATCTTCTATAACTATGAACAGGTGATCATTTTATTAACAGAGCTTTACATGCCCTCATTTTACTTTTCACTTATTGTTTATCTCTTGGTTTTCTCTCCTTTCATGTGCTTTGTTCCTTAGATCTGATTCCTCGTGTAATTTAAGATTGAACATTTCCGTTTAGTTGCTTATATTTTTCTTAATACAAAGTTCGATAAAATCCATTAAATGAATGCCTACAATCGGATCATAATATTTTAGTTTAGTACATGATAAATTTACACATAAACGGGTGGTGTTGAACCTGTTTATTTTGATTATGTATTGGTTGGCGCTCTCAGCAAAACAATGCAAAAAAACACAATCCGATTGATTTATTTCTGTTTATTTGCCTAAAAAATTTGCTCAAATATTTAGAATTTAATTTCTTTTTTTTTTGTGATCATACATCGGCCCCATTTTTCATTTTTTGTTTAGTACGTTATAACTTATAATTTGCTTATCCCTTCGGACTTCGGAAAAAGAGCTGATATTTAACATGCCACTAAATAGATATGCCCGCCAACGAAAAAAATTAAAAAAAAGAACTGTAGGATTGATCCGTCTAATTTAAGAAAATACCATATCTTAAATTTGCATAAATAAAAAAAATATGACAAAACATACGGCGACAAGGTGTAGTCTAAAATGTGGTGGTTTTACGAGCAGACGACGACAAAAAAGGCCAGAAAAACAGTCCGACAATTCCCAAAAGTGCAATTGCGTTTTCGTTCTTATGAAAATACCAATATACAATTCTGAGTTTGAAAAATAGAGATGTTTATTACCATGAAATAGTGACGGCCCATTTGTAAAAGAGGATTTTGGATTAAGAGGAAAGAGTTTTAAATCAAGAAAAGTTTGAATTGTTCGATTCATATCTTTAAAACTTTATTATTATTATCATCATGATGATGATCATCATCATCATCATCATCATCATCATCATATTCAAGGATTTAATTTAGTGACTGCCATGAAGAGGCTAAGACATGTATAGCAACCATTGGCATTATGACTATGACCGAGTATAAAGCTGTCGCAAGCTTCCCGATATTGCATGTTATAACAAGAAAAGGATAAGCTGTTCTCAAAAAGAACACTTTCATATGCTCGAAAAGTACCTCGATTCCTTATAATAATTTACGATTTATTTTTTAAATTGTATTTCTTATTCATTGAAAGATTTCAATACATAGCATTCTGTCTTTTCCTTTGTCATATTAAATTACAAATCATATTCCACATATGTTATAGAGTTCAGAATTATAAAAAGACTGCACACTAAAGATCTAACGAACGTATTACAAGACATTGGAAACTAGGAATTTATGGGTAACTAATTCGTCAAGCTGACTGCAACACGTTAATAGGATTATGGGAAATTGATGCTTTGAATATCATATCATTAAGATGCCAAATGCCCCATTAAAAAAATATAAAGATCGAAGAACATGCGTTCTTTTATGCGAATAATTCATACAGGAAAAATTTTGTGTTCTTTCCCTGTCAAATGCTCATACTTCCAGTTTCAATCCTGAATGTTAATTGTTTGTATTTATTTAGAATAATTGAAGGCATCCGTATAATATAAACGCTTAGTGGGAGGAACACGACCCCTTGCATTGGAATTACAAATTATAGGCGTTGATGTTGAGGATTGATGCGTGCTAGAAAATTCGCGGCTGTAGAGTAACTGATTATCATCTTAGCGTTGTATGAGAATCCAATACATACACAGACGAAAAAGAAATAAACGATGACGACTCCAGAATTTTTTACGTGGAAAACCAGTAAAGGGAAAAACCACGGGGCCTGGCCCAGTTGCGAGAATTCACTATTGATTGATGTTAACAGAAATCCCCAGTCCCACAGACAAGAGAGAGTAATTATATGTTTTAGACTACAATGTCGACTGACGGTGTCTGGTTGGTGGTGATCGACGATGATTGGTGGAGGTCCACGGTGACGGAGGTCGACGGTGATGGAGGTCAACGATGATGGAGGTCAACGAAAGTCGGCAGTGGTGGTCGATGGCAGTCGGCGGTGATCGGCGGTTGGTCGACAGCGGTCGGCAGTTGACCCACTGAAAAAATATATGTTTTTTGCAATATAATTTTACAAATTTTTTGCGATATTACACTTTAAAAGGAAGGTATTTTGTATGTTTTTTGGTTTTAGGTACAAGAAATGATTTTTTGAGAAAAAGAAACAAAAATAATACAATTTGGAGCAAAAACGAGCAAGAAAACAAATTTTGGCTTGACACCTTTCGATAAGTCTTTCGATGCTTACTCTCTTTTAAACTTTTTGCATATTTTTGAATGAGATTACACTTTAAAGAAAGGTTGTTTTTTTGCTTATTTTGTAGGGCTATTTGTTAGAAACGCAACACAACTGAAATGGGGCAAAACAGAGCTAAAAAGGAGCAAAACGGTGGAGATGTGCAGCAGTCTGCTCGCTGACGGCGCCCTTGAGCCCGCCGACGGGTGGATTTTCCTGAGAAGGCCGAAATATGACCGAAAAGCTCGCCGACAATGCCCTTGAACCCGCCGACAGCGTCCCAGACAACTAAGAACCGACTTTTGGCGATTTTGGGCCGAAATTCAACGTATTTGGACACTTTTTCGAAGGGGTGTTTAAGGGAACTCTTAGAAATTCGTTCATACTCTTTAAAATGACGAATATAGGTTAGAAAAGTGAGGAGAAAAGGAGAGAAAAAAGAGAGGAATGTTAGGAAAAACTTGGAGAATGTTTAGAGATCTTAGATTAGGAGTAGAAATGTAGATTTCTACCCTTTTGGAGAGATTGGAGAGGAAATTTTTAAAGAATTTGTAAGGGATTGCACTAGCATTGCATGGATCAACGGGAGACTTTGTGAGAGAGATCTTCATTTTTCTTTCAAAGGGAAAAAGCTAAGTATTGTTCTTCTTTATCTTATGATTTTGTAAACACTTACATAGTGGATTTGCTTTGGTTAAATGAAGTTTCCGTTGTGCTTTCTTCGTGCATTGTGACATATCTCTCTTACTTTTTCTTTTTCTTTAGAAATAGTGGCATGAGAAGATTAGACCATTCTTTTCCTTTTACTTTTCTTTTGTAATGAGTAGAATTCATGTGTAGGACGTTGAGATACATGCTAGAAGAAGTTTTATATATAAATGTGATGATACTATACCTAAACTTACTTTAATATACGAATTGACCATTTGTATTGTTAAAATCTGTGAATAATTCTTAAGATTTGACCGTGGGCTAAGGATTCTTAACTAGTATGTATCACATTTCTCTTTGAAAGGTAGACAGGTAAATCCTTGAAAGGAGAAATGAAAATAAATAGGGAAATAATATTAATCGGGCGTAGAATTGGAGATTTTAGAGTGACAGGCTAAAATCCTCAATTTGGTCATATTGTTTGGGTGCTGAAGTGCAGATTGTTAGCCCTCAGGCGAGGGGAACGTGGGAGCTCTGAAGTGAGAGCCGGTATCCTCCCAGCCTAGCCGCAGATTAAGTAACCAAGCATAGGATTACTCAATGTTCTTTATGCCTGGACCAAAGAGTAAAGAGTAGGATTGCTCATATTTGGCACATATAATATTTAATGCATCTCCTTCCTATACATTATCCATTTCATTACATAAGAATTGTAGTTCTTAGTATCTCAAAATTCTCCAAACCTTTATCCAAAAAGGGTTATCTTTAGAATTATTATTTGCATTTAGTTATAGTTACTATCTTTACATTTAACACTTGCATTTAGGAGTAATTGCTAGATAAAACACAATTTTAATCGACATTCCAAACTAAGAACTATTAGTAGTAGACTAGAATTTGACTAAAGACCTCTTACTTCACTTCCTCGTGGGATCGATACTAGGGTTTTTAAAGAAAACTCTATATTACTTGAAGCGATACATATACTTGTGTTGATATAAGTGACTTTGTTACCAATTAATTGCACTCATTTTCATCACCTCAAAAAGTTGCATCTAGTTTTAGGAGCTATTGCTGGGGATTTAGATCTTCTAGTAGTGGTGTCAAATTCTTATATTTTAAGTATATAAAAAGTCGCGGTCAGCAGTTGGTCGACGACGGTCGGCGATGGTGCTAAGCTGCAGCTTATCCTTAAGGTCTCAAGCTCTCTCTATACTCCCTCTTCTCATGCGAGAATTGGGATCTATTTATAGGGTTATGAGCGCAATTAATGCAGCTATTTTGATCGGACAGTTCAAAAGGCTCCCCACGATCACACAACGTTTAAGGGACATTTGATGGCCTTAATGATGTCAAAATTGAGTGATCTTGGGCTTGTTGGATTCGTCTTGTCGAGATGTTTGATTTGAGTATAAACTTGTCAGTGTCGACATTTGTTTGACCTTCCAAATGTGTCAGAAAATCTTCTAAAAATGGATTAATAACTCGAACTAAGCTTGATTTGAGTCGGATTGAACTAGTTTTTATATCATTAGGTTCATCTCATTGATCCAGTCAGTTTGACTATAAGTTTACTGAAATCGGAGCTCTAGATGTCTTTTTATGAAGATTTAAATGTTTCTTGCTAAAAAATATTGCTTCAAGATCCATGTCATGTCTCAAGAATTGTGTTGGATGATAAAAATTTATTTACGAAGTATCGAGTTGCCCTCCTATTTCTAAACAAAATCATTTACGTAGATCCGAAAATATTAAAGTTTGGAGCACTTATTTACATAAATATACATACATACATACATAAATATACATACAAATATATATATATATATATATATATATATATATATATATATATATATATATATATATATATATATATATATATATATATATATATATATATATATATATATTGGGGGGCACATAGGGCTCCCTACATGTTACTTTACGCAAAAAATTACAAGTGAAAAAAGGAGTGGAAACCCATCTATCCAGACACTAAAAGCATTAAACAGACACCTAAAGGGTTCCTCATCCATAATACAAGGAAAATCATCTGGTAAAACCAATGAAAAGGACAACCAGTATACCAAAACCACAAAAATATTAACCAGCCCCAAAAAACAGAAAACAAAAACTCCCAAGCAAAGTAAAACCACAGGGGAGCAGCAGATGTAGTAGACCATGTCACAGCTTCAACAGATCAATCAGAAACCAGCCAGCAGCCCAAGGTGGCATAAAACAAAAACCATACCCCTAGGCCTTGACAATTCTGAAATGAGGTGCCATATAAGCATCAGCTTCAATAAAAAAGGACAGCTGAGGGGGAGGGGAAACAGATACCACAACTTCCATAGAGCAAAGCCCTCTTTTAGCTAACCAGTGGGCTGGTCTATTTCCTTCTCTATAAATAAAGGAGAAATGGATGGAAGTCTGGGAAGATAAAGACAGGATCCTTTTTATCAACTTGGAATGATGCCAAGAAGGGTGAAGGTCTCTCCTCAGATGACTGATCAATACTTGTGAATCTCCCTCCACCACCAGGTAATGCCAGTTATTGAATATAGCTAAATAAACTGCCCAATAGACTGCCATTAGCTCAATTTCAAATGGATCAGCAGTATCAGCAGGGGCCTGGAAAAAGCAAAGACACTTACCAGTGGCATCTCTGAAAATCCCACCAATATAAGCCCCAGAATCAGTGAAGGCCCCGTCAGTATTAACCTTAACATAGGGGTAATTGGGAGTCTTCCACTTAATTTGGAGAACTTTAGCCTGAGGGGGAAGACCCAATGGGGTATGTTTAAGAATGTTGGGGAACTTTTTATGTCTAATAAGTTTGGAGATATAAGAGTGGCAATTCCCCACCACAATTTGCACACAGGAAGACTTGGATTCAAATTTGATACTATTCCTATGCATCCAGATAAACCAGAAAATAATAAAAGGAATGACTCCCAACTATATTAGATGCCAGGATTTCCAGCAGGTGGCAAGATCAAGCCAGCCCAGATGCATGGTGTCAAGATTAAAGAAAGCAGTTAGTTCAGTCCAGACCTCTTGAGTAAAATGACATCTGAAAAAAAGATATATATATATATATATTAGCAAAAAAGGAAAAGATATATTATTGCCAAAAGTTAGTTACATCTAATGAAGGGGAGGTTTAAAGAGTCCCCCAAAAGTAAATGCCTTAAAAGCCCAAAAGGTAAAAATGAGAATATTACATTAGCATTGGAAGCAGAAGCTTTAGCCCTCCAATTAGCAGGCTGGTTAACTTCCCTGTGAATATGAGACCATTGAAGTTGGATGTGCAAGTCAAAGATAGAATCTTTCTATATAAATAAACCAAATTCCAAGGAGGAGATGAGAGACCCTGCATAATCTTGATTACCTGCTGAGAATCATATTCAATCCAATTTTGCTGAAGATTAAATGTCACAACAGTTTTCAAGGCCCAAAGTACAACAATAAGTTCAGATTCTAGAGCAGAGGAAGAGATGATAGGTGCCTGAAAGTACAACAATAACTGTCCTTGATGATCTCTACAGACACCTCCAAGACCAGTAAGAGGAAGTGAAACTACCATCAATGTTAATTTTAACCCAGGGCTGAGTGGGTAGCAGCCAATGCAATAATAATACTTTCCTTCTAATGGGAATAGCAAAAGCATACGTTTTATTGATATAGCTACAGCAATTAACAACAACTGTACTTTCCTTACAAGGTTTACTCTCATATTTAGCCTGATTTCTGGTCATCCAGAAGAACCAATTGATTATCAAAGGGATAAAAAACCATTTCTTCTCTTTCC
Source organism: Papilionanthe hookeriana x Papilionanthe teres (assembly GCA_022702705.1). Taxonomy (NCBI): domain Eukaryota; kingdom Viridiplantae; phylum Streptophyta; class Magnoliopsida; order Asparagales; family Orchidaceae; genus Papilionanthe; species Papilionanthe hookeriana x Papilionanthe teres. Next base: position 145,964,717 of record CM040427.1, read on the forward strand.
AGTCATCCCAACAATCATCAAAGGAGAGCCAATTGTGTCAACATTGAGATAGTTGTAACTGATGTAAAACAGAAGTCCAAACCTGTTGAGTGATAGGGTAATGCAGGAAAAGATGTGAGTAAGTTTCCTCACTGGAATGACACATCCAACATCTTGAAGCAGTTCTTAAGCCTTTCAGTTTCAGAATATCATCTAAAGGAAGAAACTTGTGAAATAACCTCCAGTTAAAAAAAGACATTGAAGGAGACAATTTACTATTCCAGATTTGTTCACCCCAAGTGGTAGTAGGCCATTGATTAAAGGATTTATGAATAAACTTATTAACAGACTGATTAGTAGGATGCTTTATCATTATTTTATCAGGTCTAGTAGGCTCAATAGGCAAGGATAGAATTAGCTGCACTGCATCCTCATTCACTACAGCTCTAAGGGAGTCCAACTCCCATTGATTCTGATTCCATATATATATATCACTGTTAGGATTATTATAGGAGTGATATAGCTATAGGTACAATTAGATAAGTGTTGCTTGATGAAAATTCTGTCTTCCCTTCGTGAATTAAATCTTTAGTTGCGCAATAATAAATTTCCTTCTTAATTTGACCTTCCTTGGCCCATAAATCCCATTTCCACAAAAGACATTTTTTTTATGTACTCCCTAACAGGAATTCATAGGGTGGACGGTGGAATAGCTGGCTTCGCGATCGGAAACGGTGAGAATGAATTTTAAAAGGCCAAACAGCTATACTTTTGAGAATGAATCAATTTTATAATAATAATAATAATAATTATTATTATTATTATTATTATTATTTATGAAATCTTTAATGAGAGAGTTCTTTTTTCAGCCTATAAATAGGTCTAAAGGATGTGGGTAGAGTTGCCGCGACACGTTACGGCAGAGCGTCGCAGCGGCGCGTTGTAACGATGAGACGCGACGGGACGTTGCTGTTGGGCGTCGAGGGGGCGCGTCAAGGCTGAGCGTCGCGGTGGCGTGTCATGGTGGAGCATCGCGACGGTGAGTCGCGGTGCCATGTTGTAGTGGCACATTGTAGCAACCTGTTGTGGTGATGTGTTGCGGTGGCGCGTTGCGATGAAGCATCTCGTGGCGTATGGTGGCAGCGCGTCGCGATGAAGCGTCACGGTAGAGCGTGGCGGTGGAGTGTTGCGGTGACGCGTAGCGACGGAATGTCGTGGCGGCACAACCTGTTGGACTGTTGCGGCGACACGACTCGTTGGACTATTGCGGCAGCGCGTCGTAGCGGTACAACACAATGACATGTTGCGATGGCGTGTTGCGGTGGTGCGTCACGGCAGAGCGTCACGGTGGGGCGTCAGGGCGATGCATTGAGGCAGACTGTCGTAGGGGTGTGTTGCGGCGATACAACGTGGAGACGTGTTGCCGTGAAGCGCCGCAGTGATGTGTTGCAGTGGTGCATTGCAGCGATGCGTTGCGACGGAGTGTCACTGTGGGGTGTCATGGAGACGCATTACGGTTGGGCATCGTGATGACGCGTTGCTACGGAGTGATGCATTGCAGCGATGCGTTGCGGCGTACGTAGCAGCGTCGCATTGCGGCGGAGCATTGCTAATGGGCTGTTGTGACGACGTGTTGCGGCGCAGAGTTACTGTGCAGAGTTTGCAGCGTTGAATTGTGGTGCAAAGTTGTGGTGCCGAGTTGTGGCAAAGAGTTGCAGCACCTAAATGTGTTACGTCGAAGCGTTATGATGACGCATTGTAGCGTGACGTTGTACAGCGGTGACACGTTGTGGCTGTGCGTCGAGGTGACACGTTGCGGCGGTGCTTCACGACACGGTGTTGCAACGGTGCATCGTGGATCGTGTACTTGATGTCGCATATTTCGGAGGAGATTTTTGTGCCACTCTTGCACGATCTGAAGGTCATGAAGAAATGTTGTAGTTTCCTCGCCATGCCATGAGCAGAGGATATTCATGCTCATGTGGTGGCAATATCTAAAGACCCTTTGATGATCATCAGAAGTACTAGAATTTTAGGAAGGTGATACCGAGTCTAATTGAAGCTGAACTGATTTGTTATAGCCCTTGTACATGTATATGTTGGTATTTGTAACCTTTTTAATCATTTGATGTGACAATTGTAGATGATAACAATGTATTTCTTTGTTGCTTTCACGGTTGTTGTGGCTTCTTAATTATGCAAAATTCTGCAATTTAAGTTAGCACACACTTTATAAAATGATGAATCATGTATCTTTTTCTAGCTCTTGTCTTCTGAGGTTATCCCGTCTCGGATTTATGTCTTATAGGAGCTTGAAATGAACCGGTACCATACGAGGCTCGCAGCCTTCTGAAGAATTTTATACAGTTGTGTCTTCTGAGACTTGTAGCCTTCTGAGGTCATTGATATATCTGTGCCTTCTGAGGCTTATAGCATTTTGAGATCATTGATGTATCTGTGTCTTTTGAGGCTTGTAATCTTCAGAGGTCTTTGAGGGTACATGTGCCTTCTGAGGCTTGTAGCTTTCTGAGGTCTTTGAGTGTACCTGTGCCTTCTGAGGCTTGTAGCCTCTGGAGGTATTTGAGTGTACCTGTGCCTTCTGAGGCTTGTAGCCTTTGGAGGTCCTTGAGTGGAGACCCTGTCAACCACTTGCGCTAATGGAGTCTTTCGAGTGAGAACCCTGTCCACTACTAGCTTCACATCGAGACTTATCGCTTGGGCTCGTCTTCCAGGTGCATGGTAGAAAAAAGAATCCATTAAGGATGTAAGACCAGTTCTGAGTTGTATCATCGGAGATGCTCGATGGTAACAACCTGTAATGAACAGAGTCATATGAAATCCACGGAGGATGATTGACCTATCCTAAGTTGTTGGTCGAAGATTTAGCTTGACGACCGTAACCTGTTATGGAATTGGTCAAAGGAAATCCACCAAGAATTTTTGACCTATCTGAGGCTGCATATCAAAGCTTTTACTTGACGACTGTGGCCTATAATGGAAGAGGTCGAACGAAATCCACCAAGGATTTTTGACCTATCCGAGGCCGTATGTCAAAAATTTTGTTTGACTACAGTAGCCTATAATGGAAGAGGTCGAATCGAGTCCCCTTGGGATCAATTATGCCTAGAATGAGGTGTCAGCGATGCTCTGTATTTCTCGAGACTAGGGCATAGATTGACATGGATCCTATGTTTTCTTGAAGATATGTTTGCAGTTATACTCAAGAATAAAGTTTGGCAACTTGTCAGTTGCTGTTTTTGAATCTTTGCCCCCCCAACGGATGTGTTTTCCATGCGAGCTTGTAAAAGAACACATGTATTGGGCCTTGAAGAGATCAGCTTCCCGATCTAATTGAAGAGGAACTCCAGTAAGATGTGGAGGCGCTGGGGAAGCGTTATTTGCAGTGAAGAATGCCCTCAATCCAGAAGCGATTCTTGTAGACTTGTAATATGTATGAAATATCGGATGAAATCCTCACCATAGTTGTGCCCAGGACATTAACGTAAATGAAATTTCGAGACTGCGGTGAATGTTGCCCCCCCACATGGAAGAATGCTATAGAGATGATCTTCAAGATGCAAAAATGATTCCTTTGTCCGTTTGATAAAATACATCATTGGGAAAGGAAGTAGGGGCTCGGTATCTTAGATTTGCAAACTATGCTGAATGGGACTTCGTTTCCCATAGAAGGCGCCAAACTGATGGTGCTAGAAAATTCACAGCGGTAGAGTAACTGACTATCGTGCTAGCGTTGTACGAGAATCCAACATAGACACAGATGTAAAAGAAATAAGCGATGAAGACTCCAAAAGTTTTTACATGGAAAACCCGTAAAGGTAAAAACCACGGGGCCTGGCCCAGTTGCGAGAATCCACTATTGATTGATATTTACAAAAATCCCTTGTTCCACAGATGGGAGAGAGTAATTATATGTTTCAGACTACAATGTCGACTGACGGTGTCTGGTTGGTAGTAATTGACGATGATTGGTGTAGGTCCATGGTGACGGAGGTCGACGGTGATGGAGGTCGATGGTGACGGAGATCGATGGTGATGAAGGTCGACAAAAATTAGCAATTTTCAACAGAGGTCAGTGGTGGTTGACGGTGGTCAGCGGTTGGTCGACGGCGGTCGGCCTATGGTCAACGGCGGTCGGCGGTTGGTCGACAACGGTCGGCGGTGGTGCTAAGCTGCAGCTTATTCTTAAGGCCTCAATCTCTCTCTATACTCCCTCTTATGATGTGAGAGTTGGGGTCTATTTATAGGGTTATGATCACAATTAATGCAACTATTTTGATCGGACGGTTCAGAGGGCTCCCCTCGATCAAAAAACATTTAAAGGACATTTGATGTCCTTAATGATGTCAGAATTGAGTGATCTTAGGCTCGTTGGATTCGTCTTGTCGAGATGATCAATTTGAATATAAGTTTGCCAGTGTCAACATTTGTTTGACCTTCCAAATGTCTCTGTTAATCTTCCAAAAATAGATTAATAACTCAAACTGAGCTTGATTTGACTTGGATTAGACTAATTTTTATATCATTAGGTTCGTCTCATCGAGCTGGTCAGTTTGACTATAAGTTTACTGAAATCAGAGCTCTAGATGTCTTTTTATCAAGATTTGAATGTTTCTTGCTCGAAATATTGCTTCAAGTTCCATGTCATGTCTCAAGAATTGTGCTGGATGATGAAAATTTATTGGCGACGTATCAAGGAAGATGTAAAGTAGTCTGAAAAAGAACTTCGATGATTACAGGGTGATCTAAATGATGATTTTTTTTTTGTATCCATGGGAGAGTAGTAGAACCATTAGAATTTTGAAGGCAAGCAGTGCTTGTTGACCGTACACCTGCTATAATAAGGCCATCAAATAATGATACCTCCTAAGTGAAAGTGATGAAATTATAACGATACTCTCTTAGGAACACTAGGTGTGAATCTCATGATTGAGCAGCAAACCAACAAAAATAACTTTTTGGTTTTAGATCTCCACTTAATAGTATTGCTTCTACATGTCTTTAGGTGAAAAAAATTTAAAATTATTTTTGCATAAAAAAATATGTTTCAGTGTGAATCTCGAGTAATCTGACAGCCCTTAAAAAAATGGTATGGCAACACTGGAACCACCAAATGGAAACTAACACACTCAGAAAAGCTGACTAGCCCACACTACACTATAATCATCTGAACCGACCCAAAGGTACACGCTCAAAAGACATCCTCTTCTTGAGTGCACAAGTTTTTTTAGCTGGTAAGACTTCCCCTGGCTCGAATCGAGGACTGACAACCGCCTCAACTCATTCGACTGACCAACATCAGCATGACGAATCCATCTCCCCAACTATCTCCATAGTTCTCCTCAGTCACTGATACCTGAAGGGTTGACATACCAACTTTCCTCATCCAGAAGTTCAACCGACAACATTGATTGACACATTTTCGGGCCTAGTCGACTGAGCTAGAGATCAACAAAATCCTAGGCCCACAAGGGTATATTTAATAAAATGAATTGTACAACCCTCCCATAAAATGGGGCTATAATTTTAATTTTTCTCCATTGTTCACTCTCTCATATAAATAGAAGGGTCTTTTCATGTAATAGGACCTTTTTTGGTCTCTCTCCCTTCTCTCATTTCTCTTCAAACAAGAAAGGAAGTTTGGCTCTTCTCCACCTCTGATCTATGAATTAAATAACTATTCAATTATATAAAAAAGGATTTTAGAGCCCTGAAATACCCCATTTTGCGTCGAACGGGGGCGTGTGGCTATGCACTCCTCTGCCTTTTTCTGCTCCCTCAGTCAGCAACTTTCTCTCCTTTTCTCCTGGCCAAACACTCGCACCCCTTGGGTGTGCCTCCAGAAAAAACTCCAATTCCACATCCTGAAAGGTGTGGTGATGGTAGAGTATACCACTAACAAGAATAATAGCAACACCTAGTAGAAAAAACCTGCCAAAAAGTTTCCTAACATAGATCTTGGAGCTGAAAATTTATATTTTATTTATCGTCCAAAACACTTTAGTAGGAAGACGAGAACCGCACAGAAATGTATCGCCGATTCCTTATGGTTAAAAATTCCCTTGCGAGAAACCAATTGATGGCACCTTGCCAATTCTTAGTCGACACCGACCAAATGGCCTTAGTCCAAGTATATGCTTCAGTGAAAAATTGTATCTGCCCCAACATGTTGTGGGTCAACTGAAAGAACCTAAAAAGATGCGCAACCCCAATTGTCGAATGCCAATAAGAGAATCAGACCCAATACCTCACCCATTAACCGGCTTTGCAATAAATATGCTTTATGATTTTAAATATTCTATACTATCTCTATTGTAACAGTTACATAAAATTTTCTAACATATTCTTAGGTCAAATCAGAACTGAAGGAACTCAAAGAATTCATGTGCTTCAGCAAATAACCAATAATATTGTAACACAAATTTGTGCGGCAAGACTGACATTGATGAAAAAGACATTCAGTCGGAGAAATACATAAAGAACAACCCACAAAGCTCCCACATTGTATACCTTTGTCTTTATAGTTGAATAAGATAAAGCTCTCAAGGTGGTTTCCAACCCAGTTTTGACGTGCTCCATGAAAGGTATGATAGAAATCACCTCAGTATCAAGTCTCGACAATTACGCCCACAAAATGGCAATAAGGTCCACTTAATATGCCTGGAAGAAGGAGTAATCCATCTAAGGTGTAGATCTGACCAAGCAACAAAGACTTAAAAAGTTGAAGACACAACCTAAACATCAATAAGAAGAAACAGACAGTTACACATGTTATCTGATTGTTACAAATTTCAAAAAATTTGATAATGGCACAAATTGCCCATTCAATATGAGTACGAAGCTTGTCCGACAACAACAACTAACATTCGATCGACGATCAACATAAGTCTGACAATGCAAGCATAAAAAATTTCATATCTCTAAACACAAAATAGATAGAGCTCTAGAGGTGGTTCCTTATCCAATGTGATAATCTTCTTGAAGTCTACATAGAAAATTGCCCCAACTGCATGTCTCGATAGTTATGACTATAAAGGGAGCAATAAAAATCTCTTAAGAACTGATAAAGGTGTCACACAATCAAGGTTACGATCCAACCGAGAAAACCAGGCACAAGAAGTATAAAATTTGAACTTAGTGGTTAAAATAAATCAAAGTCAACAAATAAAACATCTCAAAATTGATCATTTTATCATGCATACCATCACTAATAACCAAGTAAAAAACTAAAGTGTGGTGAAGGTAAAGTAACAAGTATAAGGAAAAGTTTCTATTATAAAAAAATGTTTAAAAAAATTTCTACAATGATATACAATTTTGTCGACTGCGGTGATGTGTGGGCAAGTTAACTAATATTCTTACCGTTTCTATACATTTTAATGGATGAAAATATAACAAAGAAAGGTATTTTGTTTTTATCTTACAGGTACAACAGGTGGCAGAAGTTGGGAAAACAAAAGAGTACAAGGAGCTAAAAGGGGTAAAGTGGCCTTTGGGTATCTAGGCGTCGAACCCCTAAGCGCCTAGGTGCCAGTCCCAGCTCACCAACCTACGAGGTTGGCACTTAGGCTCCAACCATTGGGTGCCTAAGTGCACAACATGAGTGTCTAGGTGCCAGACCATTTGGCGCTTAGGCGCATGTTCAATCTCCAACAAACAGAGAACCTAGTGCCTAGGCACCAGCCCTTAGATGCCTAAGTGCCAAAAACTTTCATGTGACGTTGCCGCGTTTGGGGCTTTAGCTGTGTGGATTGTATGAGGGATAGTTGATACATGATCCGCGATTTTAAATATACTTAAAAGTATATGAATTCAACACCACTACTAAAATATATAAATTGTCAGCAACTGTGCTTAAAACTTAACTTGGAGCGTAATGTTAATTTTAGTAACAATTAAATATTATAATCTTTTGAATGCAGAGTTACCTTTAAACGCAAGTATACGTATCACTCAAGTAATACAGGGCTCTAGTGGAGTCCTAGTTATCGATCCCAGAGGGAAATATATTAAGGCCTACAAACTAGGATTATATAAACCAATTCAGAATCACAACTAAATCAAAATTTCTTATCTGTCACTAAGACGCAATCGATAATAATATGAAATTTATATCTAAACTAGTTTTACTAAAAATTTACTAATACTACTAAAGTTAGGTTCAAATAAATAATAACAAGAATATTTCTCCATTGTTAATATATTTTAAGTGAAGCAATATTTATAATTAGTTTTATATGTGTTGTGCCAAATAGGAACATACCTATTCTTTACCCTTTGGTCCAAGCATAAAGAACATTGACTAATCCTATGCTTGGTTACTGAATCTGCAGCTAGGGGCTCTTACTTTGGAGTTCCCACGTTCCCCACACCTGAGGGCTAACAATCTACACATCAACACCCAAACGATAGGACCAAATTGAGGATTTTAGCCTGTCACTCTAAAATCTCCAATTCTACGCCAGATTAATATTATTTTCCTTTTTATTTGCACTTCTCCTTTCAAGGATTTACTTGTCTACCTTTCAAAGAGAAATGTGATACATACTAGTTAAGAATCCTTAGCCCACAGTCAGATCTTAAAAACTCTTTACAGATTTTAATAATACAAATGGTAAATTTGTATAATAAAGTAAGTTTAGGAATAATATCATTACAACTTCTTTATATTAGTTTTAATACACTAATTCATATAATCATTTCACAAAAAAATTAAAACAAGGAGAAAGATAGAACAATTACTCAGAATTCATGAAGAGGATGCAATAAAACTTGGATTTCATATAATAAAGTAAAGTTCTACAAACTATAGGAAATAAACACAACTTATCTTAAATTCCTCCTCAAGAAAACTACTTGAAGTTCCTCTGAATCTCTTCTTTCTTTACAGTACGTGGAATTCTTCTTCGAAACGGTAATGCAGAAGAGATCTCTTACTTCCCATCTACTCTTACAATTCTTCGAAGAACTCCTCGCAAAATCTCTATTTGAATTCGCTACTCATTAATTAACAACACTAAAATAACTATCTACTCACTTATAGACACAATAGTTTACTCTTTTGGATACTTTGAACTCTCTAGTAAACACGTAGGAGGCACTTTTTTTGGCCTAAAATGGTTCTTTTTAAAGTTATAGAAGAGTCTCTAAGGGTTTTGCAGGCACCCCTTCAAAAGCATCCACATTCGACGTATTTCTAGAAAGATTCGTCGATCTCGCCGTTGGCGGCCCCAAGCTGCGCCGTCGGCGTCCTTCTAGAAACTATAATTTAAATAGGCCCCACCGTCGGCATCCTCGACCTCTCCATCTGTGACTTCCCTTGCAATTTATTCTGAACTCTCATGAAAATCACGCCGTCGGCGCCATCGACCTCGCCGTCGGCGCCATCGACCTCGCCGTCGGCGCCATCGACCTCGCCGTCGGCGCCCTAGGTCAAATTTGTATAATTTCATCCTTTTTGCTCCAAATTTTGCTTGTTTTGCATATTTTCGCTTCATTATCCTTAAATCTTTATACCTGCAGAAAAACACCAAAAATACCCTTCTTTAAAGTGTAATATCATCAAAATTAGTATAAAATAGGCATGAAAATCTTAACCTTTTTTCCTTGGGTCAAAATCCCCCAAACATAACTATTACTTGTCCTCAAGTAATTTTTAGTACTACATAAAAGTTATGATTCATTGTGGTAAAGTTTTAATTCAGAAATACTATAACTTTTATTTAAATAAATATTATAGTAAAAATCCTTAGAAATATTTTCAAATAATTAGATTAATTCTGTAGGTATAAGGCTATCTAGTCATCAAGTCTAAGAGTTCTAGTTTTCTATTCATTTAAAAAATGACTATATGTTACAATATCAATTCACTTACAATATTTAGAAAATAGGAACTTCATGAGAATTCTATTAAGTAAGGAAACTAATCATATATATAAGTTCAAAAATGCTTTTAGTTTTCCCTTTAGGTTAATCCAAGTGAAGCCAATTTTTGATAAGGCATATCCTCAGGCTTCTCCTCACTTACTTTTTCTTTTGGATTGTTTTTCAATCCTTTTTATTTTTCCTTTCTTTTGAGGGATTGTTTTTCAATCCTTTTCTTTTTTTTATTTTTCCTTTTCAAGTGAGGATTACTATATCTGGATAGCCTGTTAATGATTTTGATCTTCACTCTCCTTTTCCTAAATTTGTAACTTTTAAACATTCTTTACCTTATATGTACTTCATAGTTTTTACATCATTAAATCCCAATCTTTTCTTTCTCAACTAAATTCCTAAGATTCTTAATATTTCAAAATATAGTTTTCTTTACTTTAAATAGTTAACTATAGTCTTATCCTTTTATACTAATATCTTAATCTACAATATTATTTTTCATTATAAAAAATATTTCTTTGAATCTTTCCATAATATTTATATAAAATCTAAACATAGTTATCAGAATTAAATTTTATCACAAAAATCATATTAATAATTTTTGAAAATATATTATTTAAGAACATATAATAGTTAAGATTTTTCTTCCCTCCCCCAAACTTAAAGTTTTCTATAAATAGAACTAGTACATGGTGGAAAGGAAAATTCTAAATTAAAAATTCATACCTTTGCACTTTAGGCATTTTTGTCTTTTTGAAATTTGCAGGTTCTTCTCAAAATTTCTAACTTCAACTGACCTGTAATATTAAAATCATTTCTACACACGTAACAATTTAGAAAATTTTTGCTGGGCTACTGAAACTTTAAAACAAGTATATAAAACTAAAAATCAAACAATAACAAACTAACTAATAACATAGGACATATGCATTTCACAACACAAAACAAACAGTTTTCTATTTTAGACTTAACAAGTTACAATTACAATTACAAATATCTCAAACATCTATAAATGAAAATACAAACTACCAACTAAACACATATCACAGAAAATAAAGCATAGTCCAAAGAATACAATCAATAAATGTACTACAATAAAAACAAAAACAAACACAAACACATACAACACATCACTATCAAATCATCAAGCATCAAAATCCCACACAATGTCTTCATCACTCTGGTCAACAGGAGGATTGGGCTGATACTGAGTATACCGGGGGTATTCTGGAAAAATGACATCAGGCTCTCCTCTATAGTATCTGGCATGAGCATCATAATAAGCCATCTCAAAATCTTAGTGCCTCTGAAGATACTCACTACTGTGATTATGTCTTCGCTCTAATCCTTCAATCATGTGATCAATTTTTTCCAATTTTTCATCCAACTGCTCAAAACTTTTCCTCTGCAGGGTCATGACATTCATCAGATCATATAAGGTAGGGGAACTAGATAAAGGAGGGTCATAACTAGTAGAAGGGATATCTCTACTAGTAGAAGGTGCTTTGCTCCTACTCCCTGTTCTCCATTCCTCATGCGATTCGTAAGTTTTTATATTTCCTTTACTAATGGGTTTCATAAGATATACCCATTCCTCATCATCTCTTGCTTCAACTCCAGATAGTTCACAAAGTGCATAAATGAGGCCAGGATGCCCTAAATATCCACTTGTGTCACTCTTCGTAATGGCCATAATATTCTTATAGATTATTCTCCCCACATTAATGCTTCTATTGTTCTGAATGTAGAAATTTAGAACCGCTCTATCTCTCGAGACTTCACTATGGTGGTAGGTAGGTAGCATAGTCGAACAGATGAAATAATGTCACGCCATAGCATTGACATTCATCATGGACAATGGAAAGTTAATCCGTTCACGATTTTTAATTTTCTAAACTCCTTTCCCAACAGTGAGAAAGTCGATAACATCGTTCAACGGCCCTTTCATTATTCCAAATGTTTCATACTCACTAGGAAAATAATCGTGAAGCTCGTAAAAAGAGTTAATGTGGTTAGCATTAAATTCGATTGAAAATCCCCTTACTTGGACTGGTTCGTCCTCAATTTGAGTCATATTTAGGTAGAACTCGCTCCCAAGTTCGATAGCAGCCTTGTTTGTTGTGTAGCAGAAGTTTTCCCAACCTCACTCCTTGATAACTCATTCCACTTCTCCTCCAGGATTTTTAAAAACTTTATCTTGTATACACTTCTTACTTTGAAAAAGTGAAGTGTACCTCGATTGTGCTTTCACATTAACAAATAGAGTTTCGTCAATTCGAGTCTTCTCTTTTGTCATGGAGCCATTATTTGATCTATCAAAATCATAATAATTCCAAAATAATCTCCAAAACAATAATACAATGACTTCTAAAGGGAGTTTAAAATAATCTAAATCAATTTCCATGAATTCCTTCCAAGTCTTTTCTCCACATTTTCAAATTTTCAAAATTTCTTAATGTGGAAGAAATTCATGGTGAAAGTAAAAAAATTTTACATAGGAGTGAAGCTTTTACGAAGGGAAGATAAAATCTGGTGTTAGAATTTGTTGAAATCGCGCCAAATCCGAGATCTATCAAGCCCAAGGTCGACTTTTCGGGTAAAAAGGGGAACAAGATGATGAATAGTGGCATTTCACCGGTCAAAATCGCGGTAAATAGGTAATTTTCGTGATCGCGCCGTCGGCGGGCTCTATTGAATTAAATTCCTATTCTTCTCAGGAAAATCGTGGCATTGGCGGCCTCGAGCGCGCCGTCGGTGAGATTCTAAAAAATTGATCATTTTTCAATTTTTTGTGATTTTGATCATTTTTAAGCCTCGTCGTCATCCATTCGATACTTTTTATCATATATTTAAGTGATTAAGTGATGTGTTAACATAAATAAACATACAAACAACAAACTTCACATTTATATATATTGAATCCAAGTGTTTGCAACACACAATACATAACACACATAAGTACGTATTTTTCAACCTAAATCTATCTAATCAGTGTCGCAATCCAAACCATAACACTCAAAACGCTAAAAATAAACAATTCAAACTTAATCTCTGTCGGCATATTATTAGGTCATGTGTTTGTATTTTTTTTTAAAAAAAGGGGCCGCCTACAGAATTTTTTGGCGAATTTTAAATTTGATTTATATATACATATATAATTCAGAAAGTAGCACTTGATTTTTTTGAAAATAAATTTTTAGTTTGAAAATTTTAAGATATGAAATCAAACCAATCTCACATCCCAAATAGTTTATATAAACGAGCACCACACCACAAACTGTGTATCTATCCCGAAGAATAGACACATTGTTTCATGATGGGGCTCGATTAAATAACTAGAAGATTTGTGACATCCGTTTGGTCTGCGAACCAATTTTATAAGCCGACAAGTTCCCCTGCTTAATATAAAAAAATTAAGCAGGGTTTATATTACCTGGGTTGTTAAAGTTCCCTATAAAGGCAAGCACCTATAGTTAATTACATCTTAAATGATGGGAATCATTTAAGAAAACTCTCGATAATGATCAGTGGTTTTACTCTCAAGAATTTCAAAGGTTAAAGTTTTCAAACAATTGGATTTTGGAAATTTCAATAGGGAATGGATCAAATTTGGAACAGTTATTTTAGGAGTCCAAAGGAAGAAAAGTAGATGATGTCACGGACCCGAAGTGCACTTCGGTAACTTCCCGACTATCCTATTGTTTGGCTTCAATTTGAGAGTTTATTTAATGTTTCAATCCTGTCAATTTTAGTTAATTAGGACTTATAATTGTATGATATAATCACAGAAATAGCCTCGAAGATGTGAGGGTTTACGTCGTACCAAATGACTACCTCAGAGTCCTAAGACCGGTTAAGGCTTAATTTGCATAATATGATTATGTAAATGCATAACGAGGAGTTGAGGATTTATGTTACACTAAGCAATCTACCTCAAAATCCTATGGCTTTGTTATTTAATGCTAAGAAAGGTTTAGCTGATGTAGACATAAGTTTTGCTGATGAAGATGGTCGTGCTACCCACTGTGTTCGAAGCTCCTTATTGTTGCAGAGGTTTAGTTTTAGAAAGTGGAAATCAAGAGGCGAGAGAAGTGTTTTGGTTTAGAAAAAGTCAAATGTCTTAATGTTTTAATTAAAATAAATCTTAAAGTTGATTAAGCAGAACCGATTAAGATCCCACGGTTCCGTCATCCCGACACCGCTATTTTTATCAGATTCACTTAGTCCAAATGAATTTACTAAACTCAACTGAATGAGTTCCATACTTTCATTTAGACCGCGGGAAATCTCGTTAGCAACACGTGGGTTACATCATCCGAGGGATTTCTGATCATCCAATGAGACGTTTTAGTTTTGTTGTAGTTGTAGTTTTTGTTTTGTTTGTGATTAAATTTTGAGTTTTTTATATTTTGAATGTTGTGGCGGTGAATTTTATCTTGCTATGACTTTTAATTTAGTTTTGGGTTTCAGTTTTGTGGCTATCCTAAAAGGTTTCAGTTTTCATGCAGGGTGACATTCTTGTTTAACATGCAAGTTTTTTCAAGAAAGAAAGTATAGCGAAGGTAAATAAATTGCAATAAAATAAAAGCATACCTGGTGGGTTTTCTCATCATTCCAGGCTGTACTTAAAACACATTTCAGGACATTCAAATATTTGCAAGAAATACTTAGGTAAAGCTATGGAAAGGTTCTGGTTGTCTACCAAAATCTTAATCGTATCGCTAGTCAATTCCTGTGACGTCTACATTCTTGTATTTTATGAATGATTTTCTTCACCAAAGAAAAATTAAGTTTAATTGTTCTTCTAAAACATCTCATCATAATGAGAAAGTGCTGAAGACGAGTCCTGAACATCTTTTCAATGCTTCTGAGATTATTGAGTCCAAAAGAATTTCATTGTACAGGTGAATTGGTCATCCAAGAATTTAGTTAAGTTTCATTTCTTGCTCAGTGAACTTAGACATTTGATTATCCTATGAATAAAGTGACATTTCACTTGATGTTCCATTTAAAGGTTATAAATGTGGAGCCTTCAGGGGCAGATTAATTTATTTAGGAATTTAACCATTAAACTGAGTTGATGATTTAAAACAATCCAATTTAATAGTAAGGTTTTAGGTTGATTTTTTAATGTTTTTTTTAAATTACTTAGGTTGAAAGAGGTGTTTAAATTATTAAATTTTGATGATCTGGTTTGGATTAATTATATTACATTAGGTTGGTTTTAATTAGTTTGATTCTCATATTTTTAATTATGAATTTTTTTAAGATTATTTAATGTTTCAAATTTATTTTAAGTTTGTTCTTAAGTGATTTCAAATTAGTATTAAATGTTTTAAATTTATTTTAATTTGATTATTAAATCATTTAATGTTTTAAGCTTTAATTTAATTAGAGATTATTTCCTTTTTTAATTATTAATTTCAATCATCATCATTTGAATTAATTAAGGATTGAATACCATTGAATTAATTCAATTAGGGACTTTAAATTAAAGAATTGGTATCTTCTTAGGCCATATCCCTAATCTTCATAATCCAAAATTTTAATTATTCTTCCAAAATTTAAATGATTTAATTAATTAAAGTTTCATTTTGATATTTTCAAAGTGATTAATGTGTTTCTACCTCTTAATTCCCCAAGTTTCAACCATCCAAGAGAAAACAAAGATCAAATATTTTACCCTCCCTTTGATTAGGCCTAAGGTATTAATTAGGGTTAAAATCCTTATTTACTTTTATGCCCTCTTAAGCATATTGATTTCATAACTCACTAAATTGAGCTCAAATGAACTTGAAATTTTTATGTCACCTTACTCAGACCTTACTCACATGTCAATTAAGACATTAAAGGAGAAAATGTGATTTTTACATTTTTAATTTAATTTATATGATTATTTTAATGAAAATAGGGATTTTCAATGAAAATTCAACAACATGACCAAGGTAAGGTTTCTGTTCTTAGAAAAATTATGGGATGTTCCTATAACTAGAGGACTACTTAGACCAATTTTGGTGATTTTTTGAATTTTATTTTATTTATTATAATGATTTCAAGTTTTATGGTATTAATTAATTATAAAATAAGATTAAAGTTGAAAATTGAGTTTTATATTTTTATTAAATCTCTCTGACCTTAAGGAGCTCAGAGAAATAAATTTTATATTTTTTTGTGATTTTCTTTGATTTATTAGAATTATTTTAGTGGAAAGTTAAGAAAATCCATTTTTTTAAATATCAAAAATTACCTGAAGCCTTTTAAAATTAATATCTTAATCTAAAGACTTAGGAAAATTAGGAGAATGATTCCTAAATGATTAGGAGGCCAAATGTGACATTTTTATGATTTTTAATATTTTTGTGACTTTTATAATTTTTTAATTATTAAGATATTCAAAAATGAGATTAAAATGAAAAATTTTGAAAAATTCTAATTTTAATTTTCTTAGACTTCTTTGATACAAAAGAGGCCTCAAAATTGATTTGGTGGATTTTTGAGGTGTATTTTTGATTTTATGAATTTTTTTATTTTTAGAATAACTGTCACTTAATTAATTCATTTAATGGGTTAAATTAATTCCAATTAACTTGAAATTTTTATGTGAGGTTTTCTGTATCCTAAGTGACAGTAGAGAATTAATTTCATGTGTTTTTGATGTGTGGTTACTCCTAATTAATTAATGTTCAATTTTAAGTGTTTTGGCTAATTAGGGTTATTTTTAAGGATTTAAATCAAACCATAATTTTCCTAGGGTCCTCTAGTCATAAGATACCTCCCCTATTTTTTCTAGATTTTTATTATCAACATGCAAATTTTCACAATTAATTCTCAAAAACATGTTTGTGAACTTAGAAAATAGATAACTTCACATAGACATAGCCTCTGGTCTTGAAAAATTCAGTGAATGTTTCCAAGGTCAGAGGCTACAAAAGCCCTATGGTTTCCTGCCATGGTGAATTATATGTGCAAATGGATAATTAAAACATCACAGAGAGTATTTAAATCATTAAAAATCATAGACTCAACAAATTAACTTAATTCTTGTTCCACATTATTCTCCTTTGTTCACCGAGCAAGATGGTATTTTTGTTTTATTCTTATGATTTTTCTATGCAAAGTAGTGTATTTTTAAAGTTTGCTGAATTAATTAAATAAAAAAAATCCCCTATTTTTCTACTTATCCAGTGCGGCGCCGAGTCAACCTAGGCAGCTCCGAAGTCACACGCTTCGCTCCGCCATTTGATGCCGCCATCTGATTGCGATGCCACGCGGCCCGCTATTCTGCTCCGTCTCCTCGTCCGGTTCGATCCTGGCTGTTCACCCGATGCACAAGCCATTCGACGGTCCCTTGTCATCGTCTACGACTGGTGCGCCCCGAGAGCCGTCCAACTTCTAACCCTAATATCTCACTCGATACGCAACCAAATTACATGATCTCAAGCTCTATGAACTCGTCTCGACAAGGCGAACACATCTATACGGCTATGATGCTTTGAAATTAACTCAAACAAAATAGAGAATTGAAACAAGCTCTAGGGAAGGAGGAGTTCATTACCTTGGCTCTGAGAAGTGAAGCTTCAATCAGCGGGGCTTGGCACGTTCGTTGGAGTCCAGGGAAGCTAGGGATGAAGCCTGGAGCTGTAGTGAAATGCCTAGGTATGATTTCCACCAAACCCTATTTCAAAGCTTAACTGATAGGAGGAATGGCTGGCCTGGTGAGGGGGCTTTCACTGGGGAACTTCTCCTCTTAGTCTGGTGATGGTGTAGGGTCGATCAATTTGAAGATTGGCTCACTGTAGTGAAGTGTCTTATTTTTGGGTTTAAAATTGAGCACAGAAATTGAGCTCACAGAGAGGGTTTTAGGGCTGGATTTCAGTGGGGATAAACTGATCTAGGTTAGGAGAGGAGTTTGGAATCAATTTCATAGGGTTTTACTAAGGTCCAGTGCATCCAACCTTTTAGCTGTGGAGGTGAGGAGTTTAAATAGCCATGGCTAGAGAGCTTCTCAGGATCAATTGAAGGCTGGGATCAGCTGTTCAAGGAAGGAGAAGATGATCTCCAGTGACCATTGGCCATGGGACAGCTCAGCAAGGGAGTTTAGAATTTCTAAATTCAAAAGAGGCTCTCAGCCTGGTGTTTTCTGGTGACTGGGGTGGTGGTCCGGCCAGGGTCAAGTCACCCTCATGGTCAAGGGAGTCAGGATTTGAGTTTTGTGCAAACAATTGGCATTGGCCACGTGTCCAAGGTTTGATTTAAATGGAATGGAGGGAGAGCTAATTTTGGGTCCAAATGGGTCCAAGTCATGGATTAGGGTTTGGTGCACCCACTAAAGGGACTTTGGGTGCTGTGGGGGTCAGGTAAGTCAGCTAGCTTAGTGGGGAGAAGTCACCATCTAAGTACATTTAGGTTTAATCAAGATTTAGAAGAGTCATGAAAAGGCTTAATCACCCTTAAGGGAATCATTAAAGGACTCCCTCCATTTGCCATAAATGAAATGATGATGTGTAAAGTGACTTTCATTGCTTGCATATGGCTTGTTCGTGGCTTCGTGGCTCCATGTGGCTTGGGAATGACTTGGTTCATTTCATGAAAAAGGGTTTTTTGAATTTTTGGGTATTTTGATGGAAAATTTTCATGAGGCCATATTTGCTTTGATTAAATGATGAAATAAAACTTAGGGGATGATTTTATTAAATGAATGAATAGAAGAAATTGTCATGTGGGCTTTAGTGCCAATTTTGGGCTTTTTAAATTTAGTGGAGATGGGCTTTTAAAATATTTTAAGGAGATGGGATTTTAGGTTTTAAAATAAAATTTTGGATAAAAATTTGGTAAAAGGTTGTGCCAAATAAATATTGTATTTAGTTTAGGAGTGTGTCTTGAATGATTTGAGACAAGTTTGGGGTAATTTGGAGTTGAATTGGATTTAATTTGGGTCTTTTAATAATAGGATCAAAATGGCCAAATTGGGCTAACTTGGGCTAAAGTTGCGCTAATGTTGGCTTTGATGTGAAATTACTGTTGCAAAATTTTATGGAGGTGTGAAAAAGAGTTTTCAATTTTTGTTGGGTCTTGATTTTGGGATTTGGGCTTGGGTGAAGTTTGAATCCAAATATTGGGTAAATTAAGTTAGAGTTTTGTTTGTGGGGATGTTAGGAAGGTTTCAAAACAAATTTGGGGAAAATTGGGTGACATTTGGGTTCAATTTGGGATGGCTTGGGTTAATTGGTCACTTTAAGCTTTAAGGGCCAATTTGGCATTTTTTGATCAAATTGGGTTAAATTGACAAAATTTGGGTATGTGGCAGTTGAAGAAAATGATGTGGATAATAGTTTGGAGTTTTTGGGATTTTTTGAGAATTTTTTGAATTTTTGGAATCTTAGGCTATTTAGGGTACAAGAAGAGTACATGAAGGGTATTGGGGGCTATTTTTGGAAATTTTGGTATATTTGGTCATGAATGATCAATTTGAGTGGTGGGGAATGTTTAGGATTGATTTTGAGGAAATTTGGGTAGTTTAGGCAATTTTTGAAATTTCAAGGGTATTTGGTAGGTTTGGTGGGCTTAGGGTCCCGGGGGGTCAAAAATTGGAATTTTGGGAAAAAGAAGGTTGATTTGATATGAGTAAAATGAAACCATTTTGGTTGAGCCATGAAGCCATTTTAAGCTTACAAGAGCCATGAGAGGATTCATTTTGGGCACTCAATATGTTGTTCCTAACCCACTTAGCCAGGGCTTAGGGGTTAAGGCCCATCCATATGAGTTACCTACATGAGTCAGGGAGTTGAGTTGGGTGAGAGTGGTTTTAGGATATAGAATGTATGTAAGAGTGCAGTGTGTGCAAGCTGACCCTCACCAAGACCGAGGCCACCTGGGGTAATCCTAAGGCCAAAGAATCCTATTGGAACTCATCCTTGAACCTCCACATTTGACTTTTAACCTTCCAAAGAGGCTTGGAGGTTTATGGTCATCTGTGTGGGGTTCAAGAAGAGTTAAGAGGTGTTTGAATTTCTAAGTGGCGGGCATCATTTCTAAGCCTCTAGGATAGTCAAAGGGAAAACCTATGGCTAGATCCTAAGCACTAAGAGGAAAGGAAAGACCTCACCAGAAATGAGGTCAACAAATGGACCCCCAATAGGTGTGGTGTGCTAAAGGAGCACACCGTGCGTATTGGTTTTGACCGAAGAGATCAACAAGACAAACACAAACGTCCAAGTGACGCACTTAGAATGAAGCGTAAAAGAAAATCTCTGCTGGAGAGTATCCGGTAAATCTCCAAGACTGAAGCTTCCAGAACTCTCGCTGGGGAAAAGGAGGTGAATTTCAAGTCAAAAGATCTGGGGAGATTCGATTTTAGATTCATTTGATTTTTATTTCAAGTTCTAATTTTGAGTTTGAATTTCGATTTGAGTTTCAATTTTGGTTGAAATTTGACTTAAGATTGATTTCAAGGTGGGTTTCGTAGAAATTCTGATTTTAAAATGGGAATTGGAACCTAGGTTCCAACCTTGGGATTGCAAAAAAAATTGGAGTTTAGGTACCAGCCTTGAAGAGAGAATCAGAATTTAGGAACCGATCGAGAAGGATGAGAACTGGAAGTTAGGTACCAGTCTCGAAAAAGATTCGAAAGTTAGGTATCGACCTCGAGAAGGGTGAGAACTGGAAGTTAGGTACCAGTTTCAGAAGAGAGTCAGAAGTTAGGTCCCGATCTCGAAAAGGGTGAGAACTAGAAGTTAGGTACTAGCCTCGGAAGAGAGTAAGAAGTTAGGTACTGACCTCTAAATTTCAGGATTGCGGAAAAGTTTCTTGGAAGAGTGTGAATTTAGCGGACACCGAGATTAGGATGCCTTGTCGGTCTTATACCCAAGTCGGAGGAATAGAATGCGAAAAAGTTTCTTAAAAAGGGTGCGGGATTAGTGGACACCGAGATTAGGATGCCTTGTCGGTCTTATACCCAAGTCGGAGGATTAGAATAAGGAAAAGTTTCTCGGAAAGAGTGCAAGATTAGCGGACACCGAGATTAGAATGCCTGGTCGGTCTTATACCCAAGTCGGAGGATTAGAATGCAAAAAAAGTTTCTCGGAAAGAGTACGAGATTAGCGGACACCGAGATTAGGATGCCTTGTCGGTCTTACACCCAAGTCGGAGGATTAGAATGCGAAAAAGGTTTCTCGGAAGGATGTGGTATTGACAGTCACCGAGATTAGGATGTCTTGTTGGTCTTGTACCCAAGTCGGAGGATTAAAATGCGAAAATGTTTCTCGGAAGGATGCAGGATTGGCAGAAATTCAGAGAAGAGAATTAAACTTTGAATATCGATCTCGAAATGAGAACTGGAATTTGGGTACCAGCCTCAGAAGGATGGAAATTGGAAGTTAGGTACCAATCCCAAAAGTTTGTAATTGATTTAGGTTTCAAAGATTCTGCGGAAAATTTAGGTGTAGTAGAAGATTGGAATGAGACATTAAAGTGTTTCACATCCCAAGAGAGTTGATCAAAGTTTGATTCTTTGGCGAAGGATATAAATCCATGCCATCAGAACCAAATCGAAAATTTCGTGGTTCTGTGTCAGTAGACTCAGTTGATCTTCTCAAAAGAGGGTAGGGATTGCGGGGAGTCGAGAAGATTTCGATTACAGCTGGAGGCTGGGGATTTCAGATTCGGAGATTTGTTTTCACTGTTTGTTTTTTTTACTGATTTGATTTTGTTTTGATTTTCAAGTTTGAATTTTCATTTTGATTTAGATTTTTTTTTATTCAATTCTTTTATTTACAATTCAAGGTTTAGATTCATTTTGATCGTTTTAGTGATTCAATTTCATTTTTGTTTAATTAGAGTTCACGTTATTATTATTATTTTTTTTTTTGTAATTCGTTTTGACATTTAGATTCTTAAAAAGAGTTCTTTATTCTTTTTCTTCTTTCTTTTCATTCTTCGTTTGAAGTTCATTTAACTTAATGGTGTTTACCAGTTAATTTGCACAAAAGAGGTGAAGGCAAAGCATGACATGGTCGTTTCCATTCCAAATTGTTGAAACTACATCATATAACTTGATCCAAAACAAGATGATATTTTGCTTGAAAATTTAGTATCTCTTACAATCCACATAAATCCAAAAATGGATTGTGTATGATTCTTGCAAGTTTCTTCTAAAAGCCTCTATCGAAATCCATGTATGAATAATGAGACACATGGATAATAACATCACCTTTCAAGTCATCCTTGGCAGGACATGCCGTTCGGATGTGCATAGGAGGTGTGCTATCTCCCATGTAGCTCACAGCTAGTAGGGCCGAAGGTTCTCTAATTCAGGATCTAGCTGAAAGTGGAAAGGCGTTTTGCTGTCATCCATCCTCCTGAAAGTGATGGAGATTCGCTGAACAGGCACTCCTGGAATGCAGTGTTTTGCTATGTCTACTCCATTTCCTTTTAACACCAAAACGAAACCTACCGGTAGAGGTATCTCCACCAGCCCTCGGAATTCTCCAGGGCCTGCTATCTGGAGGTCAGATCCGAACATGATGTTACATTGGCTGATAAAATACACCGTGCAGAAAGGTGTGACGAAGTCGTGATGATCTATGTGTGGCGATATGCAGTTGCCCTCCTTGTATATGTTTATGATGCAGCTGTTGGGTATGCAATCTGCAGGGAATACCCTCCATGTCACCATCCTTTTTACCATCCTCTTGATAATTCTTGGCGTCGGATCCACCTCACTATGACGGAGTATCCCTGGTGGATTTCCCTTTCTGTCATCGGCAAAGTTGTAGCAACACCCGCACTGGATTGTAACCCTTCCTTTTCCTTTCATCCATCTTCGAGGTTCTGAGTAGGTCTTCTCTCTCAAACGACCAGCTCGACCCATTTTCTGAAGCTCGATGACGCATTCAACAATCTGCTGCTGCTCATAGTCTGAGAACACATCCGTATGCAGCTCAAGACCCTCCAGAATATTGATCCTCTTGCCTCGAATTCTTTCAAAATGTTCAAAAGTTTTCTTTTCAACTTTCTGCAATGGCTCCAGCTTGTATTCTGGGATTATCTGCAATCGGTGAGGTCTGGTAACGTACTGTGGGATGTATGGTTCAACCCCAACACGTTCTCATGCATGTTTTGGCTCCTCGAGGATAATCTCTGTCAGGACATCCTCCGGGGTTGCTTTTGCAACAAGACTTTTCAAAGCTGGTGCATCTGTCTGGCGTCATGGCGCTGATTCTGTTTTTGTTTTCCTCGGGATTTCTTTCATCTTTTCTGTTGTTCTTGGAGTTAATCTCCTCTTTTCTGATTCCTGCTGAACTGGCTTCTTCAAAGTATTTGTACTGACGGTAGCAACTGTCTCTTCATGTTGGTCCGCTGCTAGCTTGCTCAACATCTTGCGAATGCGGCAGTTCTTGTTTCTTCGTTGGGTAGGAGTGAGAATAGCTCTCCTTACCTCTTGAACTTCTGTGGGCATGGTGCTGAGAAGCTTGCCTTCTACTGTAGTAACCACAGACTTTATTTTATTGTTTACTCCAGTCATCTGAGCGGCGTTTACTTTCCTTTTCTTGTCGATAGCTGGCTGACTCGGGCCACCCAATTTCATTACTGTCTTGCTGCGGAATTCTTCCCGGTCGATCGAGGTTCAATCAGTTTCCTTGTACTGTAGCCTGACCGGTGTGAAATCAGAGTCGATCTCAATCACGACCCCATCCTTCATTTTCTTTTCGTCAAGTGCTAGACTCATGCCATTGTTAAAGTTCAGAACCAACTGCCCGTTTGACATTTCCCTGCGAAAAACAAGGAAAGGATCAGGGGCTGTACTAAGAACAAGAGCAATAAGAAAAATCACTTATCAATGGAAAATTCTTATTCATTTATTTCAAATTTTAATAAGAGTAGGAAAAGATGAGGAAAGATCAAGAGTGAGCTTGACTTGAAAGGAAGGATCAAAATTTTATTATTATGATTCATATTTTCTTTTTAACACATTTTTTGTTAATGATTTTTTATCATCCATTTATTATATTTTGGGTTCGGACCCAGTCACAAATTATTACTCCACCTGTGCTTCTAGGAATGAGACTTCATTTTTTTTTAAAGTTCATCCTTCAAAACACCAGGTTGCGTAATATTTCTTCAAATACCGTCCATTGATTGGAAGCATAGATTGTTCTCCACGACAATTCACAAGATGGTAGGAACCTCCAGAGTAGACTGTCTCGACCACGAACGGTCCCTCCAAAGTCGGTTCAAATTTACCTCCTATCTTGCGGTGTGCAAGAATAGGTCTCTTGAGAACTAGAACTAAGTCACTGACTTTAAATGTCCTTGGGCGGACCAGCTTGTCGTGGGCCTGGATCATCTTGGCTTAATACAGTTCCAGATTCTGCTTTGCTGAAATTTGCTTCCCTTCCAAGCTTTTCAATTCTTCAAGTCGTAGTTTGGCATTCTCTTATGTAGTAATCTTATTTGCAACTACAATTCTGAGAGATGGAAGCTGAACTTCCAAGGGCAAGTTAGCCTCAGACCCATACACTAGAGCGTAGGGCGTAGACTGAGTAGGAGTTCTAAAAGTCATTTTGTAGGCCCATAAGGCTTCTAACAACTTCTCGTGCCAATTTCTCTTGTTGTCGTCCAAAGTTTTCTTTAAGATTTAGATGAGAGTTTTATTAAAAGCCTTGGCCAAGCCATTTGCTCTTGGGTAGTAGATCGTCGAATAGCGCCAGTCAATCCCGTGCCTTCTAACAAAACTATTGATCTTCGTACTTCTGAATGCGGACCCATTATCTGAGATAATTCTGCGTGGTACCTCGAAACGGTAGACGACTTGATTTCTGAAGAACTGAAGTACGTGATGTGCTTTCACTTCTATGAGTAGTACTGCTTCTGCCCATTTAGAAAAGTAGTCTGTAGCTGCAAGAATGAAACGATGTCCTCTCGAGGAAGGCGGTTCTATCGGACCCACGATGTCCGTGCCCCAACCCTCAAACGGCCACGACGCGATTGTCGGATGTAGCACATTTGGCAGTTGATGTAGAACCACTCCGTGAACTTGGCACTGGTGACAACTCTTGGCAACCTTCATTGAGTCGGTAATTATTAAGGGCCAGTAGTACCCTAGCCTCTTAATCTTTAATTTCATCTTCGGACCCGACTGATGAGCGCCACAAAGTCCTGAGTGCACAACCTTAAAAATTTCACGAGCTTCAGACCCGCTCAGGCTCCATAGCCAAATCTGGTCAAAAGGCCTAGAGTTCTTTTCTTGATCTAATGGGCTAATGACTTATCATTCGGTAGGTTCCCTGTTTGCAGGTAGTCTACGAGCAGTTGACGCCAATCTTCTGCAGTTTCAGCCACTGTTGCAATTGTTTCCTCTTTTCCTTCTGATTGGTGTATTGCATCCACGTCGAGCTGTGATAGGACTTGTCATCCCTGAACTAACATTTCAAATGGCTCATTCTGTAAGCAAGAAAATTCTTTTGCAAGAAGGGCTAGCGCGTCTGCAAGGGCATTTTCTCTCCTAGGAATTTTGTAAATCGTTACATTCGGAATCTACTCCAACAACTTCATGGCATACTGAAAGTATTGTTTGAGCCTTGGCTTCAAAATTCTATACTGTCTGCAACCTATTGTATGATCAACTGCGAATCACCGTAGATGTTGATGTCTGTTATCCCCATCTGAATGGTTAATTCCAGTCCAGTTATAAGGGCTTCGTATTCTGCTTCATTATTCGTACACGACTCTGTTAGGTGGTAGGAGTATCTTAACATCTCCCGCTCTGGTGTCATAAATATTAGTCTAATTCCTACCTTACTAGGCACTACCATTTGTAATTCTTTATCCTTCTGTGCCGAAGATGCTTGGTTGAAGTACAGTTCCCAAAGCCGATCGTTGGGGTCTTCTAAGCTCATTATCTGCTTGTCTGACAAGTCATCGTTGAGAGGCAACTCTGCTGGTAAAGGGTGGACTGTGAGGAAGTCTGCTAGGACTTGTCCTTTTACAGCACGAAGAGGAACGAAAGTTATCGAATTGCAATAGTATCATTGACCACCTGGCTAGTCTTCCAGAAAAGGTCGGACGCGTCATCAAATATTGCAATGGATTAACTCTCGAGATAAGGTTGACCTTGTGAGAGAGCATATAATGCCTGAGCTTTTGAGCGGTGAAGATCAGGGCCAAACAATGCTTCTCAATAGGAGGATATTTTAGTTCCATTGGAATTAGATGACGACTTAAGTAGTAGAGAGCATTTTCTTTACCCTCGTCATTGACCAGGGCTAGCAGGGCTCCGAGGGAGTCGTCTAAAGCCGCGGTATAAAGTATCAACAGTCTACCCGAGACTAGGGCTGCTAAGACAGGAGGTGTCATTAAATATCGTTTAATGTCCTTGAAGGCCCACTGGCATTTTTCTTCCCAAACAAATTTGGCGTCCTTTTTAACCAATGCCGAGAAGGGCTGACACCTACCTGACAACTTCAAAATAAAGCGTCGAAGATATGCCAACTTCCCTTGAAAGGATCGTAGTTGTTTCAAAGTTTTGGGAGGTGGCATTTCTAAGATAGCTTTAATCTTCTCTGGATTGATTTCAATTCCGTGATGTCAGACAACGAATCTTAAGAATTTCCGAGAGGTGACGCCGAAGGCGCATTTCAAGGGATTCATCTTAAGGTTAAATTGTCTTAATCGCTCGAAAACTATTCTCAAATCATACAGGTGATCTTCCTTCAGTTTGCTTTTTATGACCACATCATCCACATAACACTCGACTTGGTTGTGAATGAGATCATCAAAAATCCTTATCATCGCTCTTTGGTAGGTCGCTCTTGCGTTCTTCAATCCTAAAGGCATCACTGTGTAGCAATACACTCCGATTGGCATTCTGAAGGCTGTGAGCTTTTCATCTTCTGGTGTCATCTTTATCTGGTTGTATCCTAATGATCCATCCATAAAAGAGAAGACTTCGTGTGTCGAAGCGATGTCGATCATTAATTCTGGAATTGGTAGTGGAAATTCCTCTTTTGGGCATGCTTTATTCAAATCTCTGAAGTCCACACAGATTCTGATCTGACTGTTCTTCTTTCTGAATGGTACCACGTTGGCTAACCAAGTTGGATATTATTCTTCACGGACAAATTTAGCGTCGATTAGCTTCTTAACTTCAGCTATAACTTGTTTCTCGATTTCTAGACGCATTCTACTGGGAGCTTGTCTGACTGGAACAGCAGTGGGATCTACCCCTAGCCTGTGAATTGCAACCTCTGGAGCTAATCTCAGCATTTCATCATAACTCCAAGCAAAAGAGTCTTTGAATTCCATTAGTAGCTTGATCATTGCTTCAGAGTCTTCTTTGTTGAGTAAGGAGCTAACAATGGTCGGCCTAGTCTTTTCGCTAGTACCTAAGTTAACTTCCATTAACTCTTCTATTATAGATTTAATTTCTTCTTCGAATTCTAGTGGAGCGTCTCCAATTGGTAGATCTTCGAGATTATCTGAAGCTTCCAGGCAGTCTTCATTAGGCTCACTGGTGACAACCAAGTAAAATTCTGAACTGGGGTTACTATGCCAAATCCGAGACCATGGTTTGAATTGGGAGGTCGACTGACATTATTCCATAATTTTTTAAAGCATTGAGATTGACCTTTCGACCACTGTTTAGGCAAGATACCATGCTGCATTAAATTTTGAACACAGGAGGAATACCACTCAAAAGGCAATTCCATTAATTCAGATAAAGCAACATCTTCAAATTTTACATCAGTTACAATTTTGGACGAAGAAGCACCACGGTAGAATTTGATCAGTTTAGCACCACCACCATGCACCTCCTTGACCACTATACCCTCGATCTTATTAAGATAGATCGGGGTCAGGGTCATAGTATGTACACAGCGGTGTATCTTCTCGTACATCGATTTGTATTCTTCATTCTTTTCGTCTTTGAGAGAGATCTTGAACTAGGGTTTCTTTTTGATTTATTTTCGCTGCTTCTTTCTTGACTTCTTATTCTTCGGAATTGCTCTCCCAATCAA
The DNA here is from genome assembly GCA_022702705.1 of Papilionanthe hookeriana x Papilionanthe teres. Taxonomy (NCBI): domain Eukaryota; kingdom Viridiplantae; phylum Streptophyta; class Magnoliopsida; order Asparagales; family Orchidaceae; genus Papilionanthe; species Papilionanthe hookeriana x Papilionanthe teres. The sequence goes on from CM040427.1 coordinate 145,992,604, forward strand.
CTTCGATGATCGGTTTCTTCTATTCAATAGTTCCACCGTTTCTTCCTCGACCTTGTCCCCAACCTCGACCTCTGGTGCGAGTTCTGGAGAAACCTTCACCATCTCGCCGTAAGGGAGTGGTGAGTAACTGTTAAACAAGAATTTCAGGTTCTTCGTTTTCTCGAACTCTTTTTTCTTCATTTGATATGACATTTCTGGAAAAGACTGTTTTCTTCGGAGGCACGTAGTAGGCTGCATCTTCATGGATTCCGATTTCATGTACGGTGAACGGTTGCAAGTCACCTTTGATGCACTGTTCTCCCCCTCCTTCATAATACTTTATGAACTGGTGCAGAGACGACGGTACCATCCAATTTTCATGGATCCACGGCCAACCCAGTAGAGCATTGAACGATGTCTCAGAATCAATTATATGGAATTTTGCGGTTGTCTTTTCCAAATCACTGATCTTCATTAATAGTGTTATTAATCCAAGGGCTCTTTCTCCTTTTTGATTGAATCCTTTTAGTAACATCCTGTCTGCTTTAAGATCACGGGCATCAATTTCCAAGTATGCTAATGTCTGAAGGTTCATTATGTTGATTGACGCTCCAGGATCAACTAACACTCTGGAAAGCGTGAACTTTCCGACGGAGACTGAAATGTACAACGGTCGATTTTGATCAGCTGTTCTGAGTAGTAGATCATTATCCGTGAAGGTAACACCGCGCTGTTCTCTTAACGAGCAAACCTCATCTAAGGAATTACCAGCCATTTAAGCTAAGCAGATTTCTAGATCAAGTAAGGCTTTGATCATAGTTTCCCTCATCTCTTTTGACAGAATCAAAGCGTCGTAGATGCTCAGTTTGGCTGGTAGCTTCCTAAGATGAGCTAGCACGTTATAATCCACTTTGTTACTAGGTACTTCAATTTTATCCCGAGTGGCCAATTTCTCTGCTGGGGTTGGATCTTCTTAAGCGACCACCTGCTTCCCTTTATCTTTTGGACCCATCATCGGGGGTAAAACTTTTCCGCTTCTTAAATTAATTTTTGTTATTACTTCAATTCAGTTGCTGCTTCTGCTGGTGTCTCCTTTTGAATTGGAATGACTGGCTCTTTAGTTGCTGCTTCGGAATCTGATAACTCCAATTCTATCGCAATCGGAGCTCCTCAAAATTCACAAATGAACTCGTCGCTTCCTGGGCTTTCATAGCCATTTTTGTGAACGTCTTCCCCTTCGTCGTGGTCATCGAGGTTTTCTATGGTTTGAGAATTGTTATTTGTATCAAAATCGAGGTTAGGTTGGTTGTCGTTAGTTACGTAATGGTTAGAAACAGTCAAAACGTAGCCAACACCAAAACTCTTATTATTATAAGATCCCGCCGGGGTGAGCAAATAATCATACAGAGTCAAAGATCCGAGGGATTTCTCCCCCGAATCAGAAACAACCATCCTAGGAAAAGCAGTCCCTACTCTACCCTTCGAGCCTCGGTCTTCTCTTCATCCACTATTTCTCCTCCTTTTGAGGCGGTTCTTCAATCGCAAGCTATAGTGCCGGCTTAACAGGTTTCAAATTCTGAGTTTAAGCGTGCATCGAAGGTGTCTGGATGTGATCCAAAATTCTCTTCGAAGACTTCGTCCAGACAGTACTCCATCCATCGTCAGTCGTGTACGGTCTATCGGAACAATAGGATCCGTTGAGATAACATTAACAGAACCTCCTTTTTGGGGTCCCTTCATTTATTCATTCGATATCGTTATGTTCCCTTTCCGGAGGTTATCCTCGAGCCAATTCTTGAAGGTGAAGCAGCCTTCTATCTTATGTCTGAGCATCCTATGGTAGGGACAGTAATTCAGATGATCTTTATTGTCAACTTCCTCTGGCTTTCTGGGCTCTGGTAGTTGAAAGTCAGGCGTCTTCATCAAACTGCGAAACATCTTAGCCACTGCTTCAGTCTTGAAGGGGTATTTCTTATTCAGAAGTTCCTTCTGGGTGCGTGGTGGACGAGGCGGGGTTGGTCATGCTGTCATGATTGATAGCTTGGTCGAGGCTGTTGACAGCTTTGCTGAGGTTGTTGGTAAGTCCATTGCGGTGGTTGATAACTTGGTTGTGGCCGCTCTGGCTGTATCTACACTGGCTGTTTACCTTTATCCACTGCCGTGACGATCCAAGATTTCTTTTCAAATGCCTTTTACGGGCTTCTGCTTATCAGTCTTATCAATGAAACTCAGCTGTTTCGCTTCCTACTGCAAGCTTCTGGCCTTGCTAAGCAACTTATCGAAAGTCTTAATTGTGAATCCTTTAAGGAGAAGTGTTATCAGGCCATGGATAATCTTCTGTAGGATACCTACCGCATGTTGTTCCTGAAGTTGTAGTTCACACTTCATACTTAAGTTCTTCCATCGGAGTATGTAATCCACCAAAGATTCGTTCGGTTTCTGTTGCTCTAACACTAGATCACCGATAGTGATGTGGTGCTGAGCCCCATCTAACCGCTTAGTGAAAAGGTTCTATAATTCTGAAAAGGTCTTAATTAAACCGTTCGACAATTCTGCGTACCAATCGAAGGCAATCCCTGACAAGCTGCTGACGAAATGACGAAAGAGCAAAGCGTTGCTCCCACCGGCATTGCAGCAACTAGCACGAAAATGTGCGACAAGCTGCCGGGGGTTTCTCGTACCATCAAAGGTCTTAAACAGAGCTGGTACAAAGCCCTTTGGGTATTGGACTGCATCAAATTCTTTGGGGTAAGGTCTACCCGTCTGAATAGATGCTCCACTCTTAGACTGGGCTAAGGCTTCTCACACCTGCTGTTCTACCATATTCTTAATATCCTTTTTGGGAATCATGCTCTGGGCTGAATCCTTCTTTGGTTGCTCATCTCCGTTGACAGATGTAATTTCTTTTCCTCCATCTGCAATGTGAATGATCTCTGGGGGTGTTTCCTTCTGAGGTTGAAGCTGACTCTGGAAAGTGGCTAAGGCGGCCACCATTTCCTCCATCCTCTTTTCCATCTGAGAGATCGTGTCATCCTTTTCTTGAAGACCTGCTCTCATTGCTTCTAGTTCGTCTCTTTCTGAAGTTGACGGAGCTCCCTACAGAGCTGACGACGCTCGGGATTTGACCAAGTTGATCTCAGCACATTCTTCATCCATAAACTTTGATGAATCCACTTCATCTCCCAATCCTTCTCTTCTTTCCCTTGCTAACCGTCGAATGTCCGTCCTTAGCGTTTCTATAGTATCCTCAGGTGGTCTTTTCCAAATAGTCTCGTGATTGTCAGGCGACGACTGTTGAAATTCTTTTTCAAGCGTTTGCTTTAATAAAGTAGCACTTTCTTCAGATTCGGGCTCTCTGACGAGACTTCTCTTTCCAGAGCACTTTGTTGGTATCGGTTCGACAATAATAGGTTGCCACACCATCCTTCTTACAGTTGGAGGCCTAGGACCAGATGGTCTGTCGGTTGTACGTCGGTAGGTGGTGTCCTCCCTAATATGGTGACCTTATACAACAACAGGTGAACTTCTCTCACTAGCTCGCACTTTCTTCCTTGGCCTCTATGGGGCAGTAACAGGGTTTACTCGTGGTCCGAGGCAGGATCTAGCTGGTGCTCATCCTATTCTTCTCAAAATTTCTGACACGGGGCAACCTTCCTTCTTAGCTAATTTCTCTACTACTGCTCGCAGACGGGTAAGCAGCGTAATCTTAATCTCTTTCCTCTAACAATTGCTGTAGTATGCAGGTTGGGGTAACACAGTGGCGATCCTTCGGGCATCTTCTTCATCCGATGCAGCAGAGAAAGGGTGAAACCTACTCCCTCCTAACAGTGGTGAGATCTCAGGCATTTCTTCTTCTTCCTCTGGAATCTCTTCCAGAAAAGCAACTTCAGCAGCCTTGGTCTTCCTGATCCTAGCAATTTTTCTATTCTTATTCCTTCTTTGAGTCCAGGTTGAACTCTTGAGCCGACTTCAGGTTGAACTCAATTATAGGCTTCTCAGTTTTCGGTACCTTGTTCATTAGTGCGAAAAGAGTAACATCAGCAAACATAATGTCCGTATTGTCGAATCCTTGTCCAAAGCAAATGATCGCATCGTTAGGCAGCTCGTCCTTGTAAATAGTTAAGTTTATTCCATTGGTGAAGGAGAAAATCAGTTTTGGTGCAGACATCTTCTGCAGGGTAGATTCCAAGCGTCAGTTCCAAATTATGCTTCCCTTCATCGGGACGAAAAGAAGAGGAATCTCTCTAAAAGAGTTTGAACACATTTCCATTTATCTTTTTCTCAATTTTCTTATAAAGTATTTCAGATTCTCATTTTTTTTTATTCGCGTATTCATGGTTTAACAGAAAGTTCATTTATTAAAAGGTTTGTTTGTTAGAAGGTTTGTTCATTGGGAATGAAACAAATTAAAAGAGGAAAGGTTAAAAGAAAGATAAGGGGCCCAATCCAGAAACTAGAAAGGAAGAGAGAGTCTCACAAGACTTCTCAACCCGAGGAACCACTTCTAAGCTAACACCTATTGGGGGTCCACCCCATCTCAATGGGTAAAACGATTCCGGAACCTCTCTTTTAAGGGTGTCTAAAGAGTGGCTATAGAATCCAAAAGGAGTTGACTATACCCGTTCAAGACAGAAATGAACGTGGTATTTCAACGGAAAGAATGATAGTTTGATCCATTAGGGATATGGACTCACTACCAATTTATGAAAGCAAAACCATCTGATCAAAATGGAGAGAGGAACTACTCCCCAGCGGAGTCGCCAGAAATTGTCAGCATATTTTTAGGTTGTGTGTTTGTATTTTTTTTTTTAAAATGGGGTCGCCAACAGAAGTTGTTGGCGAATTTTGAATTTGATATATATATATATATATTTTAGAAATTAGCATTTGATTTTTTTGAAAAATAATTTTTAGTTTGAAAATTTTAAGATATGAAATCAAATCAATCTTACATCCCAAATAGTTTATATAAACGAGCACCACACCACAAACTGTGTATCTATCCTAAAGAATAGACACATTGTTTGATGATGGGGCTCGATTAAATAAACTAGAAGATGTATGACATCCGTTTGGTCTGTGAACCAATTTTATAACCTGACAAGTTCCCCTGCTTAATACAAAGAAATTAAGCAGGGTTTATATTACCTAGGTTCTTAAAGTTCCCTATAAGGGCAAGCCACTATAGTTAATTACATCTTAAATGACAGGAATCGTTTAAGAAAACTCTCAATAATGATCAATGGTTTTGCTCTCAACAATTTCAAAGTTTAAGGTTTTTAAATGATTGGATTTTGGAAATTTCTATAGGGAATGGATCAAATTTGGAACAGTTATTTTAGGAGTCCAAAGGAAGAGAAGTAGAGGATGTCACGGACCCGAAGTGAACTTCTGTGACTTTCCGACTATCGTATTATTTGGCTTCAATTTGAGAGTTTATTTAATATTTCATTCCTGCCAATTTTAGTTAATTAGAACTTATAATTGTATGATATAGTCACGCAAATAGCCTCGAAGATGTGAGGGTTTATGTCGTACCAAATGACTACCTCAGAGTCCTAAGACCGGTTAGGGCTTAATTTGCATAATATGATTATGCAAATGCCTAACAAAGAGTTGAGGATTTATGTTGCACTAAGCAAACTACCTGACCCGACCCGCAATAACGCAGTAATATTTGCTTCCAAAAGATGGCAAAAAACTTGACCCAATTTATAAATAGCGACTAGTGTATAAAGTCAAAATGTTGTAAATTTTTAGAAAATATTTTACACACTAGGGGTACTACGCAAGTATACGTATCGTTTCAAGTAATATAGGGTTTTCTTTTATAACCCCAGTATCGATCCCACGGGAAAAAATTATAGTAATAAATTTTCTAAATATTATATTTCAAAAATATTTTTTTATCTTTTAATTTAACTATAAATTATTATTAATTTACGAGATGCAAATAAAGAAAACAATAATAAGAAATTGATTTATGAAACTATATAAAATAAACAACTTTCTTCCCTTCATTTAATCTAAGATTTTTAAGATAATTTAATATTCGTTGGAGAATTGGATTTATGGTATTGTGCCAAATAGAAGCATTCTATTCTTTACCCTTTGATCCGAGCGCAAAGAACATTGGCTAATTTACGGATCGAATCCGGATGTAATGTTAGTAGAATGGGTTAATCTAGACTCACACTTCTAGATGTCCAAGGGTGGCTATGGTCGGCCCTACTAGTGACCCTTTCCTAATCTATAAATCAAATTATAAAAATTTAGTCTGCCATTCTAAAAACTTATCAATTCTACGCCCTTTAAATCTTATCTTCCTTTATATTTGCACTTCACCTTGAATAGCCTGCACATGGCCTTCGACTACCCAAGGATTCATGTGCATTTACAAGTTAAGAGTTTTTCTCCTTCTAGGTCTCAAAACTCTTCGACGGAGTTTTAACAATTTAAATGGCCAATTTAAAAAGTAAAGTAAGATCAGGTATTAATGTCATCACAATGTTTTGAAAATATTTTGAATTTCAATTCTCCATTGAATTTTTATATTATCTTATCTATCTCTTCATAATTGAAGGAAGAAAGTAAACTAACTACTCATAACACATTGAATATAAATAGCAAAACATAATAAATAAACTTTGAATCAAATATAAAATACTTATCTCAAATATTCCTTCTATAGATCTTCTGTTTCCTACTGACTCCACAGTAATGAACTCCAGATGCAACAACTTGAAAAATAAACTCACTAAACTAAACAAAAGTGGCCCTAAAATTCTCTCTCTATTTCTCCCTCCAAGGATGAGAGATCCTAAAGTGGATAAGAGAAAGGGTTACAATGGGAGGGGCATGTTTTCTGAAGAAATGGACCCCTATTTATAGGCTTGAGGGTTGCCTTGAGGCACCTCTTCAAAACATTTCCACATTCGATGAATCTTCTAGAAGGTACGTGCGGCTCCTGAGCACTAGGAATGCGGCGCCAGGCACCGGACATCGCGTCCGGTTCTTTGCACCTCTTCACTTTGGCTCGCACCTCTTCGCAATTAAAACCAGTTTTGGAGCGTCCAAATGCAATGTATCACATGTCCTATTATCAAGGAACAAGCGCCGGTCTTCTAGAATGTCCGATAACCGCTCACTCCATCAAAATAACCGTTCGAAACGTTGTCGAAAACTTGACGGTTTACGTATCGAGTCTGGCACTTAGGCGCCAACTTCTGGCGCCTAGGCGCCAGGCCATATTTTTTATACTTTTTGTATTTTGCTCTATTTTTGCTCCTTTTTGCTCCTTTTTGCTCCTTTTTGCTCCTTTTTCCTTTTTAGACCTTTTTACATCATCTACATCCAAAAACACAAAAAATACCTTTCATTAAAGCATAATATCCTTAGAAATTAATAAGAATTAAGACATAAAGAAATAGGTATTTTTTATTGATCAAAATCCCCCAAACTTAAATGTTACTTGTCCTCAAGTAACTCTTTTTACTATAAAATATAACCTTTGGAATAAAAGATAAATATTTAAGATTCCTTATTATTTTTTATTTTATAAAGTTTTTATTAAATTATAAACCCAATTTCACTAACCACGTTTAATTTTAAGAATTTAAAGAATATTTAACTACCAAATCATAAGATTTCAAACTTTTCATTCATTTTGAAAATAATAGAAGTCTATTATATTCGGATCTCATAGATTATTTACAAGAAAAAGATCTTCTTGAAAAATCTTTTCTAAATAAATATTCATGTATAAAAATTAAGTAAAATATGTAACTAGTTTTCTTCTTATAAGATAATTCAAGTGAAGCCAATTTTTGATTAGGCATTTCCTCAAGCTTCTCCTCTCTTTATATATATATATATATATATATATATATATATATATATATATATATATATATATATATATATATATATATATATATTAAGAAAATAATAGAAGTCTATATATATTCATTTGGAATATCAGGGGTGTGGCCCACCCCTCATCTCTTAAAAGGCTTTTGCATCTCTTTAAGAAACACCAACTTTGGGGTATTGTGCTCCTTGAACCATTGGTACACAAACACAAATCTAAAGCTGTTTTCCGAGTTTGCTTGTTGTTCCATCTTTACCGACTCCTCGAACAAAATGCGGGTTCTCTGCGAGCGGGAACTCCATTGCAAAGTTATTGTGGACCATCCTCAAGCTGATTCATTTACATTGTACGAGTTAATGGTATTACTTTTGCTACAACTTTTGTTTATGCGAGTTGCACTAAAGCTCATGAAGAGAACTGCGGCATGAAATTCATCTACTCGGCTCAAGGGAAACTCTGAGATTGGATTGTGGGTGGAGATTTCAACAACATTTCTTCAACCATTGAAAAATCTGGTGGTAGGCCTCCTAATCTTAACCAACTTACTGAGTTTAATGATAATATCCAGAGAGCAAATCTTTTTGATTTGGGGTTCCAAGGGAACCCTTTTACTTGGAGGAGGGGGAAAATTTGGGAGAGATTAGATAGATTCCTGGCAAATAACTCTTGGCACCATACCTTTCTCCATACTACCATTTCACATCTTAATTTTGCTTGGGTCGATCACGGACCATTACTTATTTCCATTACTACTCCCCCGAACCTAACCAGTTCCCCTCACTTCGCATTCTTAAATTTACGGTCTTCCCACCCTCAATTTCAATCTATTGTTTCTAAGCAGTGGACTGGTTGTCCCCACTCCAATCCTTTTATCAGACTTCAGAATCTTCAACTGAAATTGGCTGCTGTCCTCTCTCACTGGAGTTGGGAAACTATTGGTGACATCACTCAAAACATTGTACAGGCTGAGAAAGATCTCTCTTCTTTGGAAGTTGCTGCCCTTTCTGATGATACTAAATATTGCCAGATGATCACTGCTCAAGAGCATCTTCTTACTCTTATTGATTGGCAAGACCAACTCCTTAGACAAAAAGCTGCTACCTCTAAATTTAAAGATGGAGATAGGAACACTAAATTCTTTCATGCATGGATAAAATTCAAAAGGAAATGTAATGCTATTCATTCCATTTTAAACGAACAAGGTCATTTACTGAATGAGGAAGCTGCTATTGCTAATGATGCTGTCAAGTATTACCAGGAACTGCTTACTTTTAAGCCTGGTAGTAGATCTCCTATTGATGATAGCCTGTTTGATAAAGATCATAATTACACTCAGTCTCTCCAATTAGCTGATATTCCCTCACTGGAGGAAGTTTGGGTGGCTCTCAACTCTATTGACAGTTCTAAAACAGCAGGACCTGATGGGTATAGTGCTGACTTCTATAAAAAAACCTGGAACACTTGTAAAGCTGAGGTTACCTCTGCCATCCAAAGCTTCTTCTCTGGTAAGGACATTCCCCAATACTTCCATGCTTCCACCATTGTTCTTGTGCCTAAGATCAATGCCCCCAAGTGCTGGAACCACTATAGACCAATCAGTCTAACCACTGTTATTAGTAAGGTGATCAGTAAAATCTTGGTTGGTAGATTGCAACCTCACCTTGCTCAAATTATCAGCCCCAACCAATCAGCTTTTGTTAAAGGCAGATCCATTGCTGATAATGCCCTCCTTGCTCAAGAAATTTTGTTGGATCCGGACGAGCTCGTTAGGGGTGGTAACTTGATTTACAAACTTGACATCAAAAAGGCTTATGATACTATTGATCTGGAATTTTATTCTTCGGGTGCTTCATGCTTGAGGTTTCTCGAGGATTTCGTTCACTCATAAAGAGATGGCTTCGAATAATAACCACTCTATCCTTATTAATGGCAAATGCTGGGGTGATTTCAGAGCTACTAGAGGGCTGAAACAAGGAGATCCACTCTCTCCCACCATTTTTATCATTGTTATGGACTATCTCTCCAGGCTTCTGGACACTCAAGTCTCTAACCATCCTTATGCTCAATTCCACCATAGGTCAAACATTAATATCTCTCATCTTTTATATGCTGATGATTTAATGATATTTTCCGAGCTTCTAAAGCTGCAGATCAACAAGGTGATGTTACGCACTCAACAAGTTTCAACAGATTTCTGGCCTTCGGTTCAACAAGAACAAGTGTGAATTGCTTATTCCCCAACAACATCCAACCTAACATCATCCATCTGGACCACTTGAATTCACTTGGTTTTGTCAAGACTAGCCTCCCTATAAAGTACTTGGGGGTTCTTCTTATCAAAGGCGGATCTAAACAAACTCACTTTGAGGAGATCATTGCCAAGCTGAACACTCGACTCTCAAATTGGTCCGATTCCTTTCTCTCTTACTGGAGCGGAATTACACTTCGAATAGTATATTAACCTCCTTCCCTTCTTATATCTTACGGATGGCCTGTTTAAAGAAAAGTTCCGGGATTCAGATTGAAAGAATCTTCAACGATTTCTTTGGTACGGCAAAGAAAACAATTTCATTGGGCTAGGCTGGCAAAGGGTAGCCTTGCCTAAAGTTGCTTTGGTGGTTTAGGTTTTAAAGGATTGAAACATCTACAACAAGTTAATTTACGTAAGCTATGGATTCATTTCGGGGAGCGAAATTCTCTTTGGGCTCAATTCATGAAAGGTAAATATTGCGAGATACACTCATCCCTTATCCTCTCAAATCAAAACGAGGCATTTCTAGAATATGGAAACATATGCTACTCAACAAAGATCTTGCTTGAATCTCGATTTACTGGGAGTTGGGCAAGGGTGATATTACGTTGCGGCAAGAAAATTGGTGTCGAAAGGAACTTTTGGTTCCCCTACCTAATATTAACAAAGACCATTTCCCTATTTCATGTTGTTGGGACAACATGAATTGGTCCATTCCTAAAGCTGAAACTTTTATTGGCTAACATCTGTTGTGGATCGGGTGGCTCGAATCCCTTTTGATAGGTCTCGACTCGATAAACTTAGATGGATTAATGGTAAACATAGCGAGTATTACCAAACATATTTATTCTACTTATCAACTCCTGGAATCCAGGTTGATTGGGGCAATAACATATGGAACAAATATCTTACACCCTCCATGTCCTTCCTCATTTGGAGAATTTTCCAAGGGTTCCTCCCAACTGATGATATTCTAAAACTCAAAGGTTTGAGAGGCCCTTCTAAATGTCTTCTCTGTGCTGTTGATTCAGAAACTCTGAGTCATCTCTTTTTCAAATGCCCTTTCTCTCAAGAGGTTTGGTCGAGTCGATCAACAAATTGAAAATTAATCAGCTACTTGTTAGATCGGCAAGAGTTTAATGCTTCTGGAACTCTGGCGAGAAAGCTAAAGTTGGGGAGATCCCTTGTATTGTGGCTTGGTTCATTTGGATGCATAGAAATGGGGTTAAATATGATGGGGTGCTTCATAAAGGCGATAGGGTTGTTACCCACTGCCTCACTTTTATCTCGAAATTGATTTCGGTTAAAAACTTTCCAAATATCCTACGAGTCTTCCTTGTCGGCCAATAGACCTATGCCTCACAAAGTCATTAAGATCTTTTGGAAAGCTCCTAGCCCCCTTTTATTAAAGTCAATACGATGGTGCTTTTAAAAATCGGATTGCTTGGCATTGGAGGTATTTTCGGAGACCATATTGGTAAAGATTTGCTCTTCTTCCGGGCTCCCACTCTTGCAGTGATCCATTGGAGGCTGATTTGGTTGCTTGTTTTTGGGCTCTTCACATTGCTACTCTTTTCGGTGGTCTTATATCATTGTGGAGGGTGACTCTTCTACATTACTACAGTATTTTCAAAATGACCTTCCCCCTCCATGGCATCATTCCACTCAGGTCTACAAAATCGGATCCTTCTTGTCACGACTCACTTGTTCAATTTGTCTTTACTTTCGGAGAAGGTAACGAGCTCTGCTACTTGGATTGCTAAAAAGCTTTATCTTCCCGAGAGATAATGGTTTCTTCTACTCTTCCTCCCCGGCTTCAACAACTCATCCAGGTCGACTCTTTCCAAGCTCCTCATTTCGGAATATTGGAGTAATGTCCCGAGCATTTTGTTACTCTCCCTACTTTTGCTATGGGTTCGTTTATAGTTACTGTAGGAGATTTTTAGTTTTACATGGTTTATTTGCTTTTGAGTGTTTTCTCGTGATTTGTCTTATTGGGTGGCAGTTTCTTACTTGTTTTTTATTTTACTTAGTCATTTTCTTTTTTGGTGTGGAGTTGTAGTGGGTTCCTCATCCCTGTGGGATCAATTTTGTAACTTCATTTTTTTAATCAACATGTAGGGAGCCAAGTGTAGCTCCTTCCCCCCCCCCAAAAAAAAAAAAAAAAAAAAAATTAAGAAAAGGAGCGACCACGAGCTCCCTACATGTTAAGAATTAACATCCGGCTTAACAACTCGGCCTAAACCAAACAAAACAAAACAATGGTCTGCTATAAGACAAACGGCCCAAAAACCCCAAAAACCTCTAACACTCATACTCCTTTACAAAAATCGAGAAAAGGATAAAACAAAACGATGCATGACTCCCGACAAACTAGCGGGAGCCAAAACCCGAGGTAGAGTTATGGAACTCGATGAATTAGATATCCACCACTCTAAAGTGAGGGGCCTTAATTCGATCGGCTTGATAAGAAAAGATAGGCGAGGAGGGTATCGGATGAGATAATAACTTTCAGGAGTAAAGAGCCCTCTTAGCAAGCCGATTAGTGGCTTCGTTGCCTTCTCTGTATATAAAATTGAAATTAATATTAATCTGCGAGCTAGTATCTTAATTCGGTGATCCAGTGGCATGGTGCCACAGTGGGTGAAGGTTATTCAGCATGTATTGAATAAGAAGAGCGAGTCACATTCTACAACAAGATCTCTCCAATACCGAGAAGTGGCCAGTCGAGGGCCCGAAGGCTGCAGTTAATTCGGATTCCGGGGCATCGGCGGCAACGGTGGGAGTATGGAAGAAACTAATACATTGACCATCCCGGTCCCCGAAAAGACCTCCACGACTCGATCCACGATCGAGAGAATGCCCCATCGGTATTTACTTTAATAATTGGGTAGGTTGGAGCTTTCCGGTAAATTAACATGATTTCAGATTGCTTTGGATATTCTTGTTGAGGAGTATTGAAAATATTATGATACTTCTTTAAAAGGATGAGCTTGCTTAAGTATGAGTGGCAATTTCCCACCACGGTTAGGACATTACACCTTTTGTCTTCATATTTTACAGCGTTTACGTGCATCCATATAAACCAAGCAAGGATAAAAGGGATATCACCCACTTTAGCTTTATGCCATGACAACCAGCTTGTAGCTAACTCCTGCCACTCAAGAGTGAGTGTATTGATCTTAATAAACTTGAGAACCTCCTTCCACACCTCCTGTGAGAAGCTGCTGCTAAAGAATAAGTGTTGAATAGTTTCAGCATTAGCCCCACATAAGTAACACTTTGATGGCCCTCTAAGCCCCTTAAGTTTGAGAATATCATCGGTTGGAGGGAGGTTGTGAAAAGTCCTCCAAATAAAGAAGGACATGGAGGGTGTCGAATACTTGTTCCGGATTTTCCTACCCCGATTGAGTGAAGGCCGGTTGAAAATGTTCGGGTAGATGTGTTTGGTGAGGCTTGTGGAGCTTACCCTTTTGCCGAATGATTCTATCGAGGTTTAGAAGTATCAATAGGAATGGAGGCCACTTGAAGAGGCGAGGACTCGGTGAGCGGCTCTGAAGCTTAGTGGGTGACCAATGCGGATTATCCCGACAGCGGCTGCTGGGAGCTGTCGTTTAATAATATGAGGGAGGGCATTCTTCATTTCGGGAGGGCACCGGTTATCTTGCCGAAAGAGCACTTTCCCATTCCCGAGTTCCCGATAATAGAGGGATTCGGCGAGGTCTGCATTCGGAAGCATATGTTTCCATATCACGGAGATTCCGGAGTTTGATTTGAGCCAAATTGGGGTGGCTATCTTTACAATATTTTCCTTTCATAAAGATAGCCCACAAGGAATTTTCTTTGTCTAAATTGAATCCAAAGTTTACTGAAATTAACTTTACGCCAGGTGGTGTAATCCCTTGAATCCCAAACCTCCAGCATCAAAAGGTTTTGCAACTTTCTGCCAGCTAGCCCAGTGCATCTGCTTTCTTTGACCAGACCATAAGAATCTGTTAAAGATTCTTTCAATTTGGATTCTAGAGCTCTTCTTCATACAGGTCATTTGAAGGACATAATTTGGGAATGTTGTTAATATACGTACGAGTAATGTAACTCTACCACCGAGAAGATAGGAAAGAATTTGCCAGGTTAGATAATCGGGTATTGAGTTTACCTATAATTTCCTCGAAGTGTAGCTTGTTTGGATCCGCCCTTAATAAGCATCACCCCCAAATATTTCAATGGAAGAGTAGTTTTAGAGAAACCAGTGTAATTAGTAATCCAATGAGACACATTTGCATTAATCTACTTAGGAAAAACCAGCTCACACTTAGCATTGTTGAAATGCAGACCAGAAACAAGTTGGAAATGTTTCAGGCAATTGATAACTTTTTTGACAACAATCTTTGAGGCCCTAGAAAAAATCATTAGATCATCAGCATATAAAAGGTGAGAAATGATCACATCGACTGTGGTGGTATCCGGCATATTGAAAAGGGGAAACTCGAGCCTCAATTAGCTTTGGAAAGATAATCCATAACAATGATGAAGATGGAAGGGGATAGTGGATCACCTCGTTTCGGACCTACGGTAGCTTGGAACCCACCCCGACTACGGCCATTAATCAGGATAGAGTGGTTATTAAATTTCAGCCATCTCTTTATCAGCATACAGAACTCAGGAGTGAAACCCCTTATGTGATATACCTGAAGAATGAAATTCCAATCTAATGTATCATATGCTTTCTTAATGTCCGGCTTATATATTAAATTGCCCCCTACGAGGTTTTATCAAGATCAAGCATTAACTCTTGAGCAAGAAGGACATTATCGGCAATTGATCTACCTTTAACAAAAGCGAATTGGTGAGGACTAATAATCTTGTTTAGATGTGGTTGTAATCTCCCAACAATCACTTTGCTAATCATTTTGCGATGACGGTTGTGAGACTTATTGGTGCTGTAATGGTTCCAAGATTTTGGTGCAGTGTTTTTGGGGATAAGCACGGTGGTAGATGAGTGGAAGTGCTTGGGGAGATCAATACCTTTAAAAAAACCTTGGATAGCAGTGATACCTCATTTTTACAAATTACCCGGGTTTTTTATAAAAATCTGCATTATACCCATCGGGGCCGGCGGCCTTAGAGCCATCGATGGACTGTAAGGCCATCCAAATTTCATCTTGAGAGGGGATATCGGTGAGCTTAAGGGTGTTGGTATAATGGTAGACATCATTAAACGAATTGCTTGTCAATATGATTACTAGAGCGAGTGTTGGAAAGTCGGTAGCTTTTGAAAATATTTGACGACATTGTTAGCAATATCGGTGCCATTCTCGAGCAATGTTCCCTGTTCGGTCATGATAGAAAGGATGGCATTACACTTCCTTTTATACTTGATACATGCATGATAATACTTGGTGTTCCTATCTCCCTCCATAAATTTGTTAATAGAAGCTTTACGTCTTAGTATTTGGTCTCGCCGAGTTTAGATAAGTGAGCAACTTCTCTTGAGCGAGTGACAAAGTCTTTAAACTTATTCTCATCCCCACAGGCTTCAGTTTCAGCATTATTAACTTCCATTTCAGCCTTAATTACCCCACGAAACACATCACCGATAGTCTCCAGGTTCCAAATTCTCGGTGCTGCAGCTAGCTGTATTTGTAGGTTTTGAAGTTTAATAAAAGGATTAGAGCTGGGGCTACCTCTCCGAGTTATCTGAATAATATTAATAAATTTAGGATGACTGGACCAAAAACTCATATATCTAAATGGTGGAGGAGTGTTATGGGTTTTAGGTGTGGAGATGGTGATAAGAAGTGGTTTATGGTCAGAACCAGCAAAGTTAAGATGGGTGATGGTAGTGTTTAGGAAATTTTGATGCCATGAGTCATTAGCCATGAAACGATCCAATCTCTCCCAAATTGCACCTCTCCTCCAAGTAAATTGGGCTGCCCGAAATCCAGGATCAAATAAACCTGCCTTGTTAATCCTGTCATTAAATTCGGTAAGCATATTACGGTTTGGAACTCTTCCTCCCAACTTTTCAGAAGTTGAAGCAATACAGTTGAAGTCACCTCCCACAATCTAGCAGAGTGTCTCCACCTTACTTATTTCAATAATCTCATTCCAAAGGTTTGTTCTATCAATCTTGGTGCAGCCAGCATAAATAAAAGTGGTAGCAAAATTCATACCATCTAATCTGAAATGGAAGTGAACAAACTGTGGATGATCAACTCGAACGATCCGGATAAGCTCTTTTACTGCAGATTAACCATATTTTATTGGTGGAGTTAGCAAAAAAAGTGCAACCGGGGAATTTGGAGAGTATTTTGTCTTGCTTTTTGTATACCATAGGTTCCAAAATGATCATACACCGAGTTGGTGTTTCTTATAAAGATGAATTAATCTTTTGATAGAGTGGGGGTGTGCCACTCCCCTAATATTCCAACATAGACAATTGATCATCAGGGGGTTTGGGATTTGGTGATGAGTGGTTAGAAATGGATCTAGAACGTGTCCTGATTCTTCCCCTTGAGGAATCCCTTGAGGAGTCCCTAGGGGAGCCTCTGGGTATCTCCAGTTCTTGAACTGCAAAATTCTGAAGATCATTGGACAATTTTTTCTTTTTCTTTGACTTTTGTATTTGCCATACTGATTCCATTTTCCTTTGCTCCTTATCTAGGTGTAGTCGAGGTAGATTAACGGGTCTTGGATGAATTTCATTCTCCCCTAATGGTTCCAGTGAGCCCAACTCATCACCTTGGATATGAATCACATCATTGGAAGTATCCAGCGGTGACACCATGTCACTTGAAATCACTCGAGGTGCTGAAGTTTCAACTCGATTCATCTCCGATGCACGAAATTCCCTACTTTCTCTTTAGTTGGTTTCTTATAAGTTGGCTTGAGCCTATAGCATTTCTCCTTTAGATGGCCAAACATCCTACAGTGCTGGCAAAAGACAAGCTTATTTTCTAAGACAACCTCTTGCCAGAACCCCTCTCCATCATCTGATGTGGTAATCCATATTTTGTCTAACTCTGGTAGAGAAACATCTCTTTCAACCAGAACTTTTGCAGCTGCTGGGTTGCCCATGTCATGTGTTGGGGAATCAACTCTCAGGGGTGTTCCCAATGCCCTACTAATCCGAAATATAGCATGTGTATGATATAACCGAATTGGTAGATTTGGGAGAGTAAACCATAAAGGTTTCGAGGAGGCTCTTTAGTTGGATCAAATCCCAGGTACCATTTAATTAGCTTCATTGTGGAGTTTGCAATTTTTATCTCCTGTAAACCTAACACTCTTGCATAATCTTCCTCCTTAGAAAGCCTAATGAGCGAGTGTCTACCATCCATCACCCCAAGCTTCCATCGCCCACTGGCCGAAAATTCTCGAAAAACCTCTCGACCGACTCCATTTTGGGATGTCCAAGCCGGAATTGTCCAACAATGGTAAATTTAATAGCATCGCCAGGGTATTCATCTCCTGTGAGGTGAACAAAACTGCTGGTCAACCATCTTTAGAACCCAGGGGTCTAACCAAAGGGCATTCTGCTCTTCCAGCAGCAGCATCATGAAGGATTTGAGGGAATGTCAGGTGTTCCACTGATTTTGGTAAAATGCCTTTACTGAGAGCAGAGGCATAAGTTGGGGGTCTTTGGAAGCACTGGAACTAGCCATAACCAGTTCCAAGAGACGATATTAAAAGAGACGGCGAGAGTCACCAGCCACCGAACCAATGGAACGAGTAACACGATTCAAAAGAAGTAGCCCGGAAAGCTTCTTATCAAAACTTTGTTCACCAAAGCCGACACCTCGGAGGAAAGTCACCACTCACCGGCCCACCAAGGTACCACACCACCACGAGAAGCCTTCGAAGACACCGGCCGCCGCCAGGGCAGGGCCATTACGACCCAAACCCTAGCAGAGCCAGGGTAGCCGCCACCATGTTTTTTAATATATATATATATATATTTAGAGGATTACTATATCTGAATAACCTGTTAATGGTTTTGAACTTCACTATCCTTAACTTATATTTTCAAAACTTATACAATTCCACTTAATTATTATAACATAAATAAGAATTCAAAAAGATTTCCAATCTTTTCTTTTTCAAGTGATAATTTTTTATTACTTAATATTTCTAAATTTCTATTATTTCTATCATGAATAGAAAAATTCTTTAATCTTACTCTTCTTTAAGTTAAATAATTCTATTCTTAAAATCAATCAAAGTTAATAAAGTTTTGGTTAAATTTCACTAAATTGTTTATAATTTCAAAAGTAAAAGTGATCTCAAATAAATTCTTCATTCCTTAAGTTATGTTAAAAAGTTTTTATTTTCAAGAAAATATTAGCTCTTTAAGGACAAATAAAATTTAAATTTGAATGTATTTTCCCTTCCCCCAAACTTAAGTTTTGGTATATTATTATAATTTGAAAGTATGAGAGAAAGAAAATCATAAGAATTTTTATAAGTATGTAAAAACAATCTTAAAAAGAAAAATTAACTTCTAATCATGCTTTTATGAATAATTAAGATAAAATTGAAGCATGTATATAAAAAAAAGTAAGCAGGCTAATTTTTTTGATTATACTAAATTTGAAACAAAATTAAAGCAGAGCAAAATTACTAATTACTAAACAGTAGACTAAAACAAACGTATCATAAATTAACTCTAACTTCAGTCTCAACACAATATACTAAGAATATTTTGACAATAGAATCTTAACACTAATGAATCCACACAGAAATTAAACAAATTAACATACATTAAACACAAAACTAATAAACTATCCAAACAAAATAAACTAACAGAGTAGCACATCATAAAGATCTATAACTACTAGTCACTAGCTGTAGCCTCATCATCATCATCATCACCAAAGGAAAATTCTACGTCCCTAGGATCAACAAATGGTGTGAAACTAGGAAAAGTAGGGAAACTAACATCATGTTCACCTTTCGAAATCCGACTAGGGCTTCATCATACTCGACATCATAACTACTCTTCCTCCGGGTATAACCGGATAAATGATCCGAGTTTCCTATCGATAGTATCAATCTGCACGGTGAGTTTGAAATAACTCCTGCCGTCGCTCTAAAAAGTGATCATGCATTGATTCCCAGAAACTCGATGGTGGCTCAGAAGAAGTAGAGGGTCGAGAAGTAGAAGGTCTACCTGGAGTATGTGCAGAAGTAGAAGGATCGGTTGATCTCTTCCCTCGAAGATGATCATAGATACTAACACTCTCCTGCCCAATTGGCTTGGTAGACTTTAACTTCTCCTCAGAAATATCAGCAGTGACTCCATTACTAACACATAATGAATAAATAAGAGATGGGAATCCCAATCCAACGAAGTGCTTGGATCTCGCGAGTAGAATCCACGAGATTCATAAATAATACTGCCGCCATCAATAGGCTTCCTCTCCTGAATGCAGTAGTTTAAGATCGCTCGATCTCTAGTCACTTCACTCAGGTGGTTGGAAGGTAACAATCTTGCAGAAATAAAATAGTGTCATGCTTTAGAAATACCATTTAATTTGGAGGATTTGAAGTTTACCCTTTTTCCTTTCCTGATCTTCCAAGATCCAGCACCGTCAGTCAAATAAGTAATGATCATATCTAAATCTCCCTCAGATGGTGATAATCAAGAATAATAGCATTCAATAGTTGGTGGCAGGCCATAAAATATATTGATTCTTTTAGGACTAAATCCTACTCCGATACCTCTGACAAAGACTTCATAATCTTCGACATCCAGAAAATTTGCATAGAACTCTCGAACTATAGGGATAACAGCAACAGCAGTGAAATAACAGAATTGTTGCTAGTTGTGTGCAACGATAGTATTTTCGATCATTTCGCCAGGATGATAGAAACTTCATTCTGAAATGAACTTTCTGGACGTCGCAAATTCGTGGAAGCGAAAATGCACAGCCGTAGTAGAAAATTTGATGCTATCAAAGTTATCTCGTGCCTTCCTGCGTTTAGATTTTGGAGCCATCTAAACGTGAAAGAAAACAAGAACAAATTTAGGAATTAAAGATTTAAACTCTTTTTAAGTTTATAAAACTTAAAAATAAGTTTAAAAATCTAAAGAAATCACTAAAAATATAAATTTTTTTTTCAAAATTTTGGTTCTTAGCAAAACTAGGGAAATCTATGGTGAAAATCGAAAATAAATGGTTTAAAGTGTAGATCTGACCTTGAGACGAAGAAATCGAGTGGTTTCGCACTCAAATCCTTGATGTTTTGACCTCAAAATGGATCTAAAAGGTGTATTTTCGCAAAAATGGGGAAGAAGATGAAGCTTAGGCGTCAAAAATGGCTTTTGGGGGTTATTTAAGTAAATTTTCGGGTCACGAGCCGAACCGGCCCTTAGGCGCCGAATCTCGGCGCCTAGGCGCCGTACTCGCCTTTCACAAAAAATTATTTTTAAATTTAATTTTCCACCAAAATTCATAAATTCAACTTCCAATTACTCATATCAGAGTAGGGCTTCAATTTCTAACTTCCACAACATTTTTCAAAAATTTATAAAAATTAAATATTTAATCCACCAATCAAACAATAAGGTTTAAATCAAACTCACTAAATTCCATTTATAATCTTCAATATTGACTCAATACATTCCAGATAAGTATTATAGTTGATTCAAGTTCCTAATACACACTCAAACACAACAATTTCTAAGGAAAAACAACACACATTGAACATGAAAGAAAATACACAAACAAACACAATCGATTCTCTAAATCGATACAACTACTCGACAAACCATATAATAACTATCTCATTACCAGAATATTCTAATCTTCACAAGGGAAATTGTGTATTCCACTTGGAAAGAACACTAACGCTCTCGGGAAATCCGTAGCCGTCTTTTCGTCAATCCACTTGTTCTTCGCATACATTTCAACTTGAGCATCTTGATAAGCCGCAAAATGATCAAATTGAAGTTTCATTTGCCATTCTAGATGTTCAATTTGATGAAACATCTCATGAAGGAGATCTCCAATGCTTTTAAACTCCGCTTCAAACTTATCCAAATGACTAGAAATTTTCTCTAAACTTACAGCGATGAAACCTTTGAAGTAGGGTTGAGGATCCTTTGAGACCTTGTCCCTAGCTTCTTCTCCATGATTTCTTCCTTCCATTCCTTCAAAATTTTCTCAAATCTCTCAAGAATGAAGTGCAAGGGACGTAATTTGGATTGCTTGATGGTTAGGGAAGAAGATAGGTTGATTTAAAAGGGAAAATCGTGTGAAAAACTGAAAATTTTCGGTTTTTGCACGACTCAGTAACCGTGGCGCTTAGGCGCCGGACCTATTGATACATAGTTGATTCTGCCGCTTAGGCGCCGAATTCTGGCGCCTAGGCGCCAGAACTATGTTCAACTCCGTTTCGCCTAATCGTCAAATTTCAAAATTTCGTTCTCCAAGATAGGTATATTATACTGGTAAGAGTAATTTAGACTCAATAACTCATATTGTAAACAATCATAATGAAGGTTAACTTGATCTCCTTTTTACTCATATTCAAAATAGAGTGATCCTATTTTTAAATCTTACATACTTTAAAATAATTTTCAGCCTAAGTCAACAAAGACTTATAAGCATCAAATTTTTCTAAAGTAATATAAAATTAATCAAGATCAAGGCATAACATTACATTAAAACACAAAAACACTCAAAACAAAAGATAATTATGGGTTGCCTCCCACAAAGCGCTTGGTTTAACGTCGTCAGCCCGACTTAAGTAAATCTTTAATCAGGTTGACTCAATTCATATGCCTCTTTATAAATCTTTTTAATATCTCCCAAATAAGGCTTCAATCTTAATTCATTTACTTTAAAAATTTTTCCTGTTTTGGGATCTTTAATATCCACAGCTCCATAATGGTATACTTTCTCAACTAAATAGGGTCCAATCCATTTAGATCTTAATTTTTCAGGAAAAATTTTTAAACGAGAGTTAAACAGTAATACTTCTTATCCAGGCTCAAAAATTTTTCCTAAAATTTTCTTATCATGCAACATCTTCATTTTCTCTTTATAAATCCTCACATTTTCATATGCTTCATTTCTTATTTCTTCCATCTCATTTAATTGCAATAATCGCTTTTCTCCTGCTTTATTCAAATTAAAATTAAACTCCTTTATCGCCCAGTAAGCTTTAAGTTCAAGTTCTACGGTGTAAGTGACAATGTTTACCATAAATTAACCGGTAAGGTGACATTCCGATTGGTGTCTTATAAGCTGTTCTATAAGCCCATAATGCAGAATCAAGTCTATCAACCCAACCAGTTCTTTTAGGATTAACAGTTTTCTCTAAAATTCTTTTAATTTCTCCGTTTGATACTTCAGCCATTCCACTTATTTGTGGGTAATAAGCAGTTGCAATTCTATGTTTTATTCCAAATTTTTGTAGTAATGATTAAATTCTTATATTCCTGAAATGACCTCCACCATCAGTGATAAGTACCTTAGGCATTCCAAATCTTGAAAATATCATTTTCTTTAAAAATTTAGAAACACTTTTGGAATCACAGTTTGGTAAAGCAACAGCTTCAATCCACTTTGAAACATAATCAACTCCTAATAAAATATAAATTTTTCCAGATGATGGAACAAATGGTCCCATAAAGTCTAAACCCCATATATCAAAAATTTCAACTTCCAATATATAGTTTAAAGGAATTTCATTCTTCCTAGATATATTTCCCATCCTTTGACATCGATCACATGTTTTCACATAATGTCTTACGTCTTTAAATAAGGTAGGCTAATAAAATCCAGAATTTAAAATTTTAAATGTAGTTTTATCTATGCCAAAGTGTCCTCCAAAATCAGAATCATGACATTTTTGAATAATAGCAAAAGTTTCCTCATAAGGTACACATCTTCGAATCATAGAATCATTACCAATTTTAAATAAATGAGGTTCTTCCCAAATATAAGATTTAGCATCATATTTAAATTTCTTAATAAATTTATTATCCAAGTCATAAGGCAAAATATTGCTAACTAAATAATTAACAATATCAGCATACCAAGGTATTTTGTATTCTTGAATAACATATAAAGATTCATCAGGAAATTTTTCATTTATATTTTCTTCCGAAATAATATCACTTTTAATTCTAGACAAATGATCAGCAATTTGGTTTTCAGTTCCTTTTCTATCTACTATTTGAAAATCAAATTCTTGTAGAAGTAAAACCCATCTTATAAGTCTAGGTTTAGAATCCTTCTTAGATAATAGATATTTAATAGCAGTAATGATCGAGTATGAACTATGCATTTAGTACCAAGAAGATAAGGTCTAAATTTATCAAAGGCATAAACTATAGCTAGAAGCTCTTTCTCAGTGGTAGTGTAATTTCTTTGTGTTTCAATGAGAGTTTTACTAGCATAATATACAACTTTGAAAATTTTATCATATTTTTGTCCTAATATAGCTCCAATTGCAAAATCACTTGCGTCACGCATTAATTCAAAAGATTTATTCCAATTAGGTGCAACAATGATAGGTGCAGTTATTAATTTTTCTTTTAGAATATTAAAAGCATTAATACATTTTTTGTTAAATTCAAATTTTGCATCTTTTTCCAATAAATGACAAAGAGGTTTAGCAATTTTAGAAAAATCCTTTATGTATCTTCTATAAAGTCCAGCATGACCTAGAAAACTTCTCATATCAGTAACAGTAGTAGGTGGTTGCAATTCAGCAATAATCTTCACTTTTGCTTGATCTACTTCCATCTCTTTTTGTGATACTTTGTGACCAAGTACAATGCCTTCTGTGACCATGAATTGACATTTTTCCCAGTTAAGAACTAAATTTGTTTATTCACATCTTTTCAGAACTTTGGCTATATTTTCCAAACAAGATTCAAAAGGAGTTCCAAAAACTGAAAAATCGTCCATGAATATTTCAATTCCTTTGTCAATCAAATCACAAAATATTGACATCATACACCTTTGAAAAGTTGCAGGTGCATTACATAAACCAAAAGGCATTCTTCTAAAAGCAAATGTTCCATAGACTTGTAAATGTTGTCTTTTCTTGGTCCTCGTGAGCAATAAGTAATCGATGATAACCAGAATATCCATCTAGAAAACGTAAATATGAGTGTCCAGCTAATTTATCGAGCATTTGATCCAAGAAAGGTAAAGGAAAATGATCCTTTCTAGTGGCTTTATTTAATTTCCTATAGTCAATACAAATTCGCCATCCAAGTAATCTTGTCTTGTAGGAATTAATTCATTTTTATCATTAACAATGACAGCTTACACCTCCTTTCTTCGAACACAATGAATAGGACTTACCCATCGACTATCCGAAATGGGATAAATAATACCAGCATCTAACCACTTAATAATTTCTTTTTTAACAACCTCTTTCATGATAGGATTTAATCTTCTTTGCGATTCTATAGTAGGTTTAAAATTTTCTTCCATTAAGATTCTATGCATGCAAATGGAAGGGCTTATTCCTCTTTATCAGCAATAGTCCAACCAAAAGCTTTCTTATAATTCTTTAACACACCTAGTAGTTTTTCTTCCTGATCTCTACTCAGTTTAGAAGAAATAATAACAGGTAAAGTTAACGAATTTCCAAGAAACGCATATTTTAAATGGGAAGGTAACATTTTTAATTCCAGTTCAGGGGCTTTTTTAATTGATGGTAAAAGTATATCATTTTAAGTTGTGTCTAAAGTTTCCCAATTATCTTTAATAAAATGAGTCTCTTCTTCTTCTACTACTTCTTCTTCATCAGTTAAAAATTCAAATTTTTCTTCAGAAATGACTTTACATTTTTTTTGATAATGTTTTTCAATTAAATAATCAATTATATCCATTCGATAATATTTCTCTTTATTAGGGTACTTCATTGATTTAAGAACATAGAATTTAATTTCTTGATCATTAACTCTCATGGTTAGTTCTCCCCTTTGCACTTCAACCATAGCTCATCCGGTAGCTAGAAAAGGTCTCCCTAAAATAATAGGTATCTCTTTATCTTCTTCCATATCCAGTACTATGAAATCTACAGGGAAGATAAATTTATCCACTTTAACAAGGACATCCTCTATAACCCCTTTAGAATAAGTGATAGATCTATCAGCTAACTGAAGGGTTACAGTGGTTGGAGTAATATCTCCTAAATACAATCTTCGAAAGATAGAAAATGGCATGAGATTAATACTTGCTCCTAAATCACATAAAGCTTTTCCACAAAATTTTTCTCCAATAGCACAGGTTATAGTGAAACTTCCAGGATCCTTAAGCTTTTCAGGTAATTTCTTTTGAATTATTGCACTGCATTCTTCACTTAATGCAACAGTTTCAAAAGCTTCAAATTTTTGTTTTTTGCTTAAAATATCATTCATAAATTTTGCGTAAGTTGGTATTTGTTCCAAAGCTTCAGCAAAAGGTATGTCAATATTAAGTTTCTTAAAAATTTCAAAGAACTTAGAAAATTGATGATCTAATTTCTGCTGTTTAAGTCTTTGAGGAAAAAGTAGTGGTGGTTTTTCAACTTCCACATTAATAGGTATAACAGTCTGATCTTGACTAGGAGAGAGAGTATCTTTAGGTTTTTCAATCTCTTCAACCTCAACCTCTTTTTCAATTTTATTCTGCATTCTTTCTTTTAATTCCTTTCCACTTCTAAGTTGCACAGCTTTAACTTGTTCATGTTCTTTTCCAGTTTCATTTGGATTAATTTCAACATTACTAGGAAGTGTTCCTACAGGTCTGTTATTAATTAAAGCAGCAATTTGCCCCATTTGATTTTCAATATTACGAATAGCAGTATTTTGATTTTGTAATTGATTATTCATTTGTAAAATTAATTCTTCTATTGATAACTTTTTCTGTTGATTATTAAATCCAAGAGATTTATAATTTGGATTAACTTAATTATTCTAATTTCCAGTAGGATGAGATTGATTATTACCCCATTGTTGTTGTGAATTATTCCAGTTAAAATTAGGATGATTTTTCCACCCAGGATTATAATAATTTGAATAAGGATTATTTTTACTTGCAATAGCTTGTAAAGTTTTAATAGTTTGAGAATCTTCAATATTAGCAGAGTTATTATGCAAAATATTAATTGCAAAATTATCTAATTTCTTAGACATTGCTGCTACTTGTGAAGCTAAGATAGAAAATGCTTCATTATCGTGAATACTTGCCATCTTTTTAGGATTAATCCTTTCGGAAGGCCATTGAAAATTGTTATTAGCCATTTCTTCAATTAAAGTGTAAACTTCTTCAAATGATTTAGACATTAAAGAACCTCCAGCAGCAGCATCAATAATTGATTTTAAAGATCCAATTAATTCATTATAAAATGTTTGAATAATTAACCAATCAGGTAAAGCATGATGAGGACATTTTCTTAATAGTTCTTTAAATCTTTCCCAAGTTTCATATATTGTCTCCTCGTCAAATTGACTAAACGAAGTAATATCATTTCTTAATTTAGCAGCTTTACATGGAGGAAAATATTTAGCAAGTAATTTTTGTGTCATTTAAGCCCATGTTTTAATAGAACCAGTTGCTAATGAGTTTAACCACATCTTTGCTTTATCTCTTAAAGAAAAAGGAAAGAGTCTAAGTCTAATAAGCATCATCGAAACATTGTTATATTTAAAGGTAGCACAAAGTTCTAAAAAACTAACAAGATGTAAATTTGGATCCTCATTTGGTGTTCCACCAAATTGATTGTTTTGCACCATTTGAATAATAGACGGTTTAAGTTCAAAAGAATTAGCATCTACAGTGGGTATTTGAATACTACTATGAAGTTCATCAACTGTAGGGTGGTTAGCATAATCCCTTAATGGTTTATAAACATTTTGATTATTAAGTTCAATTGGATTTTGTAAAGTAGCCATTTCTTGAAATTTTTTAATTTGTTTTCCCTTTTTAATTTTTCTAATTGTTCTTTCTAATTCAGAATCTAAAGGTATTAATCTTTCGTAACCAAATCTTCGCATAAAACAAGGAATAAAATATATATCTCTTTTTTATAAATTTTTATAATAATTTTTTATAATAAATTTTATTTATATATATTTTTATTTTCTTATATTTTTAGAAATATAATTTTTTTACAAAAATTTATAACTATTTTATTTCTTTCCCCGATAACGGTGCCAAAAACTTGACTCGACCCGCAATAAGCGAATATTTGCTTCCAAAAGATGTCCAAAAACTTGACCCAATTTATAAATAGCGGCTAGTGTATAAATTCAAAATATTGTAAATTTTTAGAAAATATTTTACACACTAGGGGTACTACGCAAGTATACGTATCGTTTCAAGTAATATAGGGTTTTCTTTTATAACCCCAGTATTGATCCTACGGGGAAAAATTATAGTAATAAATTTTCTAAATATTATATTTCAAAAATATTTTTTTATCTTTTAATTTAACTATAAATTACTATTAATTTACTAGATGCAAATAAAGAAAATGATTTATGAAACTATATAAAATAAACAACATTCTTCCCTTCAATTAATCTAAGATTTTTAAGATAATTTAATATTTGTTGGAGAATTGGATTTATGGTATCGTGCCAAATAGAAGCATTCCTATTCTTTACCCTTTCGATCCGAGCACAAAGAATATCGACTAATTTACGTGATCAGTCCGGATGTATTGTTAGTAGAATGGGTTAATCTAGACTCACACTTCTAGATGTCCAAGGGTGGCTATGGTCGGCCCTACTAGTGACCCTTTCCTAATCTATAAATCAAATTATAAGAATTTAGTCTGTCATTCTAAAAACTTATCAATTCTACGCCCTTTAAATCTTATCTTCCTATTTATTTGCACTTCACCTTGAATAGCCCGCACATGGCCTTCGACTACCCAAGGATTCATGTGACATTTACAAGTTAGGAGTTCTTCTCCTTCTAGGTCTCAAAACTCTTCAACAGGTTTTAACAATTTAAATGACCAATTTAAAAAGTAAAGTAAGATCGAGTATTAATGTCATCACAATGTTTTGAAAATATTTTGAATTTCAATTCTCCATTGAATTTTTATATTATCTTATCTATCTCTTCATAATTGAAGGAAGAAAGTAAACTAACTACTCATAACACATTGAATATAAATAGCAAAACATAATAAATAAACTTTGAATCAAATATAAAATACTTATCTCAAATATTCCTTCTACAGATCTTCTGATTCCTACTGACTCCACAGTGTAATAAACTCCAGATGCAACAACTTGAAAAATAAACTCACTAAACTAAACAAAAGTGGCCCTAAATTTCTCTCTCTATTTCTCTCTCTAAGGATGAGAGATCTTAAAGTGGATAAGAGAAAGGGTTACAATGGGAGGGGCATGTTTTCTGAAGAAATGGACCCCTATTTATAGGCTTCAATGGTTGCCTTGAGGCACCTCTTCAAAACATGTCCACATTCAATGAATCTTCTAGAAGGTTTGTCTGGCGCCTAGGCGCCAGACACATCGTCTAGTTCTTCGCACCTCTTCACTGTGGCTCGCACCTCTTCGCAATTAAAACTGTTTTAGAGCATCCAAATGCAATGTATTACATGTCCTATTATCAAGGAACAACTGCCAGTCTTCTACAATGTCCAATAACCGCTCACTTCGTCAAAATAACCGTTCAAACGTTGTAAAAAACTTGACAGTTTTTGTATCGAGTCTGGTGCTTAGGCGCCAACTTCTGGCGCCTAGGTGCCAGGCCATATTTTTTTATACTTTTTGTCTTTTGCTCTATTTTTGCTCCTTTTTGCTCCTTTTTGCTCCTTTTTCCTTTTTAAACCTTTTTACATCATCTACATCCAAAAACACAAAAAATACCTTTCATTAAAGCATAATATCCTTAGAAATTTATAAGAATTAAGACATAAAGAAATAGGTATTTTTTTTATAGATCACTACCTCAAAATCCTATGACTTTGCTATTTAATGCTAAGAAAGGTTTAGCTGATGTAGACATAAGTTTTGCTGATGAAGATGGTCGTGCTGCCCACTGTGCTCCAAGCTCCTTGTTGTTATAGAGCTTTGGTTTTAGAAAGTAGCAATCAAGAGGTGAGAGAAGTTTTTTGGTTTAGAAAAAGTCAGATGTGTTAATGTTTTAATTAAAACAAATCTTAAAGTTGATTAAGCAGAACCGATTAAGATCCCACAGTTCCGTCATCCAAGCACCGCTATTTTCATCGGATTCACTTAGTCCAAATGAATTTGCTAAACTCAACTGAATGAGTTCCACACTTTCATTTAGACCGTGGGAAATCACGTTAGCAACACGTGGGTTATATCATCCGAAGGATTCCTGATCATCCAACGAGACGTTTTAATTTAGTTGTAGTTCTAGTTTTTGTTTTGTTTGTGATTAAATTTTGAGTTATTTTATATTTTGAATGTTGTGGCAGTAAATTTTATCTTGCTGTGACTTTTAATTTAGTTTTGGGTTTCAGTTTTGTGGCTATCCTAAAAGGTTTCAGTTTTCATGCACGGTGACATTCTTGTTTAACATGCAAGTTTTTGTAAGAAAGAAAGTACAGCGCAGGTAAATAAATTATAATAAAATAAAAGCATATCTGACGGGTCTTCTCGTCATTCCAGGCTGCACTTAAAACACATGTTAAGACATTCAAATATTTGCAAGAAATACCTAGGTAAAGCTAAGGGAAGGTTCTGGTTGTCTACCAAAATCCTAATCCTATCACTAGTCAATTCCTGTGACGTCTAGTTTCTTGTGTTTTATGAATGATTTTCTTCACTAAAGAACAATTAAGTTCAATTATTCTTCTAAAACATCTCATCATATTGAGAAAGTGCTCAAGACGAGCCCTGAACATCTTTTCAATGCTTATGAGATTATTTCGAGTCCAAATGAATTTCATTGTACAAGTGAATTGGTCATCCAAGAATTTAGTTAAGTTTTGTTCCTTGCTTAGTGAACTTGGACATTTGATTATCCAATGAGTAAAGTGACATTTCACTTGATGTTCCATTTAAAGGTTATAAATGTGAGAGCATTCAGGGGTAGATTAATTCATTGAGGAATTTAACCATTAAAATTGAGTTAATGATTTAAAACAATCCAATTTAATAGTAAGGTTTCAGGTTGATTTTTAAATGTTTTTTTTTAAATTACTTAGTTTGAAGGAGGTGTTTAAATTATTAAATTTTGATGATCTGATTTGGATTAATTATAATACTTTAGGTTGGTTTTAATTAGTTTGATTTCAGATTTTTAATTATGAATTGTTTTAAGATTATTTAATGTTTCAAGTTTGTTTTAAGTTTGTTCTTAAGTGATTTCAAATTAGTTTTAAATGTTTTAAATTTAATTTAATTTGATTATTAAATCATTTAATGTTTTAAGCTTTAGTTTAATTAGAGATTATTTCCTTTTTTAATTATTAATTTCAATCATCATGATTTGAATTAATTAAGGATTGAATACCATTATATTAATTCAATTAGGGACTTTAAATTAAAGAATTGGTATCTTCTTAGATCATATCCCTAATCTTCATAATCCAAAATTTTAATTATTCTTCCAAAATTTAAATGATTTAATTAATTAAAGTTTCATTTTGATATTTTCAAAGTGATTAATGGGTTTCTACCTCTTAATTCCCTAAGTTTCAACCATCCAAGAGAAAATAAAGATCAAATATTTTACCCTCCCTTTGATTAGGCATAAGGTATTAATTAGGGTTAAAATCCTTAATTACTTTTATGCCCCCTTAAGCATATTCATTTCATAACTCACTATTGAGCTCAAATGAACTTGAAATTTTTATGTCACCTTACTCACATGTCAATTAAGACATTAGAGGAGAAAATGTGATTTTTACATTTTTAGTTTAATTTATATGATTATTTTAATGAAAATAGGGATTTTCAATAAAAATTCAACAACATGACCAAGGTAAGGTTTCTATCCTTAGGAAAATTATGGAATGTTTCTACTGACCAAAGGACCACTTGGACCAAATTTGGAGATTTTTTTAATTTTTTTTTATTTATTATAATTATTTCAAGTTTTAAGGCATTAATTAATTATAAAATAAAATTAAAGTTGAAAATTGAGTTTTATATTTTTCTTAAATCTCTATAACCTCAAGAAGCTCAGAGAAATAAATTTTATATTTTTGTGATTTTTCTTTTATTTATTAGAATTATTTTAGTGGAAAGTTAAGAAAATCCATTTTTTTATATATCAAAAGTTACCCTAAGCCTTTAAAAATTAATATCTTAACTTAGAGACTTAGGAAATTAGGGGAATGATTCCTAAATGATTAGGAGACCAAATGTGACATTTTTATGATTTTTAATATTTTTTTTTATTTTTATAATTTTTTAATTATTAAAATATTAAAAAATGAGTTAAAAATGAAAATTTTTGAAAAATTCCAATTTTAATTTTCTTAGACTTCTCTGATACCAGAGAGGCCTAAAAATTGATTTGGTGGATTTTTGAGGTGTATTTTGGATTTTATGAATTTTTTTTATTTTTAGAATAGCTATGTCACTTAATTAATTCATTTAATGGGTTAAATTAATTCCAATTGACTAGAAATTTTTATGTGAAGTTCTCTGTATCCTAAGTGATAGTGGAGAATAAATTTCATGTGATTTTGATGTGTGGTTACTCCTAGTTAATTAAAGTTCATTTTTAAGTGTTTAGGCTAATTAGTGTTATTTTTAAGAATTTAAATCAAACCATAATTTTCCTAGGGTCCTCTGGTCATAAGAAACCTCCCCTAAATTTTCTAGATTTTTATAATCAACATGCTAATTTTCACAATTATTTCTCAAAAACATGTTTGTGAACTTAGAAAATAGATAATTTCACATAGGCATAGCCTCTGTTCTTGAAAAATTTAGGGAATGTTCCCAAGGTCAGAGGCTACAATAGCCCTATGGTCTCATGCCATGGTGAATTATATGTGCAAATAGAGAATTAAAACATCACAAAGAGTATTTAAATCATTAAAAATCATAGACTCAAAAAATTAACTTAATTCTTTTTCCACATTTTTCTCCTCAGTTCACTGAGCAAGATGGTATTTTTCTTTTATTTTTATGGATTTTCTATGCAAAGTGCATTTTTAAAGTTTGCTGAATTAATTAAATAGAAAAAAATCCCCTATTTTTCTACTTATCCATCGCGGCGCCGAGTCAACCTAGGCAGCTCCGAAGTCACACTCGTCGCTCCGCCATTTGACGCCGCCATCTGACTGGGATGCCACGCGGCCCGCTATTCCGCTCCGTCTCCTCATCCGGCTCGATCCTGGCCTTTCACTTGATACACAAGCCATCCGACGGTCCCTGGTCATCATCTATGACTGGTGCGTCTAGAGAGCCGTCCACCTTCTAACCCTAATATCTCACTCGATACGCAACCAAATTACATGATCTCAGGCTCTATGAACTCGTCTCTATAAGGCGAACACATCTATACGGCTATGATGCTTTGAAATTAACTCAAACAAAATATAGAATTGAAACAAGCTCTCGGGAAGGAGGAGTTCAATAACTTTGCTCTGAGAAGTGAAGCTTCAATCAGAGGGGCTTGACATGTTCGTTGGAGTCTAGGGAAGCTAGGGATGAAGCCTGGAGCTGTGGTTAAATGCCTAGGTATGATTTCCCCTAAACCCGATTTCAAAGCTTGGTCGATAGGAGGAATGGCTGGCCTAGTGAGGGGGCTTTCACTGGTGAACTTCTCCTCTTGGTCTGGTGACAGTGTAGGGTTGATCAATTTGAAGATTAACTCACTGTGGTGTGTCTTATTTTTAGGCTTAAAATTGAGCTCAGAAATTGAGCTCATAGAGAGGGTTTTAGGGCTGGATTTCAGTGGGGATCAGCTGCTCTAGGTTAGGAGAGGAGTTTGGAATCAAATTGACAGGGCTTTACTATGGTCCAGTGCATCCAAAATTTTTGCCGTGGAGGTGAGGAGTTTAAATAGCCATGGCTAGAGAGCTTCCCAGGATCAATTGAAGGCTGGGATCAGCTACTTAGGGGAGGAGAAGAAGAGCTCCAGTGACCATTGGCCATGGGACAGCTCAGTAAGGGAGTTTTGAATTTTTGAATTCAAAAGAGGCTCTCAGCCTGGTGTTTTCCGGCGACTGGGGTGGTGGTCCGGCCAGGGTCAAGTCACTCTCATGGTCAGGGGAGTCAGGATTTGAGTTTTGTTCAAACAATTGGCATTAGCCATGTGTCCAAGGTTTGATTTAAATGGAATGGAGGGAGAGCTAATTTTAGGTCCAAATGGGTCCAAGTCATGGATTAGGGTTTGGTGCACCCACTAAGGGGACTTTGGGTGCTATGGGGGTCAGGTAAGTCGGCTAGCTTAGTGGGGAGAAGTCACCATCAAAGTACATTTAGGTTTAATCAAGATTTAGAAGAGTCATGAAAAGGCTTAATCACCCTTAAGGGAATCATTAAAGGACTCCCTCCTTTTGCCATAAATGACATGGTGATGTGTAAAGTGACTCCCATGGCTTGCATATGGCTTGTCCACGGCTTCATGGCTTCATGTGGCTTGGGAATGGCTTGGTTCATTTCATGAAAAAGGGTTTCTTGAATTTTTGGGTATTTTGATGGAAAATTTTCATGAGGCCATATTTGCTTTGATTAAATGATGAAATAAAACTTAGAGGATGATTTTATTAAATGAATGATGATAAGAAATTGTCATGTGG
This sequence comes from Papilionanthe hookeriana x Papilionanthe teres, assembly GCA_022702705.1. NCBI lineage: Eukaryota > Viridiplantae > Streptophyta > Magnoliopsida > Asparagales > Orchidaceae > Papilionanthe > Papilionanthe hookeriana x Papilionanthe teres. The sequence continues at coordinate 146,026,419 of CM040427.1, forward strand.
GCTTTAGAGCCAATTTTGGGCTTTTTAAATTTAGTGGAGATGGGCTTTTAAAATATTTTAAGGAGATGGGATTTTAGGTTTTAAAATAAACTTTTGGATAAAAATTTGGTAAAAGTTTGTGCCAAATAAATGTTGTATTTAGTTTAGGAGTGTGTAATGAATGATTTGAAACAAGTTTGGGGGTAATTTGGAGTTGAGTTGGGTTTAATTTGGGTCTTTTAATAATAGGATCTAAGTGGGCCAAATTGGGCTAACTTGAGCTAAAGTTGGGCTAATGTTGGCTTTGATGTGAAATTAATATTGTAAATTGTTTATGGAGGTGTGAAAAAGAGTTTAAAATTTTGGTTGGGTCTTCATTTTAGGATTTGGGCTTGTTTGGGTTCATGATTGGTTTAAGCCAATTTGAGGAATTTTGGTTTGAGTTAGGCTTGGGTGAAGTTTGAATCCAAATATTGGTTAAATTAAGTTAGAGTTTTGTTTGTGGGGATGTTAGGAAAGTTTCAAAACAAATTTTGGGAAAATTGGGTAACATTTGGGTTCAATTTGGGATGGATTGGGTTAATTGGTCACTTTGGGCCTTAAGGGCCAATTTGGCATTTTTTGATTAAATTGGATTAAATTGACAAAATTGAGGTATGTTTCAGTTGAAAAAAAATGATGTGGAGATATTTTGGAATTTTTGGGATTTTTTGAGAATTTTTTGAATTTTCAGAATCTTAGGATATCTAGAGTACAAGGAGAGTACATGAAGGGTATTGGGGGCTATTCTTGGAAATTTTGGTATATTTGGTCATGAATGATCAATTTGAGTGGTGGGGAATGTTTAGGATTGATTTTGAGGAATTTTGAGTGGTTTAAGCAATTTTGGAAATTTCAAGGGTATTTGGTAGGTTTGGTAGGCTTCGGGCCCCGGGGGTAAAAAATTGAAATTTTGGGAAAAAGAAGGTTGATTAGATATGAGTAAAATGAAACCATTTTGGTTAAGCCATGAAGCCATTTTAAGCTCACAAGAGCCATGAGAGGATTCATTTTGGTCTATCCTCTGATATCTCTCATTGTTTGAACATGGAAGAACATGTTGTAAAAAGGTCGGTATGGGAATTCTTCAGTTGAATCTTCATCGATCCATCCCATCCTTTTCACTAATCGCACCAAACTCACTTCGAATTGTCCAGTTTGATCAAAATGTTCTTTCATTCTCTAATCGATGTGAACAAACAAATCAGACATGTTGCTAACTGTACTCATTAAGTTATGTACCTGATTCTCTAGATTCTTGATTCTATGCAAGAGCATCAGTGTCCTGTCTGTTACTAAAGGTTGAACAGGAACAGATGCACGCGATGCTTGATCCACGATCAAGCCTACATCACTCTCTCAATCATTGGCTGGGAACATCTGAGTTGGATCTAAGGGTTTCCAGGGTAGCATTATCTTCTCCCAAACCTCGTACGATACTTGAAACAAACTACAAATAGAGAAAATTGTTGAAGGATGTCCAAGCCCTTGGGATGATCCTTGAACGATCAGGCCAAACACAGACTTCACAATAATCGATTCAACATCAATGGGCCATCCCATTTGAATGCAGTTGTTCAAAATTGCACTTTCTTTCGTAACTTTGCCAATTTTCATCATCGACAATAACTTCGCAGAGATGAAAAAGTGCAAATGTTTTGAAACGAGATTTAAAAGTGTTGCAGAGAAACTAACATACCCGTTCTCTCTGACTTCCCAATCATCAGTTTTTTTTGTAAAAAATTGGTATAATTCATTTATCTTTTCTCTCGTTGGCACGAAATTTGAATAATAACATACTGGATCATTCTCAAGCATATATAACTCATTAATTCTTCTGGAATTGAATGTAATCTACCTACCTCGCACATAAACGCTTCCTTGGTTGATTCCATGTAGATTGGAGTAGAATTCCTTAACCACTGGAACAACTACGACGTTAGTAGTATAGCAAAACACTTCCCATTTTCTCCGCAAAATCATTTCTTCAATTGGTGACGAAGAATTGCTTTGTCCTCTATTGACAAATCCTCTTTCTTTAATCAATCTTTTCTTTGAGATTACCTTATTGAAAAGTCACTGCGCCTCCGCACTTACGAATTTTATCCGGTTGTACACTCGAAATCTTCGGTTATCAATTGAATTGGAAGCCATTTGAGAAAAATTCAAGAGAGTATCCTTTCATTTTTGGGATTTTAGAGTGTTTAGGAACTGTCCAAAAGAGTTTATAGAAGACGAATTTTTTAAAAACTGCCAAAAACCGTCATTTTGAATACGAAAAACTGTCCACTCTCCGATCCCACTGTAGGCGGCCCCGAAGGCTCCGTCGACGAGCCTTGTGCAATTAAATTCCAGAGCTCTCGGTAAAAATCCACCGTCGTCGGCGTCGAGTGCGCCGTCAGTAGCGTCGAGCGCACTGTCGGCGCCCTAGGAAAATTTTTGCACAAAAACACCGTGGTCCAATACGTTCCAAGTTTTCTCTATGGATTCAAATTCTATGATAATCAATCGGTAAATATAATTAGTAGGACTTAATATTACTACAAAATAATAATTTCAAACAAGCACACAACTATTAAAGAAAAATATAAGTTGCCTCTCATAAAGTGCTTGGTTTAACGTCGTCAGCCAGACCTATTCAGGTGTTATTCAGGTGACTGAGCATTAAAACCTCTTTTTAATTTGATCTTTTACCCTGAAACTATGCTTTTAATCTATGTCAATTTACTTTAAATCTATTCCCTGTCTTCTGATCTTCAAGTTCAATAGCTCCATAAGTAAAAACTTGAGTCACAGTAAAGGGTCCTAACCAACGAGACTTCAATTTCCCATAAAATAATTTTAGCCTTGTATTGTAAAGAAAAACTTCTTGCCCTGGTTAGAAGTTCTTTCGGTTAATCTTCCGATCATGTCTTAACTTCAGTTTTTTCCTTATAATTTCTATTGTTATTGTAAGTTTCATTTCTTAATTCTTCTAATTCATTCAATTGCAGCATTCTCTTCTCACCAACATGTTTTAAATTATAATTAAATTCTTTAATCGTCCAATATGCTTTATGCTCCAATTCTACTGGTAAGTGACATGTTTTTCCATATATAAGCCTGTAAGGAGTCATACCAATAGGAGTTTTATAAGCAGTCCTGTATGCCCATAATGCAGTATCCAAGCTCGCAGACCAATCTACTCTTAGGATTTACAGTCTTCTCTAAAATTTGTTTAATCTCACGATTAGGAACTTCAACTAAACCATTGGTTTGAGGATGATAAGTAGTAGAGAATCTATGAACAATATTAAACTTTTCTGCCAATCTTTGAATGTATTTATTCCTAAAATGAGATCCTCCGTCAGCGATAATCACTCTCGGTATTCCGTATCTTGTGAAATGTTTTTCATTAAGAAATTTGAAACAATTTTAGCATCACAATGAGGTAAAGCTTGTGCTTCAATCCACTTTGATACATAATTAGCCGCAATCAAAATATATAAGTTCCCAAATGAAGGAATAAATGGTCCCATGAAATCTAATCCTCAAACATAAAAAATCTGAACTTCTAATATGAAAATTAGAGGCATTTTGTTTCTTCTAGATATATTACCAACTCTTTGACTTCTATCACAAGTTTTGATATATCTGTAAAAATATCTAATAAGAGTAGGCCAATAAATCCAGCCTGTAAAATTTTATATGCAGTTTTGTCAATGCCAAAATGTCCTCCAAAATCAGAATCATGACATTTCTGAATGATCTATTTAGTTTCTTCATAAGGCACACATCTCCTAATTATAAGGTCATTACATTGTCTATATAAATATGGTTCATCCCAAAAATATGATTTCTAATCATGAACAAATTTTTTCTGTTGCTGCGATGTTAGCATAGGTGGCAAAATATCGCTTACTAAATAATTTACTATATCAGCATACCAAGTTATTTTCCACTCATTTATATCATAAAGTTGTTCATCAGGGAAACTATCTATTATTTCATTGTCGGTGTTAGATAATTCATGATATTCTAATCTTGACAAATGATCAACAATTTAATTTCAGTTCCCTTTCTATCAATCACCACAAAATTGAATTCTTGCATTAAAAGTACCCATCTAATTAATCTTGGTTTAGTATCCTTCTTTTGCATCAGATATTTAATAGCAGAATGATCAGTATGCACAATACATTAAGTTCCAATTAAATATGATCTAAATTTATCAAAAGCATGCACAATAGCTAGTAACTCTTTTTCAGTAACCGTATAGTTAATTTTAGCATCATTAAGAGTTCTATTAGCATAGTATATAACCTTAAAAGTTTTGTCATATCTTTGACCAAGAACAGCTCCAATAACATAATCACTAGCATCACACATTAGTTTGAATGGTTTCTCCCAGTCAGATGAAACTATTACAGGTGCTGTGATTAGTTTTTCCTTTACTAACTAAAAGGCATTTGAGCAGTCTTCAGTAAATTCAAATTTCTTATCTTTTTCTAAAAGTTGGCATAGTGGTTTATTAAATTTTGAAAAATTTTTAATATAGCTCCTGTAGAAACCAGCATGTCCAAGAAAAAATCTTACCCCTCTCACTGTAGTAGGAGGTGGTAATTTAGCTATCACTTGAATTTTTGCAGGGTCTACTTCCATGCCATTTTCTGAAATATTATGCCCTAATACAATTCCTCCTACAACCCTAAATTTACATTTCTCTCAATTTAGAACTAAATTAGTTTTTTCGCATGGCTCCAAAACTTTTTCAAGATGATTTAAGCATGCGTCAAATGATGTTCCAAACACAGAGAAATCAACCATATATACTTCTATTCCATTTTCTATTATCTTACTAAAAATATACATCATACATCTGTGGAATGTTGCAGGTGCATTACATAGTACAAAAGGCATTCATCAAAAAGCAAAAGTTCCATAAGGTCAAGTAAAAGTTGTTTTCTCTTGATCCTCAGGAGCAATAGGTATTTTATGGTAACCAGTATATCCATCCAGAAAACAGTAGTACTTGTGTCCAGCAAGTCTATCCAACATTTGGTATAGGAAAGGAACAGGAAAGTGATCTTTTCGGGTGGCGACATTTAATTTTCGATAGTCAATACAAATACACCATCAAGTGACTTGTCTAATAGGTATTAATTCATTATTTTCATTTGCTTCAACAGTTACTCCTCCTTTCTTGGGAACACAATGAATTGGACTTGCCCAAGTATTATCCTAAATAGGATATATAATTCCAGCATCTAACCATTTTAAAATCTCTTTTTTTAACTACTTCTTTCATAATAGGGTTTAATCTCCTCTGAGGGTCATTGTCAGTTTATGTTCTTCATTTAATAAAATTCCGTGCATACAAATCAAAGGACTAATTCCTTTAATATCAGTTAAAGTCCAACCAAAAGCACTCTTATAATTTTTTAATGTATCCATTAATTTTTGTTCTTGAATTTCATTTAAGTCTGAGGATACAATTACAAGTAATGTTGAAAAATCTCTTGAAAATGCATATTTCAAAAGAATTAGAAGATTCTTTAATTCAAGTTTAGGGGTTTTTACAACAGATGGAATTAATTTTTTGTTTGCTGGTGCTGTTGAATTGAGCTTTTCAAATTTTCCAGAATATGATCAGCTTCTTCGCTATCAATTTCATCATAATTATCTTTTTAGATTTCTTTTTTTTTTTACATAATTTTCTTTAAAATATTGTTTTCCAAGATAATCACATGTATCCATTCTAAAACATTCATCATCTTTTTCTATTGTTGGATATTTCATTGACTTTGAGATATTAATGGTTACTTCTTGATCATTTACTCTAATAGTCAATTGTCCTTTTTGAACGTTTATCATGACTCTTCCTGTAGCTAGGAATGGTCTTCCTAAAAAGATTTGATTTTCTTTATCTTCTTCCATATCTAGAATTATAAAGTCCATTGGAAAAATAAACTTATCAACCTTGATGAAAACATCTTCTACAGCTCCCTTAGGATATGTAATAGATCAATCAGCTAACTGTAGAGTTACAGAAGTTGGTGCAATCTCTCCAATTTCTAACCTTTTAAAAGTTGATAGAGGCATTAAATTTATGCTGACTCCCAAATCACATAATGCTCCTCCATAAAATTTTTCACCAATAGCACACTAGATAATGAAACTACCACGATCTTTAAGTTTTTCAAGAAGTTTTCTCTGAATTATAGCACTACACTCTTCACCGAGTGCAACAGTCTCATGATCTAGTAACTTTCTCTTTTTGTTGAGTATATGTTTCATAAATTTAACATAATAAGGCATTTGTTCTAAAACTTCAATAAAAGGAATATTTATTGATAATTTTTTCAAAATGTCTAAGAATTTAGCAAATCTTTTTCCTTTATCATGTTCTTTAATCTTTGAGGAAATGGCGGAGGTGGTTTTTCAACCGTAATTTTCATAGGTTTCAGAGGAAAATTAGGACATAAACTTTCGTTTTCTCCTTCAGTTTCTACTTTTTCCTTTTCAACTACAGTTTCTTATTGAAATCTTGTTTCCAACTCTTTTCCACTTCTTAATTGAATAGCTTCAATTTGTTCTTTTCCTTGATCTTTAGGATTTACTTCAACATTGCTGGGTAAAGTTCCAACAGGTCTATTGCTTAACGTAGAAGCAATTTACCCTAATTGGTTTTCTATGTTTTTTATAGCATTTCCTTGATTTTGTAATTGATTACCCATATTCAAAACTAATTCTTCCATAGACAACTTCTTCTCCTTGAATTGTTAATTATTATAAAAACTTGGTGGATTAGAAGGTCTATAATTGGAATTACCTTGATTATTTATATTTCCTAATGGGTTTATAGGATTGTTCCCCCAATGAGGATTAACATTATTATTTTGGTTATTCCAATTAAAATTTAGATGATTCTTCCAACCTGGATTATAATAATTTGAATAAGGATTATTTTGTCTATTATTTATTACATTTATAGTTTCAAATGAAGATTGAGCATCTACAATTTGTCCTAATGAAATTTCTTCTAACACTCGAGGTGTTTGAGAACGGATCATTCCATATTGATCTATTTTCTCTGAAAGAGGAGCAATTTGAGAAACTATCATAGTTAAAGCATCAAAATCATGTATACTGGCTACTATCTTAGGATTTACCCTTTCAGCAGGCCATTGAAAATTATTGGTAGTCATTTATTCTATTAACGCATAGGCTTCTTCAAAAGGTTTAGACATTAGTGATCCACCAGCAGTAGCATCAATTATAGATCTAAGAGATCCTACTAATCCATTATAAAATGTTTGAATAATTAACCAATCTGGTAAAGCATGATGTGGACATTTCCTAAGAAGTTCTTTAAATCTTTCCCAAGATTCATATATTGATTCTCCCTCATACTGACTGAAAGATGTGATATCGTTTCAAAGCTTAGATGGTGGAAAATGTTTCGATAAAATTTTTTTTGAAAGTTCTCCCCAAGTTCTAATAGATCCAGGTGGTAATGAATTTAACCAAGCCTTAGCCTTATCCCTTAGCGAAAATGGAAAGAGTCTAAGTCTGACAGCATCATCAGACACTCTGTCGTACTTAAAAGTAGCACAAAGTTCTAAGAAACTTCCAGATGTAAATTAGGATCTTCATTTGATGTTCCACCAAATTGATTGTTTTGAACCATTTGGATAATTGCAGGTTTAAGTTCAAATGAATTAGCAGCTACATCAGGATTTTTGATAGTTAAGTGAATTTCATCTAATGTAGGGTTAGCGTAATCTCTTAATGGTCTAGATTCATGTTCATTTTCTATTCTTTGGTTATTTACATTGATTTCCATTGTTTCAAAATTTATAGGTTAATTTCTTAGTTTTCTAATTCTCCTAAGAGTGAGTTCTTATTTCGAATCGTAGGGTATAAGATTTTCATAACCAAAATTACGCATACAATAGAAATCAGTACACATCAAAACAATTAACTAAATAAGTTGCAGTTCTATTCAAAAGGTTTTCTAACAATCCTAAATTGTCCGTTACTCTAAATATGTTATAAAATATTCCTATAACAAATAAAATATTTCCCCGGCAACGACGCCAAAAACTTGATCCTCGATTTTAAATATGCTTAAAAATATTAGAATTCGACACCACTACTAAAAGATATAACTCCTCAGCAATAGTGCAAAAAACTTGACTTGGAGCGTAATTTTAATTTTAGTAACAATTAAATAGTATAATCTTTTTGATCGCAGAGTTACCTTTAAACGCAAGTATATGTATCGCTCAAGTAATACAGGGCTCTAGTGGAGTTCTGGTTATCGATCCCACTACGAAATATATTAAAGCCTACGGACTAGGATTATATAAACCAATTCAGAATCACAACTAAATCAAAATTGCCTATCTGTCACTAATACACAATCGATAATAATTTGAAATTTATATCTAAACTAGTTTTACTAACAATTTACTAATACTACTAAAGTTAAGTTCAAATATATAATAACAAGAATCTTTCTCCTTTGTTAAGATATTTTAAGTGAAGCAATAATTAGAATTAGTTTTATATGTGTTGTGCCAAATAGGAGCATACCTATTCTTTACCCTTTAGTCCAGGCATAAAGAACATTGACTAATCCTATGCTTGGTTACTGAAATTGCGGCTCGGCTGGGAGGATACCGGCTCTCACTTAGTAGCTCCAACATTCCCCTCACTTGAGGGCTAACAATCTACACATCAGCACCTAAACAATCAGAACGAATTGAGGATTTAGCCTGTCACTCTAAAAGCTCCAATTTTACGGCCGATTAATATTATTTCCATATTTATTTGCACTTCTCCTTTCAAGGATTTACCCATCTACCTTTGAAAGAGAAATGTGATACATACTAGTTAAAAATCGTCCACATTCGACGTATTTCTGGAAAGATCAGTCGATCCCGCCGTCGGCAGCGACGAACTGCGCCGTCGACGGCCTTCTAGAAACAATACTTTAAACAGGCCCCGCCATCAATGGCCTCGACTTCACCATTGGTGGCTACCCTTGCAATTTATTATGAACTTTCGGGAAATCAAGCCGTCGACGCCATCAACCTCGCCTTCGGCGCCCTTGGTCAAATTTGCATAATTTGGTCCTTTTTGCTCCAAATTCACTCCTTTTTACATATTTTTGCTCCTTTATCCTTAAATATTCATACCTGCAGAAAAACACCAAAAATACCATTCTTTAAAGTGCAATATCATTAAAATCAGTATAAAATAGACATGAAAATCTTAACCCTTTTTCCTTGGGTCAATCCACCTAAAAATTAACTATTTTTAGTGTACATTTCATGCTCATTTTGTTCACATTTTTAATGTTATTACACTTTAAAGGATGATATTTTGTATAGTTTTGTCTTCAGGTACAAGAAATGAACTTTTGGTGAAAATGAAGCAAAAACGGTGTAATTTGGAGCCAAATTGAACAAAGAAGAAAATTCTGATCTGGTGCATTTTGATATGACTTTCTATGCTTAATTTCTTCTATATTTTTTGAATGAAACTATACTTTAAAGAAATGTTATTTTCATTTTTATCTTGTAGTTATACCAATTTGGAGCACAAAGGAGCTAAAATGGGGTGAAACGGGGCGAATAAGTGGAGCTGCCTGAAGAGTGGCAGTTAGGCGCCCAAATTGGTGCTTGTGCGTCAGTCATGACAAGAAAATGACACTGAGGCACCAGAGACTGGTGCATGGGCTCCTAAAACGGATGCCTAGGCACCATAAATAGTTGGGGACGGTTTTGGATGACTTTTTGTGGTTTCGGGATATTCTATAAGGTTCTAGATGGCTATGTGATGCGACTTTTTTATAGGCAAGAATTTATGAACCCAGATTTATTTATTTATAATGATTTTGTAAAGTCATAATTTCAAACACAAGTATACATATCGCTCAAGTAATACAGGGCTTTAGTGAGTCCCGTTTATCGATCCCACAGGGAAGCGAGGTAAGAGGTTCTTAGTCAAATTCTAGTCTACTACTATTAGACTTTAGTTTGGAAGGTCGATATAAGTGGTGTTTTTTAACAATTACTCTTAAAGGTAAATCTTAATTTTAAAATAATTAATAACAACTCCTAAAAGAAAATATTAATACTAAAGATAACCCTTTCTGGATAAATTGGCTTAGAGAATTTTGAGATAATAAAAACTACTACTCTCTAGTAATGAATTGGATAATATAAAAGAATGAGATGCATTAAGCATTGTATGTGCCAAATAGAAATAATCTTATTCTTTACCCTCTTACGAGTGCATAAATAATATTGGTTAATCTTAGGTTTAGTCCCTAAATCCGTGGTTAGGCTGGGTGGATGTTGGCTCTCACTCCAGAGCTCCCAGTTTCCTCTCTCGCTTTAGTTTCCAAACAATAGGACCGAATTGGGGATTTAAGTCTGTCACTCTAAAATATCTAATTCTACGCCCATAAATCCAAATTTCTTTATTTATCTGCACTGAGCCCCCATGAACTACGTAACTCATTCATGGACATTGAATGTGGTTCCACTTTGTTAAAAATTACACCGCCCTCTCGGATCATAACGCAATTACAACGAATTTTAGCACTACAACGAGCTCCTTTTGTAATGTAAATGAAGCGCAAGTAAAAACCATCACATATATAATTAAAACTTCTTCTAGCATGCATCCCAATATCTTAAACATGAATCATACTCATTGCAAAAGAAAAGTAAAAAGAAAATAACGACAATCTCTCATGCCACAATTTTGTAAGAAGAAGAAAGAGTAAGAGAAAGACATCACAAAGCATGAAGAAAATACAACGAAAAACTTAATTTCAAAGCAAATAAAAAAAATAAGTGTTTACAAAATCATAGGATAATGAAGAAACAATACTTAGATTTTTCCCTTTGAAAGAAAGAAGATCTCTCCCAAAAAGTCTCCCGCTGATCCATGCAATACTAGAACAAAACCTTACAAATTCTCTCAAAATCCCCTCATCAATCTCTCTAAAAGATAGAATCTATATTTCTACTCTTATTTTAAGATCTCTATGCATTCTCCATGTTTTCCCTAACATCTACTACTCTTTTTGGCTTCAAATTCGCTTTAAAACAGTGTAGGGATGAATCTCCCAAGAGGTGCTTGAAGAAACTTTCCAAAAAGCATCCAAATTAGATGTATATGTCCATTAACTACTTATGGTGCGGTCCAACGATGTTTGGGTGCTGTCCGGCGCTATTTCTAATGATATTTTTGTGTTTTCTGGACTCTGGCATGGTCCGACACTGGATAGGGCGCCGTCCGTTGCCCTACTATACGCAGCTCCACCGTTTTGCTTCGTTTGACTCTGTTTCAGTTCCGATTCAACCCGTTTCAGTTGCATTACGTTCCTAACAGATAGCCCTACAAAATAAGCATAAAAAAAACCTTTCTTTAAAGTGTAATATCATTCAAAAACATGTAATAATTGTAAAAGATATTAAGTAAAGAAAGTTGTCAAAATGTGCCAAGCCAAAATTTACTTTTTTGCTCGTTTTATCTCTAAATTGCACCATTTTTGTATCCTTTTATCCAAAAGCTATTTCTTGTACCTAAAAACAAAAAACATAAAAAAAACCTTCCTTTATAGTGCAATATCATCATAAATAGATATGAAATAGACATTAAAAAGCTATCAAATTTTCAGTGGATCACTATGCACACCCCAATGAGTCATGCAATGAATCTAGACATCTGAAAATGAAGAGATGTGTCTTTTGGAGTGAAGTGGAGCGTCTCTTGGAGTGAAGAGGTGTGTCTCTTGGAAAAAAGGAGGTTTTTGTGTCTCTTTAAAAAGATGGGCTTGACACCTCTCATGAAGAGGATTGGAGGGTGTTTTTAGGAGGACTTTTAGAAGGATTTTAGAGAGAGTTTGGTTTGAGATTATGGAGATGTAGATTTCCTCATTTTTATGGAGAGATTGGTTAAAGATTTTGAGAGATATAATTAAGGAAGTATGAGCAGCGCATTGATTGGAAAGATACATTGTTTGAGAGATTTTTTTATCTTTCTTTCAGATTGAAAAAGCTAAGTATTGTGTTCTTCATTATCTTGTAATTTTTGTAAACACTTTTAGTGGATTTTATTTGATTTAAATGAAGTTTTCTGTTGAGTTTTATCCATGCTTCTTTTCTTTACACTTTTCTTTTAATATGAAGTAGTGGCATGTGTAAGGAAAATATGTCTTATGATAGAATTATTTTTATTTTAATGTGATGATTAATATCTCCTTCGCTTCATTAACATAACTTAAGTGAAAATATGTTATGTTAAAATCTATTGTAAATAAAACTAAGACTCGGGAGAGCAGTGATCTCGTAACTAGAGTACACTCAAATTGTCCAGTTGGCAATTGCAAAATAGTATGGGCGGCAATGCAACTTTTAAGGAAGTATAATTCATAATTTGTTTCTATTAGAAGTTTCCAGGTGACAGATAGTTGCATAAAACTAATAGAACACTAACGATACCTATATACTTCAAAGAGGGTAGGTAGACATATGTTTCTTATTGGAACTTATTTTATTACATAATTCTATCAATTCTTTTACTGCTTATGCCATTATCTTTATTTTACCTTTCTTTTGAAATGAATTGGATGCATGTTTAGGAAGTTAGATTTGATTAAAAATTCTCTTATTTCATTAATTTGGTTGTATTTCATCTGCTCTTAATTTACTTTGCAAACTGATCATTTGTATTATTAAAATTTGTTGAGAAACTTACAGACCCAAGAGGTTTAATATTTCTATAACTAATGAGTACTACATTTCAGTTTGGAAAGATCAGCGGCAATCGTCTAAGGGGGAGTGAAAATAAATATGGAGATAAGATTTGATGGGTGTAGAATTGATGATATAGAGTGACAAGCTAGATTCTTTTATCAATTTGGTCTAGAGATTGAAACTAAGGGTCACTAGTAGGTACTATAGGGAGGGCATAGTGGGTAATCTAGGAGTGAGAGACTAGAACCTACCAAGCACTACCATACATGCCGACATAAACTTTAGATTAGCCAATTTTCCTTATGCTTGTAAGAGGTAAAGAAGAGGTATGCTCCTATTTGTCAATGGCTACATTAAAATTATAAGCATTTCTTTCTTAAACATTACCAGGTCTTTACACGAGAAGGGTAGCTTTTAACATCTCAAAATTCTCCAAACCAATTTATCCAGATAAGTTATCTTTTTATTTAAGATTTTCTATTAGAAAAAGTTGTTAGAAAAATCACTTTAATTGACATTCCAAACTAAGGCATAATAGTAGTAGACTAGAATTAGCCTAAGAAATTTCTTACCTCATTGCTTTATGGGATTAATACTCTGGGTTTTAAAAGAAAACCCTATATTAATTGAAACGATATGTATAGTTGCATAGTACCCTTAGTGTGTAAACTATTTTATAAATTTTAAAACATTTCGATTTTGCACACTACTAAATATAAATTTGAGTTAAGTTTTTTGCCATTTTTTGGAAGCTAAACTACCGTATAATTGCGGCTCAGGTCAAGTTTTTGGTGACGTTGCCGGGGAAGCACATGTAAGAACTTTAGGAGAATTTTAGTTAAACCGATAAGACTTTGATTTGGAAATTGTAGTGTTATTATCTAGTGTGTTTAATTATTGTGAGTTGATTTTAAAGAAAATTCCAAAATTCCAAAAATATTTTTGATATCAATCCTATTTTTTAAGTCTTCAAATTTGTATTTGTAGTTTAGAAACTGCAAACCTTGAATTTTATGTCTTAGATTTGGAGAGAACTGTTAGGAGGATTATGAATCAGAGAAGACTCCATTTTGTTATGGTAAAAATGGCAGATCAACAATATAATGAATATTCAGATTTGGATAATATTGCTAATCAAAGACCCCCAATTATTGAGGAAATTCATTTGGACAATTGATTGAAACTAGCTATAAGATACATAATTCTTATTCCAATTAGTACAAACCAGGTTGGAAAAATTATTTAAACTTTAAATGGATTAACATTTTTTGAAAAGAAAGCCAATTGTGGGAAGATAATGAATTTAATCAGACATATAATTGGAATAATCATGATGACTTTAATGATGGAATTTCCTTTCCTTATAGATTTAAATCCAACCCACATAATGAAGAGAAGGAACTACTGTTAGAAGAGGTTATGATTCAAATGAAGAATCAGTTGGAAATTCAAGGGAGTAATAAGGAGTATAGAACCAGAACAAGGGCAGATTATTAATTTAATTAACAGTTACCCCCATAGATTTTACTTAGTGATCCTAGGACAAACCCAGAGAAGAAGAATGCTGAAAAAGATAAAGCTATCCAATTAACTAGTGAAAGTGAATTGAAGAATATGGTTCAAATAAATGTTGAGTTAAGAAAAGAGGAAAAGAAGATTGAACAACCAATGGAAGAAATTCCTAAGAAATTAGAAAAATCTATTTCATCAACCAAGATAAATATAGAAAGACCACCTCCACCATTTCCTCAACCCCAAGGGAATGATTTAGAAGATAAATTGAGACAGAAGAGTAAACCAGTAGAATTTTATCCAGAATTTAAATCATGTAGAGAGAATTTGATCCAAAATTTAGGTGATCTTGAATTATCAGATAGAGAACCATTTTTTATGTATTTTAAGGATGATATTAATATGCAAATTGAGAGCAATATTAGAAGAATTTTGGATCTAAAAACAAACTAAGGGAAGAATAATCTAAATCAATCTGAAAAGAAAAAGCTAACTGAAAAACTAAAATTTAAGAATTTTGTAGAAATCCCTGGATTTGGAAATGCTTGGGTGATTTATCAAGGATTACTTAAATTGAATTTTGATCCAGGAAGAATCATTTGTCGGGCTAGCGATGTTAAACCTACTGTTTTGTGGGTGGCAGCCCATGGTAATCTTATTTAGTGTGTTTGTGAGTTATTATTATTCGAGGTGTGACGTGTTTTCTTTAGTGTCGATTTATCAGCTTAATTGATGATTGGTGGATGTTTGTATTGCCAGTGAATTGATTTGTTCTTTTATGTGTCATTATGGATTGATTAGTGTGATCGATATTAGTGAATGTTTGGATTGTTAGTGGTTTGATATCAATTTGATGAGTCATGAGTGAGGTGATTCCTTGAATTCTTGTTGTGATTGGACTTATATTTGTTCTCTGGTAATAGTTGGATTAATGAGTACATATTGATTTAGTTCTAAATCTTACTTGAGGATTTATTGGAGACATCTTAAGTTTGGACAGTGACATTTCATCTTAATTTCATTACTTCCTTCCTCTGAACTTGTTTTCATTTGGTTGGAGTCATGACCTTATTTAATGAGGAGCATGTGGATGATCCTACACTATTTTTATAATTAATAGAGGTGCATTTTTTATGGGATAAAGTGATGCCTGATGTTGGTAGTGGGATGTGATGAGTTAAAGGATGAATTAACCTCGCTTATCATATATGTTTGTGTTTGTATTACAACAATATAGAGGACTTTAAGAACACTTAGATATATATATTCCTATGCTAATACCCGTCATGCTTGTTATAACATTCTTTAGTTCTATTTTATTCTGGCATGTTTAGTTTAGATTTACTTTCTATTGCAAATTGTTCTGTCATGTTGATACTTTAGATTTTTTTGATAAACATTTATGGTAGATAGAATTTTTGAACTGTTTTTCTTCCTACTTATATGTTCTGTACTGAATGATGTACATGATAAAAATCAAATTTGGGGGTAGGAAGAAAAATAAATTTCAAAGTTAGTATACATCCTTATAGTTTAGTTATATTGCAAGATGATTTAGGCTAGATTTATTTTCTGCAGTCATTCTATCCTGATTATGCATGTATATGAATTTGATAGGATGTTATAGTTGCTGGTAAATTCATCTTTTATTTTTCTGCCTGCTACATGATCCCACCGGCAAATATATGTGCAAACGATTTAGGTTTGAAAATTATGATTTTATAATATGGGATACTACGCAAGTATATGTATCGTTTATCAAGTAATATAGGACTTTCTAATTAAGCTGTGAGATATCTGACCGAAATTTTTAATATAATTAAAAAAATAAGAATTCAACACCACTACTAGAAAATCTAAATCCTCAGCAATAGCGCCAAAAACTTGACTTGGAGCGTAATTTTAATTTTAGTAACAATTATATATTATAATATTTAATCGCAGAGTTACCTTTAAATGCAAGTATACGTATCGCTCAAGTAATACAGGGCTCTAGTGGAGTCTTGGATATCAATCCCACAAGGAATATATAGAGGTTACAAACTTAGGATTATAGAAATCAATTCAGAATTACAACTAAATTGAAATTTCCTATGTGTCACTAATACAAAATTGACAATAATATGAAATTTAAATTAAACTAGTTCTATTCAAAATTAACTAGTACTAATAAAGTTAAGTTCAAATATATAAGCAATAATCTTTCTCCTTTGTTAAGATATTTAAGTGAATAGATAATTAGAATTAGTTTTAAAATGGTGTTGTGCCAAATAAGAGCATACCTATTCTTTACCCTTTTGTCCGGGCATAAAGAACATTGACTAATCCTATGCTTGGTTGATGAATCTACGGCTAGGATGGGAGGATACCGTCTCTCACTTCAGAGCTCCCACGTTCCACTCGCCTGAGGGCTGACAATCTACACTCCAGCACCTATACGATAGGCCGAATTTAGGATTTTAGCCTGTCACTCTAAAATCTCCAATTCTACGCCCGATTAATAATATTTCCCTATTTATTTGCACCCTGCTTCCAAGGATTTTGATCTCTCTGAATCTCGGATGTAATCTTTACTATAGTTGTTAAACTCAACAAATTTTAACTATTCAATTGGCCAGATTGAATGTTAATTAAGATCTAAGTTAAAGATTATCACAACTTATTTAAATCTTTTATGGCAAATTAAGTCTATTTATCGTATCACAAAAATTTTAAAACAAGGAGAAAGATAGAACAACTACTCAAATTTCATGGAGAGGATGCAATAAAACATGAATTTCATATATAAAATTAAAGTTCTACAAACTAAAGCAAATAAACACAACTTATCATAAATTCCTCCCCAAGCAAAGTACTTGACGTTCCTCTGAATCTCTTCATTCTTTACAGTACACAGAATTCTCCTTCAAAATGGTAATGCAGAAGAAATCTCTCACTTCCCTTCCACTCTTACTATCCTTCGAAAAATTCCTCACAATCTCTATTTGAACTCACTATTTAACACTCACTAATAACAATGGACACAAGTGGACCCTCCAATTGAACACTAAGTATCTATTAGAAGACTCTAATAGAACATTTTAAAGACTCTTAGTGACTTTTAGAAGACGCCAAAAGGACAATTTTTCGGCCTAAAAATCGTGAATCGTCCACATTCGACGTATATTGTGAAAGAACCGCCGATCCCGCTGTTGGCGGCCTCGAGCTGCGCCCTCGGCGGCCTTCTAGAAACTTAGCCTTGAACTGACCTCACCGTCGACAGCCTTGACCACTGCCGTCAGTGGCCTCCCTTGAAATATTTCTGAACACTCAGAAAAATCACGTCGTCGGCGCTCTAAGTCAAATTTTCATAATTTAGCCCTTTTTGCTCCAAATTCGCTCCTTTTTGCATATTTTCGCTCCTTTGTCCTTAAATCTTCATACCTGCAGAAAAACACCAAAAATACCCTTCTTTAAAGTGCAATATCATCAAAATCAGTATAAAATAGGCATGAAAATCTTAACCTTTTTTCCTTGGGTCAAAATCCCCCAAACTTAACTATTACTTGTCCTCAAGTAATCTTCAGTACTATACAGAAGTTATGATTCATTGTGGTAAAGTTTTAATTCAGAAATACTATAATTTTGATTTAAATAAATATTATTACAAGAATTCTAAGAAAAATTTTCAAGTAATTAGATTAATTCTACAGGTATAAGGCTATCTAGTCATCAAGTCTAAGAGTTCTAGTCTTCTATTCATTTCAAGAATGATTATATGTTGCAATATCAATTCACTTAGAATATTCAGAAAATAGAAACTTCATGAGAATTCTATTAAGAAAACTAATCATAAATATAAGTTCAGAAATGCTTTTAGTTTTCCCTTTAGGTTAATCCAAGTGAAGCCAATTTTTGATAAGGCATCTCCTCAAGCTTCTCCTCACTTACTTTTTTCTTTTGGATTGTTTTTCAATCCTGTATTTTATTTTCTTTTCAGGGATTGTTTTTCAATCCATTTCTTTTTCTTTCATTTTCTTTTTAGTGATGATTACTATATCTGGATAGCCTGTTAATAATTTTGAACTTCACTCTTTTTTTCCTAAATTTGAAACTTTCAAACATTCTTTACCTTATATGTACTTCATAGTTTTTACATCATTGAATCCCAATCTTTTCTTTCTCAACTAAATTCTTAAGATTCTTAATATTTCAAAATATAATTTTCTTTACTTTAAATAGTTAACTATATTCTTATCCTTTTATACTAAATATCTAAATCTACAAAATTAATTTTTCATTACTAAAAATATTTCCTTGAATTTTCTATAATATTTAGATAAAATCTAAACATAGTTATCTGAATTAAATTTTATCACAAAAATTATATTATAATTTTTGAAAATATGTTATTTGAGAACATATAATAGTTAAGATTTTTCTTCCCTCCCCCAAACTTAAAGTATTTCTTTAATATAAATAATATTGGGTAGAAAGAAAAATTCTAAATATAAAATTCATACCTTTGCACTTTAGGCATTTTTGTCTTTTTGAAATTTGTAGATTCTTCTTAAAATTTCTAACTTCAACTGACCTGTAATATTTAAAAAACTTTCTACACACATAACAGTTTATAAAATTTGCTGGGGTAATGAAATTTTTAAAACAAGTATATAAAACTAAACATTAAACAACAAAAAACTAAATACACTACACAGGACATATGCATTTCACAACACAAAACAAAAAATTTACTATTTTAAACTTAAAAGTTCACAGTTACAATTACCATCACAAATATCACAAATATCCAGAAATGAAAATGCAAACTGCCAAACCAAACACGTATTCCAGAAACAAGCATAGGCCATAGAATACAATAAAAGTCAATGTACAACAACAAAACCAAAACAAACAAATACATCACATTACTATCACAAAGATCAATCATCAAAATCCCATGCAACGTCCTCATCACCCTGGTCAACAGGAGGATTGGGCTGATAATAAGTATACCGGAGGCATTCTGTAAAAATGACATCAGGCTCTCCTATGTAGTATCTGGCGTGAGCATCATAATATGTCATCCATTATTAGAGTGCCTCTGAAGTTACTCACTATCATGATCATGTCTTCTCTCTAACCCTTCAATCCTGTGATCAATTCTTTCTAATTTTCCATCCAACTACTCAAAACTTTTCCTCTGCAAGGTCATGGCATTCATCAGATCATATAAGGTAGGGGGACTAGAGGTAGGAGGGTCATAGCTAGTAGAAGGAATTTATCTACTAGTAGAAGGTACCTTGCTCCTACTCCCTGTTCTCCATTTCTCATGGAATTCATAAGTCTTTATATTCGCTTTACTAATGGGTTTCATTGGATACACCCATTCCTCATCATCTCTTGCTTTAACTCTAGATAATTAACAAAGTGCATAAATGAGGCCAGTGTGCCCTAAATATCCACTTGTCTCACTCTTTTTGGTGGCCATAATGTTCTTGTAAATTATTCTCCCCACATTAATGCTTCTGTTGTTATGCATACAAAAATTCAAAACAACTTTATCTCTCGAGACTTCACTATGATGGAAGGTGGGTAGCAGAGTCGAACAAATGAAATAATGCCATGCCTTAGCAGTGGAATTCATCATGTACAATGAAAAGTTAATCCATTCACGGTTTGTAATTTTCCAAAATCCTTTCCCATCAGTGAGAAAGTCAATAACATCTTTTAATGGACCTTCCATTGTTCCAAATGTTTCATACTCGCTAGAAAAATAGTCGTGAAGCTCGTAAAAAGTGTTAATGCGATTAGCATTAAAGTCGACAGAGAATCTTCTTACTTGGACTCGTTCATTCTCGAGTTGAGTAAGATTGGAGTAGATCTCTCTCACAACTTCGATAGCAGCTCTATTTATTATGTAGCAAAAGTTGTCCCATCCTCTCTCTTTGATAACTCATTCCACTTCTCCTCTAGGATTTTTGAAAACCCAATCTTGGATACACTTCTTATTTTGAAAGATTGAAGTATACCTCGATTGTGTTTTCACATTTATAAATCGAGTCTCATCGTGTTCGATTCTTCTCTTTTGTCGTAGAGCCATTGTTTAATTTATCAAAATCACAAAAATCTAAACTAATCTCCAAAATTATAATACAATTACTTCTAAAGGGGGTTTAAAGCAATCTAAATCAATTTCCATGAATTCCTTCCAAGTCTATTTTTTTTCACATTTTCAAATTTCCCAAAATTTCTTAATGTGGAAGAAATTCATGGTAAAAATAAAAAATTTTTACATAGGAGTGAAGCTCTTACCAAGGGAAGATGAAATCTGGTGTTAGAATTTGTTGAAATCGCTCAAAATCCGAGATCTATCAAGCCCTAGGTCAATTTTTTGGGTAAAACGAGGAAGAAGACGATGAATAGTGGCATTTGACTAGTCAAAAACACGGTAAATAGGTAATTTTCGTGATCTCACCGTCGGCGGGGTCTATTGAATTAAATTCCATTCTTCTTGAGAAAATCGCATCATCGGCGGCCTCAAGCGTGCCGTCGACGAGATTCTAAAAAATTGGTCATTTTTGAAATTTTTGCGATTTCGATCAATTCTAAGCCTCATCGTCATTCGTTCGATCCTTATAATCATATATTTTAAGTGATTAGATGATGTATTAATACAAATTAACATACACACAACAAAACTTCACATTTATATATTGAATCCAAGTGTTTACAACACACAATACATAACACTCATAAACAGGTATTCTCTCAACCTAAATCTATTTAATCAGCATCGCAATCCAGACCACGACATTCAAAATGCTGAGAACAAACATTTCAATCATTATCTCATCTATATTGAGATTAAAAAGCAAACTACGAAAGCAAACACAATAAACAAAGTTCAAATCAAACACAACATAATGAAATAAGCAAATCAATTCTACTACTCTTCAAAATCTATACTGGTTTCTCCTCTGATATCACCTATTGCTTGAACATGGACAAACACGTCGTTAAAAGGTCTGAATGCGAATTCTTCAGTTGAATCTTTATCAATCCAACCCATCTTCTTTATCAAGCGTATCAGAGTCGTTTCAAATTGCCCAGTATGATCAAAATGTTCCTTCATCCTCCAATCAAAATGATCAAAGAAATCAGACATATTGTTAACTGTACTCATTAAATTTTGTATCTGCTTCTCCATATTCTTGATTCGGTGTAAGATCATCGGTGTCTTGTCCACTACTAGAGGTTGAATAAAAATAAAATTATGAGATGCTTGATCCATGATCACGCCCGTGTCATTCTCTTCATCATTGGCTGGGAACATACGAGTTAGGTCTAAAGGTTTCCAGGGTTACAAAATTTTCTCCCAAATCTAGTACGAAACTTGAAACAAAACTGCATATTGAAAAGATTATTGAAGGATGTCCAAGCCCTTGAGATGATCCTTAAACGATCAGGTAAAACACAAACTTCACAATTATTGATCCAATATCAATGAGCCATCTCATTTGAATGCAGTAGTTCAAAATTGCACTTTCTTTCGTGACTTTACCAATTTTCACCATCGGCAATAACTTTGCAGATATAAAAAAGTGACAATTCTTTGAAACGGGATATAAAAGTGTTGCAGAAAATTTAACGTACCTGTTTTCTCTAACTTCTCAGTCATCGGTTTCGTCCGTCAAATACTGGTATATTTCATTCATATTGCCTCTCGTCAGCACTAAATTTGAATAGTGGCAGACAGGAATATTCTCAAGCATATATAACTCATTAATTCTTCCATAATTGAATTGTATCCACCTACCTCACAAATAGACGCGTCCTTGGTTGATTCCATGTAAATTGGCATCAAATTCCTTAAGCACTGGAATGACTACTGTGGCAGTAGTATATCAAAACACTTCCCATCTTCGTTGCACAATGATGTCTTCAATTGGTGACAAAGAATTACATAATCCTCGATTGACGAATCCTCTTTTCTTGATTAGCCTTCTCTTGGACATCACCTTGTTGAAAAGTCGCAGATCCTCGACACTGACGAACTTTCTCCAGTTGCAAACTTGAAATCTAGGGTAATCTATTGAGTTGGAGGCCATTAGAGAGGAATTTAAAGGGGTTTCCATTCATTTTGGGGAGTTGGAGTGTTTAGGAACCGTCCATAGGAATTTATAAGGGTTGAATTCGTTAAAAACCGCCAAAATCCGCCATTTCAAACTTGAAAAACTGCCCACTCGCTGATCTTGCTGTCGGCGGCCTCGAAGGCACCATGGGCGAGCCATGTGCAATTAAATTTTAGGGCTCTCAAGAAAAACCCACCGTCGCTGACGTCGATCGTGCCGTCGGCGCCATAGGAAAAAATTTGCAGATTTACACCGTGGTCTTTCACGTTCCAAATTTTATCTATGGATCCAAATCCTTGATAAACAACTGTCAAATTCAAGTAGTAGAATTCAATATTACTACAAACTAACAACAAACTCAAACAAACACACAACAAATAAAGATAAATATGGGTTGCCTCTTATAAAGTGCCTGGTTTAACATCGTCAGCCCGACCTATTCAGGTGTTATTCAGGTAGACTGAGCATTAAAAACTCTTTATAATTTGGTCTTTTACCCTCAAAATATTGTTTTAATCTATGTCCATTCATTTTAAATCTATTCCCAGTCTTCTGATATTCAATTTCAACAGCTCCATAAGTGTAATCCTGAGTCACAGTAAAGGGTCTTAACCAACGAGACTTTAATTTCCCCGGAAAAAAATTCAACCTTGTATTATAAAATAAAATTTCTTGCCCTAGTTCAAAGTTCTTCTCGTTAATCTTCCGATCATGCATTAACTTCAGTTTTTCCTTATAAATTCTATCGTGATCGTAAGATTCGTTTCTTAATTCTTCTAATTCATTCAATTGCAACAATCTCTTCTCACTAGCATTTTTCAAATTATAATTGAATTCTTTAATCGCCCAATTTGCTTTATGCTCCAATTATATTGGTAAGTGACAAGTTTTTTCATATAGAAGCCGGTAAGGAGTCATACCAATAAGATTTTTATAAGCAGTCTTGTATGCCCATAATGCAGTATCTAATCTCGCAAACCAATCTACTCTATTAGGATTTACAGTCTTTTCTAAAATTTATTTGATCTCAAGATTAGAAACTTCAGCTAAACCACTGGTTTGAGGATGATAGGTAGTAGAGAATCTATGAACAATATTAAATCTTTCTGCCAATCTCTCAATGTATTTATTCCTAAAATGGGATCCTCCATCAGTGATAATCACTCTCGGCATTCTGTATCTTGTGGAAATCTTTTTTATTAAGAATCTTGAAACACTTTTAGCATCATAACGAGGTAAAGTTGTGCTTCAATCCACTTTGATGCATAATCAACTGCAATTAAAATATATAAGTTTCCAAATGAAGGAATAAATGGTCCCATGAAATCTAATACCCAAACATCAAAAATTTCCACTTCTAACATGAAATTCAAAGGCATTTCATTTCTTTTAGATATATTACCTACTCATTGGCATCTATCACAAGTTTTGATATATCTATAAACATCTCTAAAAAGAGTAGGCCAATAAAATCGAGCTTACAAAATTTTATGCATAGTTTTGTCAATGCCAAAATGTCCTCCAAATTCAGAGTCGTGGCATTTTTGAATAATCTGTTTAGTTTCTTCATAAGGCACACATCTCCTAATAATAAGATCATTACATTGCTTATATAAATATGGTTCATCCCAAAAATATGTCTTTGCATCATGAATGAATTTTTTCTGTTGCTTCAGAGTTAGCATAAGTGGCAAAATATCACTTACCATAAAGTTAACAATATCAGCATACCAAAGTATTTTCCACTCATTTTTATTATAAAGTTTTTCATCAGGGGAACTGTCCGTAATTTCATTGTCGGTATCAGATGATTCATGATATTCCAATCTCGAAAAATAATAAGTAATTTGATTGTGAGTTCCTTTTCTATCAATCACCACAAAATCGAATTCTTGCATTAAAAGTACCCATCTAATTAATCTAGGTTTAGTATCCTTTTTTTGCATCAGATATTTAATAGCAGGGTGATCAGTATGCACAATACATTTAGTTCCAATTAAATATGATCTAAATTTATCAAAAGCATACACAATAGCAAGTAACTATTTTTCAGTAACTGTATAGTTAATTTGAACATCATTAGGAGTTCTACTAGCATAGTATATAACTTTAAAAATTTTATCATATCTTTGACCAAGAACAGCTCCAATAACATAATCACTAGCATCACACATTAATTCATATGGTTTCTCCCTATCAGGTGAAACTATTACAGGTGCTGTGATTAGTTTTTCCTTTAATAATTTAAAGGCATTCAAGTAGTCTTTGGTAAATTCAAATTTCTTGTCTTTTTCTAAAAGTTGGCATAGAGGTTTGGTAATTTTTGAAAATTCTTTAATATAGAGCCTGTAGAAACCAGCATGTCCAAGAAAACTTCTTACCCCTCTCACTGTAGTAGGACGTGGTAGTTTAGCTATTACTTGAATTATTGTAGGGTCTACATCCATGCCATTTTCTGAAATTTAATGCCCTAATAAAATTCCTCCTGCAAGCATAAATTGACATTTCTCCTAATTTAGAACTAAGTTAGTTCTTTCTCATATCTCCAAAACTTTTTCAAGATGATTTAAGCATGCGTCAATTGATGTTCCAAACACAGAGAAATCATCTATAATTACGTCTATTCCATTATCAATTAACTTACTAAAGATAGACATCATACATCTCTGGAATGTTGCTGGTGCATTACATAGTCCAAAAGGCATTCTTTGAAAAGCAAAAGTTCCATAAGGACAAGTAAAAGTTGTTTTCTCTTAACCCTCAGGAGTAATACGTATTTGATGGTAACCAGTATATTCATCCAGAAAGCAATAGTACTTGTGTCCAGCAAGTCTATCCAACATTTGATCTAGAAAAGGAAGAGGAAAGTGATCTTTTCTGGTGGCGGCATTTAATTTTCGATAATCAATACAAATACGCCAACCAGAAACTTGTCTGATAGGTATTAATTCATATTTTCAATTGCTTCGACAGTTACTCCTCCTTTCTTGGGAACACAATGAATTAGACTTACCCAAGTACTATCCAAAGTAGGATATATAATTCCAGCATCTAACCACTTTAAAATATCTTTTTTAACTACATCTTTCATTATAGGGTTCAGTTTCCTTTGAGGGTCAATTCTTGGTTTATATTTTTCATTTAATAAAAATTTTTGCATATAAATAGAAGGACTAATTACTTTAATATCAGCTAAACTCCAACCAAAAGTTTTTTATATTTTTTTAATCTATCCATTAAGTTTTGTTCTTGAATTTCATTTAAGTCTGAGGATACAATTACTGGTAATGTTGAAAACTCTCCTAAAAATAGATACTTCATATGATTTTGAAGATTTTTTACATCAAGTTCAGGGGGTTTTACAACAGATGGAATTAATGTTTCATTTTCTGGTGCTGTTAAATTGAGTGTTTCAAATTTCTCCTGAATATAATCATCTTCTTCACTTTCATTTTCATTAAAATTATCTTTTTCTAAATCTCCTTTTTCTTCATAATTTTCCTTGAAATATTCTCTTTTCAGATAATCACATATATCCATTATGAAACATTCATCATCTTTTCCTATTGAAGGATATTTCATTGACTTTGAGATGTTAAAGGTTACTTCTTGATCATTTACTCTCATTCTTAATTCTCCTTTTTAAACATCTATCATTGCTCTTCCTGTAGCTAGGAATGGTCTTCCTATCTTCTACCATATCTAAAATGATAAAGTCCACAAGAAAGATAAACTTATCAACCTTGACCAGAACATCTTCTATAACTCCCTTAGGATGTGTAATAGATCGATCAGCTAACTGTAGAGTTACAGAAGTTGGTGATATTTCTCCAATTCCTAACCTTTTAAAAGTTGATAGAGGCATCAAATTTATGCTAGCTCCCGAATCACATAATGCTCGCCCGTAAATTTTCACCAATAGCACACGGGATAGTGAAACTACCAGGATCTTTAAGTTTTTCTGGAAGCTTTCTTTGAATTATTACACTACACTCTTCACTGAGTGCAACAATCTCATTATCTAGTAACTTCCTCTTTTTGTTGAGTATATCCTTCATAAATTTAACATAATCTGACATTTGTTCCAAAGCTTCAACAAAAGGAATATTTATTGACAATTTTTTTAAAATGTCTAAGAATTTAGCAAATCATTTTCCTTTATCTTGTTGCTTAAGTCTTTAAGGAAATGGTCGTGGAGGTTTTTCAATAGTAATTTTCATAGGTTTCAGAGGAAAATATGGATATAAAATTTTGTTTTCTCCTTTAGTTTATTCTTTTTCCTTTTCAACTATAGTTTCTTTTTGAACTCTAGTTTCCAACTATTTTCCACTTCTCAATTGAATAGCCTTAATTTGTTCTTTTCCTTGATCTTTAGGATTTACTTCAACATTGCTAGGTAAAGTTCCAACAGGTCTATTGCTTAGTTCAGTAGCAATTTGCCCCAATTGGTTTTCTATGTTTTTAATAGCAGCTCCTTGACTTTGTAATTGATTACCCATATTCAAAACTAATTCTTCCATAGATAAGTTCTTTTCTTTAAATTATGAATTATTGTAAAAACTCGGTGGATTAGAAGGTCTATAATTAGAATTACCCTGGTTGTTTATATTTCCTAATGGGTTTATAGGATTGCTTCCCCACTGAGTATTAACAGGATTTGCATTACCTTGGTTATTCCAATTAAAGTCTGGATGATTTTTCCAACCTGGATTATAATAGTTTGAATAAGAGTTATTTTGTCTATTATTTATTACATTTACAGTTTCATATGAAGATTGAGCATCTACAATTTGACCTAATGAATTTTCTTCTAACACTAGAGGTGTTTGAGAACGATTCATTCTGTATTGATCTATTTTCTTAGAAAGAGCAGTAATTTGAGAAACTATCATAGTTAAAGCATCAGAGTCATGAATACTGGCTACACTCGTTTGATTTACTCTTTCAGCAGTCCATTGAAAATTATTGGTAGTCATTTCTTCTATTAATGCATAGGCTTCATCAAAAGGTTTAGACCTTAGTGATCCACTAGCAGCAGCGTCAATTATAGATCTAAGAGGTCCTACTAATCCATTATAAAATATTTGAATAATTAACCAATTTGGTAAAGCATGATGTGGACATTTTCTAAGAAGTTCTTTAAATCTTTCGCAAGGTTCATATATCGATTCTCCCTCACACTAACTGAAAGATGTGATATCATTTCTAAGCTTAGCAGACTTAGATGGTGGAAAATATTTCGATAAGAATTTTCGCGAAAGTTCTCCCCAAGTTCTAATAGATCTAGGTGCTAACAAATTTAACCAAGCCTTATCCTTATCCCTTAGCGAAAAAAGAAAAAGTCTAAGTCTGATGGCATTATCAGACACTATGTCGTACTTCAAAGTAACACAAAGTTCTAAGAAACTTACAAGATGTAAATTAGGATCTTCATTTGAAGTTCCACCAAATTAATTGTTTTGTACCATTTGGATAATTGCAGGTTTAAGCTCAAATGAATTAGCAGCTACATCAGGATTTTGGATAGTTAAGTGAATTTCATCTAATGTAGGGTTAGCGTAAGCTCTTAGTGGTCTAGATTGATGTTCATTTTCTATTCCTTAATTGTTTACGTTTTTTTCCATTATTTCAGAATTTATAGGTTTTTTTCTCAGTTTTCTAATTCTCCTAACAGTGCGTTCTAATTCTGAATCGTAGGGTATAAGATTTAACAAAATCAAATTTACGCATATAATCGAAATCAGTACACAATAAAAAAGTTAACTAAATATGTTGCAATTCTATTACAAAGTTTTCTAACAGTCCTAAATTGTCCGTTACTCTAATTATATTATACTCAATTAAGTTATATTCCCCAGCAACGTCGCCAAAAACTTGACCGTGATTTTTAATATACGTAAAAATATAAGAATTCAACACCACTACTAGAAAATCTAAATCCTCAACAATAGCACCAAAAACTTGACTTGGAGTGTAATTTTAGTTTTAGTAACAATTATATTTTATAATCTTTAATCGCAGAGTTACTGTTAAATGCAAGTATAAGTATCGCTCAAGTAATACAGGGCTCTAGTGGAGTCCTGGATATCGATTCCACAGGGAATATATAGAGGCTACCGACTTAGGATTATAGAAATTAATTCAGAATTCCAACTAAATCAAAATTACCTATCTTTCACTAATACACAATCGACAATAATATGAAATTTAAATTAAGCTAGTTCTATTCAAAATTAACTAATACTACTAAAGTTAAGTTCAAATATATAAGCAAGAATCTTTCTCCTTTGTTAAGATATTTAAGTGAATAGATAATTAGAATTAGTTTTAAAATGGTGATGTGCCAAATAGGAGCATATCTATTCTTTACCCTTTGGTCCAAGCATAAAGAATATTGATTAATCCTATGCTTGATTACTGAATCTGCGGTTAGGCTGGGAGGATACCGGCTCTCACTTCGAAGCTCCCACGTTCCCCTCTCCTGAGGGCTAACAATCTACACTTCAACACCCAAACGATAGGACCGAATTGAGGATTTTAGCCTGTCACTCTAAAATCTCGAATTCTACGCCCGATTAATATTATTTTCTTATTATTTCCCTATACAGAAGAAATCTCTCACTTCCCTTTCACTCTTACTATCCTTTGAAGAATTCCTCGCAATCTTTATTTGAACTCACTATTTAACACTCACTAATAATAATGGACACTTGCGGACTCTCCAATTGAACACTAAGTATCTATTAGAAGACTCTAATAGAACTTTTTACAGACTCTTAGTGACTTTTAGAGGACTCCAAAAGGACAATTTTTTGGCCTAAAATGGTTCTTTTAAAGTTGTTGAAGAGTTTCCAAGGGTTTTCTAGGCATCCCTTCAAAAATCATCCAGATTCGACATATATTGTGAAAGAACCGCTGATCCTGCCGTCGGCGGCCTCGAGCTACGTCGTCGGCAGCATTCTAGAAACTTAGCCTTGAACTGACCTTGTCGTCGATGGCCTCCCTTGATATATATTCTGAACTCTCGGGAAAATCACGCCGTCGGCGCCATCGACCTCGCCGTCGGCGCCCTAAGTAAAATTTTTATAATTTAGCTTTTTTGCTCCAAATTCGCTCTTTTTTTTTCATATTTTAGCTCCTTTTTTTAAAAATCTTCATACCTGCAAAAAATACCAAAAATACCCTTCTTAAAAGTGCAATATCATCAAAATCAGTATAAAATAGGCATGAAAATCTTAACCTTTTTTCCTTGGGTCAATATCGAACCCACGGGGAAATGTATAAACTTTTTAAAGAAATAAGAAAATTATATTTTTACATTTTAAATGACATTTGAAAGTATGTTTTGATTTGTAAAGTTTGAAAGTTGTTTTTGGTATTTTTGTTAAAAAGCTAAGCAAAAAATGAAAATTATCAGAACTTTAAAAGATGATATAAAACACTAAGAAATAAAATATATTTTCTTTCTCTTATAAATCAGTAATAATTATGGAAGTATTGTTGTGGAAGTATTTAGATGTGTTATTACAAATATGAGCAAATTTATTCTTTACCCTTACTTGGTTTTATAAAGAACATTGGTTAATTTGAAATTTTAAAATTTTGAAAATGGTTTGGCAGGGAAGATACCAGCTCTCACTCTAGAGTTCTCTCGATTCCCTCTGCCTGGGGGCTAACTACTCATAACAAAATTTAAAATATCAAACCAAATTAGGGAGCTTTAGCCTGTCACTCTAAAGTTCTCTAATTTTACTCCCTATTAAAAACATATCTCCTATTATATTTGCATTCTATTATATGGACTAGTAATCTCACCCATATAATTGCATGTGATTTTTACCAATTGTTGTTTGAGACAATACTGCATTGGATTTTACATAATCTCATAACAAATTTTAACATCTTAACTGGTCAAATTAAGAAGTAAATTAAGTTCATGGAATTAAATTTTCACAACTTATTCTAACTTCAAATACTTATACATTCCACAATAATCCTACATAATTTAATTACTTCTTCATTTAAAAAAGAAAGATAAAGAAAACTACTCAGAACTCATGGAGAAAACACAAGCATACATTGATTCGAAAATAGAATTCATAATGAAAACACAACAAGTTTTAATTAAAAACTAAATATAAAAATAGAAGTAAACACTTATCTGAATATCCTCTCCAAAACACTCCAAAAGTTCCTTTGAAACTTGACTTTCCACATGACAACACTACAGAGATTGGCGCCCAACACTATTGACTCCAACTCTGACTTTAGACTTCAATAAAAACTAGATAAATGGATGAAAGAAAATTGGTGGACAGAAGGTTTCACACCAACCCTTTCTCCTTTAAAACTAATCTAACTCTAAAAGACTTTTAAAAACTATGAACAATAGAAGACTAAAAGTAAAACTAGAAAAGGACTCTTTAAAACTAGAAGAAGACTCCTTGAAACTAATTACAAGTCTTCATGATATAATTTTCCAAAAGGTGCCTTAGTGTCTCTTCAAATCATGTCCAGATTCAACGTATCCACAAAAAGATGCATCCCTTCATTCAAATTTGCCGCTCATGGCAAGTTAAGGAAGTTAGCACCAAAAGTTGCTTTAAACATCCCTTAAAATTTGGTGCCAAAAATGAAGAAAATTCGATTTTTAACTGTGGCACCTAAGCGCCGACCAGGTGGCACTTAGCTGCCAATGTCAAATTTTTCATTTTTTCATTTTTTTGCTCCAAATTTGATCCATATTTGCTCCTTTCATCTTAATCACTCACTTTCATCATACCTGCAAGAAAAACACAAAATACCTTCCATTAAAGTGCAATATCAACAAAAATAGGTATAAAATGTGCATAAAACACTATATATTTTATGTGTATCACTATATTTTATGGAATTGATTGCAAAATATTTAAAAATTTTAGTTTAGGGGAAGGAAGAAAAATAAACTTCAAAGTTAAACTTTATTTGTCCTCAAAGAAACTATAGATAAATTTATTTTGATTTTTTCTGTTATGTGGAGTTATTTTAAGAACAATAAAAATTTAGGAATAGAAGTGTAATAGGATAACTTAGTAAAGCCTTTAATAAAATGGATGAAGCTAAAGTTAAGATGTTTAGTAGAAAATAGTAGGAACAATTTATAGTAGGAAAAAATAAATTTTTGAAAAATAAAGGATTTCTCGAAATAATACTCTTTTTTAAGGATTTATACTCTATTAAAAATCATTTTTCTAATACTACAGTTTAAGTTCAGAAAAGAGAATAATTTTTTAACTTTAAATACGGGATAGTGAAATTTGAAATCATTAAAGGCCTATCTAGATATAGTAATCCAACTAGAAAAAAAAAGAAAAAGAAAAAGAAAATAAAAACAAATAGAAAAAAAATAAAAGAAAAGGAAAACTAAAATATGAAAAGGGAGGAAAAGCTTGAGGAATAGGACCTAATCAATAATTGATTTCACATGAATCTTTCTAAGAAAGGAAACTTAGGATTAATCTTAAGCTTAAATTTAGTAAGTACTAGTAAAAATATATTTTATAGATATCATAAATTCTGAAATTAATATTTTTCTAAAAATCTAAAGTTTGGAAAATTATCAGTTATTTCTGAATTAAATAAAAAATCAGGATTCCTAAGTTTAATCTAAATATTATGATACCTTAGTGTATTTTTTTCTAAGCTGGATTATAAAATTTCTAGAAAAAAATTTCAATACAACTTATAAACCCACTAACACAAACCAACATATTTTTAAAGTTGTAGTGTTACTTAAGGATAGGTAACATTTAAATTGAGTGAAGTAATCCACCTAAATTTACCTATTTTTAGTGTTTATTTCATGCTGATTTTATGCACCTTTTAAATGATATTACACTTCAAAGGAAAATATTTTGCATATTTTTGTCTTCAGGTACAAGAAAAGGACTTTTTAAGAAAATGAAGCAAAAAACGATACAATTTGGAGCCAAATTGAGCAAAGAAGAAAATTTATGATCCGGCGCATTTTTATATGACTTCCTATGCTTAATTTCATATATATTTATCACATTTTTTGAATGAAAGTATACTTTAAAGAAAGGTTATTTTCATGTCTATCTTGTAGGTATATCAAATTGGAGCGCAACGGAGCTGAAACGGGGTGAAACTGAGTTGAAACAGAGTGAAATAAGGCAAAATGGTAGAGCTGTCTGATGGATGGCGCTGGCGCCTAGACACCAATCATGACAAAGAAATGGTACCTTGGCAACGGAAACTGGTGCCTAGGCGCCAGAAATGGTTGGGCATATTTTTTGATGACTTTTGGTGGTTTTGTGATGTTCTAGAAGGTTCTAGATATCTGTGCACGCTCCAATTAGTCATGCAATGAATCTAGACATCTAAAAATGAAAAGATGTGTCTTTTGGAGTGAAGACGTGTGTCTCTTGGAGTGAAGTGATGTATCTCTTGGGATAAAGGATGTTTTTGTGTCTATTGAAAAAGAGGGGCTTGACACCTCTCATGAGGAGTATTAGAGGGTGTTTTTAGGAGGAGCTATAGAAGGATTTTAGAGAAAGTTTGGTGTGAGATTATGGAGATGTAAATTTCTCCATTTTCTGGAGAGATTGGTGAGGGATTTTGAGAGATATGATTAAGGAAGTACGAGCATCACATAGATTGGTAGAGACTTTGTTCTTTTTGAGGGAAAAACCTAAGTATTGTGTGCTTCCATATCTTGTAATTGTTGTAAACACTTTATAGTAGATTTTCTTTGATTTAAATGAAGTTTTCTATTGAGTTTTATCCGTTCTTCGTTGATCCACTGAAATTTTGATAGCTTTTTACTATTCATTTCATACCTGTTTTTGACGGTATTGCACTTTAAAGAAATGTATTTTTCATGATTTCATGCATGTACAATGATTTTAGGCCTTTGGAGCAAAAGGAAGCGAAAAGGAGCAAATTTGGAGCGAAAAAGGATAAAAGTGAATTTTCTTGAACTAGCACCGAACGACGCTGTCACCAGTGCCGGAAAATGCTAGTTTACAGAGAGTTACGACATTTTGGTGGAATAAGGCACCGAACGACACTCCTACCAGCGCCGGACAGCGCCCTATCCCAAATTCAAACTAGATTCAATATATTGCTCGAGGAAAATCTTGGGAATTCAATTTTGGCCGAATTTAAACACTTTTGGAGACAAATTTAAGAGGGGGGAAGAAAGGAAGAGAAGAGTTTAGAGTTTAGAGAGAGTTTCTTTCCATTGATATTAGGAAGTTAGGTTTTGTACTTTATCTTCTAAGGAGTGTGAGAGGAGAGAGAAAGTGAGAGATTTCTTCTTCCTTACTCATCTAAAAGGAGAATTGTGTATTGTTGTGAAGAAAGAAGAGGAGTAAAAGGAATTCCTTGAGATTCGCTTGGGGAAGAGTTTGAGATAAGTTGTCTTTACTTTACTCTATTTGTATGAACTTGTTTTATATATAAAATCCATGTTTTGTCATCGTTTCATCATGAGTCTTTAGTAGATATCTTCGTCTTTTTCCTTTTCATGTGATGTGTTGATGTTGTGAAATGGAAATGATGTGCTGATTTATTATAAAGAATTGATGATGACCTTTTCACTTAGATCTTCAATTACTTTTTGATATGGCCAATTGAATTGTTAAAACTTGTTGGGAAACATATGTTCCGAAAGGATTATGAGTTCCACAACAAAAGTGAAGGTCACATTCAATGTCCATGAATAAGAGACATAGTTCATGGGGATTGAGTGCAAATAAATAGAGAAATATACTTTGATGGGCGTAGAATTGAAGATTTCAGAGTGACATGCTGAAATCCTCAATTTGGTCCTAATGTTTAGAAACTGAAGTGAGAGTTAGCCTTCAGGTGAAGGGAAGTGGGAGCTCTGGAGTGAGAGCCAGTATCCTCCCACTTAACCATGGATTTGGGGACTAAACTTAGGATTATCAAATGTTTTTTAGACGTTGAAATATGGGTAAAGAATTGGAATGCTCCTATTTGGCACAATACATTTGCATCACTGATCTATGTCGCAATAATCATTACATTATGATTAGAAAGGAGGAAGACTCTTTCTTGCAACTGTAGTTTGTTATAAATTTAGTCTGGTGTTAGTTTAACTTGCTAGATTTTAGAACGTGCTTTGGTAGAAATAGTAATTAAATCTGTTTGTCTTTACTTTAAGAATTAAACCACTTGCAATTGTGTTGTGATTCAATAAGTGATTTCTGTGCAACACCATAAAATTAAAGCCTCCCTATGGGATCGATAACCAAAACTCTTCTAGAGCCCTGTATTACTTGAGCAATACGTATACTTGCATTAATTGTATGACTCATTATCATCTAAATCAATATATATATCTATATCTGAGTTCATTAATTTTTTCAAATTAAAAAAGTCACAATTTGTATGTAGTTTCTTTACTCTTTTCTTTTAATATAAAGTAGTGGCATGTGCAGGAAATTTTTTTTAATGATAAAAATGTTCTTTTTAATGTGATGAGTAATATCTCCTTCGCTTCATTAACATAACTTAAGTGGAAATATGTTATGTTAAAATCTATTGTAAATGAAACTAAGACTCGGGAGAGCGGTGATCTCGCAACTAAAGTTTACTCACATTGTTCGGTTGGCTATTGCAAAATAGTATGGAAGGCAATGAAACTTTTAAAGAAATATAATTCATGATCTGTTTCTATTAGAAGCTTCTAGGTGACAGATAGTTGCATAAAACTAATAGAATACTAATCATACCTATGTGCTCTAAAGAGGGCAGGTAGAAAAATGCTCCTTTTTGGCACTTAGTTTATTATATAATTCTATCAATTCTTTTACTACTTATGCCATTATCATCATTTTACTTTTCTTTTGCGATGAATTGGATGCATGTTTAGAAATTTAGATTTTCTTAGATATTTTCTCATTTAAAAAATGTGATGGTATTTTTTCCAACTTTTAATTTAGTTTGCAAACTGATCACTTATGTTATTACAATTTGTTGAGAAACTTACAGACCTGAGAGGGCTAAGATTTCTCTAACTAGTGAGTATCACATTTCACTTTAGAAAGAGCAGTGGCGATCGTCTGAGGAGGAGTATAAATAAATATGAAGATAAGATTTTGTGGGCCTAGAATTGACGTTTCTAGGGTGATGGGCTAGATTCTCTTATCAATTTGGTCTAGAGATTGTAACTGAGGGTCACTGGTAGGTCTTATAGAGAGGGCACATTGGGTAATCTAGGTTAAGAGACTAGAACCTACCCTACACTACTATACATGCCGACAAAAACTTTAGATTAGCCAATGTTCTTTATGTTCGAAAGAGGTAAAGAATATGTATGCTCCTATTTGTCACCGACTACATTGAAATTCTAAGCATTTCATTCCTAAACATTATCAAGGTATTTGCAGGAGAAGAGTAGTTTTTAACATCTCAAAATTCTCCAAACCAATTATCAAGATAAGTTATCTTTAAATTTATGATTATCAATTAGAAGTAGTTGTTAGAAAAACCACTTTGACATTCCAATCTAAGGCCTGATAGTAGTAGACAAGAATTAGCTTAAGGGATTTCTTACCTCACTTCTCTGTGGGAATGATACTCTGAGTTTTAAAAGAAAACCCTATATTACTTAAAATGATACATATACTTGCGTAGTACCTTTAGTGTGTAAACTATTTCCAAAATTTTATAACATTTCTATTTTACACACTAGGTATAAAATATAAATTCGGGTTAAGTTTTTGGCCATATTTTGGAAGCCAAATCACTGTGTAATTGTGGGTCGGGTCAATTGTGTAGGGTTGATGAGGAGTTATGGAAGCCAAGTAAAATATCCTATAAAAATTAGTACAATAAATGCATAAGGGGAGTGATGCTAATGGGCCATTAGGTTTTTTGCTTGCTGTGAAGATCCTTTCTTATTCCTCTAGTGTAAAGGACAGGTAGAGATCTATAGGAATAGTAGTTTAGAAATTCAGTAAGAATGTTGATTGAGTCATCTTCAAGTCATTGTAATGGTGGTAAAACCAAATCATTTTGTATGCTTTCTATTATCTTTCATTTGAAACAATCAGATAGTGGATTTATCTTGATTTAAATTAACTTGTTTGGTGTTTTTATCATGCATCTTGAGTAGACCTTTTACTCTTTTTTATGATGGTTATGTGATGCACCAAAAATATATACAGTTTTTGCAATATAATTTTACCCATTTTTGTTGATATTGCACTTTAAAGAAAGTTATTTTTTATGATTTATTGCAGGTATGATGATTTTAAGTGATTGGAGTGAAAAGAGGCAAAAAGGAACGAATCAGGAGCAAGAAGGAGAAAAAAGGAGCAAATAGTGGAAAAGGTGTTCTAGGGCCGCCGACACCCAAATCCAAAGACTCTAGAAATAATTGGCACGATAGAGCATCACCGGCGCCCGAAGTCGGTGGTGTTCAAATTTGATGAGTTTTGGCGACTTTTTTAAGGGATTCCTATGGAAACTCTGAGGATTTCGTCCCTATCTTATAAGTAACTACTTTTAGATGAAAAGTATGGGTGTGTGTGTCTTTGGGGTCTTCTAGAGTAGTTTTAGCGAGTGTTAAGTGTTAGGGTTTAGGAGAAGAGTGTGTCGAATGAGGATTTGAGAGGAATTCTTCTCTAAGGAGTGAAGGAGAAGGGGTAAAGTGAGAGATTGCTTCTTCCTTTCCATTTTTAAGAGAGATTCAAGTGTTGTAAAGAAGAGAGAAGAGGATTCATAGGAACTTTAAGGGAATTGCATTGGGGAAGAGAAAGAGATAAGTTGTATTTTCTTTTGTGATTTGTATGACTTTTATTTTATATATAAAATCCATGTTTTATTGTATCTTCTCCATGAATTCTGAGTAGTCTCCCTTGTCTTTCTTCTTACATGGAGATGTGATGATGGATTGATGTGGATTTGATGTGCTTTTAATGTAATGAAGAAATTGTGATGGTTTTTCATTTTGTACTTAATTTACTTTTCGATTGCGCAATTGAAATGTTAAAATATGTTGTTCGACAATAAGTTTGAAAGCATTTAATGTCCTACAATAATAATGAAAGATCCATTCAATTTCTATGGATGAATTACGTAGTTCATGGGAATTGAGTGCAAATAAATAGGGAAATATGTTTTGATGGACTTCAATGTAGAGATTTCAGGGTGACAAGCTGAAATTCCCAAATTGGTTCTAAGAGTAGTAACTAATATCAAAGGTTATCCTTCGGGTGAAGGGTGAGTGGGAGCTCCGAAGTGAGAGCCGGTATCCTCCCAGCCTAGCCTTAGATTTAGTGACTAAACTTAGGATATAACAATATTCTTTTCTTACTTAGACGCGGGGGTACTCTTTTAAGGGCAAAGAATCATCTATGCTCCTATTTGGCATAATAACATAAATATTTGTTCCATATCAATCCACACATCATATTCTCATTACAAGAGGAAAGATACTTTTCTCATATATCAAAAACTTTTCAAATACTTAGTTTAGTGTGTCTGTTAGTTAATTATGTTTGTATGGTTGTTAGAAGTAATTGTAGTTAGTTAATTGTTACTATTTCCTGCATAGTAGTAGTAAGTAGTAAACTTTAATTGCAAATTAAATATCTGATTTTACTGCTACGTTAGCTATATTGTGAACGCTTTCTTATATTCCAAACTTCCCTGTGGGATTGATAACCAGGACTCCATTAGAGCCCTGTATTACTTGATACGATATCTATACTTGCGTTGAATGCTTGGACTTAACAAAAATCATAATAAATATATAAATTTGTGTTCATAAATTCTTGCAATATAAGTCTGACGCATCAAGTTTTTGGCGTCGTTGCTGGGGAAGGTAACGGTGTAAACAAAGTAAGTAGGAAAATAACAGAGTAAAGAATGTAAGTAGGAAGGTAACGGAGTAAAGAAAGTAAGTAGGAAGGTAACTAACGTATTAAGTAAGAAAATATAAATGGTATTTATTGATAATATAGAAACAGAAAACCTTTACTTTGTAGTGTGTATTTGTCTGATTGTTTACCTTTATTAAAATATTTGTGTGTTTGTATTTATTGATAATGCGTAGTAGTGGATTTATAGTTTTAGTGCCTTACGATTCAGAGTTAGAGTGTACTGTCAGAAAAATTAGAAAACAACAAAAAAAAATTACAAATCCTTGCAAAATGGTGAGTAATCAAGATAATCAGAGAGATGATATTGGAAATTTGCCAGACCTTTAAGATATTATGCTAATCTAACAGCAGATAAAATTCACATAACTATTCAAAATCCTGATGTTGCTGCTAATTCATTTGAACTTAAACATGCTATTATCCAAATGTTACAAAAAAACAATTCGGAGGAACACCTAATGAGGATCTAAATTTACATCTCCCTAGTTTTTTAGAACTGTGTGCTACTTTTATATATGACGGAGCGTCTAATGATGCTGTCAGACTTAGACTTTTTCCTTTTTCATTAAGGGATAAAACTAAGGCATGGTTAACTCATTAGCACCTGGATCTATTAGAAC
Organism: Papilionanthe hookeriana x Papilionanthe teres; assembly: GCA_022702705.1. Taxonomy (NCBI): domain Eukaryota; kingdom Viridiplantae; phylum Streptophyta; class Magnoliopsida; order Asparagales; family Orchidaceae; genus Papilionanthe; species Papilionanthe hookeriana x Papilionanthe teres. Next base: position 146,065,355 of record CM040427.1, read on the forward strand.
TGTGGGAGAATTATCTCAAAACTTTCTATCAAAAATATTTCCCTCCATCAAAGACTGCTAAACTAAGAAATGATATTACATCCTTTTGTCTGTTTGAAGGAGAGTCAATATATGAAGCTTGGGAGAGATTTAAAAATCTTCTTAGGTAGTGCCCACATCCTACTTTACTAGATTGGTTAGTAATTCAAACATTTTATAATTGATTAGTGGGATCATTGAGATCTATTATAGATGCTACTGCTGGTGGATCAATAATGTCAAAACCTTTTGATGAAGCATACACATTAATTGAGGAAATGGCTACTAATAATTTTCAATGGCCCTCTAAATGGGTAAATCCTAAGAGATTAGCTAGTGTTCATGATTCAGATATGATGACTATGGTAGTTTCTCAAAGTGTAGCCCTTTCAAAGAAAATAGATCAATATGGAATGAATTATTCTCAACCACCTCAAGTGTTGGAGGAAAATTTATTTGGATAGATAACAGAATCTGAAATACCTTATGAGAATATAAATGCTATTAATAGACCTAACAATCCTTGTTCGAATTACTATAATCCAGGTTTGAAGAATCACCCAAACTTCAATTGGAATAATAACAATGTTAATGTTAACCCGCAGTGGGCTAACAATTATATAAATCCAATTGGAAGTTTGAACAATCATGGAAATACCAGTTTTAGACCATCTTATCCTCCTGGATTTAATAGTAACCCTTAAGGATAAGAAATTGTCTACTAAAGAAATGATTCTGAATATGGGAAACTAATTACAAGCTCAAGGCGTTGCTATGAAAAATATTGAAAATCAATTGGGATATATTTTCACTGCACTTAATAATAGACCTTCTGGAACACTTCCAAGTAATATTGAGATAAATCCAAAAGATCAAAACAGGGAACAACTTAAGGCTATTCAATTATGGAGTGGAAAAGAATTGGAAACTAGAGTGCAAAAAGAAGTTAAAATAGAAAAGGAGAAGGTGGAAATCGAAAAAGGTTCAAACAAGATTTATCCAGACATAGATTATCCACTTGAGCCAATGAAGATAACTATTGAAAAACCACCACCTCTATTTCCTTAAAGATTAAATAAAATAATAAGGATAATAATTTTTGGAGATCCTTAAGATATTAACGATAAATATTCCTTTTGTTGAATCATTAGAACAGATGTCTGACTATATCAAGTTTATGAAGGATATTCTAAGAAAGAAAAGAAAGTTTACAGATCATGAAACTGTTGCACTTAGAGGAGAGTGTAGTGCAATTATTCGAAAGAAGCTTCCAGAAAAACTTATAGATCCTGCTAGTTTCACTATTTCGTGTGGTATAGGTGAAAATTTTTTCAGAAAAGCTCTATGTGATCTGGGAGCTAGTATTAAACTTATGCCTTTATCAACTTTCAAAAGGTTGGGAATAGGAGAAATTTCTCCTACAATTGTGACTCTTCAGTTGACAGATCATTCCATTACTTACCCTAAAGGATAAGTTTATCTTTCCTATGGATTTTATTGTACGTGATATGAAGGAAGATAAAGAAATTCCAATCATTTTGGGAAGACCATTCCTTGCTACTGGAAGAGCGGTAATTGATGTTTAAAAAGGAGAATTAACTATGAGAGTTAATGATCAAGAGGTGACCTTTAATATTTTAAAATCTATAAAGTATCCCTCAATGGAAAAAGATAATGAATGTTTTAGGATGGAGGCCTGTGATTACTTGAGAAACGATCATTTTGAAAATATATTTGAAAAAGAAGAAGAATATAAAAATTTGTTTGAAGAAGAAAGTGAAGATGAAGAAAATTCAGATAGTAAGAAGAATGAAGATTTGGAGTATGTTCAGGAGAGATTCGAAGTATTAGACATTATGGAAGGTGGAGATAAAAGCTTAATTCTATCTATCATAAAACCTCCTGAACTTGAGATGAAAATTCTCACTAATCATTTAAAGTATAAGTTTTTAGGAGAATCATCTATCTTGTCAGTTATTGTATCTTCGGAGTTAAATAAATACCAAGAACAGAAGTTGTTGGAAACTTTAAAAAGATACAAGAAAGCTTTTGGATGAAATTTGGCAGATATTAAAGGAGTTAGTCTTTCGATTTGTATGAACAGAGTTTTATTAGATGAAGAACATAAACCAAGAGTTGATCCGCAAAGGAGATTGAATCCTATAATGAAAGAAGTATTTAAGAAAGAGATTTTAAAATGGCTGGATACTGGAATTATTTTTCCTATTTCGGATAGTGCTTGGGTAAGTCCAATACATTGTGTATCGAATAAGGGAGGAGTGACTGTTGAAGTGAATGAATGTAATGAAATTATACCCACAAGACAAATTAATGGATGACAAATTTGTATTGACTATAAGAAATTAAATGCCACCACCAGAAAAGATCACTTTCCTCTTCCTTTTCTCGATCAAATGCTAGATAGACTTGTTGGACACATGTACTAATGTTTTATGGATGGATATACTCGTTACCATCAAATACCTATTACTCCTAAGGATCAAGAAAAGATAACATTTACTAGCCCGTATGGAACCTTTTCTTTTTGAAGAATGCCTTTTGGACTGTGTAACACACATGCAACATTTCAGAGATGTATGATGTCTATCTTCAGTAGTATAATAAATAATGGAATAAAAGTTTTTATGGATGATTTCTCTGTATTCGGGACTTCATTTGAAATTTGCCTGGAAAACTTAACAAAAGTTTTGGAGCTCTGTTAGAAAACAATTCTAGTTCTAAATTGGGAGAAATGTCAATTTATGGTTGCAGGAGGAATTGTGCTTGGGCATAAAATTTCTGAACATGGTATCGAGGTCGATCCTGCTAAAATTAGAGTGATTGAGAGATTGCCGCCACCCACTACTGTGAGAGAGGTGAGGAGTTGCTTAGGACACACTGGATTTTACAAGCGATATATTAAAGATTTTTCTAAAATTACTAAACCTTTGTGTCGACTTTTAGAAAATGATAGGAAGTTTGATTTTAATGATGAATGCTTAAAGCTTTCGAATTATTAAAAGAAAAATTAATCACTGCACCTTTAATTGTTTCCTCTGATTGGGAGAAACCATTTGAACTTATGTGTGATGCTAGTGATTATGCGATCGGAGTAGCATTAGGGCAAAGGCATGATAAAGTTTTCAAAGTCATCTACTATGCTAGTAAAACTCTTAATGAGGCCCAAATTTATTATACCATAACTGTAAGAGAGTTATTAGCTATATTATTTATTTTGAAAAATTTAGACCTCATTTAATTCTAGCTAAAAGTATTGTGCATACAGACCATTTGGCTATCAAATATTTGTTGCAAAAGAAGGATGCGAAACCTAGACTCATTAGATGGATACTTCTTTTGCAAGAATTTTAATTTATGGTAGTTGACAGGAAGGGAACTAATAATCAAATAGATGATCATCTGTCAAGAATAGACTATGATAAATTATCTAAATTTAAGAAAGAAATTACTAAAATTTTCCCTGATGAGCAACTCTATACTATTATGGGAAGTAATTTGCCTTGGTATGCTGATATTGTGAATTATATTGTAAGTGATATTGTACCACCTGATTTAACAAGGCAACAACAAAAGAAATTCAAATATGATGCAAAATTCTATTTTTAAGATGAGCCCTATCTATATAAATAGTGTAAGGATCTGATTATTAGGAAATGTGTGCCACAAGAAGAAACTAATTTGATTATTCAACAATGTCATGATTCTGAATTTAAAGGTCATTTTGGTGTTGATAAAACTGCTTTTAAGATTTTACAATCTGGATTTTATTGGCCTACTCTTTTTAGAGATGTTTATAGATATATTAAATCATGTGATCAATGTCAGAGAGTAGGTAATATCTCTAGAAGAAATGAAATGCCTCTAAATTATAATTTGGAAGTTGAAATTTTTGATGTATGGGGATTAGATTTTATGGGACCATTTACTCATTCATTTGGAAATTTATATATATTGGTTGTCATTGATTATGTCTCAAAATAGATTGAAGTTGTTGCTTTACATAGATGTGATGCTCGGAGTGTTTCAAAACTTTTTTAAAAAAATATATTTACAAGAGATGGAATGCCGAGAGTGATCATAACTGATGGTGGATCCCATTTCAGGAATAATCGAATTAAGAGATTAATTGAGAAATATAATATTATTCATAGAATCTCTACTACTTATTATCCCCAGACTAGTGGTTTAGCAGAAGTGTCTAATCGTGAAATTAAAAGAATGTTTGAGAAAACTGTGGATAATCATAAATTAGATTAGTCTGCTCGATTAGATATTGCTTTATGGGCTTATAGGAATGCTTTTAAAACCCCTGTTGGAATGTCTCCTTTTAGACTAGTGTTTGGTAAGACTTGCCATTTACCAGTTGAATTGGAGCATAAAACATATTGAGTGATAAAAGAGTTAAACTTTAATTTGAAAAATGCTGGAGAGAAAAGATTTATGCAATTGAATGAATTTGAAGAGATTAGAAATGCATCTTATCATAATGATAAGATTTATGAAGAGAAAAAGAAATTATGGCATGATCATTGAAAAAAAACTTGGAATTTGGACAAGAAGTTTTATTATTCAACACAAGATTGAAGTTATTTCCTAGAAAGCGCAAGTCTAGATTGTTAGGACCTTTTACAGTTGTAAAAGTTCATTCATTTGGAGCTGTTGATATTAAAGATCCTGATACTTGAAAGATTTTCAAGGTTAATGGGCATCGATTAAACACTTACTTTGATGGGTTTTAACCTGATTTCAAAGAGGTTTTAATGCCGAGTCATCTCGATTAACTGAATGGTTTGTCAGGCTGACGACGTTAAATCAAGCGCTTTATGGGAGGCAACCCATATGTATCTTTGTGGTGTGTTTGCTTGTTTGTTGTAATTGTGCTTTTTAGATACTTATTTTCGAATCCTAATTACTCCTAAATACTTTAAAAATTGATAAATGATGGATCAAATCAAGATATTGGAATATTTTGGGCCAAACAAAGTTCGGTGAGAATTTTTTACCACTAGCGCCGCCGGCACCAGAATGGGCGCCACCGGGGCCCTATCACACACCATACACTGAACTTGCCTGTTTGAGCGCCGCCGGTGCCCAAAATCTGTTTGACGGCTTTTAAGTTTTAAAATGCGAGTTTTTGCGGTTTTTAGCGAGTTCTTCGTCCTTATAACTCCCTAAACTCCATTTTTAACTTCTTAACTCCAGAAAAATGAAAACCACCAATCCCAATTCGTATCCTATGGATTCCTTTCCCATTGAAACCCCTCGATTTCATGTTTTTAACCGAAGGAAGTTCATAAGTTTTGAAGTGCATCGTTTCTTCAATAAAGTGATGATAAAAAGAAGGATTATCAAGGAAAGAGGCTTCATAAATTGAGGTATGGATAATCCTACAACTAGAATTGAAGAGATTATTAAGGAGAGACGTTGGGAAGTGCTTTGCTACACTACCGCTGCCGTTGTTGTTCCCATCAAGAAAGAGTTTTATGTAAATCTTCACGGGATTAATCAAGGATTCATATTTGTGTGTGGTAGATTTGTGCAATTCACTTCTGCACGAATTAACGATCTCTTTATGATCGAGAACATACCTATTTACCATTATTCTATTTTCAATGCCACGAGGAATAATATGAATGATGTGCATCGATATATTAAGGATGAGAATGAGGAATGGGAAGTTAGAGAAAATGGATACATTACTTTCCCATCTGCATCTCTAGGAAAGCACCATTTTGAATTTATGTATTCATACTGGGATGTCGGTTGACATTGGTAATATCATTTTGAAATCAGTTCTTGGATTAATTGTGCATGGATCTAAATATGGACTTGGACACCCGTCCACCACATTTTTGTTATGTAGTCAGTCACAGGTTCCTTATGAATGTTGGGAAAAGGTTATTCTTCCATGGAGTCCTATTGATCCAACTAATCCCTATGATTACCAGACAGTTGGAGATGAAGATGATATGAACTTCCTCGCTGATTAACCAACAGAGACTTCACAACCAATTCAACCCTATTTTCCTGAAGGTTCGAGAATGATATTGAAGAGGATCAAACCGTTAGAGACAGAGGTACGAAACGTTATGAATGTGATCAATAAAATTTCTAATTTATTTGATCATATAGATTGGAGAATAAAAGAACCATTCGAGCACATTGTCGAATTGAGATGGGCTTGATCAAACTGATGAAGTAGAATGCGATGATTGCCGAGGAATCATCTGATGAATTTCTAATTCATCGATTCTATAATTTGTTTGTGTATCAGAAATTGATTGAAGACATTATAGGAGAGGATAGTTCTGAAACTGATATGGAGTAATTGATGGATTTTACTTATGTTTGTTGTGTGTTTAGTTTGCTTTGTTTAGTTATGTTTGGTTTGTGTAGTATTTACTTTGAATTTGGATTTGGATGTGCTTACTTGTGTGTGCTTAGATCTTAGTGTTTGCCTATTGTAGAGTACTTGCTGCACTAAATATCTAAGAGTAGTTAGTATGAATGAACATATTTGGTCTCTATGATGTAACTTGAATTTTATAAATATAAGATTGTTATGTTTTGTTTGTGTGAAGAATTGTGTTGATTATTGCTTATGGTATGATGTAAATTCCTATTGAAGTGTTAAACATCATTGTGGACGTCGAATCGATCGAAAATATGAAAAAATTTTCTTACCCAAAAAAATATTTTAGACTGGCACCGCCGGCGCCAGAATGAGCGCCGTCGTCGCCCAAATCCAGAGACTCGAGAATTAATTGGCAGGATAGAGCATCATCGGCGCCCTATCTGGTGTCGCAGCCGCCCGAAGTCGGTGGTGTTCAAATTTGGTGAGTTTTGGCGACTTTTTGAAGGGATTCCTATGGAAACACTTGAGATTTTGTCCCTATCTTATAAGGAACTGCTTTTGGACGAAAAGTGTGTGCGTGTGTGTGTCTTTGGTGTCTTCTAGAGTAGTTTTAGAGAGTGTTAAGTGTTAGGGTTTTGGAGAAGAGTGTGTAGAGTGAGGATTTAAGAGGAATTCTTTCTCTAAGGAGTGAAGGAGAAGGGTTAAAGTGAGAAATTGCTTCTTCTTTTCTATTCTAAAGAGAGAATCAAGTGTTGTAAAGAAGAGAGAAGAGGATTCAAAGGAACTTGAATGGAATTGCATTTGGGAAGAGAAAGAGATAAGTTGTATTTGCTTTCGTAAATTGTATGACTTTTATTTTATATATAAAATCCATGTTTTATTGTATCTTCTCCATGAATTCTGAGTAGTCTCCCTTGTCTTTCTTCTTGCATGGAGATGTGATGATGGATTGATGTGGATTTGATGTGCTTTTAATATAATGAAGAAATTGTGATGGTTTTTTATTTCAAACTTAATTTACTTTTCGATTGGCCAATTGAAGTGTTAAAATATGTTGTTGAACATTATGTTTGAAAGCATTTAATGTCCTACAACAATAATGAAAGATCCATTCAATTTCTATGGATGAATTACGTAGTTCATGGGAATTGAGTGCAAATAAATAGGGAAATATGTTTTGATTGACTTCAATGTAGAGATTTCAGGGTGACAGGCTGAAATTCCCACATTGGTTCTAAGATTTGTAACTAATATCAACGGTTAGCCTTTGGGTGAAGGGTGAGTGGGAGCTCCGAAGTGAGAGCCAGTATCCTCCCAGCCTAGTCTTAATTTAGTGACTAAACTTAGGATATTTCAATGTTCTTTTCTTACTTAGACGAGGGGGTCCTCTTTTAAGGGTAAAGAATCATCTAAGCTCCTATTTGGTGCAATAACATAAATATTTGTTCCATATCAATCCACACATCATATTCTCATTACAAGAGGAAATATACTTTTCTCATATATCGAAAATCTTTCAAATACTTAGTTTAGTGTGTCTTTTAGTTAATTCTGTTTCTAAGGTTGTTAGAAGTAATTATAGTTAGTTAATTGTTACTGTTTCTTGCATAATAGTAGTAAGTAGTAAACTTTAATTGCAAATTAAATATCAAATTTTAGTGCTACATTATCTATATTGTGAACTCTTTCTTATATTCCAAACTTCCATGTGGGATCGATAACCAGGACTCCATTAGAGCCCTGTATTACTTGATACGATACCTATACTTGCGTTGAATGCTTGGACTTAACAAAAATTATTATAAATATATAAATTTGAGTTCAGAAATTCTTGTAATATAAGTCCGACACATCATTAAGTAGGATGGATGATATGAGAATTGCTAAATATTTTAATTAATTTAAATAGTGATGATAAACTTTTTTATTTAATTTACATTTCATTATACCATGTGAATTGTTAAAAGATGTTATGATCCATAAGTCTTGGGAATGTCTATGATAGAATCAACTAGGTTTGTCACATTTACTTATGGGGTATAGGTGGATATGCTTTGTAAGGAGATACAAATGTTAGAGAAATTTGCTTTGATGAGTTAGTCATGGATTTGTGGGAAAAAATTTATTTTTGACCAAACTTCTTTATGCACTCGAAAGTGAGTAAATAATACTGTTGCACCTATTTGACACTAGATTTTTCTACTTGCAGTTCTCAATTTCATGCAATCCTTTTTATTCATTAAAAGGAAAAGCCACTAAGTATTTGACACATGTAATGTAATTGTGACAAGTTAAGAATATTTCTATAGGGCTTTAACTTTTAAATTGCTTGTGATACATTTGGATTACCTTCTAGGACTAACAAACCCAAACATCAAGCTAGATCTGAAACAAGTAGGCTAGAACTTTTTTCTAACAATGATTACGTCTTTCTCTATTAGATCAACATTTCAAACTCTAAAATCTCATATTATTGATATGACACATGCATTGTGTGAGCCTCCTGTGTGTTGTAGCACCTAAGATTATTATTAAGTTTTTGATGTCGTTGTAGGGGAATGATGATGATTTGACTTCGAAAAAGTTTAGTTGAATTTCTAAGTCTTAGACTTGAAAAATTATAATGTTAACTATTTTGTTTTCAATTATTTTAAATGTTTTTTTGTAAAATAAAAAAAACCAAATTTTTTTTTATGTTTGATTGTGTGATTGTGTGTTGTTTTTTATTTAGTTGTGTGTTTGACTTAACAAGTTTGATTTGAACATTTAATATTAGAGGTTTTTAGTTCATTTATGTGTAGTTCACGACCTATGAGAATTGAAATAGATGATTTGATGCTAGAGAGAACTATTAGAAAAATTATGAACAAAAGAAACTTCAAGAAGTCATAGGAGAGATAAGGAAAAATGCACAAAATAACCCAGAGCCCCCTGAATCAATTCATGAACATCCATATGCACATAGACCTTTACGAGATTATGTTAACCCTACGGCTGATGAAATTCATTTAAGTATTCAAACCCTTATCGTAGAAGCTATCACATTTGAACTGAAACCTTCTATCAACCAAATGAAGCAGAATAATCAATTTGGGGGAACTTTGTATGAATATCCGAAGATAAATTTAGCAAGTTTCTTAGAACTCTGCACCACAATTCAATGTAATGGTGTTTCCAATGACATTGTAGGTTCATAATTTTTCTTTTCTATATGATGGATAAATCCAAAAAATGTGGATAAACTCGTTAGCACCAAGATAGCACCAAGATTAATTAGGACATAAAGTGACTTAGTCCATAAATTCTTAGAAAAATGCTTTCCACCTTAAAAAATGGCTGAACATAGGAATGATATTACTTCATTTTTCCAACATGAATGTGAGTATATTTATGAAGCTTGAGAATGATTCAAGGAGCTTCTTAGGAAGTGGACCACCATGTACTATCTGATTGGTTGATAATTTAGACTTTTTACAATAGTTTAGTAGGATCTCTTAAGTTTATCACTAATGATGCTTCTGGTAGTTCGTTGATGTCAAAACTGATTAATGAGGCTTATTCTCAGATTAAAGAGATGGTAACTTATAATTTCTAATGGCCTATTGAGAGAGTGAACCCAGAAAAGTAGCCAACGTACATGATACAGACATGCTTTAACTTCTCAAGTAGCTGTTATATCAAGGAAGCAAGCCTAGTTACGGATGAACCAGCCACAAGGACTACAAGCCATTGAGTAAGATTAATTCAAACAACTAGTTGATCCAAATAATTTGTCACTTGAGACCCTAAACATGTTCAAAAACAACACAAACAAGTGGTATTTTTATTTATATAACCCTAGTTGAAAGACATATCCTAATTTTAATTGGAATAACAATCAAGGGGGAGGAAACCAATAATGGAAAGTAAGAAAGCAAATCCTCTCATAAATTTGAACAATCAATATAGTTATAACCCGAGACCTCATCATCATGGTTTTAAATCAAACAAAAAATTCAAGGAAGTCTGTTTAGGGATAAAGTTGTATTGCATTTGGGGAATCAATTACAAAGTTAAGGTACTGCTGATAGGAATATAGGGAATGAACAGTGGCAGATTGCAACTCACATAGAAGTCAACCTAAAGAAAGTCTTCCTAGTGATAATGTGATTAACCATAAAGAGAACAATTGTGAGCACATTAGAGGTGGACAAGTTGTGGAGTTTGGAGGATGTGATTGAGAAAGATCTAGAGGTGAAGAAAGAGATACATGAATCTGAAAAGATATATGGACAACCATTCTATAGATTTAGGAAAATCAGTCTTGCCTATTAGGAATAACATAGAAATACTACCAACATCATTCTTTAGAGACTCCAAAAATAGAAACTGAATCAATAATTTTCTCGGTTCTTGGAAGTGTTTAAGAAGCTGATGATCAACATCACTTTTGCTAAGGCAATGGACAGATGTCGAGTGTTGCACCTAAAATATATAGTTTTTTTTATGCGCATTTTATACCTATTTTTGATAATATTGCACTTTAATGGAGGTTATTTTATATTTTTTTTTCAGGTATGATGAAAATAATTAATTATGATGAAAGCGAAAGAGGACCAAATTTCGAACAAAATTATGAAGTTTGAGAAATTTGGCCTCTGACGCCTAAGCGCCAAAGTGCCGGAGCTTAAGCGCCATAGTTAAAGTAGAATTTAAATGAATTTTGATGCCATTTTCAAGGGGTGTTTGAAGCAACTTTTGGTGGTGACTTTTTTAACTTCCTTTGGGTTGCAAATTTGAATGAAAGGATGCATCTTTTGGTGGACACATTAAATCTGGACATGATTTGAAGAGACACCAAGGCACCTTTTGGAAAATTATTAAAATGAAGCCTCATAATTTGCAAGTGGTGGTTATTGGGGTGTTAAGAGTGTTATTATTCAGTGTGTGTTATTAGAGTGTGTTAAGTTTTAGACTTATTCTTTTATATAGTAGAGAGTAGAGAGTAAGAATGGAAAAAGGGTTGGTGTGAAGCCTTCTTCTCACCAATATTCTTTTATCCTTATATTTAGTTTTTATTGAAGTTTAAAGTCTTTATTAGAGTCACCAGAGTTGGGCACCAACCTCTGTAGAGTTGTATTGTTGAAAGCAAAATTCCAAAGGAACTTTGACAGTCTGGTGGAGGGGATATTCAAATAAGTATTTATCTTTGTTTTTACATTTTGTTTTTAAGTAAGATTGTTGTGTTTTCATTATGGTTTATGCTTTCATATCAAGTTTTGTTTGTATTTACTTCATGATATCTGAGTAGTTAGTTTATCTTTTTTCTTTCTTAGATGATGAAGTAATTAAATTATGGAAATAACGTTTTGGAAAGTATAAGTGTTTAATGCTGGAATTAATTGTGATGATTCAATTCCTTAAACTTAATTTAGTTCTTGATTTGGCCAATTAAGATGTTAAAATTCGTTGTAAAATTATGTAAGATCCAATGAGGTATTGTCTCAAACAACAATTGAAAAGAATCACATGCAATTATATGGGTGAGAATTGTAGTCCGTATGATTGAATGCAAATATATTGGGAGATGTACTTTATTGGGGAGTAAAATTAGAGGGCTTTAGAGTGACAGTCTAAAGCCCCCAAATTGGTTTATTATTTTAAATATTTTTATAAGATGTTAGCCCCTAGGCAGAAGGAATTGAGGGAACTCTAGAGTGAGAGCTGGTATCTTCCTTGCCTAACCCATCTACGAAATTTCAAAATTTCAAATTAACCAATTTTCTTTATTGAACAAAGTAAGAGTAAAGAATATAATTGCTCCTATTTGACACAATACATTTAAATACTTCCACAACATAAAATTCCATAATTATTATTGATTCATTGAAGAAAGAAAAAGATATTTGATTCTTATAACTTTTATATCGTGTTTAAAGTATTGATAATTTCATTTCCTAGTTAAACTTGTTATTAAAAATATCAAAAACAACTTTTCGAAATTAAAATTTTAAAACATACTTGCAAAAATAAATTAGAAAAGTAAGAAGTTATTTTTCTTATTTCTTTAAATTTTTACACATTTCCCTGTGGGTTTGATATCTCGGGGCTTAATCAGAAAGTCCAATATTACTTGATAAACGATACGAATACTTGCGTAGAATGCCATATTATAGATCATAAATTTCATATATAAATCGTAAGCATAAATATTCTGGTGGAGTCAAGTTTTTTCGCCGTTGCTGGGGAAATTAATTAAAATTTTATTTAAAGAAAATTAAGAGAAATTAAAATTTTTTACTTTCCTTTATTTTTTTAGTGTGTTTTGTTTTATTTTATTTAATGTTTTATGCGTAGTTCAAGGTCTGAGGGACTTGTGCTTTACGACTCTAAAGAAGAAAGAACAATCAAAAAAATAAAAAAAAAATAAAATTTCTGAAAAAGATAAAAATGTTCAAGAAATGGCAAATCATCAAAATCAAAACGTTGACATCTATCAAGAATTTAGACCTATAAGAGAATATGCTAACCCTACAGTGGATGAACTTGATGGTAGTATTCAACACCCTGCTATAGCTGCTGATTCCTTTGAGCTTAAACCTGCTATTATCCAAATGTTGTCTAATAATCAGTTTGGGAGAGCACCAACTGAAGATCCTAATTTACATCTTGCCAACTTTCTAGAGTTGTGTGCTACTCTTAAATATGATGGTGTTTCAGATGATGCTATTAGACTTAGACTTTTTCCTTTCTCACTAAGGGATAAAGCTAAGATATGGTTAAATTTGTTAGCACCTGGATCTATCAGAACTTGGGGTGATTTAGCACAAAAATCCTTGCTAAATATTTTCCACCATCAAAGACTGCGAAGCTTAGAAATGATACTACATCTTTTTGTCAGTTTGAAGGAGAATCTTTATATGAAGCTTGGAAACAATTTAAAAATCTCCTCAAGAAATGTCCACATCATTCGATACCAGATGGGTTAATAATTCAAACTTTTTATAATGAATTAGTTGGATCTCTTCGATCTATTATTGATGTTACTGCAAGAGGATCACTGATGTCTAAATAGTTTACTGATGCTTATGCTTTGATAGAAGAACTAGCTACTAATAAGTTTCAAAGGCCTTCTGAAAGGTTAAATCCTAAAAAGGTAGCCAATATTCATGAAAATGATGTTTTGATGATGTTAGCAAATCAAGTTTTTGCAATTTCAAGGTTGATAAACCAAATTGGAATAAATTTTTCTCAGCCAATTGCCGTGATTGAAGAAAATTCATTAAGTCAAATGGTTGATTCTCATACTTCACTAGGAACTTTGAATGCTATAAGTAAACCTAATAACCCTTATTCTAATTATTATAAACCAGGTTGAAAGATTCATTCAAACTTAAATTGGAATACCAATGATCAGGGTGGTATTAATCAACAATGGGGAGACAACCAAGTAAACCCATTGGAAAACTGGAACAACCAAGGGAATAATAATTATAGACCAACCTATCCTCCAGTTTATAATAATGCTTCACAATTTAAGGAGAAGAAGTTGTCTATTGAAGAAGTGGTGTTACAAATAGGAAATTAATTGCAAAGTCAAGGAGCTACAATAAGAAATATTGAAAAACAATTGGGACAGATTGCCAATTCATTAAGTAATAGATCCCATGGTATGCTTCCAAGTAATACTAAAGTAAATCTAAGAGATAGGAATAAAGAGCATGTAAAAGCAATTCAACTAAGAAGTGGAAGAGAGTTGGAAGGTAGAGTTAAAAGAGAAATTGAAGTAGAGAAAGAAGAGATCGAAGAACCAAAAGAGGATGCTTAGAAAGGTTTGGAAAGACATATTTCTCCACTTAAGGAAGATTTGAAAAAACCACCACCTCCATTTCCTCAAAGGCTTTGTCAGAAAAATTAGATAAGAAATTTTCAAAATTCTTGGAGATATTTAAGAAGCTTACAATTAACATTCTATTTGTTGAAGCCTTAGAACAGATGCCAAGCTATGTGAAATTTATGAAGGATATTCTCAGCAAAATAAGGAAGTTTGAAGATAATGAGACAGCGGCACTTACTGAGGAGGGCAATGCAATAATTCAGAAGAAGCATCCTGAAAAGCTTAAGGTTTTTGGTAGTTTCACAATTCCATGTGCAATTGGAGATAAATTCTATGGAAAAGCATTATGTGATTTGGGTGCAAGCATTAACCTTATGCCTCTATCAATATTTAAAAGACTGGGATTAGGAGAAATAACTCCAACTAATGTAACTCTGCAATTAGCATATCGTTCGATCACCTATCCTAAAGGAGGTATATGATCCCCGATAGATATAAGTGCAACGGATGCCAGAAACTTGGTTCCGCTGGACAAATGTGCTGATGATTTAAGATATGAAAATAATGATTTTATAATATGCGATACACCGCAAGTATACATATCGTTTATCAAGTAATATAAGAATTTCTGATTAAGCCCCGAGATATCGAACCCACAGGGAAAACGTGAAATCTTTAAAGGAATCAAAGAAATTATCTTTTTACTTTCTTTAATTGTTTTAGAAAAAGTATGTCTTAATTTTGAAAGTTTTGAAAGTTGATATGTCTTTAGAAATTTTCTTAATAAAATGCTAAACAAAAAATTAAAATTACAATAACTAGTAACACTGAATGAAAAATACTATTAACTAGAATATCTTTTTCTTTCCTTTCATGAAGTAGTAATAATTTTTAAAGTATTGTTGTGAAAGTATTCAAATATTTGTTGTGACAGATAGAATCAAATGTGTTCTTTACCCTTACTTGGTTCTATAAAGAACATAAGTTAATTTGAAATTTATATTATTTTGAACATGGTTAGGCAGGGAAGATACCAGTCTCTCACTCTAGAGTTCCCTCGATTCCCACCACCCTGGGGCTAACTTCTCATAAAAAACTCAAAACTTCAAACCAAATTAGGGGGTTTTAGCCTGTCACTCTAAAATTCTCTAATTTTACTCCCTTTTATAAAAATATCTTCTAATATAACATTCAATTATATGGACTACAGTTCTCACCCATATAATTTCAAGTGATTCTTACTAAGTTTTATGAGACAATACCGCGTTGGATCTTACATAATCTCAAGAAATTTTATAACTAAACAAGCCAAATTAAGAAGTAAACAAAGTTTTTGAAATCAATCTTCACAACTTCTTCCAACTTTTTAACACTTATACTTTCCATAACAATTCTCTTTAAATTAATTACTTCTCCATTTAAGAAAGAAAAAGATAAAGTAAGCTACTCAGAATGCATTGAGAAAATATAAAAACTCATTTATTTGAAATTAAAAACAACGATAAGAAAAATAATAAACGAAAACAAGTATTAATAAACTAAATAAAAGTAAACACTTATATGAAAATCCTCTCCACAAGACTAAGGAAGTTCCTCTGAAACTTTGACTCTTTGCTAAACTACTTCTCAGAGCAAGTCTCCCAACTCCGTTGACTTAGAATACAGGCTTCAGACTTCAATAAAAACTAATCTAAAATAAAGAAAAGAAGTGGGAAGAAGAATACTTAACTCCGACTCTTTTCTCCTTTCTACTCTCTACTACTCTAAATAAAAACTTTTAAAATGCAGTGGAAGAACAATGGAAGTACTATTCAAAATGCAGTGGATGAGTCTCCTTAAATTGCCTCCCCTAAATCTTTCCTAAGACTCTCTTTAAATAGTAAACCAAAAGGTGCCTTGGTGTCTCTTCAAAATGTGTCCATATTCGATGTATCTACCAAGGAACACACCCCTTCATTCAAACTTGCCGCCCAAAGGAAGTTATGGACGTTACCACCAAGAGTTGCATCCCATCCCCTTTGAAATTGGCGTCAAATCCATTTGAATCTCCATTTTTAACTGTGGCGGCTAAGCGTCGGCCCAGTGGCGCTTAGCCGCCAGTGACAAATTTTTTATTTTTCAATTTTTTTGCTCCAAATTTGATCGAATTTTGCTCCTTTCATCATGACCATCCATTTTCATCATACTTGCAATAAAAACACAAAATACCTTCCATTAAAGTGCAATATCATTAAAAATAGGTATAAAAATATGCATAAAAATACTATATGTTTTAGGTGTATCAAAATCCACCAAACTTAAAATATTACTTGTCCTCAAGTGACAGTTAATCTCATAGAACATTTTAGCATGCAAATTATGTAATGAGTTTTTTAGGAAGACAACAAAATTTTGTTCTATAAATGGAATAGTCCAATTTAGAAAAAATTTTAGTAATTAAAACCAACTTAAAGTTTAGAAAGTTCTTAAGTAAAAGAAAATGATAAATATAAGTCTCTATCTATTTCAGAAATATTTGTAGATTTTTCAAAATTTAGGATTCAAACATTTATTTTTCTCACTTAAAAATCATTATTTGAAAAATAATTTTACTTACTATACTACAACTTTAAGCTTTAGATTTTCTCTGAACTTATATCTTAAAATTTCGGTATGAATCCAATTTTTGATTAGGCGCTTAAATTCTCAAGCTTCTCCTCCCTTTTCATGTACTATACTTTTTTTTATTATTATTTTTATTTTTTATAAGGCAAGGATTACTATACCTGGATAGACCTTTAATGATTTTGAATTCCATCCTTCCATTTAAAATAAAGTTCAGATATACATCTTTCACTTAAAAATCATAATAATAGTATCTGAAAAATACTCTTCAATAAAAGAAATTTAAGCTTTGAAGAATAGAAGTCAAATCATCCATTTATCCAAAAATACAAAACTTCTTACTAAAGATAGTTTAACTTTATTTAACACTTCTTCATTAAGATAATTTTAACTTTAAGTTTTTCATGTTTACTATAAATTTTAACTAAATTCTTTTATTCATTTCTATATTCAAAATTTTGTTCCCCTAATATAACTTCATGTACATAATTGTTCTCAATCAAAAATAAGATTTATTTTTAAGTATTCTTGAGAATCAAATAAAATTTTAGGTTTTTGAAAATCTTTGTTTTTAAAATCCCCAAAAAAATTTAAATTTTTAATTAAGATAAAACATTTAAGCATAAGAAATGATACATGGGTGAGAAATAAAAACTAACATATCATGCTTGCAGGAACTTTTAATATCCTAATATGCAAGTATAACAATTTAAATACAGGAGTAAAATGAAATCAAATTTAGTTTTTCAAAACATTTTTTTTATAATAATAAGAAAAGTAAAAAATTTCAGAAGACTTCTACAGTAGTGGAGGTTTTCAAAGCAAATACACACCAACTAAAATAACACACTGATACAGATAACAAATGATAGTGGAATTTGAAGTATTTTAAACATGTAGTTTTCCATAGTAGAAGTTCCTAATAGAGGTTTATAATTTCCTAATAGTTTTTGAAATTAAAGTACAAACTACTAAAAACTCTGACATAACATACACATAAAAACATTTACTATTACACACTACCACACAACAACATATAAAATCAACAATAAAACAACATTAATACCTGAATATGCATAATAGATAAACAGTACAACAACAATCTTCATACTATCAAGGTTCACATCATAACACAATCATCAAACAAAATACTAGATAAAGTACACAGTGACATAACAATCAATACAAAAACTAAAACAAACAACATACATCTACTCTTCATCCTCATCATCATCATCATCATCTTGCTCGTTCCAATCTCTTGATGGCACATAAGGTATAGAATGGATGAGGTGGCATCTCAACACTCTGATCTCCTCTAATTAGTCTATCCAAATTTTGCTGATAATTCTCCTCATATTCATCATGTTTTACAATATATCTCTCAACATTATCCAACTTACCATCCATATCTCTCACATGCTCTCGAGTAAGGCTCACTTTTTTCAAAATCTTTCTTAATAGACCAATCTGTGAATCAGTAGATGACGAAGCACGTAAAGTAGTAGCACGAGAAGTAGAAGTAGCAGAAGCAGAAGCAGGAGAAGCAGAAGCAGTAGAAGCCCTACCAAATCCTCCTCTCCAACCAAACTCTGAATGTACAGTGTAAGCACCAACGTTTACACTAATAATTGGTCTCAATGGCTGATGTACCTCTTCCCAGGTTTCAAATTTCACTCTAGATCATTCACACAGTGATTGAATCAAGGAAGGAAATCCCATACCTGTAGTCGTGGTTGATCTAGCACAATTCAAAACATAATAAAAAATTTTGCTTCCAATATCAATAGGCTTCCCATGCTGAATACAATGGTTCAACACTGCTCTTTCTCTCGTCACTTCACTGGTATGACTTGAAGGTAAAAACTTAGATGAGATAAAATAATGCCATGCCTTAGAAATGGCATTCATATTGGAAGCAGGAAAGTTCACCCTTCTATCATTTGTAATTTTCCATAACCCTCTTCCATGAGTCAGATATTCTATATTCTCATCTAATTCTCCTTCCGAAGGATGATAGTTAGAATAAAAACAGAACATGTCAGGAGGTAGTCCATAAAAGGTATTGATTGCACCTGAAAAAAATTTTACTTTATGCCTCCTAACCATCACCTGATTTTCCTCTGCAGCAAGTAAATTTGCATAAAATACTCTTACCATAGAAACAACAACAACAGCGGAGAAGCAATAGTAATTCTGCCAGTTTTTTCTTGCAATCATATCTTCAATCACCTCTCCTGGCTCACTAAACACACGCTCAGGAATTAACTTACGTGACTGCAATGCATCGACGTATCGTTCCTCAGCCCTCAAACTAACAAATTTGTCAGAATCAAACTTCATCTTTTCTCGTGCACGCTTTGACTTTGGAGCCATCTCCAAAAATTCACAAAAATTCCAAAATCAAACTAAATTCGCTAAATTATCTTCCAAAAGATATTTTCACTAAATCCAAGCAATTTATCAAGCTTTTCCTCAAATTTTCACCATGAATAGTGAATTTATGATCTTCCAAAATGTACTCAAAATACATGGTGAAAATAAAAAATTTTTACTTAGGAGTAGTGCTCTTACCTCAAGGAATCCAAATCTAACAATTTTTGTTGAGATCGGCTCTTAAATGATCCACAATATGATACCCTAGACTCCTCTTTCGCGACAAAGCAAAGGTTGAAGACATTGGGGCGTTTGAAAATGAAAATTTTCGGGTTTTAACTTTAGGAATCAATTTTCGTGAACTGGCGCCTAAGCGCGAACTATCAGCGCTTAGCCGCGAAATCTGGCGCGTAAGCGCCGGTATTCGGGCGCTTAGCCGCCGGTATTCTGGCGCTTAGCCGCCAGTACCTAAATTTTTATAATTAAGGTATATGCACTAAATAACTTGGTTAATTACCCTTAATTAGTCCAAAATAATTAATTTTCCCCACATGAATCTTCTAATACTCCAAATCAAAATTTAATAGCCATTGATTCCATATAAATTTCACAAAAACACAAACTTATATTAAAACAAACATAATACTTAATACAGTACTAGAATTTTTATCTAAACATAAAGGATAAAATTCTCAAAATACAAGACACTATAATCTTAAACTGATAAGTGTACATCTCTACGATGTACCCATCACATCATCAGGCATATATAAAAACATTAAACACATTAAACATGAACTCACAAGAACACTAACATAACATATAAGACACTAAACAAATAGAAACAAAACACTTTTAATTCCACTCTCCATTAGGTGGAATATAACCAGGACCACTATTATTCTCATTTGACACTTCAAGAATATGAATTTGATAGAACGAGCGATCATTGTTCATTCTTATATCATTTTCTTTAATCCATTTATTCTTCACAAACAATCGCCTTATCTATTTCTTCCACATACCTTGAATGATTGAATTGTATCTTGAGTTGCCATCCCATGTGATCCAGATGTAAAGTAATATCATTGATCTTCGCTTCCATTGCAGTCACCTGGGCTTCAATTTTTGCAATCATCTCTGCAATACCTTGAATGCTAACAGCCATATATCCATTAAATAACTCCATAGCACTATCACTAATGAACTTACTTTTATCAAAATCTTGCTTCTTCTTCATCTCCTTCTCCCCGGAAGACATGGTGCTCAAAATTCTCTTCTTAGACTTCAGAAATGAAAATAGGACTTGGGGCAAGTGTTTTCCTTAAGTGAAGACCTTTTTATAGACTTGGGAGATGCTAGAATATTCTCTAACACATTTAGAATCTCCTAAATAACTCCTACAACTTCTCCCCCATGATCTAGGCTCTAAATTCACATTTTTCATGTTTTTTATAACTGTAGCATCTAAGCGCCAACTAGTTGGTACTTAGCCGCCAGTGCATAATTTAGCATAGGTCTGCTAATTGTCAAAATTCTCATTCTGACATTTCCAAATCATCAATTAAGGTCAAATAAACTCCACTTAAGTTTAAAAACTCCAAATTACTACCACTAAAAACATAAAAACAAACCAAACAAAGCAAACAAAACACACAAAACAAACATAAAGCAAAGCACATCGATAAATATGGGTTGCCTCCCACAAAGCGCTTATTTTAATGTCTTCAGCCTGATATACCCAGAACTCATTCTGAGTGACCCAACATTAAATTCTCATCAGATTTAGATTTATTGACTGAAAAATATGGTTTAAGTCTATGTCCGTTAACTTTAAATATTTTTCCAGTCTTAGGATCTTGAATATCTATAGCTCCATAAGAATAAACATGTATCACAATGAATGGACCCATCCACCTGGACTTATCTAGCATTATACATCAAAACTTGTTGTCCTGGTACAAGATTTTTAGTAAGAATCTTCCGATCATGCCATAACTTCATCTTTTCCTTATAAATCTTAGCATTTTCATAATATTCATTCCTAATTTCTTCAAGCTCATTCAATTGCAATAATTTCTTTTCAGCAGCATCTTTCAAATTATAATTTAACTCTTTAATAGCCCAATAAGCCTTATGCTCAAGTTCAAACGGTAAATGACAAGCTTTTCCAAAAATCAACCTATATGGGGACATTCCTATAGATGTTCTGTAAGCAGTCCTATAGGCCCACAAAGCATAATCCAGTTTAATTGACCAATCCTTTCTATTTGGATTAATAGTTTTTTCCAATATTCTTTTAATTTCACGATTTAATAATTCAACCAAACCACTTGTCTGCGGATTATAAGCAGTAGAAATGTGATTATTAATATGATATTTCATTGCTAACTTCCCAATAATCGCATTTCTAAAATGACTTCCTCCATCAGTTATGATTGCTCTTGGTATTCCAAATTTGCAAAATATATTCTTTTCTAAATACTTTGCAACACTTTGAGCATCACATCGAGGTAAAGCAATAGCTTCAATCCATTTGGAAACATAGTCTACTGCTATCAAAATATAAACTTTTCTGAAAGATGGTGTAAATGGTCCCATAAAATCTAATCCCCAAATATCAAATATTTCAACTTCCAACATATAATTGAGGGGCGTCTCATTTCTTCTAGAAATATTGCCTACACGCTGACATCTATCACAATTTTTAATATAAACATTCACATCCTTAAAAATTGTAGGCCAATAAAATCCTGATTGTAATATTTTATATGCAGTTTTATCACTTCCAAAATGTCCCCCATAATAAGAATCATGACATTTTTGAATAATTTCACAAGTCTCTTCCAAAGGTACACATCTTCGAATTATAAGATCATTTCCTTGTTTATATAAAAATGGGTCATCCAAAAAATAAGTCTTAGCATCACACAGAAGTTTCTTCTTTTCATGATATGTCAAACCATAGGGTATAATATTACTAACAATAAATTTTACTATGTCTGCATACCACGGAACACTCCATTCTTTAACAGTGAACAATTTTTCATCAGGAAAATGTTCATTAATTTCTTCAATATCACAGAAAGATTTTTCAATTTCAAGCCTGGACCAATGATCAGCAATTTGATTATCAGGACCCGTCCTATCTACTATCTCAAAATCAAATTCTTACAAAAGAAGAATCCATCTTATAAGTCTCAGTTTTGCATCATTTTTCTTCATTAAGTATTTGATAGCAGAATGATCAGTATGCACAACACATTTAGTTCCAATTAAATATGATTGGAATTTATTAAAGGAAAATACTATAGCTAATAACTCTTTCTCAGTAGTGGTATAATTAATTTGAGCTTCATTAAGAGTTTTACTAGCATAATAAATTACTTTGAAAATTTTATCATATTTCTGACCCAAAACAATATCAATAGCATAATCACTAGCATCACACATTAATTCAAAAGGTTTTTCCCAATTTGGTGAAATTATTACAGGTGTAGTGATTAATTTTTCTTTTAATGTTTCAAAGGCTTTATGGTAGTCATCATCAAAATTAAAAATTGCATCCTTTTCCAGTAAACGACATAAAGATTTTGTAATCTTTAAAAAATTTTTGATGTAACGCCTGTAGAATCCAGCATGTTCTAAAAAACTTCTAATTCCCCTTACATTGGTTGGGCAAGGTAAATTAGATATAACTTGAATTTTTTTAGGATCTACCTCCAAACCTTTTTCTGAAATCCGATGTCCCAAAATAATTCCTCCTGCTACCATAAATTGGCATTTTTCCCAACTAAGGACCAAATTAGTTTCTTCACAACGTTTTAGAACTTTATATAGATGTTCTAAACATGATTCAAATGAAATTCCAAACACTGAAAAGTCATCCATAAAAACTTCAATCCCATTTTCAATTAAATCACAATAAAGAGCCATCATACATCTCTAAAATGTAGCAGGGGGATTACATAAACCAAAGGGCATTCTTCTAAAAGCAAATGTATCATAAGAACTGGTAAACGTAGTTTTGTCTTGATCCTCATGAGCAATTTGAATTTGGTGGTAACCAGTATATCCATCCAGAAAATAAAAGTATTTATGCCCAGCCAGCCTATCCATCATTTGATCTAGAAAAGGGAGTGGAAAATGATATTTCCTTATGGCAAGGTTTAATTTTCTATAATCAATGCATATTCGCCACCCTATGACTTGTCTTGTTGCTATCATTTTATTCTTTTCATTAACAGTCACAGTTACTCCTCCTTTCTTAGGAACACAATGAATAGGACTAACCCATGCACTATCTGAAATAGGGTAGATAATTCCAGCATCCAACCACTTTAAAATTTCTTTCTTAACAACTTCTTTCATGATAGGATTTAATCTCCTTTGGGGATCAGCCCGCAGTTTGCAATTATCTTCCATAAGAATTTTGTGCATACAAATTGAAGGACTGATTCCTTTAATATCAGCAATTGTTCTTCCAAAGGCTTTCTATTGCTTCTTCAGAATTTCAAGCAAACTCTCTTCTTCTTTTTCAGTTAATTGAGAGGAAATTATAACAGGCAAGGTTGAGGATTCACCTAGAAAAACATACTTCAAATGATCATGAAGCATTTTTAACTCAAGTTCGAGAGGTTTTTCAATTGATGGACCATAAGATTAATCTTTTTCAGTCATATCCAACAATTCAAAACTTTTATGAACATACTTTAAATCTTCTTCTTGAAAATCTTCAGAATCAAATAACTCCTCTTCTTGCTTATATTCAAATTCTTCTCTTTCAGCTTTCTCTTCATAAGTTGATTTGAAATGACATTAACTTAAATATTTGATAAAATCCATCCTAAAACACTCATCTTCTTTACCTCTTGCAGGATATTTCAGTGATTTTGAAATATTAAATGTAACAGTCTGATCATTAACCCTCATCGTTAATTCTCTTTTTGCACATCTACCATGGCTCTGCCTTTAGCTAGAAAAGGTCTCCAAAAAATTATGGGTATCTGTTTATCTTCCTACACATCTAACACAATGAAATCCACAGGAAAAATAAATTGATCCACTTTTACGAAAATATTTTCCCACAATTTCAATTTTTGACCCCCGGGGCCCCCTCAAATGCCCTTGAAATTGCCCAAAATTTGCAAAATTGCCTAAATTATCCAAAATTCCTCAAAATAAATCCTAAACATTCCCCCCAATCAAATTGATCATCCATGACCAATTACACCAGAATTTTCCAAATACCCCCTCAATACCCTCCAAATACCCAAAATACCATTTTAACCCAAAAATTTCAAAAATTCAGAAAATTGCCAAAATATTCCAGAAAATCCTAAATATTTCCAATTTCATTTTTTTCAACTACACCATAAGCCAATTTTGTCAATTTAGACCACTTTTACAAAAATCCCCAATTTGACCTATTTTTAACCTAAGTGGACCCAATGTCCAACCAAGCCACTCCAATTGACCTCAATTTTGATCCAATTCAATCCTAAGCTTCAATTTAATATCCCCAATATCATCATGTGGATCAAATTACAATTTGAAGCTCAAAGCCCAATTTTGGCCCATAACTTAAACTTAGCCCAAACCAACCCAAATCAACTCCAATTAACCCAAAGCTTTTCCTTAACCTTCCTAACATCCCCACAAACAAAATACTAGCATGATTTGCCCCAATTTTGAAACCAAAATCCACCCAAACCTAACCCAAACCGAAAATCCCTAATTTGGCCTAAATCCATCATGAACCCAAATGAGCCCAAATCCCAAAATCAAAACCCAACCAAAGATGAAAAAACTCTTTGTCACACCCCCATAAACATTTTTAAACATTAATTTTACATCAAACCCAACATTGGTCCAACCTTAACCCATGTTAGCCCAATTTGATCCACTTTGGCCTCATTACCAAAAAGCCTAAGTTGAACCCAATTCAACTCAAAATCACCCCAAACTTATTCCAAATTACTCATGGCACATTCTTAAACCAATCCCAACATTTATTTGACACAACCCCTCACCAATTTTCATCCATCAATTTATTTCAAAACATAAAAGCCCACTTCCTTAAACCATTTTAAAATCCCATCCAAAATGATTTAAAAAAGCCCAAGACTTATTCCAAAGCCCACATGAAGTTTCCTCTCATCATCCATTTAGTAGAAATCATCCCTAAGTCCTAAATCAATAATCAAATCATTCCAAATCAAGCCTCATGCTAATTTCCCCTAAACTCATAAACAATACCAAAATCCATTTCCATGTAAAAGAGCCAAGCCAATCCTAAGCCAAATGGAGCCATTGAGCCATGCACAAGCCACATGAGAGCCATGGAAGCTACTTTACACATCACCAAGCCATTAATGGTAAGAGAGGGGTACTCTTTCCTAACCTATGATTAAACATTTTAACCTTACCCATGCTTCACCTAAACCCAAAATTAATCTAAATAAGCTTGGATGGAGTCTTCTCCACTCAAAACCAACTGACTCACCTGACTCACCTGACTCCCCACAGCACCCAAAGTCCCTTAGTGGGTGCACCTAGCCCAAAAGCATGGTTTGACCAAACCAAACCCAAAATGAGCCTTACCCCTTACCACTTAAATCAAACTCCTTTACACATGTCAAGCCTCAATTGAACTCACCAACTTCTAGCCCTGACACCACTGAGTCAGATGGTGACCCATGCCTGGTCGGCCAGCCACCACAGCCGCCGGAAAACACCAGGTCGAGAGCCTTATTTGGCTTCAAAAAATTCAAACCCACTGGCTGAGTTGTCCCAACCCAAATGGACACCATGGCTGTTCTTCTCCTCCCTTGAACAACTGATCCCAGCCTCCAATTGCCCCTGGGAAGCCCTCAAGCCACCTCTATTTAAACACCACCACCTCTCAGCCAAATAAGGTGCTGAATAAAACCTTACCAAAACTCTGCCAAAATCACTCCAGACCCTTCTCCAAACAGAGAGCACTTGATCCCCACTGAAATCCAGCCCTAAAACCCTCTCTGTGAGCTCAAATTTTCAGCTCAAAATCTACCCAAAAAATAGGACACTTCACCACAGTGAGCCAATCTTCAAATTGATTGACTCTACACCTTCACCAGACCAAGAGAAGAAGTTCCTCATCAAAAGCCCCCTCTCCAGGCCATCCATTTCTTCTATCGGCCAAGCATTGAAATCAGGCTTGGTGGAATTCTGGTCTAGACAATTCACCAGGGCCAGAGGCTTCATCCCTAGGCTCCTCCAGCTCTGAAAAACGTGCCAAGCCCCTCTGATTGAAGCTTCACTTCTCAGAGCCAAGGTATGGAACTCCTCCTTCCTGAGAGCTTCTTTCAATTATCCATTTTCTTTGAGTTGATTTCAATGCATGTTAGCCATATGGATTTGTAGCTCTAGTGTAGACGAACACATAGAATCAAATTTTATGTAAATTGGTTAAGAAATTAGGGAGATAATTAGGGTTTTAGTGTGGACGGCTCTCGGGACACACCAGTCGGAGACGATGACCAGCAGCCGTCGGATCGCGTGTGTATCGAATGGACGATCCAGATTGAACCGGAAGAGGAGATGAAGCGAGACCGCGGGACGCGGGGCTGTTAACTCAGGTGGCGGCGTCAAATAGGAGCGTGCCACATGGGGCTTCGGAGCTGTCGAGGTTGATGCGGCACTGACTGGTTTAAATAAAAAATAGGATATTTAGGAATTATTTAAGTACCCAGAACTTCAAAAATCCATATCTTTGTGTAGAAAAATCACAAAAATAAAATAAAAATACCCACTTGCTCAGTGAACAAAGGAGAACAATGTGGAAAATAATTAAGTTATTTTGATGAGTATTTTATTTTTAATTAATTATTTACTGATTTCAGTATTTTAATTTTTCATGCATGCATACAATTCACCATGGCATGAGACCATAGGGCTTTTGTTCTTGGGAACATTCCCTAAATTTTCCAAGGCCAGAGGCTATCTCTATGGCAAGACATTGATTTTTCAAATTTATGTGTCTGTTTTGCCATTTTAATTTCAGTAATTAACATGTTG
This sequence comes from Papilionanthe hookeriana x Papilionanthe teres, assembly GCA_022702705.1. Lineage (NCBI taxonomy): Eukaryota > Viridiplantae > Streptophyta > Magnoliopsida > Asparagales > Orchidaceae > Papilionanthe > Papilionanthe hookeriana x Papilionanthe teres. The sequence continues at coordinate 146,092,603 of CM040427.1, forward strand.
CTTAGAAAATTCTAGGAAACTTTAGGAAGGCATCTTATGACTAGAGGATTGTAGAAAAATTTTGGTTTGGTTTAATTCCTTAAGAATAACCCTAATTGGTCTAAACACCCAAAACTGAATTTTAATTAATTAAGACTAAGCACACATCAAAATTACTTGAAAACAATTCTCCACTGATCTTTAGAGTTAGAGGATTCTCACATAAAATTTTGAAATCAATTGAAAATGATTAGCCCCACTAAATGAATTATTTAAGCGACATGATCATTATTAAATTTTAAAAATTCATAAAACCCAAAATATATTTCAAAAATTCACCAAATTGGTTTTGGGACTTCTCTGATATAAGAGGAGTCTAAGAAAATTAAAATTTGAATTTTTCAAAAATTTTCATTTTTAATCATATTTTTACTATTTTAATAATTAAAAAATAATAAAAATCACAAAAATATTAAAAATCATATAAATGTCATATTTTGCCTCCTAATCACTTAGGAACAAACCAAATATTTTTCTCAAGTCTATAGGTTAAGATATTAAATTTTAAAGGTTTAAAACAACTTTTAATATTAAAAAATGGATTTTTCAACATTTTCACTAAACAAAGAAAAATCAGAAAAATTTAAAACTTGCTTCTCTGAACTCATTGAGGTTAGAGAGATTTATGAAAAATATAAAATCCATTTTTCAATCTTAAATTTATTTTATAATTAATTAACACTCTAAAACTAAAAATAATTATAATAAAGAAATTATAATTCAAAAAATCACCAAATTTGGTCCAAGTGAACCTCTAGTTAGTAGAAACATCCCATAATTTTCCTAAGAATAGAAACCTCACCTTAGTCATGTTGTTGAATTTTCATTGAAAACCCTCATTTTCTCACAAAAATAAATATATAAATTAAATTAGATTCAAAAAAATCACATTTTCTCCTCTAATGTCTTAGTTGACATATGAGTGAAGTGACATAAAAATTTTAAGTTCATTTGAGCTTAATTTGATGAGTTATGAAATAAATAAACCTAAAGGGGCATAAAGGTAATTAAAGACTTTAACCCTAATTAATATTTAGGTCTAATAAAAAAGGGAGGGTAAAATATCTGATCTTAATTTTTTTCATTGGATGATTGAAACTTAAATAATTAAGAGGTAGAAACCCATTAATCATCATAAAAATATTTAAAGTAAAACTTAATTAATTAAATAATTAAAATTTTGGAAGAATAATCAAAATTTGGATTATTAAAGTTGGGGATATGACTTAGGAAGATACCAATTCTTTAATTTGAAATCCTCAAGTAAATTACTTTAATAATATTTAACTCTTAATTAAACTGAAGATGCTAATTGGAATTAATAATTAAGTAATTAAAATGAAAATAACCCATAATTAAATTAAACTTTAAAATATTAAGTGATTTAAATAACTTAATTAAATAAAATTAACAACAGTAAAATTAATTTATCACTTGAAAACAAACCTTAAACAAATTTAAAATATTAAAATTAATCTGAAATATTAAGATCATTAAAAATATAAAGATTTAATTGAATTAAAACAACTTGAACACTATTCCAAACTTAAAATTATTAATTAAAGTTTTATAACTAAATCAAATCAGTTTAAATCATCAATTCCAATTTTAAATTAAGAATTGTTAAAATCTTTAACAAACTAGTTTGCCCCTAAAAGCATTCATTATCATAACTCTTAAATGAAGCATTAAGTGAAATTTCACTTTACTCATCGGATAATCAGACATCCTAGTTCACTGAGCAAGAAGCAAAACTTAAGTAAATTCTTGGATGATTAATTCACCAGTACAATAAAATTCATTTGAACTCAAAATAATCTCAGAAGTATTGAAAAGATGTTTAGAATTCGTCCTAAGAACTTTCTCAATACGATGAGATGTTTTAGAAGAACAATTGAAATTAATTGTTCTTTGATGAAGAAAATCATCCTTAACAAAACACAAGAACCTAGACGTCATAGAAATTAACTAGCTATAGGATTAGGACTCTGGTAGACAACCAGAACCTTCCCTTAGCTTTACCTAGGTGTTTCTTGCAAATATACAAATGCTTTAACATGTGTTTTAAGTGTAGCTTGGAATGACGGGAAGACCCTCCAGGTACGCTTTTATTTTATTGCAATTTACTGACCTGTACTGCACTTTACTATTCTTGCATGTTAAACAAGAATGTCACCCTGCATGAAAACTAAAACCTTTAGGGTAGCCACAAAACTAAAACCCAAAACTAAACTAAAAATCACAACAAGATAAAATTTACCACCACAACATTTCAAAATATAAAATAACTCAAAATTTAATCACAAACAGAACACAAAACTACAACTACAACTAAATTAAAACATCTCGTTGGATGATCGGGAATACCTCGGATGATGTAACCTACGTGTTGCTAACAGGATTTCTCACGGTCTAAATGAAAGTGTGGAACTCATTTAGTTGATTTTAGCAAATTTATCTGGACTAAGTGAATCCGAGGAAAATAACGGTGCCAGAATGATGGAACCGTGGGATCTTAACCGATGTTGTTATAATCAACTTTAAGATTCCCCTAACAAAATATTAAATTACCTGAACCTTAAGTCTCTTCTAAACCAAAACACTTCTCTCATCTCATGATTTTCACTTTCTAAAACTAAACCTCTGCAACAACAAGGAGTTTGGAGCATAGTGGGCAGCACGGCCATCGTCGTCAGCAAAATTGGAATCTACATTAGCAAAACCTTTCCTAGAATTAAATAACCAAGCCTTAGGATTTTGAGGTAATATGCCTAGTGTAACATAAATCCTCACATTTTCGTTAGGCATTTGCATAATCATGTTATGCAAATTAAGCCCTAACCGGTCTTAGGACTCCAAGGTAGTCGTTTGGTACGATACAAACCCTCACATCTTCCAGGTTATTTGTATGATCATGTCATACGAATATAAGTCCTAATTAATTAAAATTGACAGGATTACAACATTAAATAATACTCTTAAACTGAAGCCAAATAATTAGGATAGTTTGGGAAGTTGCCAAGATTCTTCTTGGATCTCCAACTTCTACTTCTCTTCCATTGGACTCCTAAAATAAACTGTTCTAAATTTGAGCTAATCCCTTTTGAAATTCCAAAATTCAATCCTTTGAAACCTCAAACTTTAAAATTCTTGAGGGCAAAACCACTGATCATTATCGAGAGTTTTCTTATGTGATTCCCGTCATTTAAGATGTAATTAACTATAGGGGCTTACCCTTATAGGGAACTTTAAGAACCCAGGTAATATAAACCCTGCTTAATTCCTTTATATTAAGCAGGGGAACTTGTCGGCTTATAAAAATTGGTTTGCAGACCAAACAGATGTTACAAATCTTCTATTTTATTTAATCGAGCCCCATCATCAAGTAGTTTGTCTATTCCTCGGAATAGATACACGGTTTGTGATGTGGTGCTCATTTATATAAACTATTTGGGATGTGAGATCAGTTTGATTTCATATCTTAAAATTTTCAAACTTAAAATTATTTTCAAGATCAAATGCTACTTTGTAAATTATTTAAAACTATATATAAAATAAACTTAATTTAAAATAAAACTCGCTGACAACTTCTGTAGGCGACCCCTTTTTTAAAATACAACACAAAAACCTATAAATATGCTGACATCATCATGACCATCCATTTTCATCATACCTGCAAGAAAAACACAAAATACCTTCCATTGAAGTTCAATATAATTAAAAATAGGTATAAAAATGTGCATAAAAATACTATATATTTTAGGTGTATCAGTATAGAAGATGCTTTGGTAAAAGTGGATCAATTTATCTTTCCTGTTGAATTCAATGTGCTGCATATCGAGGAAGATAAAGAGATACCCATAATTTTAGGAAGACCTTTCCTAACCACAGGCAGAGCAATGATAAATGTGCAAAAAGGGGATTTAACAATGAGGATTAATGATCAGACTGTTACATTCAACATTTCAAAATCTATGAAATATCCTGCAAGAGATAAAGATGGTGAATGTTATAGGATGAATGATATCAAGTATTTGAGCGAATGTTGTTTCAAATCAGCTTATGAAGAGAAATCTAAAAGAGAAGGATTAAAACATGAGTAAGAAAAGGAGTTACTTCATTATGAAGCTTTTAATGAGGAAGATTTAAATTATGTTCGTGAAACTTTTGAACTGCTGGACATGACTGAAAAAGATGAATCTTTTGGTCCATCAATTGAAAAACCTCCTGAACTTGAATTAAAGATGCTTCCTGATCATTTGAAGTATATTCTTCTAGGTATGTCCTCATCTTTGCCAGTGATAATTTCCTCTCAATTAACTAAAACAGAAGAAGAGAGTTTGCTTGAAGTTTTAAAGAAGTAGAAGAAAGCTTCTGATGGGCGATAGCTGATATTAAAGGAATCAGTCCTTCAATTTGTATGCATAGAATCCTTATGGAAGATAATTGTAAACCTAGAGCTAAACCTCAAAGGATATTAAATCTTATTATGAATGAAAGATGTTGTTAATAAAGAAATTTTAAAATGGTTGGATGTTGGGATTATCTACCCTATTTCAGATAGTGCATCCTATTCACTGTGTTCCTAAGAAAGGAGGAGTAACTGTTAATGAGAATAATAAGATTATACCAACAAGAAAGCAACATGGTGACGGATATCCATTGATTATAGAAAATTAAATCTTGCTACAAGGAAAGATCATTTTCCACTCCATTTTCTAGATCAGATGTTGGATAGACTGGCTGGACATAAATACTTTTGTTTTTTGGATGGACATACTGGGTACTACCAAATTCAATTTGCTCCTGAGGATCAAGAGAAAACAACGTTTACCAATCCTTATAGTATGCTTGCTTTCAGAAGAATGCCTTTTGGTTTATGTAATGCCCCTGCTGCATTTCAGAGATGTATGATGGCTATTTTCTGTGATTTAATCGAAAAGGGATTGAAGTTTTTATGGGCGACTTTTCAGTGTTTGGAAATTCATTTGAATCCTGTTTAGAACATTTATCTAAAGTTCTAAAACGCTGTAAAGAAACTAATTTGGTCCTTAATTGGGAAAAATGCCAATTTATGATAGCAGGAGGAATTGTATTAGAACACAATATCAGAAAAAGGTTTAGAGGTAGATCCTGCAAAAATTCATGTTATCTATAATTTACCTTGTCCAACAAATGTAAAGGGAATTAGAAGTTTTCTGGGACTTGTTGGATTCTATAGGCGTTACATTAAAGACTTTTCAAAAATTTCAAAACCCTTATGTTGTTTATTGGAAAAGGATGTAAATTTTTGTTTTGATGATGAATGCCTAAAAGCTTTTAAAACATTAAAAGAAAAATTAATCACTGCACTTATTATAATTTCACCAAATTGGAAAAAACTTTTAGAATTAATGTGTTATGCTAGTGATTATGCTATTGGTGTTGTTTTGGATCAAAAATATGATAAAATTTTCATTGTAATTTACTTTACTAGTAAAACTCTTAATGAAGCTCAAATTAACTATACCACTACTGAGAAAGAGTTATTAGCTATAGTTTTTGCTTTTGATAAATTTTGATCATATTTAATTGGAACTAAATGTGTAGTGCATACTAATTATTCTAATATCAAATATTTAATGAAGAAGAAAGATGCAAAACCAAGATTGATTAGATGGATTCTTCTTTTGCAAGAATTTGATTTTGAGATAGTAGATAGGAAGGGTGCTGATAATCAAATTGCTGATCATCTGTCCAGGCTTGAAACTGAAAAATCTCTTAGTGATATCGAAGAAATTAATGAACATTTTCCTGATGAAAAATTGTTGACTATTAATGAATGGCAAATTTTGTGGTATGTCGACATTGTAAACCTTATTATAAGTGATATTATACCATATGGTTTGACATACTAGGAAAAGAAGAAGTTTTTAATTGATGCTAACACTTATTTTTGGGATAACCCATTTTTATATAAACAAGGAAAGGATCTGATCATTTAAAGATGTGTGCCTTTAGAAGAAACTTATGAAGTTATTCAAAAATGTCATAATTCTGATTATGGGGGACATGTTGGAGTTGATAGAACTGCTTATAGAATTTTACAATCTGGATTTTATTGGCCAACAATTTTTAAAGATGTTAATTCATATATTAAAAATTGTGATCGATGTCAGCGTGTAGGCAATATTTCTAGAAGAAATGAGATGCCCCTCAATTATATGTTGGAAGTTGAAATATTTGATGCTTGGGGATTAGATTTCATGGGACCATTTACACCATCTTTTGGAAATATCTATATTTTACTAGTAGTAGACTATGTATCTAAATGGATTGAAGCTGTTGCTTTACCTCAATGCGACGCTCAAAGTGTTGTAAAGTTTTTAAGAGAGAATATATTTTGTAGATTTGGAATACCAAGAGTAATCATAATAGATGGGGGAAGTCATTTTAGAAATGCGATTATGGAGAAATTAGTAAAGAAATATCATATTAACCATTGCATTACTACATCTTATCATCCTCAGACAAGTGGTTTGGTTGAAGTATCTAATCGTGAAATTAAAAGAATATTGGAAAAGACTATTAATCCAAACAAAAAGGATTGGTCAATGAAGCTAGATTATGCTTTGTGGGCTTATAGGACTGCTTACAAAACTCTTATAGGGATGTCCCCATATAGGCTAATTTTTGGAAAAGCTTGTCATTTGTCTGTTGAACTTGAGGAAAAAGCATATTAGGCTTGTCGGCATATTTTTAGGTTATGTGTTTTATTTTAAAAAGGGGTCGCCTAACAGAAGTTGTCGGCGAATTTTTAATTTAATTTAAATAAATAATTTGAAATAAGCAGTATTTGATTTTTGAAAATAATTTTAAATTTGAAGATTTTAAGATATGAAATCGAACCGATCTCACATCCCAAATAGTTTATATAAACGAGCACCTGCACCGCAAACCGTGTATCTATCCCTAAGGATAGACACACGCTTGATGGTGGGGCTCGGTTAAATAAACTAGAAGATTTGTGACATCCGTTTGGTCCGCGAACCAATTTTATAAGCCGACAAATTCCCCTGCTTAATATGAAAACATTAAACGGGGTTTATATTACACGGGTTCTTTAAAATTCCCTATAAGGGCAAGCCCCTATAGTTAATTACATCTTAAGTGACGGGAATCACCTAAGAAAACTCTCGATAATAATCGATAATTCTGCTCTCAAGAATTTCAAAGTTTAAGTTTTCAAGGATTGAATTTTGGAATTTCAAAAGGGATTAGCTCAAATTTGGAACATTTTTTTATTTTGGAAATTCAAAGGAAGAAAAGTAGGAGAAATTACGGATTCGAAGCAAACTTCGGTAATCTCCCGACTATCCTATTGTTTGGCTTGGATTTAGGAAAGTCCTAATGTTCATTTAATGTTTTAATCTTGCCAATTTTAATTAATTAGGGCTTATATTTATATGATAGAATCATACAAATAGCTCTGGAAGATATGAGGGTTTATGTCGTATCGGACGACTACCTCGGAATCCTAAGACCGGTTAGGGCTTAATTTGCAACGCAAATGCACAACGAAGAGTTGAGGATTTATGTTGCACTAGTGCAAACTACCTCGAAGTCCTATGGTTTTGTTGTTTAATTCTAGGAAAGTTTTGCTTGAAGTAGGTTCAAGTTTTGCTGACGACGATGGCCGTGCTTGCCCACCATGCTCCGAGCTCCTTGTTGTTGCAGAGGTTTAGTTGTAGAAGTCATAAATCGGGAGATGAGAGAAGTGTTTGGTTTAGAGAAGTCTTAATTTCCAAGTGTTCTTTATGTTTTAATTAAAACGGATCTTAAGGTTGATTAAACGAACCGATTAAGATCCCACGGTTCCGTCATCCCGACACCGTTATTTTCATCGAATTCACTTAGTCCGGATGAATTTGCTAAACTCAACTAAATGAGTTCCGCACTTTCATTTGGATCGTGGGAAATCCCGTTAGCAACACGTGGGTTACATCATCCGAGGTATTCCCGATCATTCGATGAGACGTTTTAATTTAGTTGTAATTGTAGTTTTGTTGTTACGTTTGTGATTAAATTTTGAGTTGTCTTATATTTTGAAATGTTGTGGAGGTGAATTTTATCTTGTAGTGTCTTTTAATTTAGTTATGGGTTTCGGTTTTGGTTTCGTCCTAAAGGTGTCGGTTTTCATGCAAGCTGTTGTTTTATCATGCAAGAAAAATAGGTGCGATGCGATTAAATAAATTGCAATAAAATAAATTGCAATAAAATAAAAGCGTACCTGGAGGGTCTTCCCGTCATCCCAAGCTGCACTTAAAATACAATTTAGAGCATTTAAGCATTCATAGCAATTTCCTAGGTAAAGCTTAAGGGAAAGGGTTATGGTTTTCTACCAAGTTCCTAATCCTATAGCTAGTCATTTCCTATGACGTCTAGGTTCCTTGTGTTTTTGGTTTGAGGACGATTTTCTTCATCAAAGAATAACTAAGATCAATTGTTCTTATAAATATCCTAACATATTGAGGAAGTGCCTAAGAAGAATCTTAAACATCTTTTCAATATTTCTAGGATTGTTTTAAGTCCAAGAGAATTTAGTTATATAAATGAATCGATCGTCCGAGGTTTTCAATTTTTGTTAACTTGCTCGATGAACTAGGACATTTGAATATCCTATAAGTGAAGTAACATTTCATTTTATATTACGTTTTAGGAGTTATGATAACTAAAGCTCTAGAGGCGAAAATGATATTTAATGATTTGTGATTCAAATTTAAGTTCAAATTAATGATTTAAGTTTGGAATAGTGTTCAAGTTATTTTAGATTTATTTTGAGTTCCTTATGTCTTAGGTGATGTTATTTAATTCAACTTAATTCAATTTAATTTAATTTAATTTAATTTAATTTAGTTTGATTTGATTTAATTTAATTCAATTTAGTTTGATTTGATTTAATTTTTAATTTAATTTAATTTAATTTAATTTAATTTAATTTAATTTAATTTAATTTAATTTAATTTATTTTATTTTAATTTAATTTAATTTATTTTGTTTAATTTAATTTAATTTAATTTAATTTAATTTAATTTATTTTAATTTATTTATTTAATTTAATTTAATTTAATTTAATTCTATTTATTTAATTTAATTTATTTAATTCGACTTTTAATCTTAATTTAATTTAATTTTAATTTAATTTACTTAATTTAATTTAATTTTTAATTTGATTTAATTTAATTTTAATTGAAATTTTTGAAAGAGTTTAATGATTTAATTTTAGTTTAATGATTAAGTCTTTTAATATTTTAAGTTTGAGTTATCATTTTAATTAAGAGTTGAATATTAATGAGATGATTAATTTAGGGATTTTTAAATTAAAGAATAAATCTCTTCCTAATAATATCCCTATTTTAATAATTCCAATTTTGTTATTCTTCCAAATTTAATCAATTATTTAATTAAAGTTTAATCATTTTAAATTGCTTAATGGGTTTCTACCCTTCAATTATTAAATTTCAATCATCCAAATCAGATTAGGATCAAATATTTTACTTGTTAAAAAAAATTTATTAAACCTAAAGTTTTAATTAAGGGTTAAAATTTTAATTACCATTTTGCCCTTTAAGCCTAATAATTTCATAACTCACTAAATTGAACTCAAATGAACTTGAAATTTTTATGTGACTTCACTCATATGTCAATAAAGACATGAGAGGAGAAAATGTGATTTTTCTGTATTTAATTTATTTATATAATTATTTTTAGTAGAAAATAGAGATTTTCAAGGAAAATTTGATAACATGACCATGGGAAAGTTTCTGTCCTTAAGAAAATTATGGGACATTCCTAATGACCAGAGGACCACTTGGACCAAATTTTGTGATTTTTTGAATTATATTTTATTTATTAGAATTATTTTAAGTTCTGGAGTATTAATTAATTTAAAAATAGAATATAAGTTGAAAAATGGATTTCATAATTTTTAAAATTCTCTCTGATATCAAGGATTCCAGAGAACCAAATTTTACAATTTTCTGATTTTTCTTTGATTTATTATAATTATTTTAGTGAAAATGCTAGAAAATACATTTTTTTAATTTTAAAATTATCCTAGAGCTTTAAAAATTAATATCTCACTAAATAAGCCTAAGAAAAATATGGGGTTTGTTCCTAAGTGATTAAAATTCAAAATGTGACATTTTAGTGAATTTTATTATTTTTGTGATTTTTATTATTTTTTAATTATTAAAAATATTAAAATAATATTAAAAATCAACTTTTTTAGAAAATTGAAATTTTAATTTTCTTAAACTCCCCTGATATCAGAGAGACTCCAAAACCAATTTGGTAAATTTTTTAAAGATATTTTGAAAGTTATGAATTTTTAAAGTTTAAAATGACTAAGTGGCTTAATCGACCCGATTAGTGGGGTTAAACAAGTCCAATTGACCTCAAATTTTTATGGTGGGTTCCTCTGATCCTAAAGATTGGTGGAGAATTGATTTCAAGTCAATTTGATCTATGGTTAACTCTAATTAATTAGGGGTCTATTTTGGATGTTTAAGCCAATTAGGGTTATCTTAAGTGAATTAACCCAAGTCCTATTTTTCCTAGGGTTCTCTAGTCATAAGGAATATCACCAAATTTTCCTAGAATTTATTTCACAACATGCTAATTTTTGAAATTAAAATACTTAAAACAGACAACATGCATTTGAAAAATCAATAACTTTTCACGAGAGATGGCCTCTAACCTTGGAAAATTCAGGGAATGTCCCTAAGTTTAGAGGCTTCAAAAGCTCCTATAGTCTCATGCCATGGTGAATTGTGTGAATGCATGGAGAATTGAAACAATGCAGGGAGTAAATAATTAATTAAAAATAAAATACTAGACAAAATTAATTAATTTCTTTTCCACATTATTCTCCTCTGTTCACTGAGCAAGAGGGTATTTTTATTTTATTTTTAGGATTTTTCTACACAAAGATATGAATTTTCAAAGTTCGGGGAATTAAATAAATCGGAAAATACCCTATTTTTCTATTTATCCGAGTCGGCGCCGCGTCAACCTTAGCCTCTCCGAAGCGGTACGTGTCGCGCTGTGATTGGGCACCGCCATCTGAGTCAGCCCGTCCCGGGACCCGCAGTTCATGTAACATTCTCTGGTCCGGCGCAATCTGATCCGTCCGCTCGATACACGCGCGATCCAACGGCTCCTGGTCATCGTCTACGACTGGTGTGCACCCGTGACCGTCAACCTTCTAACCCTAATTTCTCACTCGATTCTTAATGGATTTTCGTGTTCTTATGCTCTATGGATTCGTCTTGAAGAGACGAACACATCCATACGGTAAACATGCATTGAAATTTACTCAAATGAAATGGAGAATCTCTGTAAGCTCAGGATGAAGAATGAGTTCATACCTTTGCTCGGAGAAGTGAAGCTTCGATCCGAGAGTTGTTGCACCTTCGATTGGATCCTAGCAAGCTCCGGATGAAGTCTCCTGGTCGCAGTGAATTGTCCAGGTTGGACTTCGACCACAGCTCGATCACAAAGCTTGGAGTCCGGAGCAACCGGGTGGCCCTGGAGATGGGGCTTTTGCTTGGTGGACACCTTCCCTTGGTCCGGTGAAGGTGTAGGACCAATCAATTTGGGGATTGGTCCACTGTGGAGAAGTGTCCTGGTTTTGGGTGGAAATTCGACTCTGAAATTGAGCTCACAGAGAAGAAATGGCAGGGGGATCTCACTGGGGATGAAGTGCTCTGTGTATGGGGAGGAGTCTGGAACAATTTTGGCAGAGTTTTGGCAAGGTTTGTGCAACTCTTTCTTCATGGCCGTGAGGGGGTGGTGTTTAAATAGGCATGGCTGGAGGCTCTCCCGGGGGGTTTAATGGTTGGGATCGACTGCTTAGGTCAAGGGAAGAACGAGCCATGCTATCCATTTGGGTTGGGACAAGTCGAGCAATGGAGAATTTCAATGTTGGCTCACATGTGAGCTTTCGGCCATGGTGTTTTCCGGCGACGGAGTGGCTGGCCGGCGAGCAAGGGTCACCCTCGGGGTCGAGTGGGTCGGGGCTGGGTGTTTGTGCAAGCAATTGGCAATGGCCAAGTGTAAAGGAGATGGCTTGGAATGGAATGGGGAAGAGGCCATTTTGGCTAGGTTTGGGTCAACCCATCCTTTTGGGCTAGGTGCACCACCCAAGGTCCGGTCTTGGGCTGAAAAGAGTCACTTGGGTTAGCTAGCCATGGAGTGGTGAAGTCTCCATCCATGGTGAGGTGGCTAAGCATGGTTTAGTGTGTGACATGCTTAAGGTAAAAAAAGGTTTAAGAAGGATTAGGAAAGGGCCCCCTCTTCTTGCCATAAATGGACTAATGACAAGTCAAAGCCCTCATGGCTTCATGTGGCTTGAGGATGGCTTGTTCATGGCTCCATTTGGCTTGGGAAAAGGGTTGACTTGTTTCATGTAAAGGGTTTTAGGAATTTTTTGGTAATTTGATGGAAATTTGTATGGAACTTGATTTGGAATGATTTGATGATGGATTTAGGACTTAGGTATTGAGTTTAATTGAAAGTATGATGAGGGGAAATGTCATATGGGCTTTGGGACCAATTTTGGGCCTTTGGATGTGGTAAAGGATGGGCTTTTAAAATGGTTTAGGAAAGTGGGCTTTTGAATTTTAAAATGGATTTTGGGATGAAATTTTGGTAAAGGCTTGGGCCAAATAATTGTTGAGTTTGGTTTAGGGATGCTTCATGAGTGGTTTGAAACAAGTTTGAGGTGATTTGGGTTTGAATTGGGTTGGATAGTGATTTGGGTTTGAATTGGGTTGGATATGGGCCTTTTTGGTAAAGAGGCTAAGGTGGGCCAAAATGGGTTACCATGGGCCAAAGTTGGGCTAGAGTTGAAATTAATGTAAAATAAATGTTGAGAAATGTTTATGGGAGTGTTTCAAAGAGGTTTTGGCTTTGGTTGGGTTTTGATTTTGGGATTTGGGCTCATTTGGGCTAGGTTTAGGTTTAGGTCAAAATTGGGCTTTTTGATTTTGGGTTGAATTTGAGTGGGGTTTGGGTCTAAATTTTGGGCAAATCATGTTAGTGTTTTTTTAATGGGGATGTTAAGGAAGGTTTGGAAAAGATTTGGGGTTAATTGGAGTTGAATTGGGTGAGTTTGGGTTAGGTTTGGGTCATAGGTCCAAATTGGGCTTTAAGGCCAAAAGTGAAATTGGATCCCAATGCCACTGAGCAGCTCGGCGGTCAGGAATTTAGCTTGGGCTCACATGATGCTCTCGGGTGTGGTGTTTACGTGATCCGGTGGGTAGGCGGCGAGGCATGGGTCACCATCTTGACCGGGGAGTCGAGGGCAGCATTAGTGAAGTCGATTGGGCTTGGACATGTGTAAAAATGTTTGAATTAAAATGGAATGGGAGAGGTCATTTTGGCCTTAATTTGGTCAACCCATTGATTTGGGTTGGGTGCACCTCCCATGGCCTAATTTTGGGCTGAGTCAGTTGGGTCAGCGAGGGAAGTGGTGTGGTCTCCATCCATGATGAGGTGGCTAAGCATGGTTTAGTGTGTGACATGCTTAAGGTAAAAAAGGGGTTAAGGAGGATTAGGAAAAGGGAGCCCCTCCTTTTGCCATTAATGGCTTGATCATGTCAGCCTTCCATGGCTTCATGTGGCTTGTACATGGCTTGCATGGCTACTTTGGCTTGGAAAAAGGTTTGGTGATTTCATGAAAATGGGTTTTAAGAATTTTTGGTAATTTGATGGAAATTTGTATGAAACTTGATTTGGAACTTGATGGTGAATTTAGGACTTAGGTAATGGATTTAATTAAGTGGATGACAAATTGAGATGTCATGTGGGCTTTAGGGTAGATTTTGGGCCTTTGGATGTGGTGAGTAGGCTTTTAGGAAAGTTTAAGGGAAATGGGCTTTTGATTTAGGATTGGCATTTATGGATAAAAATTTTGTAGAAGAAATTTGTCAAATAAATGTCATAATTGGTTTAGGAATGTTCTGTAGAAGGGCTTGGAATCAATTTGATGTGATTTGGAGTTGAATTGGTTTGAATTTGGGTTATTTGGTAAGTGGGCCTATATGGGTCCAAGTGGGCTTAATTGGGCTAATGTTGGGCTAGGGTTGAAATTGATGTGAAATCAATGTTGAGAAATGTTTATGGGAGTGTTTCAAAGAGGTTTTAAAGCTGGATTTGGGCTTTGATTTTGGGGTTTGGGCTCATTTGGGTTAGGTTTAGGTTTAGGTGAAAATGGGTCCTTTAGCCTTGGGTTGAATTTGAGTGGGGTTTGGGTCAAAATTTTGGGCAAATCATGTTAGTTTTTTGCTTGTGGGAATGTTAAGGAAGATTTAGAAAAGATTTGGGGTTAATTGGAGTTGAATTGGGTGAGTTTGGGTTAGGTTTAGGTCATGGGTCCAAATTGGGCTTCAAGGCCAAAAGTGAGATTAGTTCAAATGTCAATCAAATTGGGCTTGAATTTGGTCTAGATTAGTATTTGGGATATTGATTTGAAGTTTAGAATTGAATTGGACCAAAATTGGGGTCAATTGGGTAGGTTTGGTTTGACATTGGGTTCACTTAGGGTTAAAATGGGTGAATTGGGGGTTATGATAAAAGTAGGAGTAAATTGACAAAATTGGCCCATGGTGTAATTGGACAAAATAAAATTTGGAATATTTGGGATTTTCTGGAATTTTCTGGGAATTTTCTGAATTTTGGATTTTAGGCCAAGAGGGGTATTTTTGGGTATTTGGAGGGTATTAGGAGGTTTTCTTGGAATTTTTGGTATTTTGGGTATGGATGATCAGTTTAAGTGATGTGGAAATGTTTGGGATTGATTTTGGAGAATTTTGTGTAATTTGGAAATTTTTGAGAAATTTGGGTAATTCGAAGAGTTTTGGGTAGGCTAGCGGAGTGTAGGGTCCGGGGGTCAAAAATTGAAGATTTGGGAAATTGAAGATTAAGGTGAATGTAAGTGGAAAGAAGTCATTTTGGTTGAGCCATGAAGCCATGTCAAGCCCATATGAGCCATGAAGGGACCCATTTGAGCATTCCTTTATGTTGTTCTTTAACCCTCTTAAGCGAGGCTGGGGTTAAGGACCATCCGCTGAATCACCCATGAGTCGGGAGGTCAAGTTAAGTATGGGTGTGTAAGTGTAGTATTATAGGTGTAGTGTATAAGTTTAGTGTGTGTTTAAGTCAGCCCCTTCACCGAGACCCGGGCCATCCGGGGCGGTCCACAGGTGAAGAGTCCTATCAGGAACTCATCCTTTAAACTTCCACATCGATTTCAACCCTCTAGGTGATTAGGGGTCTACAGTCAAGTTTTATGGAGTTTGCAGGGAGTTAAAGTAGGTTTGAATTTCTAAAAGGTGTGTCCCAATTCTAGTCCTCTAAGATAGTGAAAGGAAAAGCTTCAGGCTAGATCCTAAGTACTAAAGAGAAGAAGACCTCATCAAAAATGAGGTCAACGGTGCGCCTGCCTATCAAAGGGCTATGACATGAATTTTCGACGAGCTCATTCATAATCCGTCGAGAATTATGTAGATGACTTAGTTGTTAACAATAAAAAAAATATGATCATGTGTATAATTTGAGAATCGTCTTTGAACGATTACGATAATTTATCTTAAGATAAATTTCCTTAAAGTACGCTTTTGGTGACATCTCAATGAAGATTTTAGGATTTATTTCAATGTCGTGGGATCGAAATTGACCTTCTCAAAATCGAAGCTATCCTTAATATGCCTTCTCAGAGACAAATCTAACTCGATTATTATATTTCTAAAGAAAACTAACAAATATACCACACTTTATTTCAACCTATCACGTAGGTGTCAACCACTCACTTCCTTAGCCAGAAAAGATACTAAATTTATGTGGGACTGAAAATGCTGACACACCTTTGAAAATATCAAACAATGTTTGACAACACCTTTTAAGTCTAGCGACCCCTTTGTGTTAGGATGACCTCTAATCATCTACCTTTGCGACATTAGGAAATTCCCTCGAACATTACTAGCATAAGTCAATGATGAGGGTAAAGAAAATGCATTATACTACTTAAGAGTTGCGGTTGGTCACGACTAAAATAAAATATCACACTTGTTAAGAATCGTTGTAGCTTTGATCTTTGTAGTTCAAAAAGTTAAGAAATGATATGCTATCTCATAAGGTAACTCTTATTTCATGGGTTAATTCATTACAATATCCAATGACTCGACCAACACTTTTTGGAAGATTAACGAGGAATTGCTCGATTCGAAGCATAGCATTTGTATCACTACGTGCGTACGGATAAATTTTGGCGATTTCTTAGCAACACATCCTATACCGGCGGTCTCCTCTTAATGATAGGTTGCCAGATGACTAAATTTTGGAATTAAAAATTTTAATACACAAAAATGGGAATTATACTTAGATGGAGTTGTATATGCTCGAAATAAAAGGCAGACGAATGATTTTACTTTAGTAAAGTAGGAGTAGTTAATTTTCATCACACTCGGACCAAAGCAATGATGACTTTCTTTCTTTAATTAAGCCATGCAAAAAAAATGAAACTGAATATGAAGCGCTCATAAACTGGCTTAGAACTAAAAATATTAATGGAAATATAAAATTGGAGACTCTCGATTAATCATCGATTAGTTGCGGGAAAGTACAAAACTTTAAAACTATGATTTGAATAATAACATAATTATACTTTGAAATTGCTTCAACATATTCCAGATGTAACATTCTTCCTAGTTCTGAGATGACATAACTCTCTAGCGGATGCTTTAGCTAAGCTTGCAAAAGAGTTTGCTTATCCGAAGAGAATGTTAACCTCACTTTTGTTGAGAGTTTAAACTTCCTTTAGAAGCCTAGGATCTAGCCATAGGATTTTCTAGTGACTACCTTAGGAGCTAGCAATGGAACCTACCCTATTAGAAATTTAAATGCTTCTTTGCTTCACTTTGAGTTTCACATACTTGCCTCTGGAAGCCTCAAACACTTAGTAGGATGGGCCATGCATGTCAGACTCGGGGAGTCCCCTATAGAATGGTCCGGCCTTAGGACTAACCCTAGATGGTACGTGCAGGTCGGGCTTGAACAAACTCACATTTAAACCTCACACGCTCCTCCCTTACCCAAAAGCCTAAACCAAACATCTCAGCCAGTAGTTCCACATTTTGAAGCTGTGGATAGTTCCCAAACTCTTAGCCCTTGGCTAGGGTTTTGGCTAGGACCAACACATAAGGATCAAAATGGGACTTATTTAGTCCATAACTCAAATAGGCTGACCCTCATGATTAGCACTCTTAATGCACTCAATTTTAACAAAATTCTCACTTTTGACCCATTTAGCCCAAATTTCCTAAAATTGTAGTGCCCCTACAACACTAATTTTTTTCCAAAATTCTCAAAATTGCCCAAATTCTCAGATTCACTTCAAAAATCATTTCAAAACATTTCCCAGCATTCAAATTGACTAAAATCCCACCAAAATACCCAAAATGCCCAAAATATCCTAAAACCCCAAAATTACCAAAATATCCTTTAAATTCCAAAAATTCAAAAAAAATTCCCAAAATCTCCAAAACATTCCAAATGATCCCAAAACAGTTCAAACCACTTCATTGAGCTTAATTTGGCCAAATTGACCCATTTTGACAAAAATCACAAGAATTGCCCTTAAGGCCCAGAATTACATATTACCCCAAATTTCCACCAAATTGACTTCATGCTTCCCAATTTCAATTCCAGACTCAAATTCATTATCCCAAAACTCAATATAAACCAAATCCATGCCCAATTGAACCCAATTTCAAAACCCGATTTCAAGCCCGATTCAAAGCCCCGATTTTGACCACATTCTTTCAAAATCCCATAAAATTGAACCTCATAACCTTCAATTCCCCAAATTTCAATTCTAAGCCCTTCATGACATTACCTACATCAATTTGAACAATTGATTGACCCAAAATTTAACTCAAAGCTCTCTCAAACCCAACCTAAACCAAAACATCCAACTTTGATCAAAATCCCGGAAATCTCGGCAAATTGGACTCTCTAACCCACAAAAATTCCATCCAATTGATATTCAAAACTCTTCACACAATCCCTTGAACCAAATTAAACCATAAATTGAATCATATCCAAGCCTTAGCTCAAGTTAAACCTAAGTCTAGAACAAATGTTCCAAAATGACCATGAGCCAAATCCACCCGAATTGAAGCCATCAAATCGATTTCAAAATCACCCGATTTCTTTCTAAACTTCTCATGACAGTTAGTCAAACCAAATTGATCGATAACGGCTAAATTTTTGGTTTAAGCCTAACATAGGCCATGTTGACCCAAAGCCCAATTTTGTAGTCAGATGTAACCAAATCAGCATGATTGACGAAGCCCGGAAGCCCATCTGGCAACATTTTGGACCCTAGGACCCAACCTAGATCCAAGTAGCCCAAGCTACATGAGCCATGGATCAAGGGTCCACTATATTAGGTGATTCACTCCCTTAAATGGACAAACTAAGCATATCTTTGCCATCGGCCATCTGACCAAGTTAATCACATTAAAGCCTCCCCCTTTGGCTCACGGCCACCCCCCCTTACCACCAGCTGCGGCACAGCCGCTAGCCTAGGCACCCGACACAAAACTGAAAGCACTTCACCGCAGCAAAGCCTACTTGCACTTATGTGTAATCGAAGCTTGATTGTTTAATTGCGTTGTTTAACCCTCCACCTAAGAATCACCACACTTTTAATTGAAGTCCTAGTGGCCACGCCTTCCACCGCTGTTAAGGCACACCTTCAGACATGGGGAGGCATGCCAAAACTGCGGGAGTACGCACAAAGCTCCTCGAGGATCTTCTCCAGGCTCTCTGGTGCATCCCCCGATCATTCCAACCACCATAGCTACTATCGAGCCAATTTCCCCACTTCATTTTAGCAAAAACCAAGACACAACTGCCACTCCACCAAAGTCCACCAAACTCCAAATTGAGTTGCCTCACCATCCCACGACCAAAAAAAGATCACCCACAGATACTTCATGCTACAACCTTCCTAACCCAGCTCGAAGACGAGAGCCCCCCAGGTGGGTACGAGTCGGGCTCATAATTGGACGGTTCGCGAAGCTCGGTAACACTTCCAAGAGGTTTGTCGAGTCTATGAAGCTTCTGCAAGCACCGATTGAGGCCACGGCTCTCGAGGCAAAGGTATTGAATGCTCTCCACTAGAATTGAGCTTGTTTTTGACGTTTATGGCAATACGATTGATTTCATGGGCATGTAACCGCTATAGATAGGTTCTCCTTGACTAGATGAAGCTACGGAACTAACCTCGAAGTGATTTGGTTAAGTATTGAGATAAATCTTAGGGTTAGAAAATGGTTCTCGAGTTAAATGAGATGAACATGATGAACCGGAATTGTCGAGATCGCGCACATGAGTGGAGGGCCGGGATCACTCCGGACGAGACGAGTGGGACGATAAGAGCGAGTTGTAACGCAGTCGGCTCGGAAAGCGGCGTCTAATGGAATTATGACATGTGCACGTTCGGAGTTGCCTAGGATGAGGTGGCGCCGCACTCCGGATAAGTATGAAATTAAGGTTATGATTTATTTAAATTAAAAAAACTTTAAAAATACTTAACTTAGTGTAGAAAAATTACAAATAAAAATGAAATACATTGTTGCTCGGTGAACGGAGAATAATGTGGAATGAAATTAAAAATTATATGACATATATTTTATTTTTAATTAATTAAATACTCTACGAAATATTTTGATTCTAAATAGGTAAATAATAACCACCATGGCATGAGTTTTGGTAGGCTTATGCTACGCTGCGGGATATTTCTGATTTTCTATGATCGGAAGAGGGTATCTCCAAACGAGAGATCGCTAATTTTCAAGTTAATCCCCTACATTTTTGGTTAAATAATTATAATAATTTAATTATAAATTAGAAAATTTATTTTGTAGGTTCGCTGTCGGCGAGAGGACCATGAAAAATATAAAATGCTTTAACTAACTAAGAGCACCTAATTGTAATTAACTCTTCAAACAGCAAAATTTAAATGGTGAAATAAAAATACAAAATCATAAAAATCATTCCACACTTTGTAAACAATAATTATATTGGCTCCCCTTAAAAGTTTTAAGACAATTGGAATTAATTTGATGACCAAAATGAATTTTCAGTAAATAGCACTTGGCATTAAATTAATTATAATAAACAAAATATAATTAAGAAGATTATAAAGTGTGATTTGAAAGTTCTAGTGATCAGAGGATTTAAGAATAATAAAATTGGAATTAAAATACATGTACTTCATTTTTTAACAACATTTTGAATTTTAAAAAATTAAAAATATTCAAAAATAATTAAATCATAAAAATTACAAAAATATAAAATGCTGCAAAAATGTTATATTTGATTTCACAGTCATAGCAATGATTAAAATATTTTTTATATTATTCTAAATAAAGTTATGAATTTTTTAAAGGGCTAAAGATGAATTCTCCTTAATTTTTCACTAAAATAATTCTAATAAATAAAATTAAAATAATAAAAAGATGAAATTTGTTTCTAGGTTCTGCGAACTTAGAGAGATTTATGAAAAATATAAAATCTAATTT